>OZ026511.1:3379742-3989484 GCA_964019985.1 Aurelia sp. 4 Dawson et al 2005 | reverse complement strand
ATGTTGAAATTAGCATGTTAATGTAAACTCTTAAACATACAAATTGTGTAGTTAGAGATTTTAAGTCTCTTGTAAATAATTGCACCCATGGGTATACAGCTCCCTAAATTCAAAAATTATTTTAATACTAAAAAGTTAATGTAATCAATTTATAAATGCAAATTGTGTAGTTAGAGATGTTAATTCTATTGTAAATAATTTCACCTTTGGGTATAGAAATGCCTTATTCAACAATATATGTTAATACTAGAAACCTAATGTAAACCATTCATACATGCAAATGGTGTAGCTAGAGATGTTAATTTTATTGTAAATAATGCACCTATTGGCATATAACAACCACACTCTACGGATTATGTTGAAAAGAGCAAGTTAATGTAAACCATTCATACATGCAAATTGTATAGTTAAAGATGTTAATTCTATAGTAAATATTGCACTTATTGGTATATAACTACCACTCTTCACGGCTCATGTGAAAAGGAGAAAGTTAATGTAAACCATTGATACGTACAAATTGTGTAGTTAGAGATGTTAAGTTTCTTGTAAGTAATTGCACCTATGGGTATACAACTCCTTAAATTCACAAAATATGTTCATACTAAAAAGATAATGTAAACCATTTATACATGCAAATTTTGTAGTTAGAGATGTTAATTCCCTTGTAAATAATTGCAGCATTGGGTATATAACTACCACACTCTAGGAATTATGTTAAAACTAGGAAGTTAATGGAAAATCTTAAACATAAAATTTGTGTAGTTAGAGATTTTAAGTCTCTTGTAAATAATTGCACTTATGGGTATGCAACTCCCTAAATTCAAAAATTATTTGAATACTAAAACGTTAATGTAAACAATTTATAAATGCAAATTGTGTAGTTAGAGATGTTAATTCTATTGTAAATAATTTCACCTTTGGGTATACAACTGCCTAATTTAACAATATATGTTAATACTAGAAACTTAATAATGTAAACCATTCATACATGCAAATGGTGTAGCTAGAGATGTTAATTTCATTGTAAATAATGCGCCTATGAGTATATAACTACCACAATCTACGAATTATGTTAAAACTATTAAGTTAATGTAAACTCTTAAACATACAAGATGTGTAGTTAGAGACTTTAAGTCTCTTGTAAATAACTGCACCTATGGGTATAAAGCTCCCTAAATTCAAAAATTATGTTAATACTAAAAAGATGATATAAACAATTTACAAATGCAAATTGTGTAGTTAGAACTGTTAAATCTATTGTAAATAACTTCACCTTTAGGTATACAACTGCATAATTCAACAATATATGTTAATACTAGAAACTGAATGTAAACCATTCATACATGCAAATTGTATAGTTAGAGATGTTAATTCTATTGTAAATAGTTTCATCTTTGTGTATACAACTGCAGAATTTAATAATATATGTTAATACAAGCAAGTTAATGTAAACCATTCATACATGCAAATTGTGTAGTTAAAGATGTTAATTTTATGGTAAATAATTTCACCTTTGTGTATACAACTGCCTAATTCAACAATATATGTTAATACTAGAAACTTAATGCAAACCATTCATACTTGCCAAATGTGTAATTAGAGTTGTTAAATCTATTGTAGATAATTTCACCTTTGGGTATACAACTGCTTAACTAAACAAAGTATGTTAAAACGAGCAAGTTATAGTAAACCAATCATACATGCATATTGTGTAGTTAGGGATGTTAATTCTCTTGTAAATAATTGCACCTATGGGTATACAACTCGCTAAATTCACAACTCATGTTAATTCTAAAAAGTTAATGTAAACCATTTATACGTGCAAATTGTGTAGTTAGAGATGTTAATTCTCTTGTAAATAATTTCACCTATGGGCATACAACTGTCCAATTCAACAATATATATTAATACTAGAAACTTAATTTAAACCATTCATACATGCGAATGGTGTAACTAGAGATTTTAAATTTATTGTAAATAATGCACCTATGGATATATAACTACCACAATCTACGAATTATGTTAAAATTAGCAAGTTACTGTAAACTCTTAAACATACAAATTGTGTAGTTAGAGATTTTAAGTCTCTTGTAAATAATTGCACCTATGGGTATACAGCTCCCTAAATTCAAAAATTATGTTAATACTAAAAAGTTAATGTAAACAATTTATAAATGCAAATTGTGTAGTTAGAGATGTTAATTCTATTGTAAATAATTTCACCTTTGGGTATACGACTGCCTTATTCAACAATATATGTTAATACTAGAAACCTAATGCAAATGAAAATTCATACATGCAAATGGTGTAGCTAGAGATGTTAATTTTATTGTAAATAATGCACCTATTGGCATATAACAACCACACTCTACGGATTATGTTGAAAAGAGCAAGTTAATGTAAATCATTCATACATGCGAATTGTGTAGATAGAGATGTTAATTCTATTGTAAATAATTTCACCTTTAGGTATACAACTGCATAATTCAACAATATATGTTAATACTAGAAACTGAATTTAAACCATTCATACATGCAAATTGTATAGTTAGAGATGTTAATTCTATTGTAAATAGTTTCATCTTTGGGTATACAACTGGAGAATTTAATAATATATGTTAATACAAGCAAGTTAATGTAAACCATTCATACATGCAAATTGTGTAGTTAAAGATGTTAATTCTATTGTAAATGATTTCACCTTTGGGTATATAACTGCCAAATTCAACAATATATGTTAATACTAGAAACTTAATGTAAACCATTCATACATGCAAATTGTATAGTTAGAGGTGTTAATTCTATTGTAAACATTGCACCTATTGGTATATAACTACCACACTCCACGGACTATGTGAAAAAGAGCAAGTTAATGTAAACCATTGATACGCGCAAATTGTGTAGTTAGAGATGATAAGTTTTTTGTAAGTAATTGGACCTATTGGTATGCAACTCCCTAAATTCACAAATTATGTTAATACTAGAAAGTTAATGTAAACCAATCATACATGCGAATTGTGTAGTTAGAGATGTTAATTCTATTGTAAATAGTTTCATCTTTAGGCATGCAACTGCAGAATTTAATAATATATGTTAATACTAGCAAGTTAATGTAAACCATTCATACATGAACATTGTGTAGTTAGAGATGTTAATCGTCTTGTAAATAATTGCACCAATGGGTATACAACTGCCTTATTCAACAATATATGTTAATACTAGAAACTTAATATAAACTATTCATACATGCGAATTGTGTAGTTAAAGATGTTAATTCTATTGTTATTAGTTTCACCTTTGAGTATATAACTCCCTAAATTCAAATATAATTTTAATAGTAGAAAGTTAATGTAAACCATTTATACATGCAAATTGTGTAGTCAGAGATGTTAATTTTATGGTAAGTAATTTAACCTTTGGGTATACAACTGCTTAATTCAACAATATATGTTAATACTAGAAACTTAATGCAAACCATTCATAATTGCCAAGTGTGTAGTTAGAGTTCTTAAATCTATTGTAGATAATTTCACCTTTGGGTATACAACTGCCTAAATAAACAAAGTATGTTAAAACGAGCAAGTTATAGTAAACCAATCATACATGCATATTGTGTAGTTAGAGATGTTAATTCTCTTGTAAATAATTGCACCTATGGGTATACAACTCGCTAAATTCACAACTCATGTTAATACTAAAAAGTTAATGTAAACCATTTATACATGCGAATTTTGTAGTTAGAGATGTTAATTCTCTTGTAAATAATTTCACCTATGGGCATACAACTGTCCAATTCAACAATATATATTAATACTAGAAACTTAATTTAAACCATTTATACATGCGAATGGTGTAACTATAGATGTTAATTTTATTGTAAATAATACACCTATGGATATATAACTACCACAATCTACGAATTATGTTGAAATTAGCATGTTAATGTAAACTCTTAAACATACAAATTGTGTAGTTAGAGATTTTAAGTCTCTTGTAAATAATTGCACCCATGGGTATACAGCTCCCTAAATTCAAAAATTATTTTAATACTAAAAAGTTAATGTAATCAATTTATAAATGCAAATTGTGTAGTTAGAGATGTTAATTCTATTGTAAATAATTTCACCTTTGGGTATAGAAATGCCTTATTCAACAATATATGTTAATACTAGAAACCTAATGTAAACCATTCATACATGCAAATGGTGTAGCTAGAGATGTTAATTTTATTGTAAATAATGCACCTATTGGCATATAACAACCACACTCTACGGATTATGTTGAAAAGAGCAAGTTAATGTAAACCATTCATACATGCGAATTGTGTAGATAGAGATGTTAATTCTATTGTAAATAATTTTACCTTTAGGTATACAACTGCATAATTCAACAATATATGTTAATACTAGAAACTGAATGTAAACCATTCATACATGCAAATTGTATAGTTAGAGATGTTAATTCTATTGTAAATAGTTTCATCTTTGGGTATACAACTGCAGAATTTAATAATATATGTTAATACAAGCAAGTTAGTGTAAACCATTCATACATGCAAATTGTGTAGTTAAAGATGTTAATTCTTATGTAAATGATTTCACCTTTGGGTATATAACTGCCAAATTCAACAATATATGTTAATACTAGAAACTTAATGTAAACCATTCATACATGCAAATTGTATAGTTAGAGGTGTTAATTCTATTGTAAATATTGCACCTATTGGTATATAACTACCACACTGCACGGACTGTGTGAAAAAGAGCAAGTTAATGTAAACCATTGATACGCGCAAATTGTGTAGTTAGAGATGATAAGTTTTTTGTAAGTAATTGGACCTATGGGTATGAAACTCCCTAAATTCACAAATTATGTTAATAGTAGAAAGTTAATGTAAACCAATCATACATTCGAATTGTGTAGTTAGAGATGTTAATTCTATTGTAAATAATACACCTATGGGTATATAACTACCACAATCTACGAGTTTTATAAAATTAGCAAGTTCATGTAAACTCTTAAACATACAAGTTTTGAAGTTAGAGATTTTAAGTCTCTTGTAAATAATTGCACTTATGGGTTTACAGCTCCCAAAAATCACAAATTATATTAATACTAGAAAGTTAATGTAAACCATTCATACAAGCGAATTGTGTAGTTAGAGATGTTAATTCTATTGTAAATAATTTCACCTTTGGTATACAACTGCATAATTCAACAATATATGTTAATACTAGAAACTGAATGTAAACCATTCATACATGCAAATTGTATAGTTAAAGATGTTAATTCTATTGTAAATATTGCACTTATTGGTATATAACTACCACTCTTCACGGCTTATGTGAAAAGGAGAAAGTTAATGTAAACCATTGATACGTACAAATTGTGTAGTTAGAGATGTTAAGTTTCTTGTAAGTAATTGCACCTATGGGTATACAACTCTCTAAATTCACAAATTATGTTCATACTAAAAAGATAACGCAAACCATTTATACATGCAAATTTTGTTGTTAGAATTGTTAATTCTATTTTAAATAATTTCACATATGGGTATACAACTACCTAATTAAACATTATATGTAAATAAAAGAAACTTAATGTAAACCATTCATATATGCAAATGGTGTAGCTAGAGATGTTAATTTTATTGAAACTAATGCACCTATTGGTATATAACAACCACATTCTACGGATTATGTTGAAAAGAGCAAGTTAATGTAAACCATTCATACATGCGATTTGTGTAGTTAGAGATGTTAATTCTCTTGTAGATAATTGCACCTATGGGTATACAACTCGCTAAATTCACAACTCATGTTAATATTAAAAAGTTAATGTAAGCCATTTATACATGAATATTGTGTAGTTAGAGATGTTAATTCTCTTGTAAATAACTTCACCTATGGGTATGCAACTCCCTAAATTCAAAAATTAAGTTAATAGTAGAAAGTTAAAGTAAACAATTTATAAATTCAAATTTTGTAGTTAGAGATGTTAAATCTATTGTGAATAATGCACCTATTGGTATCTAACTACCACACTCTACGCATTATGTGAAAAGGAGCAAACTAATGTAAACAATTTATACTTAGAAATTGTGTGGTTAGAGATGTTAAGTTTCTTGTAAATAATTGCAGCGATGGGTATACAGCTCAAAAAACTCACAAATTGTGTTAATACTGGAAAGTTAATGTAAACGATTTACACATCCAAATTGCGTAGTTAAAGATGTTAATTCTATGGTAAATAATTTCACCTTTGGTAATTCAACTGCCTAATTCAACAATATATGCTAATCATAGAAACTTAATGTAAACCATTCATACATAGGAATGGTGTAGCTAGAGATGTTAATTTTATTGAAACTAATGCACCTATTGGTATATAACAACCACATTCTACGGATTATGTTGAAAAGAGCAAGTTAATGTAAACCATTCATACATGCGATTTGTGTAGTTAGAGATGTTAATTCTCTTGTAGATAATTGCACCTATGGGTATACAACTCGCTAAATTCACAACTCATGTTAATACTAAAAAGTTAATGTAAGCCATTTATACATAAATATTGTGTAGTTAGAGATGTTAATTCTCTTGTAAATAACTTCACCTATGGGTATGCAACTCCCTAAATTCAAAAATTAAGTTAATAGTAGATAGTTAAAGTAAACAATTTATAAATTCAAATTTTGTAGTTAGAGATGTTAAATCTATTGTGAATAATGCACCTATTGGTATCTAACTACCACACTCTACGCATTATGTGAAAAGGAGCAAACTAATGTAAACAATTTATACTTAGAAATTGTGTGGTTAGAGATGTTAAGTTTCTTGTAAATAATTGCACTTATGGGTTTACAGCTCCCAAAAATCACAAATTATATTAATACTAGAAAGTTAATGTAAACCATTCATACAAGCGAATTGTGTAGTTAGAGATGTTAATTCTATTGTAAATAATTTCACCTTTGGTATACAACTGCATAATTCAACAATATATGTTAATACTAGAAACTGAATGTAAACCATTCATACATGCAAATTGTATAGTTAAAGATGTTAATTCTATTGTAAATATTGCACTTATTGGTATATAACTACCACTCTTCACGGCTTATGTGAAAAGGAGAAAGTTAATGTAAACCATTGATACGTACAAATTGTGTAGTTAGAGATGTTAAGTTTCTTGTAAGTAATTGCACCTATGGGTATACAACTCTCTAAATTCACAAATTATGTTCATACTAAAAAGATAACGCAAACCATTTATACATGCAAATTTTGTTGTTAGAATTGTTAATTCTATTTTAAATAATTTCACATATGGGTATACAACTACCTAATTAAACATTATATGTAAATAAAAGAAACTTAATGTAAACCATTCATATATGCAAATGGTGTAGCTAGAGATGTTAATTTTATTGAAACTAATGCACCTATTGGTATATAACAACCACATTCTACGGATTATGTTGAAAAGAGCAAGTTAATGTAAACCATTCATACATGCGATTTGTGTAGTTAGAGATGTTAATTCTCTTGTAGACAATTGCACCTATGGGTATACAACTCGCTAAATTCACAACTCATGTTAATACTAAAAAGTTAATGTAAGCCATTTATACATGAATATTGTGTAGTTAGAGATGTTAATTCTCTTGTAAATAACTTCACCTATGGGTATGCAACTC
Organism: Aurelia sp. 4 Dawson et al 2005; assembly: GCA_964019985.1. Lineage (NCBI taxonomy): Eukaryota > Metazoa > Cnidaria > Scyphozoa > Semaeostomeae > Ulmaridae > Aurelia > Aurelia sp. 4 Dawson et al 2005. The sequence goes on along the minus strand of OZ026511.1, from coordinate 3,981,785 downwards.
CCTAAATTCAAAAATTAAGTTAATAGTAGAAAGTTAAAGTAAACAATTTATATATTCAAATTTTGTAGTTAGAGATGTTAAATCTATTGTGAATAATGCACCTATTGGTATCTAACTACCACACTCTACGCATTATGTGAAAAGGAGCAAACTAATGTAAACAATTTATACTTAGAAATTGTGTGGTTAGAGATGTTAAGTTTCTTGTAAATAATTGCAGCGATGGGTATACAGCTCAAAAAACTCACAAATTGTGTTAATACTGGAAAGTTAATGTAAACGATTTACACATCCAAATTGCGTAGTTAAAGATGTTAATTCTATTGTAAATAATTTCACCTTTGGTAATTCAACTGCCTAATTCAACAATATATGCTAATTATAGAAACTTAATGTAAACCATTCATACATAGGAATGGTGTAGTTAGAGATGTTAATTTTTTTGTAAATAATGCACCTTTTGGTATATAACTACCAGACTCTACGGATTATGTTAAAGGGAGCAAGTATATGTAAAACCATTCATACATGCGAATTGTGTAGTTAGAGATGTCAATTCTCTTGTAAATAATTGCACCTATGGGTATACACCTCCTTAAATTCGCAAATTATGTTAATGGTAGAAACTTTATGTAAACCATTCATACATGCAAATTGTGTAGTTAGAGATGTTAAATCTATTGTAGATAATTTCACCTTAAATACAACTTGTTAATTCAACAAATAATGTTAAAAGGAGCAAGTTAACGTAAACAATTCATATCTGCGAATTGTGTAGTTAGAGATGTTAATTCTCTTGTAAATAATTGCATCTATGGGTATACAGCTCCCTAAACTCGCAAATTATATTAATACTAAAAAGTTTCTGTAAACCATTTATACATGCAAATTGTGTAGCTAAAGATGTTAATACTATTGTCAATAATTTCACATTTGGTAATACAACTGCCAAAATCAACAATATATGTTAATACTAGAAACTTAATGTAAACCATTCATACATGCGAATGGGTTAGTTAGAGATGTTAATTCTATTGTAAAAAATTGCACCTATTCGAATATAACTACCACACTCAACGGATTATGTTAAAAGGTGCAAGTGAATGTAAACCATTTATACATACAAATTGTGTAGTTAGAGATGTTAAGATTCTTGTAAATAATTACAACTATGAGTAAACAGCTTCCAAAATTCACAAATTATGTTAATACTGGAAAGTTCATCTAAACCATTGATACATAAAATTTGTGTAGTTAGAGATGTTAATTTTCTTGAAAATAATTGGGTATAAAAGTCGCTAAATTCACAACTTATGTTAATACTAAAAAGTTAATGTAAACTATATATACATGCAAATTGTTTAGTTAGAGATGTTAATGCTCTTGTAGATAATTGCACCTATGGGTATACACCTCCTTAAATTTGCAAATTCTGTTAAACCTAGAAACCTAATTTAAACTATTCAAATATGCAAATTGTGTAGTTAGAGATGTTAATTCTATTGTAAACACCTATGGGTATATAACTACCACAATCTACGAATCATGTTAAAACTAGGAAGTTAATGCAAACTCTTAAACATACAAATTATGTAGTTAGATATGTTAATTCTATTGTAAATATTTTCACCTTTGGGTATAAAACTGCATAATTCAACAATATGTTTTTATACTAGAAACTGAATGTAAACTATTCATACATACAAATTGTATAGTTAAAGATGTTAATTCTATTGTAAATATTGTACCTATTGGTATTTAACTACCACACTTCACGGATTATGTGAAAATGAGCAAGTTAATGTAAACCAGTGATACGTACAAATTGTGTAGTTAGAGATGTTAAGTTTCTTGTAAGTAATTGCACCTATGGGTATACAACTCCCTAAATTCAAAAATTATGTTCATACTAAAAAGATAATGTAAACCATTTATACATGCAAATTTTGTAGTTAGAGATGTTAATTCCCTTGTAACTAATTGCACCTATGGGTATATAACTACCTCACTCTAGGAATTATGTTAAAAATAGCAAGTTAATGGAAACTCTTAAACATACAAATTGTGTAGTTAGAGATTTTAAGTCTCTTGTAAATAATTGCACCTATGGGTATACAACTCCCTAAATTTACAAATTATGTTCATGCTAAAAAGATAACGCAATCCATTTATACATGCAAATTTTGTAGTTAGAGATGTCAATTCTCTTGTAAGTAATTGCACCTATTGGAATACAACTCCCTAAATTCAAAAATTATGTTAATACTAAAAAGTTAATGTAAACCATTTATACATACAAATTGTGTAGTTAGAGATGTTAAGATTCTTGTAAATAATTACAACTATGAGTAAACAGCTTCCAAAATTCACAAATTATGTTAATACTGGAAAGTTCATCTAAACCATTGATACATAAAATTTGTGTAGTTAGAGATGTTAATTTTCTTGAAAATAATTGGGTATAAAAGTCGCTAAATTCACAACTTATGTTAATACTAAAAAGTTAATGTAAACTATATATACATGCAAATTGTTTAGTTAGAGATGTTAATGCTCTTGTAGATAATTGCACCTATGGGTATACACCTCCTTAAATTTGCAAATTCTGTTAAACCTAGAAACCTAATTTAAACTATTCAAATATGCAAATTGTGTAGTTAGAGATGTTAATTCTATTGTAAACACCTATGGGTATATAACTACCACAATCTACGAATCATGTTAAAACTAGGAAGTTAATGCAAACTCTTAAACATACAAATTATGTAGTTAGATATGTTAATTCTATTGTAAATATTTTCACCTTTGGGTATAAAACTGCATAATTCAACAATATGTTTTTATACTAGAAACTGAATGTAAACTATTCATACATACAAATTGTATAGTTAAAGATGTTAATTCTATTGTAAATATTGTACCTATTGGTATTTAACTACCACACTTCACGGATTATGTGAAAATGAGCAAGTTAATGTAAACCAGTGATACGTACAAATTGTGTAGTTAGAGATGTTAAGTTTCTTGTAAGTAATTGCACCTATGGGTATACAACTCCCTAAATTCAAAAATTATGTTCATACTAAAAAGATAATGTAAACCATTTATACATGCAAATTTTGTAGTTAGAGATGTTAATTCCCTTGTAACTAATTGCACCTATGGGTATATAACTACCTCACTCTAGGAATTATGTTAAAAATAGCAAGTTAATGGAAACTCTTAAACATACAAATTGTGTAGTTAGAGATTTTAAGTCTCTTGTAAATAATTGCACCTATGGGTATACAACTCCCTAAATTTACAAATTATGTTCATGCTAAAAAGATAACGCAATCCATTTATACATGCAAATTTTGTAGTTAGAGATGTCAATTCTCTTGTAAGTAATTGCACCTATTGGAATACAACTCCCTAAATTCAAAAATTATGTTAATACTAAAAAGTTAATGTAAACCATTTATAAATTCAAATTGTGTAGTTAGAGATGTTAATTCTCCTGTAAATAATTGCACCAATGGGTATACAACTCCCTAAATTCACAACTTTTGTTAATACTAAAAAATTAATGTAAACCATTTATACATGCAAAATGTGTAGTTAGAGATGTTAATTCTCTTGTAAATATTTGCACCTTTGGGTATAACACTGCCTAATTCAACAATATATGTTAATACTAGAAACTTAATGTAAACCATTCATACATGCGAATGGTGTAGTTAGAGATGTTAATTCTACTGTAAAAAATTGCACCTATTCGTATGTAACTACCACACTCTATGGATTATGTTAAAAGGAGCAAGTGAATGTAAACCATTTATACATACAAATTGTGTAGTTAGAGATAGTAATTCTCTTGTAAATAATTTCACCATTTGGTATACAGTTGCCTAATTCACCAATAAATGTTAATACTAGAAAATTAATCGAAACATTTCATACATGCGAATTGCGTAGTTAGAGATGTTAGTTCTTTTTTAAATATTCTCACCTTTGGGTATACAACTGCCAAATTCAACAATATATGTTAATACTAGCAAGTTATTGTAAACCATTCATACCTGCAAATTGTGTAGTCAGAGATGTTAATTCTCTTGTAAATAATTGCCTATTGGTTTGCAAATCCTTAAATTCACAAATTATGTTAATACTAAAAAGATAATGTAAACCATTTATATAAGCAAATTGTGTAGTTAAGGATGTTAATTCTCTTGTAAATATTTGCACCTTTGGGTATAACACTGCCTAATTCAACAATATATGTTAATACTAGAAACTTAATGTAAACCATTCATATATGCGAATGGTGTAGTTAGAGATGTTAATTCTACTGTAAAAAATTGCACCTATTTGTATGTAACTACCACACTCTACGGATTATGTTAAAAGGAGCAAGTGAATGTAAACCATTTATACATACAAATTGTGTAGTTAGAGATAGTAATTCTCTTGTAAATAATTTCACCATTTGGCATACAGTTGCCTAATTCACCAATAAATGTTAATACTAGAAAATTAATCGAAACATTTCATACATGCGAATTGTGTAGTTAGAGATGTTAGTTCTTTTTTAAATATTCTCACCTTTGGGTATACAACTGCCAAATTCAACAATATATGTTAATACTAGCAAGTTATTGTAAACCATTCATACCTGCAAATTGTGTAGTCAGAGATGTTAATTCTCTTGTAAATAATTGCCTATTGGTTTGCAAATCCTTAAATTCACAAATTATGTTAATACTAAAAAGATAATGTAAACCATTTATACAAGCAAATTGTGTAGTTAAGGATGTTAATTCTATTGTAAATAATTTCATCTTTGGGTATACATTTGCCAAATTCAACAATACATGTTAATACTAGAATTTTAATGTAAACCATTGATACACGCGAATGGGTTAGTTAGAGATGTCAATTCTAAGGAAAACATTGCATCTATTCGTCTATAACTACCACAATCTACGGATTATCTTAAAAGGAGCAAGTGAATGTAAACCATTTATACATACAAATTGTATAGTTAGAGATGTTATATTTCTTGTAAATAATTACAACTATGAGTATACAGCTTCCAAAATCCACAAATTATGTTAAATACTGGAAAGTTCATGTAAACCATTTATAAATACAAATTGTGTAGTTAGAGATGTTATGTTTCTTGTAAATAATTACAACTATGAGTATACAGCTTCCAAAATCCACAAATTATTTTAATACTGGAAAGTTCATGGAAACCATTTATACATGGAAATTGTGTAGTTAGAGATGATAATTCTATTGTAAATATTTTCACCTTTGGGTATACAACTGCCAAATTCAACCATATATGTTAATACTAGCAAGTAAATATAAACCTTTCATACATGCAAATTGTGTAGTTAGAAATGTTAATTCTATTGTAAATAATCTCACCTTTGGGTATACAACTGCCTAATTCAACAATTTATGTTAATACTAGAAAGTTGATGTAAACCATTCATACATGCGAATTGTGTAGTTAGAAATGTTAATTCTATTGTAAATATTTTCTCGTTTGGGTATACAGCTGCCTAATTCAACAAGATATGTTAATACTAGCAAGTTAATGTAAACCATTCATACATGCAAATTGTGTAGTTAGAGATGTCCAATCTATGGTAGATAATTTGACCTTTGGGTATCTATCTATCTATCTATCTATCTATCTATCTATCTATCTATCTATCTATCTATCTATCTATCTATCTATCTATCTATCTATCTATCTATCTATACAATATTGTACAGCAACCTACATTGGTTATTACGTTCATGTGTATACAACTACTTAAATTAACAAATTATGTTAAAAGGAGCATGTTAATGTAAACCATTCATACATGCGAATTGTGTAGTTAGAAATGTTAATTCTCTTGTAAATAATTGCACTTATGGGTATACAACTCATCAAATTCACAACTTATTGTTAATACTAAAAAGTTAATGTAACCCCTTTATACATGCTAATTGTGTAGTTAGAGATGTTAATTCTCTTGTAAATAATTGCACCTATAAGTAAACACATCCTTAAATTTCCAAATTATGTTAATACTAGAAAATTAATGTAAACTATTTAAACATGCAAATTATGTAGATAGAGAGGTTGATTCTATTGTAAATAATACACTTATTAGTATATAACTACCACATCCTACGAATTATGTTAAAAGTAGCAAGTTAATGTAAAATCTTTAACATACAAATTGTGCAGTTGGAGATTCTAAGTCTCTTATAAATAATTGCACCTATTGGTATACAACTCCCTAAATTCAAAAATTATGTTAATACTAAAAAGTTAATGTAAACAATTTATACATCCGAATTGTGTAGTTAGAGATGTTAATTCTCTTGTAAATAATTTCACATATGGGTATACAGCTCTCTAATTTCACAAATTATGTTAATACTAGAAAGTTAATGTAATACATTCATACATGCAAATTGTATAGTTAGAGATGTTAATTCTATTGTAAATAATTTCACCTTTTGGTATACCAGTGCCTAATTCAACAACATATGTTGATACTAGAAACTTAATGTAAACAATTCATACCTGCAAATTGCGAAGTTAGAGATGTTAATTCTCTTGTAAATAATTGCACCTATGGGTTTACAACTCCTTAAATTCACAAATTATGTTAATACTGGAAAGTTCATGTAAACCATTTATACAAGCAAATTGTGTAGTTAAGGATGTTAATTCTATTGTAAATAATTTCACCTTCGGGTATACAACTGCCAAATTCAACAATATATGTTAATGCTAAAAACTTAATGTGAACCAATCATACATGCGAATGGGTTCGTTAGAGATGTTAATTCTATTGTAAAAAATTGCACCTATTTGTTTATAACTACCACACTCTACGGATTATGTTAAAAGGAGCAAGTAAATGTAAACCATTTATAGTAACAAATTGTGTAGTTAGAGATGTTCAGTTTCTTTTAAATAATTACAACTATGAGAATACAGCTTCCAAAATTCTCAAATTATGTTAATACTGGAAAGTTCACGTAAACCATTTATACATACACATTGTATAGTTAGAGATGTTATATTTCTTGTAAATAATTACAACTATGAGTATACAGCTTCCAAAATCCACAAATTATGTTAAATACTGGAAAGTTCATGTAAACCATTTATAAATACAAATTGTGTAGTTAGAGATGTTATGTTTCTTGTAAATAATTACAACTATGAGTATACAGCTTCCAAAATCCACAAATTATTTTAATACTGGAAAGTTCATGGAAACCATTTATACATGGAAATTGTGTAGTTAGAGATGATAATTCTATTGTAAATATTTTCACCTTTGGGTATACAACTGCCAAATTCAACCATATATGTTAATACTAGCAAGTAAATATAAACCTTTCATACATGCAAATTGTGTAGTTAGAAATGTTAATTCTATTGTAAATAATCTCACCTTTGGGTATACAACTGCCTAATTCAACAATTTATGTTAATACTAGAAAGTTGATGTAAACCATTCATACATGCGAATTGTGTAGTTAGAAATGTTAATTCTATTGTAAATATTTTCTCGTTTGGGTATACAGCTGCCTAATTCAACAAGATATGTTAATACTAGCAAGTTAATGTAAACCATTCATACATGCAAATTGTGTAGTTAGAGATGTCCAATCTATGGTAGATAATTTGACCTTTGGGTATCTATCTATCTATCTATCTATCTATCTATCTATCTATCTATCTATCTATCTATCTATCTATCTATCTATCTATCTATACAATATTGTACAGCAACCTACATTGGTTATTACGTTCATGTGTATACAACTACTTAAATTAACAAATTATGTTAAAAGGAGCATGTTAATGTAAACCATTCATACATGCGAATTGTGTAGTTAGAAATGTTAATTCTCTTGTAAATAATTGCACTTATGGGTATACAACTCATCAAATTCACAACTTATTGTTAATACTAAAAAGTTAATGTAACCCCTTTATACATGCAAATTGTGTAGTTAGAGATGTTAATTCTCTTGTAAATAATTGCACCTATAAGTAAACACATCCTTAAATTTCCAAATTATGTTAATACTAGAAAATTAATGTAAACCATTTAAACATGCAAATTATGTAGATAGAGAGGTTGATTCTATTGTAAATAATACACTTATTAGTATATAACTACCACATCCTACGAATTATGTTAAAAGTAGCAAGTTAATGTAAAATCTTTAACATACAAATTGTGCAGTTGGAGATTCTAAGTCTCTTATAAATAATTGCACCTATTGGTATACAACTCCCTAAATTCAAAAATTATGTTAATACTAAAAAGTTAATGTAAACAATTTATACATCCGAATTGTGTAGTTAGAGATGTTAATTCTCTTGTAAATAATTTCACATATGGGTATACAGCTCTCTAATTTCACAAATTATGTTAATACTAGAAAGTTAATGTAATACATTCATACATGCAAATTGTATAGTTAGAGATGTTAATTCTATTGTAAATAATTTCACCTTTTGGTATACCAGTGCCTAATTCAACAACATATGTTGATACTAGAAACTTAATGTAAACAATTCATACCTGCAAATTGCGAAGTTAGAGATGTTAATTCTCTTGTAAATAATTGCACCTATGGGTTTACAACTCCTTAAATTCACAAATTATGTTAATACTGGAAAGTTCATGTAAACCATTTATACAAGCAAATTGTGTAGTTAAGGATGTTAATTCTATTGTAAATATTTTCACTGTTGGGTATACAATTGCCAAATTCAACAATATATGTTAATACTAGAAACTTAATGTAAACCATTCATACATCAGAATAGTGTAGTTAGAGATGTTAATTCTCTTGTAAATAATTGCACCTATGGGTATACAGCTCTCTAATTTCACAAATTATGTTTTTACTAGAAAGTTAATGTAAACCAATCATACATGCGAATGGTATACTTAAAGATATTAATTCTATTGTCAATAATGCACCTATTAGTATATAACTACCACACTCTAAAGATTATGTTAAAACAAGCAAGTTAATGTAAACCATTTATACATACAAATTGTGTAGTTAGAGATGTTATTTCTATTGGAAATAATTTCACCTTTTGGTCTACAAGTGCCTAATTCAACAATATATGTTAATACTAGAAACTTAATGTAAACCATTCATACATCAGATTAGTGTAGTTAGAGATGTTAATTCTATTGTAAATAATTTCACCTTTGGGCATACAACTGCCAAATTCAACAATATATGTTAATGCTAGAAACGTAATGTAAACCATTCATACATGCGCATGGGTTAGTTAGAGATTTTAATTCTATTGTAAAAAATTGCACCTATTCGTATATAACTACCACACTCTACGGACTATGTTAAAAGGAGCAAGTGAATGTAAACCATTTATACATACAAATTGTGTAGTTAGAGATTTTACGTCTCTTGTAAATAATTGCACCTATGGGTATACAAGTGCCCAATTCAACAGTATATGTTAATACTAGAAACTTAATGTAAACCATTCATACATGAGAATTGTGTAGTTAAAGATGTTAATTCTATTGTAAATAATAAACCTATTGGTATATAACTACCACACTCTACAGATTATGTTAAAAAAGCAAGTTTATGTAAACCATTTATACATACAAATTGTGTAGTAAGAGATGTTTATTCTATTGTAAACAATTTCACTTTTGGGGATAGAAGTGTCTAATTCAACAATATATGTTAATACTAGAAATTTAATGTAAACCATTCATACATGCGAATTGTGTAGTTAAAGATGTTAATTCTATTGTAAATATTTTCTTGTCTGGGTATACAGCTGCCTAATTCAACAAGATATGTAAATACTAGCAAGTTAATGTAGACCATTCATACATGCAAATTGTGTAGTTAGAGATGTTAATCCTATAGTAAATAATTTCATCTTTGGGTATACAAGTGCCTAATTCAACAATATATGTTAATACTAGAAACTTAATGTAAACCATTCATACTTGCGAATGGTGTAGTTAAAGATGTTAATTCTATTGTAAGAAATTTCACTTTTGGGTATAAAAGTGCCTAATTCAACAATATATGTTAATACTAGAAACTTAATGTAAACAAATCATACATGCAAATTGTGTAGTTAGAGATGTTAATTCTATTGTAAATAATTTCACCTTTGGGTATATAACTACCACACTCTACGGATTATGTTAAAAGGAGCAAGTGAATGTAAACCATTTATACATGCAAATTGTGTACTTAGAGATGTTAATTCTATTGTAAATATTTTCACCGTTGGGTATACAATTGCAAAATTCAGCAATATATGTTAATACTAGAAACTTAATGTAAACCATTCATACATCAGAATAGTGTAGTTAGAGATGTTAATTCTATTGTAAATAATTTCTCCTTTGGGTATACAACTGCCTAATTGAACAATATATGTTAATACTAGTAACTTAATGTAAACCATTCAAACATACATTCATACATGTTAATTCTGTTGTAAGTAATTGCACCTATGGGTATACAACTCCGTAAATTCAAAAATTATGTTAATACTAGAAACGTAATGTAAACCAATCATACATGCGCATGGGTTAGTTAGAGATGTTAATTCTATTGTAAAAAATTGCACCTATTCGTATATAACTACCACACTCTACGGACTATGTTAAAAGGAGCAAGTGAATGTAAACCATTTATACATACAAATTGTGTAGTTAGAGATTTTACGTCTCTTGTAAATAATTGCACCTATGGTTATACAAGTGCCCAATTCAACAGTATATGTTAATACTAGAAACTTAATGTAAACCATTCATACATGAGAATTGTGTAGTTAAAGATATTAATTCTATTGTAAATAATGCACCTATTGGTATATAACTACCACACTCTACAGATTATGTTAAAAAAGCAAGTTTATGTAAACCATTTATACATACAAATTGTGTAGTTAGAGATGTTAATTCTATTGTAAATATTTTCTCCTTTAAATATACAGCTGCGTAATTCAATAATATATAATAATACTAGCAAATTAATGTAAACCATTCATACCTGCAAATGGTGTAGTTAGAGATGTTAATTTTCTTGTAAATAATTGCCCCTATGGGTTTACAACTCCTTAAATTCACAAATTATGTTAATACTTAAAAGTTAATGTAAACCATTTATACAAGGAAATTGTATTGTGTAGTTAAAAATGTTAATTCTATTGTAAATAATTTCACCTTTGGGTATACAACTGGCAAATTTAACAATATATGTTAATACTAGAAACTTAATATAAACCATTAATACATGCAAATTGTGTAGTTAAAGATGTTAATTCTCTTGTAAATAATTGCACCTATGGGTATACAACTCCCTAAATTGACAAATTATGTTAATACTAGAAAATTAATGTAAACCATAAATACATGCAAATTGTGTAGTTAGAGATGTTAATTTTCTTGTAAATAATTGCACCTATGGGTATACAACTTCCTAAATTCACAAATTATGTTAATATTAGAAACTTAATGTAAACCATACATACATGCGCATGGGTTAGTTAGAGATGTTAATTCTATTGTAAAAGATTGCATATATTCGTATGTAACTACCACTCTCTACGGATTATAATAAAAGAAGCAAGTAAATGTAAATCATTTATACATGCAAAATTTGTAGTTAGAGATGTTAATTCTCTTGTAAATAATTTCACCTTTGGGTATACAACTGGCAAATTTAACAATAAATGTTAATACTAGAAACTTAATATAAACCATTCATACATGCAAATTGTGTAGTTAAAGATGTTAATTCTCTTGTAAATAATTGCACCTATGGGTATACAACTCCCTAAATTGACAAATTATGTTAATACTAGAAAATTAATGTAAACCATTAATACATGCAAATTGTGTAGTTAGAGATGTTAATTCTCTTGTAAATAATTGCACCTATGGGTATAAAACTTCCTAAATTCACAAATTATGTTAATATTAGAAACTTAATGTAAACCATACATACATGCGCATGGGTTAGTTAGAGATGTTAATTCTATTGTAAAAGATTGCACCTATTCGTATGTAACTATTACTCTCTACGGATTATATTAAAAGGAGCAAGTGAATATAAATCATTTATACATGCAAATTTTGTAGTTAGAGATGTTAATTCTCTTGTAAATAATTGCACATATGGGTATACAACTCCCTAAATTGACAAATTATGTTAATACTAGAAACTTAATGTAAACAATTCATACATGCGCATCGGTTAGTTCGAGATGTTAATTCTATTGTAAAAAATTGCACCTATTCGTATATAACTACCACAATCTACGGATTATATTAAAAGGAGCAAGTGAATATAAATCATTTTTACATGCAAATTTTGTAGTTAGAGATGTTAATTCTCTTGTAAATAATTGCACATATGGGTATACAACTCCCTAAATTGACAAATTATGTTAATACTAGAAACTTAATGTAAACAATTCATACAGGCGCATCGGTTAGTTCGAGATGTTAATTCTATTGTAAAAAATTGCACCTATTCGTATATAACTACCACACTCTACGGATTATATTAAAAGGAGCAAGTGAATGTTAATCATTTATACATGCAAATTTTGTAGTTAGAGATGTTAATTCTCTTGTAAATAATTGCACCTATGTGTATACAACTCCCGAAATTCAAAAATTATTTTAATACTAAAAAAATAATGTAAACAATTTATACATACAACTTGTGTAGTTAGAGATGTTAATTCTCTTGTAAATAATTGCACCTATGGGTAAACAGCTCTCTAAATTCACAAATTATGTTAATACTAGAAAGATAATGTAAACTATTCATACATGCGAATTGTATAGTTAGAGATGTTAATTCTCTTGTAAATAATTGCACCTATGGGTATACAGCTCTCTAAATTCACAAATTATGATAATACTAGAATGTTAATGTAAACCATTCATACATGCAAATTGTGTAGTTAGAGATGTTAATTCTATTTCAAATAATTTCACCTTTGGGTATACAACTGCTTAATTCAACAATATATGTTAATACTAGAAATTTAATGTAAACCATTCATACATGTGAATGATGTAGTTAGAGATGTTAATTCTATTGTGAATAATTTAACATTTGGGTATACAACTACCTAATTCAACAATATATGTTAATATTAGAAACTTAATGTATACAATTCATACATGCAAAATGTGTAGTTAGAGATGTTAATTCTATTGTAAATATTTTCTCCTTTAAATATACAGCTGCGTAATTCAATAATATATAATAATACTAGCAAATTAATGTAAACCATTCATACCTGCAAATGGTGTAGTTAGAGATGTTAATTTTCTTGTAAATAATTGCCCCTATGGGTTTACAACTCCTTAAATTCACAAATTATGTTAATACTTAAAAGTTAATGTAAACCATTTATACAAGGAAATTGTATTGTGTAGTTAAAAATGTTAATTCTATTGTAAATAATTTCACCTTTGGGTATACAACTGGCAAATTTAACAATATATGTTAATACTAGAAACTTAATATAAACCATTAATACATGCAAATTGTGTAGTTAAAGATGTTAATTCTCTTGTAAATAATTGCACCTATGGGTATACAACTCCCTAAATTGACAAATTATGTTAATACTAGAAAATTAATGTAAACCATAAATACATGCAAATTGTGTAGTTAGAGATGTTAATTCTCTTGTAAATAATTGCACCTATGGGTATACAACTTCCTAAATTCACAAATTATGTTAATATTAGAAACTTAATGTAAACCATACATACATGCGCATGGGTTAGTTAGAGATGTTAATTCTATTGTAAAAGATTGCATATATTCGTATGTAACTACCACTCCCTACGGATTATAATAAAAGGAGCAAGTAAATGTAAATCATTTATACATGCAAAATTTGTAGTTAGAGATGTTAATTCTCTTGTAAATAATTTCACCTTTGGGTATACAACTGGCAAATTTAACAATATATGTTATTACTAGAAACTTAATATAAACCATTCATACATGCAAATTGTGTAGTTAAAGATGTTAATTCTCTTGTAAATAATTGCACCTATGGGTATACAACTCCCTAAATTGACAAATTATGTTAATACTAGAAAATTAATGTAAACCATTAATACATGCAAATTGTGTAGTTAAAGTTGTTAATTCTCTTGTAAATAATTTCACCTATGGGTATACAACTCCCTAAATTCACAAATTATGTTAATACTAGAAAATTAATGTAAACCATTAATACATGCAAATTGTGTAGTTAGAGATGTTAACTCTCTTGTAAATAATTGCACCTATGGGTATACAACTTCCTAAATTCACAATTTATGTTAATATTAGAAACTTAATGTAAATCATACATACATGCGCATGGGTTAGTTAGAGATGTTAATTCTCTTGTAAATAATTGCTCCTATGGGTATACAACTCCCTAAATTCACAAATTATGTTAATACTAGAAACTTAATGTAAACCATTCATACATGCGCATCGGTTAGTTAGAGATGTTAATTCTATTTTAAAAAATTGTACCTATTCGTATATAACTACCACACTCTACGGATTTTGTTAAAAGGAGCAATTGAATGTAAACCATTTATACATACAAATTGTGTAGTTAGAGATGTTAATTCTATTGTAAATATTTTCACCTTTGGGTATACAACTGCCAAATTCAACAATATATGTTAATACTAGCAAGATAATGTAAACCATTCATACATGCAAATTGTGTAGTGAGAGATGTTAATTCTCTTGTAAATAATTGCACCTAAGGGTATACAACTCCCTAAATTCACAAAATATGTTGATACTAGAAACTTAATAGAAACCATTCATACATGCAAATTTGTTAGTTAGAGATTTTAATTCTATCTTAAAAAATTGCACCTATTCGTATATAACTACAACACTCTACGGATTTTGTTAAAAGGAGCAAGTGAAGGTAAACCATTTATACATACAAATTGTGTAGTTAGAGATGTTAATTCTCTTGTAAATAATTTCACCTTCGGGTGTACAACTGCTTAATTCAACAATATATGTTAATACTAGAAATTTAATGTAAACCATTCATACATGTGAATGATGTAGTTAGAGATGTTAATTCTATTGTAAATAATTTAACATTTGGGTATACAACTACCTAATTCAACAATATATGTTAATACTAGAAACTTAATGTATACAATTCATACATGCAAATTGTGTAGATAGAGATGTTAATTCTATTGCAAATATTTTCTCCTTTAAATATACAGCTGCGTAATTCAATAATATATGTTAATACTAGCAAGTTAATGTAAACCTTTAATACCTGCAAATTGTGTAGTTAGAGATGTTAATTCTCTTGTAAATAATTGCCCCTATGGGTTTACAACTCCTTAAATTCACAAATTATGTTAATGCCAAAAAGTTAATGTAAACAAATTATACAAGCAAATTGTGTAGTTAAGGATGTTAATTCTATTGTAAATAATTTCACCTTTGGGCATACAACTGCCAAATTCAACAATATATGTTAATGCTAGAAACATAATGTAATTCATTCACACATGCAAATGGGTTAGTTAGAGATGTTAATTCTATCTTAAAAAATTGCACCTATTCGTATATAACTGCCACGCTCAACGGATTTTGTTAAAAGGAGCAAGTGAATGTAAACCATTTATACATACAAATTGTGTAGTTAGAGATGTTAATTCTCTTGTAAATAATTGCACACATGGGTATAAAACTCCCTAAATTCACAAATTATGTTAATACTAGGAATTTAATGTAAACTATTCATACATGCAAATGGTGTAGTTTGAGATGTTAATTTTATTGTAAATAATTTCACCTTTGGGTATACAACTGCCTAATTCAACAATATATGTTAATACTAGAAAGTTAATGTAAACCATTCATACATGCAAATTGTGTAGTTAGAGATGTTAATTCTATTGTAAATAATTTCACCTTTGGGTACACAATTGCCTAATTCAACAATATATGTTAATACTAGAAACTTAATGTAAGCCATTCATACATGCGAATTGTGTAGTTAGAGATATTAATTCCATTGTAAATAATTTCAGCTTTGGGTATATAACTCCCTAAATTCAAAAATTATTTTAATTGTAGAAACTTAATGCAAACCATTCATACATGCGAATTGTGTAGTAAGAGATGTTAATTCTATTGTAAATATTTTCACCTTTTGCTATACAACTGCCAAATTCAACAATATATGTCAATACTAGCAAGATAATGTAAACCATTCATACATGCAAATTGTGTAGTTAGAGATGTTAATTCTCTTGTAAATATTTGCACCTATGGGTATACAACTCCCTAAATTCACAAATTATATTAATACTAGAAACTTAATGTAAACCATTCATACATGCGCATCGGTTAGTTAGAGATGTTAATTCTATTTTAAAAAATTTTACCTATTCGTATATAACTACCACACTCTACGGATTTTGTTAAAAGGAGCAATTGAATGTAAACCATTTATACATACAAATTGTGTAGTTAGAGATGTTAATTCTCTTGTAAATAATTTCACCTTCGGGTGTACAACTGCTTAATTCAACAATATATGTTAAAACTAGAAATTTAATGTAAACCATTCATACATGTGAATGATGTAGCTTGAGATGTTAATTTTATTGTAAATAATTTCAGCTTTGGGTATACAACTGCCTAATTGAACAATATATGTTAATACTAGAAAGTTAATGTAAACCAGTCATACATGCAAATTGTGTAGTTAGAGATGTTAATTCTATTGTATATAATTTCACTTTTGGGTACACAATTGCCTAATTCAACATTATATGTTAATACTAGAAACTTAATGTAAGCCATTCATACATGCGAATTGTGTAGCTAGAGATATTAATTCCATTGTAAATAATTTCAGCTTTGGGTATATAACTCCCTAAATTCAAAAAATTATTTTAATTGTAGAAACTTAATGCAAACCATTCATACATGCGAATTGTGTAGTAAGAGATGTTAATTCTATTGTAAATATTTTCACCTTTTGCTATACAACTGCCAAATTCAACAATATATGTTAATACTAGAAACTTAATGTAAACCATTCATACAAGCGCATCGGTTAGTTAGAGATGTTAATTCTATTTTAAAAAATTGTACCTATTCGTATATAACTACCACACTCTACGGATTTTGTTAAAAGGAGCAATTGAATGTAAACCATTTATACATACAAATTGTGTAGTTAGAGATGTTAATTCTCTTGTAAATAATTTCACCTTCGGGAGTACAACTGCTTAATTCAACAATATATGTTAATACTAGAAATTTAATGTAAACCATTCATACATGTGAATGATGTAGTTTGAGATGTTAATTTTATTGTAAATAATTTCAGCTTTGGGTATACAACTGCCTAATTCAACAATATATGTTAATACTAGAAACTTAATGTAAACCATTCATACATGCAAATTGTGTAGTTAGAGATGTTAATTCTATTGTAAATATTTTCACCTTTTGCTATACAACTGCCAAATTCAACAATATATGTTAATAATAGCAAGACAATGTAAACCATTCATACATGCAAATTGTGTACTTAGAGATGTTAATTCTCTTGTAAATAATTGCTCCTATGGGTATACAACTCCCTAAATTCACAAATTATGTTAATACTAGAAACTTAATGTAAACCATTCATACATGCGCATCGGTTAGTTAGAGATGTTAATTCTATTTTGAAAAATTGTACCTATTTGTATATAACTACCACACTCTACTGATTTTGTTAAAAGGAGCAATTGAATGTAAACCATTTATACATACAAATTGTGTAGTTAGAGATGTTAATTCTCTTGTAAATAGTTTCACCTTCGGGTGTACAACTGCTTAATTCAACAATATATGTTAATACTAGAAATTTAATGTAAACCATTCATACATGTGAATGATGTAGCTTGAGATGTTAATTTTATTGTAAATAATTTCAGCTTTGGGTATACAACTGCCTAATTGAACAATATATGTTGATACTAGAAAGTTAGTGTAAACCATTCATACATGCAAATTGTGTAGTTAGAGATGTTAATTCTATTGTATATAATTTCACTTTTGGGTACACAATTGCCTAATTCAACATTATATGTTAATACTAGAAACTTAATGTAAGCCATTCATACATGCGAATTGTGTAGTTAGAGATATTAATTCCATTGTAAATAATTTCAGCATTGGGTATATAACTCCCTAAATTCAAAAAATTATTTTAATTGTAGAAACTTAATGCAAACCATTCATACATGCGAATTGTGTAGTAAGAGATGTTAATTCTATTGTAAATATTTTCACCTTTTGCTATACAACTGCCAAATTCAACAATATATGTTAATACTAGAAACTTAATGTAAACCATTCATACATGCGCATCGGTTAGTTAGAGATGTTAATTCTATTTTAAAAAATTGTACCTATTCGTATATAACTACCACACTCTACGGATTTTGTTAAAAGGAGCAATTGAATGTAAACCATTTATACATACAAATTGTGTAGTTAGAGATGTTAATTCTCTTGTAAATAATTTCACCTTCGGGAGTACAACTGCTTAATTCAACAATATATGTTAATACTAGAAATTTAATGTAAACCATTCATACATGTGAATGATGTAGTTTGAGATGTTAATTTTATTGTAAATAATTTCAGCTTTGTGTATACAACTGCCTAATTCAACGATGTATGTTAATACTAGAAACTTAATGTAAACCATTCATACATGCAAATTGTGTAGTTAGAGATGTTAATTCTATTGTAAATAATTTCACCTTTGGGTACACAATTGCCTAATTCAACAATATATGTTAATACTAGAAACTTAATGTAAGCCATTCATACATGCGAATTGTGTAGTTAGAGATATTAATTCCATTGTAAATAATTTCAGCTTTGGGTATATAACTCCCTAAATTCAAAAATTATTTTAATAGTAGAAACTAAATGCAAACCATTCCTACATGCGAATTGTGTAGTAAGAGATGTTAATTCTATTGTAAATATTTTCACCTTTTGCTATACAACTGCCAAATTCAACAATATATGTTAATACTAGCAAGACAATGTAAACCATTCATACATGCAAATTGTGTACTTAGAGATGTTAATTCTCTTGTAAATAATTGCTCCTATGGGTATACAACTCCCTAAATTCACAAATTATGTTAATACTAGAAACTTAATGTAAACCATTCATACATGCGCATCGGTTAGTTAGAGATGTTAATTCTATTTTAAAAAATTGTACCTATTCGTATATAACTACCACACTCTACGGATTTTGTTAAAAGGAGCAATTGAATGTAAACCATTTATACATACAAATTGTGTAGTTAGAGATGTTAATTCTATTGTAAATATTTTAACCTTTGGGTATACAACTGCCAAATTCAACAATATATGTTAATACTAGCAAGATAATGTAAACCATTCATACATGCAAATTGTGTAGTGAGAGATGTTAATTCTCTTGTAAATAATTGCACCTATGGGTATACAACTGCCTAATTGAACAATATATGTTAATACTAGAAAGTTAATGTAAACCATTCATACATGCAAATTGTGTAGTTAGAGATGTTAATTCTATTGTAAATAATTTCACCTTTGGGTACACAATTGCCTAATTCAACAATATATGTTAATACTAGAAACTTAATGTAAGCCATTCATACATGCGAATTGTGTAGTTAGAGATATTAATTCCATTGTAAATAATTTCAGCTTTGGGTATATAACTCCCTAAATTCAAAAATTATTTTAATTGTAGAAACTTAATGCAAACCATTCATACATGCGAATTGTGTAGTAAGAGATGTTAATTCTATTGTAAATATTTTCACCTTTTGCTACACAACTGCCAAATTCAACAATATATGTCAATACTAGCAAGATAATGTGAACCATTCATACATGCAAATTGTGTAGTTAGAGATGTTAATTCTCTTGTAAATATTTGCACCTATGGGTATACAACTCCCTAAATTCACAAATTATGTTAATACTAGAAACTTAATGTAAACCATTCATACATGCGCATCGGTTAGTTAGAGATGTTAATTCTATTTTAAAAAATTTTACCTATTCGTATATAACTACCACACTCTACGGATTTTGTTAAAAGGAGCAATTGAATGTAAACCATTTATACATACAAATTGTGTAGTTAGAGATGTTAATTCTCTTGTAAATAATTTCACCTTCGGGTGTACAAATGCTTAATTCAACAATATATGTTAATACTAGAAATTTAATGTAAACCATTCATACATGTGAATGATGTAGTTTGAGATGTTAATTTTATTGTAAATAATTTCAGCTTTGGGTATACAACTGCCTAATTGAACAATATATGTTAATACTAGAAAGTTAATGTAAACCATTCATACATGCAAATTGTGTAGTTAGAGATGTTAATTCTATTGTAAATAATTTGACTTTTGGGTACACAATTGCCTAATTCAACAATATATGTTAATACTAAAAACTTAATGTAAGCCATTCATACATGCGAATTGTGTAGTTAGAGATATTAATTCCATTGTAAATAATTTCAGCTTTGGGTATATAACTCCCTAAATTCAAAAATTATTTTAATTGTAGAAACTTAATGCAAACCATTCATACATGCGAATTGTGTAGTAAGAGATGTTAATTCTATTGTAAATATTTTCACCTTTTGGTATACAACTGCCAAATTTAACAATATATGTTAATACTAGAAACTTAATGTAAACCATTCATACATGCGCATCGGTTAGTTAGAGATGTTAATTCTATTTTAAAAAATTGTACCTATTCGTATATAACTACCACACTCTACGGATTTTGTTAAAAGGAGCAATTGAATGTAAACCATTTATACATACAAATTGTGTAGTTAGAGATGTTAATTTTCTTGTAAATAATTTCACCTTCGGGAGTACAACTGCTTAATTCAACAATATATGTTAATACTAGAAATTTAATGTAAACCATTCATACATGTGAATGATGTAGTTTGAGATGTTAATTTTATTGTAAATAATTTCAGCTTTGGGTATACAGCTGCCTAATTCAACAATATATGTTAATACTAGAAAGTTAATGTAAACCATTCATACATGCAAATTGTGTAGTTAGAGATGTTAATTCTATTGTAAATAATTTCACCTTTGGGTACACAATTGCCTAATTCAACAATATATGTTAATACTAGAAACTTAATGCAAGCCATTCATACATGCGAATTGTGTAGTTAGAGATATTAATTCCATTGTAAATAATTTCAGCTTTGGGTATATAACTCCCTAAATTCAAAAATTATTTTAATAGTAGAAACTTAATGCAAACCATTCATACATGCGAATTGTGTAGTAAAAGATGTTAATTCTATTGTAAATATTTTCACCTTTTGCTATACAACTGCCAAATTCAACAATATATGTTAATACTAGCAAGACAATGTAAACCATTCATACATGCAAATTGTGTACTTAGAGATGTTAATTCTCTTGTAAATAATTGCTCCTATGGGTATACAACTCCCTAAATTCACAAATTATGTTAATACTAGAAACTTAATGTAAACCATTCATACATGCGCATCGGTTAGTTAGAGATGTTAATTCTATTTTGAAACATTGTACCTATTTGTATATAACTACCACACTCTACGGATTTTGTTAAAAGGAGCAATTGAATGTAAACCATTTATACATACAAATTGTGTAGTTAGAGATGTTAATTCTATTGTAAATATTTTCACATTTGGGTATACAACTGCCAAATTCAACAATATATGTTAATACTAGCAAGATAATGTAAACCATTCATACATGCAAATTGTGTAGTTAGAGATGTTAATTCTGTTGTAAATAATTGCACCTATGGGTATACAACTCCCTAAATTCACAAAATATGTTAATACTAGAAACTTAATAGAAACCATTCATACATGCAAATGGGTTAGTTAGAGATGTTAATTCTATTGTAAAAAATTGCACCTATTCGTATATTACTACCACACTCTACGGATTATTATAAAAAGAGCAAGTGAAAGTAAATCATTTATACATGCAAATTTTGTAGTTAGAGATGTTAATTTTCTTGTAAATATTTGCACCTATGTGTATACAACTCACTAAATTCAAAAATTATTTTAATACTAAAAAGTTAATGTAAACAATTTATACATGCAACTTGTGTAGTTAGAAATGTTAATTCTCTTGTAAGTAATTGCACCTATGGGTAAACAGCTCTCTAAATTCACAAATTATCTTACTACTAGAAAGATAATGTAAACCATTCATACATGCAAATTGTTTAGTTAGAGATGTTAATTGTCTTGTAAATAATTGCACCTATGGGTATACAACTCCCTAAATTCACAAAATGTGTTAATACTAGAAACTTAATAGAAACCATTCATACATGCAAATTGGTTAGTTAGAGATTTTAATTCTATTTTAAAAAATTGCACCTATTCATATATAACTACAACACTCTACGGATTTTGTTAAAAGGAGCAAGTGAATGTAAACCATTTATACATACAAATTGTGTAGTTAGAGATGTTAATTCTCTTGTAAATAATTTCACCTTCGGGTGTACAACTGCTTAATTCAACAAAATATGTTAATACTAGCAATTTAATGTAAACCATTCATACATGTGAATGATGTAGTTAGAGATGTTAATTCTATTGTAAATAATTTAACCTTTGGGTATACAACTACCTAATTCAACAATATATGTTAATACTAGAAACTTAATGTATACAATTCATACATGCAAATTGTGTAGATAGAGATGTTAATTCTATTGCAAATATTTTCTTTTTTAAATATACAGCTACGTAATTTAATAATATATGTTAATACTAGCAAGTTAATGTAAACCTTTCATACCTGCAAATTGTGTAGTTAGAGATGTTAATTCTCTTGTAAATAATTGCCCCTATGGGTTTACAACTCCTTAAATTCACAAATTATGTTAATGCCAAAAAGTTAATGTAAACAAATTATACAAGCAAATTGTGTAGTTAAGGATGTTAATTCTATTGTAAATAATTTCACCTTTGGGCATACAACTGCCAAATTCAACAATATATGTTAATGCTAGAAACATAATGTAATTCATTCACACATGCAAATTGGTTAGTTAGAGATGTTAATTCTATTTTAAAAAATTGCACCTATTCGTATATAATTACCACGCTCTACGGATTTTGTTAAAAGGAGCAAGTGAATGTAAACCATTTATACATACAAATTGTGTAGTTAGAGATGTTAATTCTCTTGTAAATAATTTCACCTTTGGGTATACAACTGCCTAATTCAACAATATATGTTAATACTAGAAAGATAATGTAAACCATTCATACATGCAAATTGTGTAGTTAGAGATATTAATTCTATTGTAAATAATTTCACCTTTGGGTACACAATTGCCTAATTCAACAATATAAGTTAATACTAGAAACTTAATGTAAGCCATTCATACATGCGAATTGTGTAGTTAGAGATGTTAATTCCATTGTAAAGAATTTAAGCTTTGGGTATATAACTCCCTAAATTCAAAAATTATTTTAATAGTAGAAACTTAATGCAAACCATTCATACATGCGAATTGTGTAGTAAGAGATGTTAATTCTATTGTAAATAATTTCACATTTGGGTATACAACTCCTTAAATTCACAAATTATGTTAATACGAAAAAGTTAATGTAAATCATTTATAGAAGGAAATTGTGTAGTTAAAGATGTTAATCCTATTGTAAATAATTTCAACTTTGGGTATACAACTGGCAAATTTAACAATATACGTTAATACTAGAAACTTAATGTAAACCATTCATACATGCAAATTGGTTAGTTAGGGATGTTAATTCTATTGTAAAAAATTGCACCTATTCGTATATATTTACCACACTCTACGGATTATATTAAAAGCAGCAACTGAATGTAAACCATTTATACACACAAATTATTTAGTTAGAGATGTTAAGTTTCTTGTAAATAATTACAACTTTGAGTATACACCTTCCAAAATTCACAAAATATGTTAATACTGGAAAGTTCATGTAAATCATATATACATGCAAATTGTGTAGTTAGAGATGTTAATTCTATTGTAAATAATCTCACCTTCTGGTATACAACACCCTAAATTCACATCTTATGTTAATACTAAAAAGTTGATACATGCAAATTGTGTAGTTAAAGATGTTAATTTTACTGTAAATAATTTAACCTTTGGGTATACAACTGCCAATTTCAACAATATATGTTAATACTAGAAACTTAATGTGAACCATTCATACATGCTAATTGTGTAGTTAGAGATGTTCAATCTTTGGTAGATAATTTCACCTTTGGGTATACAACTACTTAATTTAACAAATAATGTTAAAAGGAGCATGTTAATGTAAACCATTCATACATGCGAATTGTGTAGTTAGAGATGTTAATTCCCTTGTAAATGATTGCACCTACGGGTTTAAAAGTCCTTAATTTCACAAATTATGTTAATACTAAAAAGTTAATGTAAACCATTTATACAAGCAAAATGTGTAGTTAAGGATGTTAATTCTATTGTAAATAATTTCACCTTTGGGTATACAACTGCCAAATTCAACAACATATGTCAATACTAGAAACTTAATATGAACCATTCATACATGCAAATGGGTTAGTTAGAAATGTTAATTCTATTGTAAATAATTGCACCTATGGGTATACAACTCCTTAAATACACAAATTATGTTAATACTAAAATGTTAATGTAAACCATTAATACAAGCAAATTGCGTAGTTAAGGATGTTAATTCTCTTGTAAATAATTGCACCTTTGGGTATACAACTGCCAAATTCAACAATATATGTTAATACTAGAAACTTAATGTAAACTATTCATACATTTGAATGGTGTAGTTAGAAATGATAACTCTATTGTAAATAATTGCACCTATCGGTATACAACTCCTTAAATTCACAAATTATGTTAATACTAGAAAGTAAATGTAAACCATTTATACAAGCAAATTGTGTAGTTAAGGATGTTAATTCTATTCTAAATAATCTCACCTTTTGGTATACAACTACCTAATTCAACAATATATGTTAATACTAGAAACTTAATGTAAACCATTCATACATGCGAATTGTGTAGTTAAAGATATTAACTCTATTGTAAAAAATTTAACCTTTGGGTATACAACTGCCTTATTCAACAATAAATGTTAATACTAGAAACTTAATATAAATCCATCATACATGCAAATTGTGTAGTTAGAGATGTTAATTCTATTGTAAATAATCTCACCTTTTGGTATACAACTGCCTAATTCAACAATATATGTTAATACTAGAAACTTAATGTAAACCATTCATACATGCGAATTGTGTAGTTAAAGATGTTAACTCTATTGTAAAAATTTAACCTTTGGGTATACAACTGCCTTATTCAACAATAAATGTTAATACTAGAAACTTAATATATATCCATCATACATGCAAATTGTGTAGTTAGAGATGTTAATTCTATTGTAAATAATTTCACCTTTTGGTATACAAGTGCCTAATACAACAATATATGTTAATACTAGAAACTTAATGTAAACTATTCATACATGTGAATGGTGTAGTTAGAAATGTTAATTCTATTGTAAATAATGGCATCTATCGGTATACAACTCCTTAAAATCACAAATTATGTTAATACTAAAAAGTTAATGTAAACCATTTATACAAGCAAATTGTGTAGTTAAAGATGTTAACTCTATTGTAAAAAATTTAACCTTTGGGTATACAACTGCCTTATTCAACAATATATGTTAATACTAGAAACTTAATGCAAACCATTCATACATGCGAATTGTGTAGTTAGAGATGTTAATTCTATTGTAAATAATTTCACCTTTGGGTATACAACTGTCTTATTCAACAATACATGTTAATACTAGCAAGTTAATGTAAACCATTCATACATGCAAATTATGTAGTTAGAGATGTATAATCTATGGTAGATAATTTCACCTTTGGGTATAAAACTACTTAACATAACAAATTATGTTAAAAGGAAAAGTTAATGTAAACCATTCATACATGCAAATTGTGTAGTTAGAGATGTTAATTCTATTGTAAATAATTTCAGCCTTGGGTATACAACTACTTAATATAACAAATTATGTTAAAAGGAGCAAGTGAATGTAAACCATTTATACACACAAATTAATTAGTTAGAGATGTTAAGTTTCTTGTAAATAATTACAACAATGAGTATACAGCTTCCAAAGTTCACAAAATATGTTAATACTGGAGATTTCATGTAAACCATTTATACATGCAAATTTTGCAGTTAGAGATGTTAAGTCTATTGTAAATAATTTCACCTTTTGGTACACAACTGCCTAATTCAACAATATATATTAATACTAGAAACTTAATGTAAACCATTCATACATGCGAATTGTGTAATTAGAGATGTTAATTCTCTTGTAAATGATTGCACCTTTGGGTATACAACTGCCAAATTCACAACTTATGTTAATACTAAAAAATTGATATAAACCCTTTATACATGCAAATTGTGTAGTTAGAGATGTTAATAGTCTTGTAAATAATTGCACCTATGGGTATAAACATCCTTAAATTTGCAAATTATGTTCATACTAAAAAGATAATGTAAACCATTCATACATGCGAATTGTGTAGTTAGAGATGTTAAGTTTCTTGTAAATAATTACAACTATGAGTATACAGCTTACAAAGTTCACAAAATATGTTAATACTGGAGATTTCATGTAAACCATTCATACATGCGAATTGTGTAGTTAGAGATGTTCAATCTATGGTAGATAATTTTATCTTTTGGTATAAAACTACTTAATTTAACAAATAATGTTTAAATGAGCAAGTTAATGTAAACCATTCATACATGCGAAATGTGTAGTTAGAGATGCTAATTCTCTTGTAAATGATTGCACCTACGGGTTTAAAACTTTTAAATTCACAAAGTATGTTAATGCTAAAAAGTTAATGTAAACCATTTATACAAGCAAATTGTGTAATTAATGATGTTAATTCTATTGTAAATAATTTCACCTTTGGGTATACAACTGCCAAATTCATTAATATATGTTAATACTGGAAACTTAATGTGAACCATTCGTACATGCGAATGGGTTAGTAAGAGATGTTGATTCTATTGTAAATAATTGCACTTATTGGTATACAACTCCTTAAATTCACAAATTATGTTAATACTAAAAAGTTAAAGTAAACCATTTATACAAGTAAATTGCGTAGCTAAGGATGTTAATTCTATTGTAAATAATTTCACCTTTGGGTATACAACTGCCAAATTCACAACTTATGTTAATACTAAAAAATTGATATAAATCCTTTATACATGCAAATTGTGTAGTTAGAGATGTTATTTGTCTTGTAAATAATTGCAACTATGGTTAAAAACATCCTTAAATTTGCAAATTATGTTCATACTAAAAAGATAATGTAAACCATTTATACATGCAAATTTTGTAGTTAGAGATGTTGATTCTCTTGTAAATAACTGCACCTATGGGTATACAGTTTTCTAAATTCACAAATTGTGTTAATACTAGAAAGATAATGTAAACCATTCCTACAAGCAAATTGTGTAGTTAAGGATGTTAATTCTATTGTTAATAATTTTATCTTGGGGTATACAACTGCCAAATTCAACAATATATGTTAATACGAGAAACTTAATATAAACCATTCATACATGCAAATTGGTTAGTTAGGGATGTTAATTCTACTGTAAAAAATTGCACCTATGGGTATAAACATCCTTAAATTTGCAAATTATGTTCATACTAAAAAGATAATGTAAACCATTCATACATGCGAATTGTGTAGTTAGAGATGTAAAGTTTTTTGTAAATAATTACAACTATGAGTATACAGCTTCCAAAATTCACAAAATATGTTAATACTGGAAAGTTCATGTAAACCATATATACATGCAAATTGTGTAGTTAGAGATGTTAATTCTATTGTAAATAATCTCAACTTCTGGTATACAACACCCTAAATTCACATCTTATGTTAATACTAAAAAGTTGATACATGCAAATTGTGTAGTTAGAGATGTTAATTGTCTTGTAAATAATTGCACCTATGGGTATAAACATCCTTATATTTGCAAATCATGTTAATACTAGAAACTTAATGTAAACCATTCATACATGGGAATTGTGTAGTTAAAGATGTTAATTCTATTGTAAATAATTTCACCTTTGGGTATACAACGGCCAATTCAACAATATATGTTAAAAAGAGCAAGTTAATGTAAACCATTCATACATGCAATTTGTGTAGTTAGAGATGTTAATTCTATTCTGAATAATTTATCCTTTGGGTATACTACAACTGCCTAATTCAACAATATATGTTAATACTAAAAACTTAATGTAAACCATTCATACATGCAAATTGTGTAGTTAGAGATGTTAATTCTATTGTAAATAATTTCACCTTTGGGTATACAACTGCCAAATTCAACAATATATGTTAATACTAGAAATTTAATGTGAACCATTCATACATGCGAATTGTGTAGTTAGAGATGTTCAATCTATGGTAGATAATTTCATCTTTTGGTATACAACGACTTAATTTAACAAATAATGTTTAAATGAGCAAGTTAATGTAAACCCTTCATACATGCAAATTCTGTAGTTAGAGATGTTAATTGTCTTGTAAATAATTGCACCTATGGGTATACAGCTCTCTAAATTCACACATTGTGTTAATACTAGACAGTTAATGTAAACCATTCCTACAAGCAAATTGTGTAGTTAAGGATGTTAATTCTATTGTTAATAATTTTATCTTTGGGTATACAACTGCCAAATTCAACAATATATGTTAATACTAGAAACTTAATGCAAACCATTCATACATGCGAATGGGTTAGTTAGAGATGTTAATTCTATTGGAAATCATTGCACCTATCGGTATACAACTCCTTAATTTCACAAATTATATCAATACTAAAAAGTTGATGTAAACCCTTTATACATGCAAATTGTGTAGTTAGAGATGTTAATTGCTTGTAAATAATTGCACCTATGGGTATAAACATCCTTAAATTTGCAAATTATGTTCATACTAAAAAGATAATGTAAACCATTCATACATGCGAATTGTGTAGTTAGAGATGTTAAGTTTCTTGTAAATAATTACAACTATGAGTATACAGCTTCCAAAGTTCACAAAATATGTTAATACTGGAGATTTCATGTAAACCATTTATACATGCAAATTGTGTAGTTAGAGATGTTAAGTCTATTGTAAATAATTTCACCTTTTGGTACACAACTGCCTAATTCAACAATATATGTTAATACTAGAAACTTAATGTAAACCATTCATACATGCGAATTGTGTAATTAGAGATGTTAATTCTCTTGTAAATGATTGCACCTTTGGGTATACAACTGCCAAATTCACAACTTATGTTAATACTAAAAAATTGATATAAACCCTTTATACATGCAAAATGTGTAGTTAGAGATGTTAATTGTCTTGTAAATAATTGCACTTATGGGTATAAACATCCTTAAATTTGCAAATTATGTTCATACTAAAAAGATAATGTAAACCATTCATACATGCGAATTGTGTAGTTAGAGATGTAAAGTTTCTTGTAAATAATTACAACTATGAGTATACAGCTTATAAAGTTCACAAAATATGTTAATACTGGAGATTTCATGTAAACCATTCATACATGCGAATTGTGTAGTTAGAGATGTTCAATCTATGGTAGATAATTTTATCTTTTGGTATAAAACTACTTAATTTAACAAATAATGTTTAAATGAGCAAGTTAATGTAAACCATTCATACATGCGAATTGTGTAGTTAGAGATGTTAATTCTCTTGTAAATGATTGCACCTACGGGTTTACAACTCCTTAAATTCACAAAGTATGTTAATGCTAAAAAGATAATGTAAACCATTTATACAAGCAAATTGTGTAATTAATGATGTTAATTCTATTGTAAATAATTTCACCTTTGGGTATACAACTGCCAAATTCATTAATATATGTTAATACTGGAAACTTAATGTGAACCATTCATACATGCGAATGGGTTAGTAAGAGATGTTAATTCTATTGTGAATAATTGCACTTATTGGTATACAACTCCTTAAATACACAAATTATGTTAATACTAAAAAGTTAAAGTAAACCATTTATACAAGCAAATTGCGTAGTTAAGGATGTTTATTCTCTTGTAAATGATTGCACCTTTGGGTATACAACTGCCAAATTCACAACTTATGTTAATACTAAAAAATTGATATAAACCCTTTATACATGCAAATTTTGAAGTTAGAGATGTTAATTGTCTTGTAAATAATTGCACGTATGGGTATAAACATCCTTAAATTTGCAAATTATGTTCATACTAAAAAGATAATGTAAACCATTCATACATGCGAATTGTGTAGTTAGAGATGTTAAGTTTCTTGTAAATAATTACAACTATGAGTATACAGCTTACAAAGTTCACAAAATATGTTAATACTGGAGATTTCATGTAAACCATTCATACATGCGAATTGTGTAGTTAGAGATGCTAATTCTCTTGTAAATGATTGCACCTACGGGTTTACAACTCCTTAAATTCACAAAGTATGTTAATGCTAAAAAGTTAATGTAAACCATTTATAAAAGCAAATTGTGTAATTAAGGATGTTAATTCTATTGTAAATAATTTCACCTTTGGGTATACAACTGCCAAATTCATTAATATATGTTAATACTGGAAACTTAATGTGAACCATTCATACATGCGAATGGGTTAGTGAGAGATGTTAATTCTATTGTAAATAATTGCACTTATTGGTATACAACTCCTTAAATACACAAATTATGTTAATACTAAAAAGTTAAAGTAAACCATTTATACAAGCAAATTGCGTAGTTAAGGATGTTAATTCTATTGTAAATAATTTCACCTTTGGGTATACAACTGCCAAATTCACAACTTATGTTAATACTAAAAAATTGATATAAACCCTTTATACATGCAAATTGTGAAGTTAGAGATGTTAATTGTCTTGTAAATAATTGCGCCTATGGGTATAAACATCCTTAAATTTGCAAATTATCTTCATACTAAAAAGATAATGTAAACCATTCATACATGCGAATTGTGTAGTTAGAGATTTTAAGTTTCTTGTAAATAATTACAACTATGAGTATACAGCTTACAAAGTTCACAAAATCTGTTAATACTGGAGATTTCATGTAAACCATTCATACATGCGAATTGTGTAGTTAGAGATGTTCAATCTATGGTAGATAATTTTATCTTTTGGTATAAAACTACTTAATTTAACAAATAATGTTTAAATGAGCAAGTTAATGTAAACCATTCATACATGCGAATTGTGTAGTTAGAGATGCTAATTCTCTTGTAAATGATTGCACCTACGGGTTTACAACTCCTTAAATTCACAAAGTATGTTAATGCTAAAAAGTTAATGTAAACCATTTATACAAGCAAATTGTGTAATTAAGGATGTTAATTCTATTGTAAATAATTTCACCTTTGGGTATACAACTGCCAAATTCATTAATATATGTTAATACTGGAAACTTAATGTGAACCATTCATACATGCGAATGGGTTAGTGAGAGATGTCAATTCTATTGTAAATAATTGCACTTATTGGTATACAACTCCTTAAATACACAAATTATGTTAATACTAAAAAGTTAAAGTAAACCATTTATACAAGCAAATTGCGTAGTTAAGGATGTTAATTCTATTGTAAATAATTTCACCTTTGGGTATACAACTGCCAAATTCACAACTTATGTTAATACTAAAAAATTGATATAAATTCTTTATACATGCAAATTGTGTAGTTAGAGATGTTATTTGTCTTGTAAATAATTGCACCTATGGTTAAAAACATCCTTAAATTTGCAAATTATGTTCATACTAAAAAGATAATGTAAACCATTTATACATGCAAATTTTGTAGTTAGAGATGTTAACTCTCTTGTAAATAACTGCACCTATGGGTATACAGTTTTCTAAATTCACAAATTGTGTTAATACTAGAAAGTTAATGCAAACCATTCCTACAAGCAAATTGTGTAGTTAAGGATGTTAATTCTATTGTTAATAATTTTATCTTGGGGTATACAACTGCCAAATTCAACAATATATGTTAATACTAGAAACTTAATGTAAACCATTCATACATGCAAATTGGTTAGTTAGGGATGTTAATTCTACTCTAAAAATTTGCACCTATTCGTATATAACTACCACACTCTACGGATTATATTAAAAGCAGCAACAGAATGTAAACCATTTATACACACAAATTATTTAGTTAGATATGTTAAGTTTCTTGTAAATAATTACAACTTTGAGTATACAGCTTCCAAAATTCACAAAATATGTTAATACTGGAAAGTTCATGTAAACCATTTATACATGCAAATTGTGTAGTTAGAGATGTTAATTCTATTGTAAATAATCTCACCTTTTGGTATACAACTGCCTAATTCAACAATATGTTAATACTAGAAACTTAATGTAAACCATTCATACATGCGAATGGTGTAGATAAAGATTTTAATTTTATTGTAAATAATTTAACCTTTGGGTATACAACTGCCAAATTCAACAATATATGTTAATACTAGAAACTTAATGTGAACCATTCAAAAATGCTAATTGTGAAATTAGAGATGTTCAATCTATGGTAGATAATTTCACCTTTGGGCGTACAACTACTTAATTTAACAAATAATGTTAGAAGGAGCAAGTTAATGTAAACCATTCATACATGCGAATTGTGTAGTTAGAGATGTTAATTCTCTTGTAAATGATTGCACCTACGGGTTTACAACTCCTTAAATTAACAAAGTATGTTAATACTAAAAAATTAATGTAAACCATTTATACAAGCAAATTTTGTAGTTAAGGATGTTAATTCTATTGTAAATAATTCACCTTTGGGTATAAGACTGCCAAATTCAACAATATATGTTAATTCTGGAAACTTAATGTGAACCATTCATAGATGCGAATGGGTTAATTTGAGATGTTAATTCTATTGTAAATAATTGCACCAATCGGTATGCAACTACTTAAATTCACAAATTATGTTAATACTAAAAAGTTAATGTAAACCATTTATACAAGCACATTGCGTAGTTAAGGATGTTAATTCTATTGTAAATAATTTCACCTTTGGGTATACAACTGCCAAATTCACAACTTATGTTAATACTAAAAAATTGATATAAATTCTTTATACATGCAAATTGTGTAGTTAGAGATGTTATTTGTCTTGTAAATAATTGCACCTATGGTTAAAAACATCCTTAAATTTGCAAATTATGTTCATACTAAAAAGATAATGTAAACCATTTATACATGCAAATTTTGTAGTTAGAGATGTTAACTCTCTTGTAAATAACTGCACCTATGGGTATACAGTTTTCTAAATTCACAAATTGTGTTAATACTAGAAAGTTAATGCAAACCATTCCTACAAGCAAATTGTGTAGTTAAGGATGTTAATTCTATTGTTAATAATTTTATCTTGGGGTATACAACTGCCAAATTCAACAATATATGTTAATACTAGAAACTTAATGTAAACCATTCATACATGCAAATTGGTTAGTTAGGGATGTTAATTCTACTCTAAAAATTTGCACCTATTCGTATATAACTACCACACTCTACGGATTATATTAAAAGCAGCAACAGAATGTAAACCATTTATACACACAAATTATTTAGTTAGATATGTTAAGTTTCTTGTAAATAATTACAACTTTGAGTATACAGCTTCCAAAATTCACAAAATATGTTAATACTGGAAAGTTCATGTAAACCATTTATACATGCAAATTGTGTAGTTAGAGATGTTAATTCTATTGTAAATAATCTCACCTTTTGGTATACAACTGCCTAATTCAACAATATGTTAATACTAGAAACTTAATGTAAACCATTCATACATGCGAATGGTGTAGATAAAGATTTTAATTTTATTGTAAATAATTTAACCTTTGGGTATACAACTGCCAAATTCAACAATATATGTTAATACTAGAAACTTAATGTGAACCATTCAAAAATGCTAATTGTGAAATTAGAGATGTTCAATCTATGGTAGATAATTTCACCTTTGGGCGTACAACTACTTAATTTAACAAATAATGTTAGAAGGAGCAAGTTAATGTAAACCATTCATACATGCGAATTGTGTAGTTAGAGATGTTAATTCTCTTGTAAATGATTGCACCTACGGGTTTACAACTCCTTAAATTAACAAAGTATGTTAATACTAAAAAATTAATGTAAACCATTTATACAAGCAAATTTTGTAGTTAAGGATGTTAATTCTATTGTAAATAATTCACCTTTGGGTATAAGACTGCCAAATTCAACAATATATGTTAATTCTGGAAACTTAATGTGAACCATTCATAGATGCGAATGGGTTAATTTGAGATGTTAATTCTATTGTAAATAATTGCACCAATCGGTATGCAACTACTTAAATTCACAAATTATGTTAATACTAAAAAGTTAATGTAAACCATTTATACAAGCACATTGCGTAGTTAAGGATGTTAATTCTATTGTAAATAATTTCACCTTTGGGTATACAACTGCCTAATTCATCAATATATGTTAATACTAGAAACTTAATGTAAACAAATCATACATGCGAATTGTGTAGTTAAAGATGTTAATTCTATTGTAAGTAATTTCGGCTTTGGGAATACAACTCCCTAATTCATCAATATATGTTAATACTAGAAACTTAATGTAAACCATTCATACATGCAAATTGTGTAGTTAAAGATGTTAATTCTATTGTAAATATCTTCACCTTTTGGTATACGAGTGCCTAAATCAACAATATATGTTAATACTAGAATTTTAATGTAAACCATTCATACATCAGAATAGTGTAGTTAGAGATGTAAATTCTATTGTAAATAATTTCACCTTTGTGTATACAACTGCCTAATTCAACAATATATGTTAATACTGGAAACTTAATGTAAACCATTCATACATCAGAATAGTGTAGTTAGAGATGTTAATTCTATTGTAAATAGTTTCACCTTTGTGTATACAACTGCCTAATTCAACAATATATGTTAATACTGGAAACTTAATGTAAACCATTCATACATGCACATTGTGTAGTTAGAGATGTTAAATCTATTGTAAATATTTTCTCCTTTGGGTATTCATCTGCCTAATTCAACAATATATGTTAATACTAGCAAGTTATTGTAAACCTTTCATACATTCAAATTGTGCAGTTAGAGATGTATAATCTATGGTAGATAATTTCACCTTTGGGTATAAAAAGACTTAATTTAACAAATTATGTTAAAAGGAGCAAGTTAATGTAAACCATTCATACATGCGAATTGTGTAGTTAGAGATGTTGAGTTTCTTGTAAATGATTGCACCTACGGGTATACAACTCCTTAAATTCACATCTTATGTTAATACTAAAAAGTTAACGTAAACCATTTATACAAGCAAATTGCGTAGTTAAGGATGTTAATTCTAATGTAAATAATTTCACCTTTGGGTATAAACATCCTTAAATTTGCAAATTATGTTCATACTAAAATGATAATGTAAACCATTCATACATGCAAATTGTGTAGTTAGAGATGTATAATCTATGGTAGATAATTTCACCTTTGGGTATAAAACTACTTAATTTAACAAATTATGTTAAAAGGAGCAAGTTAATGTAAACCATTCATACATGCGAATTGTGTAGTTAGAGATGTTGAGTTTCTTGTAAATAATTACAACTATTAGTATACAGCTTCCAAAGTTCACAAAATATGTTAATACTAGAGAGTTCATGTAAACCATTTATACATGCAAATTGTGTAGTTAGAGATGTTAATTCTATTGTAAATATTTTCTCCTTTAGGTATACATCTGCCTAATTCAACAATATATGTTAATGCTATTAAGTTAATGTAAACCATTCATACATGCAAATTGTGTATATAGAGATGTATAATCTATGGAAGACAATTTCACCTTTGGGTATACAACTACTTAATTTAACGAATAATGTTAAAAGGAGCAAGTTAATGTAAACCTTTCATACATGCGAATTGTGTAGTTAGAAATGTTAATTCTCTTGTAAGTAATTGCACCTATTGTTGTATAACACCCTAACTTCAAAACTTATGTTAATACTAAAAAGATGATGTAAACCCTTTATACATGCAAATTGTGTAGTTAGAGATGTTAATTGTCTTGTAAATAATTGCACCTATGGGTATAAACATCCTTAAATTTGCAAATTATGTTCATACTAAAAAGATAATGTAAACCATTCATACATGCGAATTGTGTAGTTAGAGATGTTAAGTTTCTTGTAAATAATTACAACTATGAGAATACAGCTTACAAAGTTCACAAAATATGTTAATACTGGAGATTTCATGTAAACCATTCATACATGCGAATTGTGTAGTTAGAGATGTTAATTCCATTGTAAATAATTTCACCTTTGGGTATACAACTGCCAAATTCACAACTTATGTTAATACTAAAAAATTGATATAAATCCTTTATACATGCAAATTGTGAAGTTAGAGATGTTATTTGTCTTGTAAATAATTGCACCTATGGTTAAAATCATCCTTAAATTTGCAAATTATGTTCATACTAAAAAGATAATGTAAACCATTTATACATGCACATTTTGTAGTTAGAGATGTTAATTCTCTTGTAAATAACTGCACCTATGGGTATACAGCTTTCTAAATTCACAAATTGTGTTAATACTAGAAAGTTAATGTAAACCATTCCTACAAGCAAATTGTGTAGTTAAGGATGTTAATTCTATTGTTAATAATTTTATCTTGGGGTATACAACTGCCAAATTCAACAATATATGTTAATACTTGAAACTTAATGTAAACCATTCATACATGCAAATTGGTTAGTTAGGGATGTTAATTCTACTGTAAAAAATTGCACCTATTCGTATATAACTACCACACTCTACGGATTATATTAAAAGCAGCAACTGAATGTAAACCATTTATACACACAAATTACTTAGTTAGAGATGTTAAGTTTCTTGTAAATAATTACAACTTTGAGTATACAGCTTCCAAAATTCAGAAAATATGTTAATACTGGAAAGTTCATGTAAACCATTTATACATGCAAATTGTGTAGTTAGAGATGTTAATTCTATTGTAAATAATCTCACCTTTTGGTATACAACACCCTAAATTCACATCTTATGTTAATACTAAAAAGTTGATACATGCAAATTGTGTAGTTAGAGATGTTAATTGTCTTGTAAATAATTGCACCTATGGGTATAAACATCCTTAAATTTGCAAATTATGTTAATACTACAAACTTAATGTAAACCATTCATACATGGGAATTGTGTAGTTAAAGATGTTAATTCTATTGTAAATAATTTCATCTTTGGGTATACAACTGCCAATTCAACAATATATGTTAAAAAGAGCAAGTTAATGTAAACCATTCATACATGCAAATTGTGTAGTTAGAGATGTTAATTCTCTTGTAAATAATTGCACCTATTGTTATACAATACCCTAAATTCACAACTTATCTTAATACTAAAAAGTTGATGTAAACCCTTTATACATGTGAATTGTGTAGTTAGAGATGTTAATTGTCTTGTAAATAATTGCACCTATGGGTATACAACTGCCAAATTTAACAATACACGTTAATACTAGAAACTTAATGTAAACCATTCATACATGCGAATGGGTTAGTTAGAGATGTTAATTCTATTGTAAAAAATTGCACCTATTCGTATATAACTACCACACTCTACGGATTATGTTGAAAGGAGCAAGTAAATGTTGCCATTTATACATACAAATTGTGTAGTTAGAGATGTTAAGTTTCTTGTAAATAATTACAACTATGAGTATACAGCTTCCAAAATTCACAAATTATGTTAATACTGGAAAGTTAATTTAAACCAATCATACATGCGAATTGTGTAGTTAGAGATGTTAATTGTCTTGTAAATAATTGCACCTATGGGTATAAACATCCTTAAATTTGCAAATTATGTTAATACTAGAAACTTAATGTAAATTATTCATACATGGGAATTGTGTAGTTAAAGATGTTAATTCTACTCTAAATAATTTCACCTTTGAGTATACAACTGCCAATTCAACAATATATGTTAATAATGGAAACTTAATGTGAACCATTCATACATGCGAATTGTGTAGTTAGAGATGTTAATTCTCTTGTAAATAATTTCACCTATTGTTATACAACACCCTAAATTCACATCTTATGTTAATACTAAAAAGTTTATGTAAACCCTTTATACTTGCAAATTATGTAGTTAGAGATGTTAATTGTCTTGTAAATAATTGCACCTATGGGTATAAACGTCCTTAAATTTGCAAATTATGTTCATACTAAAAAGATAATGTAAACCATTTATACATGCAAATTGTGTAGTTAGAGATGTTAATTATTATGTAAATAATCTCACCTTTTGGTATACAGCTGCCTAATTCAACAATATATGTTAATACTAGAAACTTAATGTAAACCATTCGTACATGCGAATTGTGTAGTTAAAGATGTTAATTCTATTGTAAATAATTCCACTTTTGGGTATACAACTGCCAAATTCAACAATACATGTTAATAATAGAAACTTAATGTAAACCATTCATACATGCGAATTGTGTACTTAGAGATG
The DNA here is from genome assembly GCA_964019985.1 of Aurelia sp. 4 Dawson et al 2005. NCBI lineage: Eukaryota > Metazoa > Cnidaria > Scyphozoa > Semaeostomeae > Ulmaridae > Aurelia > Aurelia sp. 4 Dawson et al 2005. Next base: position 3,942,876 of record OZ026511.1, on the reverse strand, counting down.
TTAATTTTCTTGTAAATGATTGCACCTACGGGTTTACAAGTCCTTAAATTCACAAATTATTTTAATACTAGAATCTTAATGTAAACTACCATACATGCTAATGGGTTAGTTAGAGATGTTAATTCTATTGTAAAAAATTTCACCTTTGGGTATACAACTGCCAATTAAACAATATATGTTAATAATGGAAACTTAATGTGAACCATTCATACATGCGAATCGTGTAGTTAGAGATGTTCAATCTATGGTAGATAATTTTATCTTTTGGTATAAAACTACTTAATTTAACAAATAATGTTTAAATGAGCAAGTTAATGTAAACCATTCATACATGCGAATTGTGTAGTTAGAGATATTACTTCTCTTGGAAATGATTGCATCTACGGGTTTACAACTCCTTAAACTCACAAAGTATGTTAATGCTAAAAAGTTAATGTAAACCATTTATACAAGCAAATTGTGTAATAAAGGATGTTAATTCTATTGTAAATAATTTCACCTTTGGGTATACAACTGCCAAATTCATTAATATATGTTAATACTGGAAACTTAATGTGAACCATTCATACATGCACATTGTGTAGTTAGAGATGTTAATTCTATTGTAAATATTTTCTCCTTTGGGTATACATCTGCCTAATTCAACAATATATGTTAATACTAGCAAGTTTTTTTAAACCATTCATACATTCAAATTGTGAAGTTAGAGATGTATAATCTATGGTAGATAATTTCACCTTTGGGTATAAAACTACTTAATTTAACAAATTATGTTAAAAGGAGCAAGTTAATGTAAACCATTCATAAATTCGAATTGTGTAGTTAGAGATGTTGAGTTTCTTGTAAATAATTACAACTATGAGTATACAGCTTCCAAAGTTCACAAAATATGTTAATACGGGAGAGTTCATGTAAACCATTTATACATGCAAATTGTGTAGTTAGAGATGTTAATTCTATTGTAAATAATTTCACCTTTGGGTAAACAAGTACTTAAATTCATGAATTATGTTAATACTAAAAAGTTAATGTAAACCATTTATACAAGCAAATTGTGTAGTTAAGGAAGTTAATTCTATTGTAAATAATTTCACCTTTGGGTATACAACTGCCAAATTCAACAATATATGTTAATACTAGAAACTTAATGTGAACCATTTATACATGTGAATGGATTAGTTAGAGATGTTAATTCTATTGTAAAAAGTTGCACCAATTCCTATATAACTACCACACTCTACGGATTATGTTAAAAGGAGCAAGTGAATGTAAACCAATTATACATACAAATTGTGTAGTTAGAGATGTTATGTTTCTTATAAATAATTACAACTATGAGTATACAGCTTCCAAAATTCACAAATTATGTTAATACTGGAAAGTTCATGTAAACCATTTATACATGCAAATTGTGTACTTAAAGATGTTAGTTCTATTTTAAATAATTTCACCTTTGGGAAGATAACTCCCTAAATTCAAAAATTATTTTAATAGTAAAAACGTTATGGAAACCATTCATACATGCGAATGGCGTTGTTAGAGATGTTAATTCTATTTTAAATATTTTCTCCTTTGGGTATACAGCTGCCTAATTCAACAATATATGTTGATACTAGGCACGTTAATGTAAACCATTCATACATGCAAATTGTGTAGTTAGAGATGTTCAATCTATGGTAGATAATTTCACCTTTGGGTATACAACTACTTAAATTAACAAATTATGTTAAAAGGAGAAAGTTAATGTAAACCATTCATACATGCGAATTGTGTAGTTAGAGATGTTAATTCTCTTGTAAATAATTGCACCTATTTCTATACAACTCCGTAAATTCAAAAATTATGTTAATACTAAAACATTAATGTAAACAATTGATACATGCAAATTGTAAAGTTAGAGATGTTAATTCTCTGGTAAATAATTGCACCTATGGGTATACAGCTCTCTAAATTCACAAATTATGTTAATACTAGAAAGTTAATGTAAACCATTCATACAAGCAAATTGTGTAGTTAAGGATGTTAATTCTATTGTAAATATTTTCACCTTTGGGTATACAACAGCCAAATTCTACAATCTATAAAAATACTAGAAACTTAATGCAAACCATTCATACATGCGAATGGGTTAGTTAGAGATGTTAATTCTATTGTAAATAATTTCATCTTTGGGTATACAACTGCCTAATTCAACAATATATGTTAATACTAGAAACTTAATTTAAACCAATCATACATCAGAATAGTGTAGTTAGAGATGTTAATTCTATTGTAAATAATTTCACCTTTGGGTATACAACTGCCTAATTCAACAATATATGTTAATACTTGAAACTTAATGTAAGCAATTCATACATGCAAATTGTGTAGTTAGAGATGTTAATTCTATTTTAAATATTTTCTCCTTTGGGTATACAGCTGCCTAATTCAACAATATATGTTGATACTAGGCACGTTAATGTAAACCATTCATACATGCAAATTGTGTAGTTAGAGATGTTCAATCTATGGTAGATAATTTCACCTTTGGGTATACAACTACTTAAATTAACAAATTATGTTAAAAGGAGAAAGTTAATGTAAACCATTCATACATGCAAATTGTGTAGTTAGAGATGTTAATTCTCTTGTAAATAATTGCACCTATTTTTATACAACTCCCTAAATTCAAAAATTATGTAAATACTAAAACATTAATGTAAACAATTGATACATGCAAATTATATAGTTAGAGATGTTAATTCTCTGGTAAATAATTGCACCTTTGGGTATACAGCTCTCTAAATTCACAAATTATAATAATACTAGAAACTTAATGTAAACCATTCATACATGCGAATGGGTTAGTTAGAGATGTTAATTCTATTGCAAAAAATTGCACCTATTCCTATATCTACCACACCCTACGAATTATGTTAAAAGGAGCAAGTGAATGTAAACCATTTATACATACAAATTGTGTAGTTAGAGATGTTAATTCTATTGTAAATAATTTCATCTTTGGGTATACAACGACATTATTCAACAATATATCTTAATACTAGAAACTTAATATAAGCCATTCATACCTGCAAATTGTGTAGTTAAAGATGTTAATTCTATTGTAAATAATTTTCCTTTGAGTATACAAGTGCCTAATTCAACAATATATGTTAATACTAGAAACTTAATTTAAACCAATCTTACATCAGAATAGTGTAGTTAGAGATGTTAATTCTATTGTAAATAATTTCACCTTTGGGTATACAACTGCCTAATTCAACAATATATGTTAATACTTGAAACTTAATGTAAGCAATTCATACATGCAAATTGTGTAGTTAGAGATGTTAATTCTATTTTAAATATTTTCTCCTTTGGGTATACAGCTGCCTAATTCAACAATATATGTTGATACTAGGCACGTTAATGTAAACCATTCATACATGCAAATTGTGTAGTTAGAGATGTTCAATCTATGGTAGATAATTTCACCTTTGGGTATACAACTACTTAAATTAACAATTTATGTTAAAAGGAGAAAGTTAATGTAAACCATTCATACATGCAAATTGTGTAGTTAGAGATGTTAATTCTCTTGTAAATAATTGCACCTATTTTTATACAACTCCCTAAATTCAAAAATTATGTAAATACTAAAACATTAATGTAAACAATTGATACATGCAAATTATATAGTTAGAGATGTTAATTCTCTGGTAAATAATTGCACCTTTGGGTATACAGCTCTCTAAATTCACAAATTATAATAATACTAGAAACTTAATGTAAACCATTCATACATGCGAATGGGTTAGTTAGAGATGTTAATTCTATTGCAAAAAATTGCACCTATTCCTATATCTACCACACCCTACGAATTATGTTAAAAGGAGCAAGTGAATGTAAACCATTTATACATACAAATTGTGTAGTTAGAGATGTTAATTCTATTGTAAATAATTTCACCTTTGGGTATACAACGACATTATTCAACAATATATCTTAATACTAGAAACTTAATATAAGCCATTCATACCTGCAAATTGTGTAGTTAAAGATGTTAATTCTATTGTAAATAATTTTCCTTTGAGTATACAAGTGCCAAATTCAACAATATATGTTAATACTAGAAACTTGATTTAAGCCATTCATACATCAGAATAGTGTAGTGAGAGATGTTAATTCTATTGTAAATAATTTCACCCTTGGGTATACAACAGCCTAATTCAACAATATATGTTATTACTTGAAACTTAATGTAAACAATTCTTACATGCAAATTGTGTAGTTAGAGATGTTAATTCTCTTGTAAATAATTTCACCTATTGTTATACAACACCCTAAATTCACATCTTATGTTAATACTAAAAAGTTTATGTAAACCCTTTATACTTGCAAATTATGTAGTTAGAGATGTTAATTGTCTTGTAAATAATTGCACCTATGGGTATAAACGTCCTTAAATTTGCAAATTATGTTCATACTAAAAAGATAATGTAAACCATTTATACATGCAAATTGTGTAGTTAGAGATGTTAATTATTATGTAAATAATCTCACCTTTTGGTATACAGCTGCCTAATTCAACAATATATGTTAATACTAGAAACTTAATGTAAACCATTCGTACATGCGAATTGTGTAGTTAAAGATGTTAATTCTATTGTAAATAATTCCACTTTTGGGTATACAACTGCCAAATTCAACAATACATGTTAATAATAGAAACTTAATGTAAACCATTCATACATGCGAATTGTGTACTTAGAGATGTTAATTTTCTTGTAAATGATTGCACCTACGGGTTTACAAGTCCTTAAATTCACAAATTATTTTAATACTAGAATCTTAATGTAAACTACCATACATGCTAATGGGTTAGTTAGAGATGTTAATTCTATTGTAAAAAATTTCACCTTTGGGTATACAACTGCCAATTAAACAATATATGTTAATAATGGAAACTTAATGTGAACCATTCATACATGCGAATCGTGTAGTTAGAGATGTTCAATCTATGGTAGATAATTTTATCTTTTGGTATAAAACTACTTAATTTAACAAATAATGTTTAAATGAGCAAGTTAATGTAAACCATTCATACATGCGAATTGTGTAGTTAGAGATATTACTTCTCTTGGAAATGATTGCATCTACGGGTTTACAACTCCTTAAACTCACAAAGTATGTTAATGCTAAAAAGTTAATGTAAACCATTTATACAAGCAAATTGTGTAATAAAGGATGTTAATTCTATTGTAAATAATTTCACCTTTGGGTATACAACTGCCAAATTCATTAATATATGTTAATACTGGAAACTTAATGTGAACCATTCATACATGCACATTGTGTAGTTAGAGATGTTAATTCTATTGTAAATATTTTCTCCTTTGGGTATACATCTGCCTAATTCAACAATATATGTTAATACTAGCAAGTTTTTTTAAACCATTCATACATTCAAATTGTGAAGTTAGAGATGTATAATCTATGGTAGATAATTTCACCTTTGGGTATAAAACTACTTAATTTAACAAATTATGTTAAAAGGAGCAAGTTAATGTAAACCATTCATAAATTCGAATTGTGTAGTTAGAGATGTTGAGTTTCTTGTAAATAATTACAACTATGAGTATACAGCTTCCAAAGTTCACAAAATATGTTAATACGGGAGAGTTCATGTAAACCATTTATACATGCAAATTGTGTAGTTAGAGATGTTAATTCTATTGTAAATAATTTCACCTTTGGGTAAACAAGTACTTAAATTCATGAATTATGTTAATACTAAAAAGTTAATGTAAACCATTTATACAAGCAAATTGTGTAGTTAAGGAAGTTAATTCTATTGTAAATAATTTCACCTTTGGGTATACAACTGCCAAATTCAACAATATATGTTAATACTAGAAACTTAATGTGAACCATTTATACATGTGAATGGATTAGTTAGAGATGTTAATTCTATTGTAAAAAGTTGCACCAATTCCTATATAACTACCACACTCTACGGATTATGTTAAAAGGAGCAAGTGAATGTAAACCAATTATACATACAAATTGTGTAGTTAGAGATGTTATGTTTCTTATAAATAATTACAACTATGAGTATACAGCTTCCAAAATTCACAAATTATGTTAATACTGGAAAGTTCATGTAAACCATTTATACATGCAAATTGTGTACTTAAAGATGTTAGTTCTATTTTAAATAATTTCACCTTTGGGAAGATAACTCCCTAAATTCAAAAATTATTTTAATAGTAAAAACGTTATGGAAACCATTCATACATGCGAATGGCGTTGTTAGAGATGTTAATTCTATTTTAAATATTTTCTCCTTTGGGTATACAGCTGCCTAATTCAACAATATATGTTGATACTAGGCACGTTAATGTAAACCATTCATACATGCAAATTGTGTAGTTAGAGATGTTCAATCTATGGTAGATAATTTCACCTTTGGGTATACAACTACTTAAATTAACAAATTATGTTAAAAGGAGAAAGTTAATGTAAACCATTCATACATGCGAATTGTGTAGTTAGAGATGTTAATTCTCTTGTAAATAATTGCACCTATTTCTATACAACTCCGTAAATTCAAAAATTATGTTAATACTAAAACATTAATGTAAACAATTGATACATGCAAATTGTAAAGTTAGAGATGTTAATTCTCTGGTAAATAATTGCACCTATGGGTATACAGCTCTCTAAATTCACAAATTATGTTAATACTAGAAAGTTAATGTAAACCATTCATACAAGCAAATTGTGTAGTTAAGGATGTTAATTCTATTGTAAATATTTTCACCTTTGGGTATACAACAGCCAAATTCTACAATCTATAAAAATACTAGAAACTTAATGTAAACCATTCATACATGCGAATGGGTTAGTTAGAGATGTTAATTCTATTGTAAATAATTTCATCTTTGGGTATACAACTGCCTAATTCAACAATATATGTTAATACTAGAAACTTAATTTAAACCAATCATACATCAGAATAGTGTAGTTAGAGATGTTAATTCTATTGTAAATAATTTCACCTTTGGGTATACAACTGCCTAATTCAACAATATATGTTAATACTTGAAACTTAATGTAAGCAATTCATACATGCAAATTGTGTAGTTAGAGATGTTAATTCTATTTTAAATATTTTCTCCTTTGGGTATACAGCTGCCTAATTCAACAATATATGTTGATACTAGGCACGTTAATGTAAACCATTCATACATGCAAATTGTGTAGTTAGAGATGTTCAATCTATGGTAGATAATTTCACCTTTGGGTATACAACTACTTAAATTAACAAATTATGTTAAAAGGAGAAAGTTAATGTAAACCATTCATACATGCAAATTGTGTAGTTAGAGATGTTAATTCTCTTGTAAATAATTGCACCTATTTTTATACAACTCCCTAAATTCAAAAATTATGTAAATACTAAAACATTAATGTAAACAATTGATACATGCAAATTATATAGTTAGAGATGTTAATTCTCTGGTAAATAATTGCACCTTTGGGTATACAGCTCTCTAAATTCACAAATTATAATAATACTAGAAACTTAATGTAAACCATTCATACATGCGAATGGGTTAGTTAGAGATGTTAATTCTATTGCAAAAAATTGCACCTATTCCTATATCTACCACACCCTACGAATTATGTTAAAAGGAGCAAGTGAATGTAAACCATTTATACATACAAATTGTGTAGTTAGAGATGTTAATTCTATTGTAAATAATTTCATCTTTGGGTATACAACGACATTATTCAACAATATATCTTAATACTAGAAACTTAATATAAGCCATTCATACCTGCAAATTGTGTAGTTAAAGATGTTAATTCTATTGTAAATAATTTTCCTTTGAGTATACAAGTGCCTAATTCAACAATATATGTTAATACTAGAAACTTAATTTAAACCAATCTTACATCAGAATAGTGTAGTTAGAGATGTTAATTCTATTGTAAATAATTTCACCTTTGGGTATACAACTGCCTAATTCAACAATATATGTTAATACTTGAAACTTAATGTAAGCAATTCATACATGCAAATTGTGTAGTTAGAGATGTTAATTCTATTTTAAATATTTTCTCCTTTGGGTATACAGCTGCCTAATTCAACAATATATGTTGATACTAGGCACGTTAATGTAAACCATTCATACATGCAAATTGTGTAGTTAGAGATGTTCAATCTATGGTAGATAATTTCACCTTTGGGTATACAACTACTTAAATTAACAATTTATGTTAAAAGGAGAAAGTTAATGTAAACCATTCATACATGCAAATTGTGTAGTTAGAGATGTTAATTCTCTTGTAAATAATTGCACCTATTTTTATACAACTCCCTAAATTCAAAAATTATGTAAATACTAAAACATTAATGTAAACAATTGATACATTCAAATTATATAGTTAGAGATGTTAATTCTCTGGTAAATAATTGCACCTTTGGGTATACAGCTCTCTAAATTCACAAATTATAATAATACTAGAAACTTAATGTAAACCATTCATACATGCGAATGGGTTAGTTAGAGATGTTAATTCTATTGCAAAAAATTGCACCTATTCCTATATCTACCACACCCTACGAATTATGTTAAAAGGAGCAAGTGAATGTAAACCATTTATACATACAAATTGTGTAGTTAGAGATGTTAATTCTATTGTAAATAATTTCACCTTTGGGTATACAACGACATTATTCAACAATATATCTTAATACTAGAAACTTAATATAAGCCATTCATACCTGCAAATTGTGTAGTTAAAGATGTTAATTCTATTGTAAATAATTTTCCTTTGAGTATACAAGTGCCAAATTCAACAATATATGTTAATACTAGAAACTTGATTTAAGCCATTCATACATCAGAATAGTGTAGTGAGAGATGTTAATTCTATTGTAAATAATTTCACCCTTGGGTATACAACAGCCTAATTCAACAATATATGTTATTACTTGAAACTTAATGTAAACAATTCTTACATGCAAATTGTGTAGTTAGAGATGTTAAATCTATTGTAAATATTTTCTCCTTTGGGTATACAGCTGCCTAATTCAACAATACATGTTGATACTAGGCAAGTTAATGTAAACCATTCATATATGCGAATTGCGTAGCTAGAGATGTTAATTATCTTGTAAATAATTGCACCTATGGGTATACATCACCCTAAATTCACAACTTATGTCAATACTTAAAGGTTAATGTAAACCCTTTATACATGCAAATTGTGTAGTTAGAGATGTTAATTCTATTGTAAATAATTTCACCTTTGGGTATAACACTGCCTAATTCAACAAGATATGTTAACACTAGAAACTTAATGTAAACCATTCATACATGCGAATGGTGGAGTTAGAGATGTTAATTCTATTGTAAATAATTCCACCTTTGGGTATACAACTCCCTAAATTCAAGAATTATGTTAATACTAAAAAGTTAATGTAAACCATTTATACAAGCAAATTGCGTAGTTAAAGATGTTAATTCCATTGTAAATAATTTCACCTTTGGGTATACAACTGCCAAATTCAACAATATATGTTAATATTAGAAACTTAATGTTAATAATCCATACATGCGAATGGGTTAGTTAGAGATGTTAATTCTATTGTAAAAAATTGATCCTATTCGTATATAATTACCACACTCTACGGATTATGTTAAAAGGAGCAAGTGAATGGAAACTATTTATACACACAAATTGTGTAGTTAGAGTTGTTAAGTTTCTTGTAAATAATTACAACTATGAGTATACAGCTTCCAAAATTCACAAATTATATTAATACTGGAAAGTTCAAGTAAACCATTTATACATGCAAATTGTGTAGTTAGAGATGTTAATTCTATTGTAAATAATCTCACATTTGGGTATACAACTGCCTTATTCAACAATATATGTTAATACTAGAAACTTAATGTAAACCATTCATACATGCGAATTGTGTAGTTAAAGATGTTAATTCTATTGTAAATATCTTCACATTTGGGTATACAACTCCCTAAATTCAAAAATTATGTTAATACTAAAAAGTTAATGTATACAATTTATACATGCAAATTGTGTAGTTAGAGATGTTAATTCTGTTGTAAATAATTTCACCTTTCGGTATAACACTGCCTAATTCAACAATATATGTTAACACTAGAAACTTAATGTAAACCATTCATACATGCGAATGGTGGAGTTAGAGATGTTAATACTATTGTAAATAATTTCACATTTGGGTATGCAACTGCTTAATTCAACAAACTATGTTAAAACTAGCAAGTTAATGTAAACTCTTAAACATACAAATTGTGTAGCTACAGGTTTTAAGTCTCTTGTAAATAATTGCACCTACGGGTATACAACTCCCTAAATTCAAAAATTATGTTTGTACTAAAAAGTTAATGTGCAAATTGCAAAATGCAAATTGTGAAGTTAGAGATGTTAATTCTCTTGTAAATGATTGCACCTACGGGATTGCAACTCCTTGGGTATACAACTAGCAAATTCAACAATATATGTTAATACTGGAAACTTAATGTTAACCATTCATAGATGTGAATGGGTTAGTTAGAGATGTTAATTCTATTGTAAATAATTGCACCAATCGGTATACAACTCCTTAAATTCACAAATTATGTTGATACTAAAAAGTTAATGTAAACCATTTATACAAGCAAATCGTGTAGTTAAGGATGTTAATTCTATTGTAAATAATTTCACCTTTGGGAATACAACTGCCTAATTCATCAATATATGTTAATACTAGAAACTTAATGTAAACCATTCATACATGCGAATTGTGTAGTTAAAGATGTTAAGTTTCTTGTAAATAATTACAACTATGAGTATAGAGCTTCCAAAGTTCACATAATATGTTAATACTTGAGAGTTCATGTAGACAATTTATACATGCAAATTGTGTAGTTAGAGATGTTAATTCTATTGTAAATAATTTCACCTTTTAGTATACAATTGCCTAATTCAACAATATATGTTAATACTAGAAACTTAATGTAAACCATTCATACATGCGAATTGTGAGGTTAAAGATGTTAATTCTATTGTAAATAATTTCACCTTTGGGTAAACAAGTACTTAATTTAACAAATAATGTAAAAGGAGCAAGTTAATGTAAACCAATCATACTTGCGAATTGTGTAGTTAGAGATGTTAATTCTCTTATAAATGATTGCACCTACGAGTATACAACTCCTTAAATTCACAAACTATGTTAATACTAAAAAGTTAACGTAAACTATTTATACAAGCAAATTGCGTAGTTAAGGATGTTAATTCTATTGTAAATAATTTCACCTTTGGGTATACAACTACATTATTCAACAATATATCTTAATACTAGAAACTTAATATAAACCATTCATACCTGCAAATTGTGTAGTTAAAGATGCTAATTCTATTTTAAAAAATTTCACCTTTGGGTATATAACTCCCTAAATTCAAAAATTATTTTAATAGTAGAAAGTTAATGTAAACCATTTATACATGCAAATTGTGTAGTTAGAGATGTTAATTCTATTGTAAATGATTTCACCTTTGGGTATAAAAGTGCCTAACTCAACAATATATGTTAATACTAGAAACTTAATTTAAACCATTCATAGATCAGAATACTGTAGTTACAGATGTTAATTCTATTGTAAATAATTTCACCTTTGGGTATACAACTGCCTAATTCAACAATATATGTTAATACTTGAAACTTAATGTAAACCATTCATACATGCGAATTGTGAGGTTAAAGATGTTAATTCTATTGTAAATAATTTCACCTTTGGGTAAACAAGTACTTAATTTAACAAATAATGAAAAAGGAGCAAGTTAATGTAAACCATTCATACATGCGAATTGTGTAGTTAGAGAAGTTAATTCTCTTGTAAATGATTGTAGCTACGAGTATACAACTCCTTAAATTCACAAATTATGTCAATACTAAAAAGTTAACGTAAAACATTTATACAAGCAAATTGCGTAGTTAAGGATGTTAATTTTATTGTAAATAATTTCACCTTTGGGTATACAACTACATTATTCAACAATATATCTTAATACTAGAATCTTAATATAAACCATTCTTACCTGCAAATTGTGTAGTTAAAGATGTTAATTCTATTGTAAAAAATTGCACCTATTCGTATATAACTACCACACTCTACGGATTATGTTAAAGGGAGCAAGTGAATGGAAACCATTTATACACACAAATTGTGTAGTTGGAGATGTTAAGTTTCTTGTAAATAATTACAACTATGAGTATACAGCTTCCAAAAATCACAAATTATATTAATACTGGAAAGTTCATGTAAACCATTTATATATCCAAATTGTGTAGTTAGAGATGTTAATTCTATTGTAATTAATTTCACCTTTCGGAATACAATTGCCTAATTCATCAATATATGTTAATACTAGAAACTTAATGTAAACCATTCATACATGCGAATTGAGTAGTTAAAGATGTTAATTCTATTGTAAATATCTTCACCTCTTGGTATACAAGTGCCTAATTCAACAATGTATCTTAATACGGAAACTTAATGTAAACCATTCATACATCAGAATAGTGTAGTTGGAGATGTTAATTCTATTGTAAATAATTTCACATTTTTGTATACAACTGCCTAATTCAACAATATATGTTAATATTGGAAACTTAATGTAAACCATTCATACATGCACATTATGTAGTTAGAGATGTTAATTCTATTGTAAATATTTTCTCCTTTGGGTATACATCTGCCTAATTCAACAATATATGTTAATGCTAGCAAGTTAATGTAAACCATTCATACATGCAAATTGTGTAGTTAGAGATGTATATTCTATGGTAGATAATTTCACCTTTGGGTATACAACTACTTAATTTAACAAATATTGTTAAAAAGAGCAAGTTAATGTAAATCATTCATACATGCAAATTGTGTAGTTAGAAATGTTAATTCTCTTGTAAATAATTGCACCTATTTTTATACAACACCCTAACTTAACAACTTATGTTAATACTAAAAAGTTGATGTAAACCCTTCATATATGCAAATTGTGTAGTTAGAGATGTTAATTTTCTTGTAAATAATTGCACCTATGGGTATACATCACCCTAAATTCACAACTTATGTCAATACTAAAAAGTTAGTGTAAACCCTTTATACATGCAAATTGTGTAGTTAGAGATGTTAAATCTATTGTAAATAATTTCACCTTTTGGTATAACACTGCCTAATTCAACAATACATGTTAACACTAGAAACTTAATGTAAACCATTCATACATGCAAATGGTGGAGTTAGAGATGTTAATTCTATTGTAACTAATTTCACCTTTGGGTATACGACTCACTAAATTCAAGAATTATGTTAATATTAAAAAGTTAATGTAAACAATTTTTACATGCAAATTGTGTAGTTAGAGATGTTAATTCTATTGTAAATAATTTCACCTTTAGGTATGCAACTGCCTAATTCAACAATCTATGTTAATACTAGAAACTTAATGTAAGCCATTCATACATGCAAATTGTGTAGTTAGAGATGTTAATTCTCTTGTAAGTATTTGCACCTATTGTTATATAACACCCTAACTTCAAAACTTATGTTAATACTAAAAAGATGATGTAAACCCTTTATACATGCAAATTGTGTAGTTAGAGATGTTAATTGTCTTATAAATAATTGCACCTATGGGTATAAACATCCTTAAATTTGGAAACTATGTTCATACTAAAAAGATAATGTAAACCATTTATACATGCAAATTTTGTAGTTAGAGATGTTAAGTTTCTTGTAAATAATTACAACTATGAGTATACAGCTTCCAAAATTCACAAAATTTGTTAAAACTGGAAAGTTCATGTAAACCATTTATACATGCAAATTGTGTAGTTAGAGATGTTAATTCTATTGTAAATAATTTCACCTTTGGATATACAAGTGCCTAATTCAACAATATATGTTAGTACTAGAAGCTTGATGTAAACCATTCATACATCAGAATAGTGTAGCTAGAGATGTTAATTCTATTGTAAATAATCTCACCTTTTGGTATTCAACTGCCTAATTCAACAATATATGTTAATAGTAGAAACTTAATGTAAACCATTCATACATGCGAATTGTGTAGTTAAAGATGCTAATTCTATTGTAAATAATTTCACCTTTGGGTATTCAACTGCCTAATTCAACAATATATGTTAATAGTAGAAACTTAATGTAAACCATTCATACATGCGAATTGTGTAGTTAAAGATGCTAATTCTATTGTAAATAATTTCACCTTTGGGTATAACACTGCCTAATTCAACAAGATATGTTAACACTAGAAACTTAATGTAAACCATTCATACATGCGAATGGTGGAGTTAGAGATGTTAATTCTATTGTAAATAATTCCACCTTTGGGTATACAACTCCCTAAATTCAAGAATTATGTTAATACTAAAAAGTTAATGTAAACCATTTATACAAGCAAATTGCGTAGTTAAAGATGTTAATTTCATTGTAAATAATTTCACCTTTGGGTATACAACTGCCAAATTCAACAATATATGTTAATATTAGAAACTTAATGTTAATAATCCATACATGCGAATGGGTTAGTTAGAGATGTTAATTCTATTGTAAAAAATTGATCCTATTCGTATATAATTACCACACTCTACGGATTATGTTAAAAGGAGCAAGTGAATGGAAACTATTTATACACACAAATTGTGTAGTTAGAGTTGTTAAGTTTCTTGTAAATAATTACAACTATGAGTATACAGCTTCCAAAATTCACAAATTATATTAATACTGGAAAGTTCAAGTAAACCATTTATACATGCAAATTGTGTAGTTAGAGATGTTAATTCTATTGTAAATAATCTCACATTTGGGTATACAACTGCCTTATTCAACAATATATGTTAATACTAGAAACTTAATGTAAACCATTCATACATGCGAATTGTGTAGTTAAAGATGTTAATTCTATTGTAAATATCTTCACATTTGGGTATACAACTCCCTAAATTCAAAAATTATGTTAATACTAAAAAGTTAATGTATACAATTTATACATGCAAATTGTGTAGTTAGAGATGTTAATTCTGTTGTAAATAATTTCACCTTTTGGTATAACACTGCCTAATTCAACAATATATGTTAACACTAGAAACTTAATGTAAACCATTCATACATGCGAATGGTGGAGTTAGAGATGTTAATACTATTGTAAATAATTTCACATTTGGGTATGCAACTGCTTAATTCAACAAACTATGTTAAAACTAGCAAGTTAATGTAAACTCTTAAACATACAAATTGTGTAGCTACAGGTTTTAAGTCTCTTGTAAATAATTGCACCTACGGGTATACAACTCCCTAAATTCAAAAATTATGTTTGTACTAAAAAGTTAATGTGCAAAGTGCAAAATGCAAATTGTGAAGTTAGAGATGTTAATTCTCTTGTAAATGATTGCACCTACGGGATTGCAACTCCTTGGGTATACAACTAGCAAATTCAACAATATATGTTAATACTGGAAACTTAATGTTAACCATTCATAGATGTGAATGGGTTAGTTAGAGATGTTAATTCTATTGTAAATAATTGCACCAATCGGTATACAACTCCTTAAATTCACAAATTATGTTGATACTAAAAAGTTAATGTAAACCATTTATACAAGCAAATTGTGTAGTTAAGGATGTTAATTCTATTGTAAATAATTTCACCTTTGGGAATACAACTGCCTAATTCATCAATATATGTTAATACTAGAAACTTAATGTAAACCATTCATACATGCGAATTGTGTAGTTAAAGATGTTAAGTTTCTTGTAAATAATTACAACTATGAGTATAGAGCTTCCAAAGTTCACATAATATGTTAATACTTGAGAGTTCATGTAGACAATTTATACATGCAAATTGTGTAGTTAGAGATGTTAATTCTATTGTAAATAATTTCACCTTTTAGTATACAACTGCCTAATTCAACAATATATGTTAATACTAGAAACTTAATGTAAACCATTCATACATGCGAATTGTGAGGTTAAAGATGTTAATTCTATTGTAAATAATTTCACATTTGGGTAAACAAGTACTTAATTTAACAAATAATGTAAAAGGAGCAAGTTAATGTAAACCAATCATACTTGCGAATTGTGTAGTTAGAGATGTTAATTCCCTTATAAATGATTGCACCTACGAGTATACAACTCCTTAAATTCACAAACTATGTTAATACTAAAAAGTTAACGTAAACTATTTATACAAGCAAATTGCGTAGTTAAGGATGTTAATTCTATTGTAAATAATTTCACCTTTGGGTATACAACTACATTATTCAACAATATATCTTAATACTAGAAACTTAATATAAACCATTCATACCTGCAAATTGTGTAGTTAAAGATGCTAATTCTATTTTAAAAAATTTCACCTTTGGCTATATAACTCCCTAAATTCAAAAATTATTTTAATAGTAGAAAGTTAATGTAAACCATTTATACATGCAAATTGTGTAGTTAGAGATGTTAATTCTATTGTAAATGATTTCACCTTTGGGTATAAAAGTGCCTAACTCAACAATATATGTTAATACTAGAAACTTAATTTAAACCATTCATAGATCAGAATACTGTAGTTACAGATGTTAATTCTATTGTAAATAATTTCACCTTTGGGTATACAACTGCCTAATTCAACAATATATGTTAATACTTGAAACTTAATGTAAACCATTCATACATGCGAATTGTGAGGTTAAAGATGTTAATTCTATTGTAAATAATTTCACCTTTGGGTAAACAAGTACTTAATTTAACAAATAATGAAAAAGGAGCAAGTTAATGTAAACCATTCATACATGCGAATTGTGTAGTTAGAGAAGTTAATTCTCTTGTAAATGATTGTAGCTACGAGTATACAACTCCTTAAATTCACAAATTATGTCAATACTAAAAAGTTAACGTAAAACATTTATACAAGCAAATTGCGTAGTTAAGGATGTTAATTCTATTGTAAATAATTTCACCTTTGGGTATACAACTACATTATTCAACAATATATCTTAATACTAGAATCTTAATATAAACCATTCTTACCTGCAAATTGTGTAGTTAAAGATGTTAATTCTATTGTAAAAAATTGCACCTATTCCTATATAACTACCACACTCTACGGATTATGTTAAAAGGAGCAAGTGAATGGAAACCATTTATACACACAAATTGTGTAGTTAGAGATGTTAAGTTTCTTGTAAATAATTACAACTATGAGTATACAGCTTCCAAAAATCACAAATTATATTAATACTGGAAAGTTCATGTAAACCATTTATATATCCAAATTGTGTAGTTAGAGATGTTAATTCTATTGTAATTAATTTCACCTTTCGGAATACAATTGCCTAATTCATCAATATATGTTAATACTAGAAACTTAATGTAAACCATTCATACATGCGAATTGAGTAGTTAAAGATGTTAATTCTATTGTAAATATCTTCACCTCTTGGTATACAAGTGCCTAATTCAACAATGTATCTTAATACGGAAACTTAATGTAAACCATTCATACATCAGAATAGTGTAGTTGGAGATGTTAATTCTATTGTAAATAATTTCACATTTTTGTATACAACTGCCTAATTCAACAATATATGTTAATATTGGAAACTTAATGTAAACCATTCATACATGCACATTATGTAGTTAGAGATGTTAATTCTATTGTAAATATTTTCTCCTTTGGGTATACATCTGCCTAATTCAACAATATATGTTAATGCTAGCAAGTTAATGTAAACCATTCATACATGCAAATTGTGTAGTTAGAGATGTATATTCTATGGTAGATAATTTCACCTTTGGGTATACAACTACTTAATTTAACAAATATTGTTAAAAAGAGCAAGTTAATGTAAATCATTCATACATGCAAATTGTGTAGTTAGAAATGTTAATTCTCTTGTAAATAATTGCACCTATTTTTATACAACACCCTAACTTCACAACTTATGTTAATACTAAAAAGTTGATGTAAACCCTTCATATATGCAAATTGTGTAGTTAGAGATGTTAATTTTCTTGTAAATAATTGCACCTATGGGTATACATCACCCTAAATTCACAACTTATGTCAATACTAAAAAGTTAGTGTAAACCCTTTATACATGCAAATTGTGTAGTTAGAGATGTTAAATCTATTGTAAATAATTTCACCTTTTGGTATAACACTGCCTAATTCAACAATACATGTTAACACTAGAAACTTAATGTAAACCATTCATACATGCAAATGGTGGAGTTAGAGATGTTAATTCTATTGTAACTAATTTCACCTTTGGGTATACAACTCACTAAATTCAAGAATTATGTTAATATTAAAAAGTTAATGTAAACAATTTTTACATGCAAATTGTGTAGTTAGAGATGTTAATTCTATTGTAAATAATTTCACCTTTAGGTATGCAACTGCCTAAATCAACAATCTATGTTAATACTAGAAACTTAATGTAAGCCATTCATACATGCAAATTGTGTAGTTAGAGATGTTAATTCTCTTGTAAGTAATTGCACCTATTGTTATATAACACCCTAACTTCAAAACTTATGTTAATACTAAAAAGATGATGTAAACCCTTTATACATGCAAATTGTGTAGTTAGAGATGTTAATTGTCTTATAAATAATTGCACCTATGGGTATAAACATCCTTAAATTTGGAAACTATATTCATACTAAAAAGATAATGTAAACCATTTATACATGCAAATTTTGTAGTTAGAGATGTTAAGTTTCTTGTAAATAATTACAACTATGAGTATACAGCTTCCAAAATTCACAAAATTTGTTAAAACTGGAAAGTTCATGTAAACCATTTATACATGCAAATTGTGTAGTTAGAGATGTTAATTCTATTGTAAATAATTTCACCTTTGGATATACAAGTGCCTAATTCAACAATATATGTTAGTACTAGAAGCTTGATGTAAACCATTCATACATCAGAATAGTGTAGCTAGAGATGTTAATTCTATTGTAAATAATCTCACCTTTTGGTATTCAACTGCCTAATTCAACAATATATGTTAATAGTAGAAACTTAATGTAAACCATTCATACATGCGAATTGTGTAGTTAAAGATGCTAATTCTATTGTAAATAATTTCACCTTTGGGTATTCAACTGCCTAATTCAACAATATATGTTAATAGTAGAAACTTAATGTAAACCATTCATACATGCGAATTGTGTAGTTAAAGATGCTAATTCTATTGTAAATAATTTCACCTTTGGGTATAACACTGCCTAATTCAACAAGATATGTTAACACTAGAAACTTAATGTAAACCATTCATACATGCGAATGGTGGAGTTAGAGATGTTAATTCTATTGTAAATAACTCCACCTTTGGGTATACAACTCCCTAAATTCAAGAATTATGTTAATACTAAAAAGTTAATGTAAACCATTTATACAAGCAAATTGCGTAGTTAAAGATGTTAATTCCATTGTAAATAATTTCATCTTTGGGTATACAACTGCCAAATTCAACAATATATGTTAATATTAGAAACTTAATGTTAATAATCCATACATGCGAATGGGTTAGTTAGAGATGTTAATTCTATTGTAAAAAATTGATCCTATTCGTATATAATTACCACACTCTACGGATTATGTTAAAAGGAGCAAGTGAATGGAAACTATTTATACACACAAATTGTGTAGTTAGAGTTGTTAAGTTTCTTGTAAATAATTACAACTATGAGTATACAGCTTCCAAAATTCACAAATTATATTAATACTGGAAAGTTCAAGTAAACCATTTATACATGCAAATTGTGTAGTTAGAGATGTTAATTCTATTGTAAATAATCTCACATTTGGGTATACAACTGCCTTATTCAACAATATATGTTAATACTAGAAACTTAATGTAAACCATTCATACATGCGAATTGTGTAGTTAAAGATGTTAATTCTATTGTAAATATCTTCACATTTGGGTATACAACTCCCTAAATTCAAAAATTATGTTAATACTAAAAAGTTAATGTATACAATTTATACATGCAAATTGTGTAGTTAGAGATGTTAATTCTGTTGTAAATAATTTCACCTTTTGGTATAACACTGCCTAATTCAACAATATATGTTAACACTAGAAACTTAATGTAAACCATTCATACATGCGAATGGTGGAGTTAGAGATGTTAATACTATTGTAAATAATTTCACATTTGGATATGCAACTGCTTAATTCAACAAACTATGTTAAAACTAGCAAGTTAATGTAAACTCTTAAACATACAAATTGTGTAGCTACAGGTTTTAAGTCTCTTGTAAATAATTGCACCTACGGGTATACAACTCCCTAAATTCAAAAATTATGTTTGTACTAAAAAGTTAATGTGCAAAGTGCAAAATGCAAATTGTGAAGTTAGAGATGTTAATTCTCTTGTAAATGATTGCACCTACGGGATTGCAACTCCTTGGGTATACAACTAGCAAATTCAACGATATATGTTAATACTGGAAACTTAATGTTAACCATTCATAGATGTGAATGGGTTAGTTAGAGATGTTAATTCTATTGTAAATAATTGCACCAATCGGTATACAACTCCTTAAATTCACAAATTATGTTGATACTAAAAAGTTAATGTAAACCATTTATACAAGCAAATTGTGTAGTTAAGGATGTTAATTCTATTGTAAATAATTTCACCTTTGGGAATACAACTGCCTAATTCATCAATATATGTTAATACTAGAAACTTAATGTAAACCATTCATACATGCGAATTGTGTAGTTAAAGATGTTAAGTTTCTTGTAAATAATTACAACTATGAGTATAGAGCTTCCAAAGTTCACATAATATGTTAATACTTGAGAGTTCATGTAGACAATTTATACATGCAAATTGTGTAGTTAGAGATGTTAATTCTATTGTAAATAATTTCACCTTTTAGTATACAACTGCCTAATTCAACAATATATGTTAATACTAGAAACTTAATGTAAACCATTCATACATGCGAATTGTGAGGTTAAAGATGTTAATTCTATTGTAAATAATTTCACATTTGGGTAAACAAGTACTTAATTTAACAAATAATGTAAAAGGAGCAAGTTAATGTAAACCAATCATACTTGCGAATTGTGTAGTTAGAGATGTTAATTCCCTTATAAATGATTGCACCTACGAGTATACAACTCCTTAAATTCACAAACTATGTTAATACTAAAAAGTTAACGTAAACTATTTATACAAGCAAATTGCGTAGTTAAGGATGTTAATTCTATTGTAAATAATTTCACCTTTGGGTATACAACTACATTATTCAACAATATATCTTAATACTAGAAACTTAATATAAACCATTCATACCTGCAAATTGTGTAGTTAAAGATGCTAATTCTATTTTAAAAAATTTCACCTTTGGGTATATAACTCCCTAAATTCAAAAATTATTTTAATAGTAGAAAGTTAATGTAAACCATTTATACATGCAAATTGTGTAGTTAGAGATGTTAATTCTATTGTAAATGATTTCACCTTTGGGTATAAAAGTGCCTAACTCAACAATATATGTTAATACTAGAAACTTAATTTAAACCATTCATAGATCAGAATACTGTAGTTACAGATGTTAATTCTATTGTAAATAATTTCACCTTTGGGTATACAACTGCCTAATTCAACAATATATGTTAATACTTGAAACTTAATGTAAACCATTCATACATGCGAATTGTGAGGTTAAAGATGTTAATTCTATTGTAAATAATTTCACCTTTGGGTAAACAAGTACTTAATTTAACAAATAATGAAAAAGGAGCAAGTTAATGTAAACCATTCATACATGCGAATTGTGTAGTTAGAGAAGTTAATTCTCTTGTAAATGATTGTAGCTACGAGTATACAACTCCTTAAATTCACAAATTATGTTAATACTAAAAAGTTAACGTAAAACATTTATACAAGCAAATTGCGTAGTTAAGGATGTTAATTCTATTGTAAATAATTTCACCTTTGGGTATACAACTACATTATTCAACAATATATCTTAATACTAGAATCTTAATATAAACCATTCATACCTGCAAATTGTGTAGTTAAAGATGTTAATTCTATTGTAAAAAATTGCACCTATTCGTATATAACTACCACACTCTACGGATTATGTTAAAAGGAGCAAGTGAATGGAAACCATTTATACACACAAATTGTGTAGTTAGAGATGTTAAGTTTCTTGTAAATAATTACAACTATGAGTATACAGCTTCCAAAAATCACAAATTATATTAATACTGGAAAGTTCATGTAAACCATTTATACATCCAAATTGTGTAGTTAGAGATGTTAATTCTATTGTAATTAATTTCACCTTTCGGAATACAATTGCCTAATTCATCAATATATGTTAATACTAGAAACTTAATGTAAACCATTCATACATGCGAATTGAGTAGTTAAAGATGTTAATTCTATTGTAAATATCTTCACCTCTTGGTATACAAGTGCCTAATTCAACAATGTATCTTAATACGGAAACTTAATGTAAACCATTCATACATCAGAATAGTGTAGTTAGAGATGTTAATTCTATTGTAAATAATTTCTCATTTTTGTATACAACTGCCTAATTCAACAATATATGTTAATATTGGAAACTTAATGTAAACCATTCATACATGCACATTATGTAGTTAGAGATGTTAATTCTATTGTAAATATTTTCTCCTTTGGGTATACATCTGCCTAATTCAACAATATATGTTAATGCTAGCAAGTTAATGTAAACCATTCATACATGCAAATTGTGTAGTTAGAGATGTATATTCTATGGTAGATAATTTCACCTTTGGGTATACAACTACTTAATTTAACAAATATTGTTAAAAAGAGCAAGTTAATGTAAATCATTCATACCTGCAAATTGTGTAGTTAAAGATGTTAATTCTATTGTAAAAAATTGCACCTATTCGTATATAACTACCACACTCTACGGATTATGTTAAAAGGAGCAAGTGAATGGAAACCATTTATACACACAAATTGTGTAGTTAGAGATGTTAAGTTTCTTGTAAATAATTACAACTATGAGTATACAGCTTCCAAAAATCACAAATTATATTAATACTGGAAAGTTCATGTAAACCATTTATACATCCAAATTGTGTAGTTAGAGATGTTAATTCTATTGTAATTAATTTCACCTTTCGGAATACAATTGCCTAATTCATCAATATATGTTAAAACTAGAAACTTAATGTAAACCATTCAACATGCGAATTGAGTAGTTAAAGATGTTAATTCTATTGTAAATATCTTCACCTCTTGGTATACAAGTGCCTAATTCAACAATGTATCTTAATACGGAAACTTAATGTAAACCATTCATACATCAGAATAGTGTAGTTAGAGATGTTAATTCTATTGTAAATAATTTCACATTTTTGTATACAACTGCCTAATTCAACAATATATGTTAATATTGGAAACTTAATGTAAACCATTCATACATGCACATTATGTAGTTAGAGATGTTAATTCTATTGTAAATATTTTCTCCTTTGGGTATACATCTGCCTAATTCAACAATATATGTTAATGCTAGCAAGTTAATGTAAACCATTCATACATGCAAATTGTGTAGTTAGAGATGTATATTCTATGGTAGATAATTTCACCTTTGGGTATACAACTACTTAATTTAACAAATATTGTTTAAAAGAGCAAGTTAATGTAAATCATTCATACATGCAAATTGTGTATTTAGAAATGTTAATTCTCTTGTAAATAATTGCACCTATTTTTATACAACACCCTAACTTCACAACTTATGTTAATACTAAAAAGTTGATGTAAACCCTTCATATATGCAAATTGTGTAGTTAGAGATGTTAATTTTCTTGTAAATAATTGCACCTATGGGTATACATCACCCTAAATTCACAACTTATGTCAATACTAAAAAGTTAGTGTAATCCCTTTATACATGCAAATTGTGTAGTTAGAGATGTTAATTCTATTGTAAATAATTTCACCTTTTGGTATAACACTGCCTAATTCAACAATACATGTTAACACTAGAAACTTAATGTAAACCATTCATACATGCAAATGGTGGAGTTAGAGATGTTAATTCTATTGTAACTAATTTCACCTTTGGGTATACAACTCACTAAATTCAAGAATTATGTTAATACTAAAAAGTTAATGTAAACAATTTTTACATGCAAATTGTGTAGTTAGAGATGTTAATTCTATTGTAAATAATTTCACCTTTAGGTATGCAACTGCCTAATTCAACAATCTATGTTAATACTAGAAACTTAATGTAAGCCATTCATACATGCAAATTGTGTAGTTAGAGATGTTAATTCTCTTGTAAGTAATTGCACCTATTGTTATATAACACCCTAACTTCAAAACTTATGTTAATACTAAAAAGATGATGTAAACCCTTTATACATGCAAATTGTGTAGTTAGAGATGTTAATTGTCTTATAAATAATTGCACCTATGGGTATAAACATCCTTAAATTTGGAAACTATGTTCATACTAAAAAGATAATGTAAACCATTTATACATGCAAATTTTGTAGTTAGAGATGTTAAGTTTCTTGTAAATAATTACAACTATGAGTATACAGCTTCCAAAATTCACAAAATTTGTTAAAACTGGAAAGTTCATGTAAACCATTTATACATGACAATTGTGTAGTTAGAGATGTTAATTCTATTGTAAATAATTTCACCTTTGGATATACAAGTGCCTAATTCAACAATATATGTTAGTACTAGAAGCTTAATGTAAACCATTCATACATCAGAATAGTGTAGCTAGAGATGTTAATTCTATTGTAAATAATCTCACCTTTTGGTATTCAACTGCCTAATTCAACAATATATGTTAATAGTAGAAACTTAATGTAAACCATTCATACATGCGAATTGTGTAGTTAAAGATGCTAATTCTATTGTAAATAATTTCACCTTTGGGTATACAACTGCCAAATTCAACAATATATGATAATACTAGAAACTTAATGTGAACCATTCATACATGCGAATTGTGTAGTTGGAGATGTTCAATCTATGGTAGATAATTTCACCTTTGGGTATACAACTACTTAATTTAACAAATAATGTTAAAAGGAGCAAGTTAATGTAAACCATTCATACATGCGAATTGTTTAGTTAGAGATGTTAATTCTCTTGTAAATAATTGCACCTATTGTTATGCAACACCCTAAATTCACAACTTATGTTAATACTAAAAAGTTGATGTAAACCCTTTATACATGCAAATTGTGTAGTTAGAGATGTTAATTGTCTTGTAAATAGTTGCACCTATGGGTATAAACATCCTTAAATTTGCAAATTATGTTCATACTAAAAAGATAATGTAAACCATTTATACATGCAAATTTTGTAGTTAGAGATGTTAAGTTTCTTGTAAATAATTACAACTATGAGTATACAGCTTCCAAAATTCACAAAATTTGTTAAAACTGGAAAGTACATGTAAACCATTCATACATTCAAATTGTGTAATTAGAGATGTTAATTCTATCGTAAATAATTTCTCCTTTGGGTATACAGCCGCCTAATTCAAGAATATATGTTAATACTAGCAAGTTAATATTAACCATTCATACATGCGAATTATGTAGTTGGAGATGTTCAATCTATGGTAGATAATTTCACCTTTGGGTATACAACTACTTAATTTAACAAATTATGTTAAATGGAGCAAGTTAATGTAAACAATTCATACATGCGAATTGTGTGGTTAGAGATGTTAATTCTCCTGTAAATAATTGCACCTACGGGTTTCCAACTCCTTAAATTCATGAATTATGTTAATACTAAAAAGTTAATGTAAACCATTTATACAAGCAAATTGTGTAGTTAAGGAAGATAATTCTATTGTAAATAATTTCACCTTTGGGTATACAACTGCCAAATTCAACAATATATGTTAATACTAGAAACTTAAAGTGAACCATTTATACATGTGAATGGATTAGTTAGAGATGTTAATTCTATTGTAAAAAGTTGCACCAATTCCTATATAACTACCACACTCTACGGATAATGTTAAAAGGAGCAAGTGAATGTAAACCAATTATACATACAAATTGTGTAGTTAGAGATGTTATGTTTCTTATAAATAATTACAACTATGAGTATACAGCTTCCAAAATTCACAAATTATGTTAATACTGGAAAGTTCATGGAAACCATTTACACATGCAAATTGTGTACTTAAAGATGTTAATTCTATTTTAAATAATTTCACCTTTGGGTAGATAACTCCCTAAATTCAAAAATTATTTTAATAGTAGAAACGTTATGGAAACCATTCATACATGCGAATGGCGTTGTTAGAGATGTTAATTCTATTGTAAATAATTTCATCTTTGGGTATACAACTGATTAATTCAACAATATATGTTAATACTAGAAACTTAATTTAAACCAATCATACATCAGAATAATGTAGTTAGAGATGTTAATTCTATTGTAAATAATTTCACCTTTGGGTATACAACTGCCTAATTCAACAATGTATGTTAATACTTGAAACTTAATGTAAGCAATTCATACATGCAAATTGTGTAGTTAGAGATGTTAATTCTATTTTAAACATTTTCTCCTTTGGGTATACAGCTGCCTAATTCAACAATATATGTTGATACTAGGCACGTTAATGTAAACCATTCATACATGCAAATTGTGTAGTTAGAAATGTTCAATCTATGGTAGATAATTTCACCTTTGGGTATACAACTACTTAAATTAACAAATTATGTTAAAAGGAGAAAGTTAATGTAAACCATTCATACATGCGAATTGTGTAGTTAGAGATGTTAATTCTCTTGTAAATAATTGCACCTATTTTTATACAACTCCTTAAATTCAAAAATTATGTTAATACTAAAACATTAATGTAAACAATTGATACATGCAAATTGTATAGTTAGAGATGTTAATTCTCTGGTAAATAATTGCACCTATGGGTATACAGCTCTCTAAATTCACAAATTATGTTAATACTAGAAAGTTAATGTAAACCATTCATACAAGCAAATTGTGTAGTTAAGGATGTTAATTCTATTGTAAATATTTTCACCTTTGGGTATACAACAGCCAAATTCTACAATCTATAATAATACTAGAAACTTAATGTAAACCATTCATACATGCAAGGTGTGTAGTTAAAGATGTATAATCTATGGTAGATAATTTCACCTTTGGGTATACAACTACTTAATTTAACAAATTATGTTAAAAGGAGCAAGTTAATGTAAACAATTCATACATGCGAATTGTGTGGTTAGAGATGTTAATTCTCTTGTAAATAATTGCACCTACGGGTTTCCAACTCCTTAAATTCATGAATTATGTTAATACTAAAAAGTTAATGTAAACCATTTATACAAGCAAATTGTGTAATTAGAGATGTTAATCCTATCGTAAATAATTTCTCCTTTGGGTATACAGCCGCCTAATTCAACAATATATGTTAATACTAGCAAGTTAATATTAACCATTCATACATGCGAATTATGTAGTTGGAGATGTTCAATCTATGGTAGATAATTTCACCTTTGGGTATACAACTACTTAATTTAACAAATAATGTTAAAAGGAGCAAGTTAATGTAAACCATTCATACATGCGAATTGTGTAGTTAGAGATGTTAATTCTCTTGTAAATAATTGCACCTATTGTTATGCAACACCCTAAATTCACAACTTATGTTAATACTAAAAAGTTGATGTAAACCCTTTATACATGCAAATTGTGTAGTTAGAGATGTTAATTGTCTTGTAAATAGTTGCACCTATGGGTATAAACATCCTTAAATTTGCAAATTATGTTCATACTAAAAAGATAATGTGAACCATTTATACATGCAAATTTTGTAGTTAGAGATGTTAAGTTTCTTGTAAATAATTACAACTATGAGTATACAGCTTCCAAAATTCACAAAATTTGTTAAAACTGGAAAGTTCATGTAAACCATTCATACATGCAAATTGTGTAATTAGAGATGTTAATCCTATCATAAATAATTTCTCCTTTGGGTATACAGCCGCCTAATTCAACAATATATGTTAATACTAGCAAGTTAATATTAACCATTCATACATGCGAATTATGTAGTTGGAGATGTTCAATCTATGGTAGATAATTTCACCTTTGGGTATACAACTACTTAATTTAACAAATTATGTTAAAAGGAGCAAGTTAATGTAAACAAATCATACATGCGAATTGTGTAGTTAGAGATGTTAATTCTCTTGTAAATAATTGCACCTACGGGTTTCCAACTCCTTAAATTCATGAATTATGTTAATACTAAAAAGTTAATGTAAACCATTTATACAAGCAAATTGTGTAGTTAAGGAAGTTAATGCTATTGTAAATAATTTCACCTTTGGGTATACAACTGCCAAATTCAACAATATATGTTAATACTAGAAACTTAATGTGAACCATTTATACATGCGAATGGATTAGTTAGAGATTTTAATTCTATTGTAAAAAGTTGCACCTATTCCTAAATAACTAACACACTCTACGGATTATGTCAAAAGGAGCAAGTATATGTAAACCAATTATACATACAAATTGTGTAGTTAGAGATGTTATGTTTCTTGTAAATAAATACAACTATGAGTATACAGCTCTCTAAATTCACAAATTATGTTAATACTAGTAAGTTAATGTAAACCATTCATACAAGCAAAATGTGTAGTTAAGGATGTTCATTCTATTGTAAATAATTTCACCTTTGGGTATACTACTGCCTAATTCAACAATATATGTTAATACTAGAAACTTAATGTAAATTATTCATACATGCAAGGTGTGTAGTTAGAGATGTATAATCTATGGTAGATAATTTCACCTTTGGGTATACAACTACTTAATTTAACAAATAATGTTAAAAGGAGCAAGTTAATGTAAACCATTCATACATGCGAATTGTGTAGTTAGAGATGTTAATTCTCTTGTAAATAATTGCACCTATTGTTATACAACACCCTAAATTCACAACTTATGTTAATACTAAAAAGTTGATGTAAACCCTTTATACATGCAAATTGTGTAGTTAGAGATGTTAATTGTCTTGTAAATAGTTGCACCTATGGGTATAAACATCCTTAAATTTGCAAATTATGTTCATACTAAAAAGATAATGTAAACAATTTATACATGCAAATTTTGTAGTTAGAGATGTTAAGTTTCTTGTAAATAATTACAACTATGAGTATACAGCTTCCAAAATTCACAAAATTTGTTAAAACTGGAAAGTACATGTAAACCATTCATACATTCAAATTGTGTAATTAGAGATGTTAATTCTATCGTAAATAATTTCTCCTTTGGGTATACAGCCGCCTAATTCAAGAATATATGTTAATACTAGCAAGTTAATATTAACCATTCATACATGCGAATTATGTAGTTGGAGATGTTCAATCTATGGTAGATAATTTTACCTTTGGGTATACAACTACTTAATTTAACAAATTATGTTAAAAGGAGCAAGTAAATGTAAACAATTCATACATGCGAATTGTGTGGTTAGAGATGTTAATTCTCTTGTAAATAATTGCACCTACGGGTTTCCAACTCCTTAAATTCATGAATTATGTTAATACTAAAAAGTTAATGTAAACCATTTATACAAGCAAATTGTGTAGTTAAGGAAGATAATTCTATTGTAAATAATTTCACCCTTGGGTATACAACTGCCAAATTCAACAATATATGTTAATACTAGAAACTTAAAGTGAACCATTTATACATGTGAATGGATTAGTTAGAGATGTTAATTCTATTGTAAAAAGTTGCACCAATTCCTATATAACTACCACACTCTACGGATTATGTTAAAAGGAGCAAGTGAATGTAAACCATTCATACATGCGAATTGTGTAGTTAAAGATGCTAATTCTATTGTAAATAATTTCACCTTTGGGTATACAACTGCCAAATTCAACAATATATGATAATACTAGAAACTTAATGTGAACCATTCATACATGCGAATTGTGTAGTTGGAGATGTTCAATCTATGGTAGATAATTTCACCTTTGGGTATACAACTACTTAATTTAACAAATAATGTTAAAAGGAGCAAGTTAATGTAAACCATTCATACATGCGAATTGTTTAGTTAGAGATGTTAATTCTCTTGTAAATAATTGCACCTATTGTTATGCAACACCCTAAATTCACAACTTATGTTAATACTAAAAAGTTGATGTAAACCCTTTATACATGCAAATTGTGTAGTTAGAGATGTTAATTGTCTTGTAAATAGTTGCACCTATGGGTATAAACATCCTTAAATTTGCAAATTATGTTCATACTAAAAAGATAATGTAAACCATTTATACATGCAAATTTTGTAGTTAGAGATGTTAAGTTTCTTGTAAATAATTACAACTATGAGTATACAGCTTCCAAAATTCACAAAATTTGTTAAAACTGGAAAGTACATGTAAACCATTCATACATTCAAATTGTGTAATTAGAGATGTTAATTCTATCGTAAATAATTTCTCCTTTGGGTATACAGCCGCCTAATTCAAGAATATATGTTAATACTAGCAAGTTAATATTAACCATTCATACATGCGAATTATGTAGTTGGAGATGTTCAATCTATGGTAGATAATTTCACCTTTGGGTATACAACTACTTAATTTAACAAATTATGTTAAATGGAGCAAGTTAATGTAAACAATTCATACATGCGAATTGTGTGGTTAGAGATGTTAATTCTCCTGTAAATAATTGCACCTACGGGTTTCCAACTCCTTAAATTCATGAATTATGTTAATACTAAAAAGTTAATGTAAACCATTTATACAAGCAAATTGTGTAGTTAAGGAAGATAATTCTATTGTAAATAATTTCACCTTTGGGTATACAACTGCCAAATTCAACAATATATGTTAATACTAGAAACTTAAAGTGAACCATTTATACATGTGAATGGATTAGTTAGAGATGTTAATTCTATTGTAAAAAGTTGCACCAATTCCTATATAACTACCACACTCTACGGATAATGTTAAAAGGAGCAAGTGAATGTAAACCAATTATACATACAAATTGTGTAGTTAGAGATGTTATGTTTCTTATAAATAATTACAACTATGAGTATACAGCTTCCAAAATTCACAAATTATGTTAATACTGGAAAGTTCATGGAAACCATTTACACATGCAAATTGTGTACTTAAAGATGTTAATTCTATTTTAAATAATTTCACCTTTGGGTAGATAACTCCCTAAATTCAAAAATTATTTTAATAGTAGAAACGTTATGGAAACCATTCATACATGCGAATGGCGTTGTTAGAGATGTTAATTCTATTGTAAATAATTTCATCTTTGGGTATACAACTGATTAATTCAACAATATATGTTAATACTAGAAACTTAATTTAAACCAATCATACATCAGAATAATGTAGTTAGAGATGTTAATTCTATTGTAAATAATTTCACCTTTGGGTATACAACTGCCTAATTCAACAATGTATGTTAATACTTGAAACTTAATGTAAGCAATTCATACATGCAAATTGTGTAGTTAGAGATGTTAATTCTATTTTAAACATTTTCTCCTTTGGGTATACAGCTGCCTAATTCAACAATATATGTTGATACTAGGCACGTTAATGTAAACCATTCATACATGCAAATTGTGTAGTTAGAAATGTTCAATCTATGGTAGATAATTTCACCTTTGGGTATACAACTACTTAAATTAACAAATTATGTTAAAAGGAGAAAGTTAATGTAAACCATTCATACATGCGAATTGTGTAGTTAGAGATGTTAATTCTCTTGTAAATAATTGCACCTATTTTTATACAACTCCTTAAATTCAAAAATTATGTTAATACTAAAACATTAATGTAAACAATTGATACATGCAAATTGTATAGTTAGAGATGTTAATTCTCTGGTAAATAATTGCACCTATGGGTATACAGCTCTCTAAATTCACAAATTATGTTAATACTAGAAAGTTAATGTAAACCATTCATACAAGCAAATTGTGTAGTTAAGGATGTTAATTCTATTGTAAATATTTTCACCTTTGGGTATACAACAGCCAAATTCTACAATCTATAATAATACTAGAAACTTAATGTAAACCATTCATACATGCAAGGTGTGTAGTTAAAGATGTATAATCTATGGTAGATAATTTCACCTTTGGGTATACAACTACTTAATTTAACAAATTATGTTAAAAGGAGCAAGTTAATGTAAACAATTCATACATGCGAATTGTGTGGTTAGAGATGTTAATTCTCTTGTAAATAATTGCACCTACGGGTTTCCAACTCCTTAAATTCATGAATTATGTTAACACTAAAAAGTTAATGTAAACCATTTATACAAGCAAATTGTGTAATT
This sequence comes from Aurelia sp. 4 Dawson et al 2005, assembly GCA_964019985.1. Taxonomy (NCBI): domain Eukaryota; kingdom Metazoa; phylum Cnidaria; class Scyphozoa; order Semaeostomeae; family Ulmaridae; genus Aurelia; species Aurelia sp. 4 Dawson et al 2005. The sequence goes on along the minus strand of OZ026511.1, from coordinate 3,910,372 downwards.
AGAGATGTTAATCCTATCGTAAATAATTTCTCCTTTGGGTATACAGCCGCCTAATTCAACAATATATGTTAATACTAGCAAGTTAATATTAACCATTCATACATGCGAATTATGTAGTTGGAGATGTTCAATCTATGGTAGATAATTTCACCTTTGGGTATACAACTACTTAATTTAACAAATAATGTTAAAAGGAGCAAGTTAATGTAAACCATTCATACATGCGAATTGTGTAGTTAGAGATGTTAATTCTCTTGTAAATAATTGCACCTATTGTTATGCAACACCCTAAATTCACAACTTATGTTAATACTAAAAAGTTGATGTAAACCCTTTATACATGCAAATTGTGTAGTTAGAGATGTTAATTGTCTTGTAAATAGTTGCACCTATGGGTATAAACATCCTTAAATTTGCAAATTATGTTCATACTAAAAAGATAATGTGAACCATTTATACATGCAAATTTTGTAGTTAGAGATGTTAAGTTTCTTGTAAATAATTACAACTATGAGTATACAGCTTCCAAAATTCACAAAATTTGTTAAAACTGGAAAGTTCATGTAAACCATTCATACATGCAAATTGTGTAATTAGAGATGTTAATCCTATCATAAATAATTTCTCCTTTGGGTATACAGCCGCCTAATTCAACAATATATGTTAATACTAGCAAGTTAATATTAACCATTCATACATGCGAATTATGTAGTTGGAGATGTTCAATCTATGGTAGATAATTTCACCTTTGGGTATACAACTACTTAATTTAACAAATTATGTTAAAAGGAGCAAGTTAATGTAAACAAATCATACATGCGAATTGTGTAGTTAGAGATGTTAATTCTCTTGTAAATAATTGCACCTACGGGTTTCCAACTCCTTAAATTCATGAATTATGTTAATACTAAAAAGTTAATGTAAACCATTTATACAAGCAAATTGTGTAGTTAAGGAAGTTAATGCTATTGTAAATAATTTCACCTTTGGGTATACAACTGCCAAATTCAACAATATATGTTAATACTAGAAACTTAATGTGAACCATTTATACATGCGAATGGATTAGTTAGAGATTTTAATTCTATTGTAAAAAGTTGCACCTATTCCTAAATAACTAACACACTCTACGGATTATGTCAAAAGGAGCAAGTATATGTAAACCAATTATACATACAAATTGTGTAGTTAGAGATGTTATGTTTCTTGTAAATAAATACAACTATGAGTATACAGCTCTCTAAATTCACAAATTATGTTAATACTAGTAAGTTAATGTAAACCATTCATACAAGCAAATTGTGTAGTTAAGGATGTTCATTCTATTGTAAATAATTTCACCTTTGGGTATACTACTGCCTAATTCAACAATATATGTTAATACTAGAAACTTAATGTAAATCATTCATACATGCAAGGTGTGTAGTTAGAGATGTATAATCTATGGTAGATAATTTCACCTTTGGGTATACAACTACTTAATTTAACAAATAATGTTAAAAGGAGCAAGTTAATGTAAACCATTCATACATGCGAATTGTGTAGTTAGAGATGTTAATTCTCTTGTAAATAATTGCACCTATTGTTATACAACACCCTAAATTCACAACTTATGTTAATACTAAAAAGTTGATGTAAACCCTTTATACATGCAAATTGTGTAGTTAGAGATGTTAATTGTCTTGTAAATAGTTGCACCTATGGGTATAAACATCCTTAAATTTGCAAATTATGTTCATACTAAAAAGATAATGTAAACAATTTATACATGCAAATTTTGTAGTTAGAGATGTTAAGTTTCTTGTAAATAATTACAACTATGAGTATACAGCTTCCAAAATTCACAAAATTTGTTAAAACTGGAAAGTACATGTAAACCATTCATACATTCAAATTGTGTAATTAGAGATGTTAATTCTATCGTAAATAATTTCTCCTTTGGGTATACAGCCGCCTAATTCAAGAATATATGTTAATACTAGCAAGTTAATATTAACCATTCATACATGCGAATTATGTAGTTGGAGATGTTCAATCTTTGGTAGATAATTTTACCTTTGGGTATACAACTACTTAATTTAACAAATTATGTTAAAAGGAGCAAGTTAATGTAAACAATTCATACATGCGAATTGTGTGGTTAGAGATGTTAATTCTCTTGTAAATAATTGCACCTACGGGTTTCCAACTCCTTAAATTCATGAATTATGTTAATACTAAAAAGTTAATGTAAACCATTTATACAAGCAAATTGTGTAGTTAAGGAAGATAATTCTATTGTAAATAATTTCACCCTTGGGTATACAACTGCCAAATTCAACAATATATGTTAATACTAGAAACTTAAAGTGAACCATTTATACATGTGAATGGATTAGTTAGAGATGTTAATTCTATTGTAAAAAGTTGCACCAATTCCTATATAACTACCACACTCTACGGATTATGTTAAAAGGAGCAAGTGAATGTAAACCAATTATACATGCAAATTGTGTAGTTAGAGATGTTAATTCTATTTTAAACATTTTCTCCTTTGGGTATACAGCTGCCTAATTCAACAATATATGTTGATACTAGGCACGTTAATGTAAACCATTCATACATGCAAATTGTGTAGTTAGAAATGTTCAATCTATGGTAGATAATTTCACCTTTGGGTATACAACTACTTAAATTAACAAATTATGTTAAAAGGAGAAAGTTAATGTAAACCATTCATACATGCGAATTGTGTAGTTAGAGATGTTAATTCTCTTGTAAATAATTGCATTTATTTCTATACAACTCCTTAAATTCAAAATTATGTTAATACTAAAACATTAATGTAAACAATTGATACATGCAAATTGTATAGTTAGAGATGTTAATTCTCTGGTAAATAATTGCACCTATGGGTATACAGCTCTCTAAATTCACAAATTATGTTAATACTAGAAAGTTAATGTAAACCATTCATACAAGCAAATTGTGTAGTTAGAGATGTTAATTCTATTGTAAATAATTTCACCTTTAGGTATGCAACTGCCTAATTCAACAATCTATGTTAATACTAGAAACTTAATGTAAGCCATTCATACATGCAAATTGTGTAGTTAGAGATGTTAATTCTCTTGTAAGTAATTGCACCTATTGTTATATAACACCCTAACTTCAAAACTTATGTTAATACTAAAAAGATGATGTAAACCCTTTATACATGCAAATTGTGTAGTTAGAGATGTTAATTGTCTTATAAATAATTGCACCTATGGGTATAAACATCCTTAAATTTGGAAACTATGTTCATACTAAAAAGATAATGTAAACCATTTATACATGCAAATTTTGTAGTTAGAGATGTTAAGTTTCTTGTAAATAATTACAACTATGAGTATACAGCTTCCAAAATTCACAAAATTTGTTAAAACTGGAAAGTTCATGTAAACCATTTATACATGCAAATTGTGTAGTTAGAGATGTTAATTCTATTGTAAATAATTTCACCTTTGGATATACAAGTGCCTAATTCAACAATATATGTTAGTACTAGAAGCTTAATGTAAACCATTCATACATCAGAATAGTGTAGCTAGAGATGTCAATTCTATTGTAAATAATCTCACCTTTTGGTATTCAACTGCCTAATTCAACAATATATGTTAATAGTAGAAACTTAATGTAAACCATTCATACATGCGAATTGTGTAGTTAAAGATGCTAATTCTAATGTAAATAATTTCACCTTTGGGTATACAACTGCCAAATTCAACAATATATGATAATACTAGAAACTTAATGTGAACCATTCATACATGCGAATTGTGTAGTCAGAGATGTTCAATCTATGGTAGATAATTTCACCTTTGGGTATACAACTACTTAATTTAACAAATAATGTTAAAAGGAGCAAGTTAATATAAACCATTCATACTTGCGAATTGTGTAGTTAGAGATGTTAATTCTCTGGTAAATAATTGCACCTATGGGTATACAGCTCTCTAAATTCACAAATTATGTTAATACTAGTAAGTTAATGTAAACCATTCATACAAGCAAATTGTGTAGTTAAGGATGTTAATTCTATTGTAAATATTTTCACCTTTGGGTATACTATTGCCTAATTCAACAATATATGTTAATACTAGAAACTTAATATAAACCATTCATACATGCGAATTGTGTAGTTAAAGATGTTATTTCTATTGTAAATAATTTCACCTTTGGGTATACAAGTGCATAATTCAACAATATATGTTAATACTAGAAACTTAATGTAAATCATTCATACATGCAAGGTGTGTAGTTAGAGATGTATAATCTATGGTAGATAATTTCACCTTTGGGTATACAACTACTTAATTTAACAAATAATGTTAAAAGGAGCAAGTTAATGTAAACCATTCATACATGCGAATTGTGTAGTTAGAGATGTTAATTCTCTTGTAAATAATTGCACCTATTGTTATGTTACACCCTAAATTCACAACTTATGTTAATACTAAAAAGTTGATGTAAACCCTTTATACATGCAAATTGTGTAGTTAGAGATGTTAATTGTCTTGTAAATAGTTTCACCTATGGGTATAAACATCCTTAAATTTGCAAATTATGTTCATACTAAAAAGATAATGTAAACCATTTATACATGCAAATTTTGTAGTTAGAGATGTTAAGTTTCTTGTAAATAATTACAACTATGAGTATACAGCTTCCAAAATTCACAAAATTTGTTAAAACTGGAAAGTTCATGTAAACCATTCATACATGCAAATTGTGTAATTAGAGATGTTAATCCTATCGTAAATAATTTCTCCTTTGGGTATACAGCCGCCTAATTCAACAATATATGTTAATACTAGCAAGTTAATATTAACCATTCATACATGCGAATTATGTAGTTGGAGATGTTCAATCTATGGTAGATAATTTCACCTTTGGGTATACAACTACTTAATTTAACAAATAATGTTAAAAGGAGCAAGTTAATGTAAACCATTCATACATGCGAATTGTGTAGTTAGAGATGTTAATTCTCTTGTAAATAATTGCACCTATTGTTATGCAACACCCTAAATTCACAACTTATGTTAATACTAAAAAGTTGATGTAAACCCTTTATACATGCAAATTGTGTAGTTAGAGATGTTAATTGTCTTGTAAATAGTTGCACCTATGGGTATAAACATCCTTAAATTTGCAAATTATGTTCATACTAAAAAGATAATGTGAACCATTTATACATGCAAATTTTGTAGTTAGAGATGTTAAGTTTCTTGTAAATAATTACAACTATGAGTATACAGCTTCCAAAATTCACAAAATTTGTTAAAACTGGAAAGTTCATGTAAACCATTCATACATGCAAATTGTGTAATTAGAGATGTTAATCCTATCATAAATAATTTCTCCTTTGGGTATACAGCCGCCTAATTCAACAATATATGTTAATACTAGCAAGTTAATATTAACCATTCATACATGCGAATTATGTAGTTGGAGATGTTCAATCTATGGTAGATAATTTCACCTTTGGGTATACAACTACTTAATTTAACAAATTATGTTAAAAGGAGCAAGTTAATGTAAACAATTCATACATGCGCATTGTGTAGTTAGAGATGTTAATTCTCTTGTAAATAATTGCACCTACGGGTTTCCAACTCCTTAAATTCATGAATTATGTTAATACTAAAAAGTTAATGTAAACCATTTATACAAGCAATTTGTGTAGTTAAGGAAGTTAATGCTATTGTAAATAATTTCACCTTTGGGTATACAACTGCCAAATTCAACAATATATGTTAATACTAGAAACTTAATGTGAACCATTTATACATGCGAATGGATTAGTTAGAGATTTTAATTCTATTGTAAAAAGTTGCACCTATTCCTATATAACTACCACACTCTACGGATTATGTTAAAAGGAGCAAGTATATGTAAACCAATTATACATACAAATTGTGTAGTTAGAGATGTTATGTTTCTTGTAAATAAATACAACTATGAGTATACAGCTCTCTAAATTCACAAATTATGTTAATACTAGTAAATTAATGTAAACCATTCATACAAGCAAATTGTGTAGTTAAGGATGTTCATTCTATTGTAAATAATTTCACCTTTGGGTATACTACTGCCTAATTCAACAATATATGTTAATACTAGAAACTTAATGTAAATCATTCATACATGCAAGGTGTGTAGTTAGAGATGTATAATCTATGGTAGATAATTTCACCTTTGGGTATACAACTACTTATTTTAACAAATAATGTTAAAAGGAGCAAGTTAATGTAAACCATTCATACATGCGAATTGTGTAGTTAGAGATGTTAATTCTCTTGTAAATAATTGCACCTATTGTTATACAACACCCTAAATTCACAACTTATGTTAATACTAAAAAGTTGATGTAAACCCTTTATACATGCAAATTGTGTAGTTAGAGATGTTAATTGTCTTGTAAATAGTTGCACCTATGGGTATAAACATCCTTAAATTTGCAAATTATGTTCATACTAAAAAGATAATGTAAACCATTTATACATGCAAATTTTGTAGTTAAAGATGTTAAGTTTCTTGTAAATAATTACAACTATGAGTATACAGCTTCCAAAATTCACAAAATTTGTTAAAACTGGAAAGTACATGTAAACCATTCATACATTCAAATTGTGTAATTAGAGATGTTAATTCTATCGTAAATAATTTCTCCTTTGGGTATACAGCCGCCTAATTCAAGAATATATGTTAATACTAGCAAGTTAATATTAACCATTCATACATGCGAATTATGTAGTTGGAGATGTTCAATCTATGGTAGATAATTTTACCTTTGGGTATACAACTACTTAATTTAACAAATTATGTTAAAAGGAGCAAGTTAATGTAAACAATTCATACATGCGAATTGTGTGGTTAGAGATGTTAATTCTCTTGTAAATAATTGCACCTACGGGTTTCCAACTCCTTAAATTCATGAATTATGTTAATACTAAAAAGTTAATGTAAACCATTTATACAAGCAAATTGTGTAGTTAAGGAAGATAATTCTATTGTAAATAATTTCACCTTTGGGTATACAACTGCCAAATTCAACAATATATGTTAATACTAGAAACTTAAAGTGAACCATTTATACATGTGAATGGATTAGTTAGAGATGTTAATTCTATTGTAAAAAGTTGCACCAATTCCTATATAACTACCACACTCTACGGATTATGTTAAAAGGAGCAAGTGAATGTAAACCAATTATACATACAAATTGTGTAGTTAGAGATGTTATGTTTCTTATAAATAATTACAACTATGAGTATACAGCTTCCAAAATTCACAAATTATGTTAATACTGGAAAGTTCATGGAAACCATTTACACATGCTAATTGTGTACTTAAAGATGTTAATTCTATTTTAAATAATTTCACCTTTGGGTAGATAACTCCCTAAATTCAAAAATTATTTTAATAGTAGAAACGTTATGGAAACCATTCATACATGCGAATGGCGTTGTTAGAGATGTTAATTCTATTGTAAATAATTTCATCTTTGGGTATACAACTGATTAAATCAACAATATATGTTAATACTAGAAACTTAATTTAAACCAATCATACATCAGAATAATGTAGTTAGAGATGTTAATTCTATTGTAAATAATTTCACCTTTGGGTATACAACTGCCTAATTCAACAATGTATGTTAATACTTGAAACTTAATGTAAGCAATTCATACATGCAAATTGTGTAGTTAGAGATGTTAATTCTATTTTAAACATTTTCTCCTTTGGGTATACAGCTGCCTAATTCAACAATATATGTTGATACTAGGCACGTTAATGTAAACCATTCATACATGCAAATTGTGTAGTTAGAAATGTTCAATCTATGGTAGATAATTTCACCTTTGGGTATACAACTACTTAAATTAACAAATTATGTTAAAAGGAGAAAGTTAATGTAAACCATTCATACATGCGAATTGTGTAGTTAGAGATGTTAATTCTCTTGTAAATAATTGCACCTATTTTTATACAACTCCTTAAATTCAAAAATTATGTTAATACTAAAACATTAATGCAAACAACTGATACATGCAAATTGTATAGTTAGAGATGTTAATTCTCTGGTAAATAATTGCACCTATGGGTATACAGCTCTCTAAATTCACAAATTATGTTAATACTAGAAAGTTAATGTAAACCATTCATACAAGCAAATTGTGTAGTTAAGGATGTTAATTCTATTGTAAATATTTTCACCTTTGGGTATACAACAGCCAAATTCTACAATCTATAATAATACTAGAAACTTAATGTAAACCATTCATACATGCGAATGGGTTAGTTAGAGATGTTAATTCTATTGTAAATAATTTCATCTTTGGGTATACAACTGCCTAATTCAACAATATATGTTAATACTAGAAACTTAATGTAAATCATTCATACATGCAAGGTGTGTAGTTAGAGATGTATAATCTATGGTAGATAATTTCACCTTTGGGTATACAACTACTTAATTTAACAAATAATGTTAAAAGGAGCAAGTTAATGTAAACCATTCATACATGCGAATTGCGTAGTTAGAGATGTTAATTCTCTTGTAAATAATTGCACCTATTGTTATACAACACCCTAAATTCACAACTTATGTTAATACTAAAAAGTTGATGTAAACCCTTTATACATGCAAATTGTGTAGTTAGAGATGTTAATTGTCTTGTAAATAGTTGCACCTATGGGTATAAACATCCTTAAATTTGCAAATTATGTTCATACTAAAAAGATAATTTAAACCATTTATACATGCAAATTTTGTAGTTAGAGATGTTAAGTTTCTTGTAAATAATTACAACTATGAGTATACAGCTTCAAAAATTCACAAAATTTGTTAAAACTGGAAAGTACATGTAAACCATTCATACATTCAAATTGTGTAATTAGAGATGTTAATTCTATCGTAAATAATTTCTCCTTTGGGTATACAGCCACCTAATTCAAGAATATATGTTAATACTAGCAAGTTAATATTAACCATTCATACATGCGAATTATGTAGTTGGAGATGTTCAATCTATGGTAGATAATTTCACCTTTGGGTATACAACTACTTAATTTAACAAATTATGTTAAAAGGAGCAAGTTAATGTAAACAATTCATACATGCGAATTGTGTGGTTAGAGATGTTAATTCTCTTGTAAATAATTGCACCTACGGGTTTCCAACTCCTTAAATTCATGAATTATGTTAATACTAAAAAGTTAATGTAAACCATTTATACAAGCAAATTGTGTAGTTAAGGAAGATAATTCTATTGTAAATAATTTCACCTTTGGGTATACAACTGCCAAATTCAACAATATATGTTAATACTAGAAACTTAAAGTGAACCATTTATACATGTGAATGGATTAGTTAGAGATGTAAATTCTATTGTAAAAAGTTGCACCAATTCCTATATAACTACCACACTCTACGGATTATGTTAAAAGGAGCAAGTGAATGTAAACCAATTATACATACAAATTGTGTAGTTAGAGATGTTATGTTTCTTATAAATAATTACAACTATGAGTATACAGCTTCCAAAATTCACAAATTATGTTAATACTGGAAAGTTCATGGAAACCATTTACACATGCAAATTGTGTACTTAAAGATGTTAATTCTATTTTAAATAATTTCACCTTTGGGTAGATAACTCCCTAAATTCAAAAATTATTTTAATAGTAGAAACGTTATGGAAACCATTCATACATGCGAATGGCGTTGTTAGAGATGTTAATTCTATTGTAAATAATTTCATCTTTGAGTATACAACTGATTAATTCAACAATATATGTTAATACTAGAAACTTAATTTAAACCAATCATACATCAGAATAATGTAGTTAGAGATGTTAATTCTATTGTAAATAATTTCACCTTTGGGTATACAACTGCCTAATTCAACAATGTATGTTAATACTTGAAACTTAATGTAAGCAATTCATACATGCAAATTGTGTAGTTAGAGATGTTAATTCTATTTTAAACATTTTCTCCTTTGGGTATACAGCTGCCTAATTCAACAATATATGTTGATACTAGGCACGTTAATGTAAACCATTCATACATGCAAATTGTGTAGTTAGAAATGTTCAATCTATGGTAGATAATTTCACCTTTGGGTATACAACTACTTAAATTAACAAATTATGTTAAAAGGAGAAAGTTAATGTAAACCATTCATACATGCGAATTGTGTAGTTAGAGATGTTAATTCTCTTGTAAATAATTGCACCTGTTTTTATACAACTCCTTAAATTCAAAAATTATGTTAATACTAAAACATTAATGTAAACAATTGATACATGCAAATTGTATAGTTAGAGATGTTAATTCTCTGGTAAATAATTGCACCTATGGGTATACAGCTCTCTAAATTCACAAATTATGTTAATACTAGAAAGTTAATGTAAACCATTCATACAAGCAAATTGTGTAGTTAAGGATGTTAATTCTATTGTAAATATTTTCACCTTTGGGTATACAACAGCCAAATTCTACAATCTATAATAATACTAGAAACTTAATGTAAACCATTCATACATGCGAATGGGTTAGTTAGAGATGTTAATTCTATTGTAAATAATTTCATCTCTTGGTATACAACTGCCTAATTCAACAATATTTGTTAATACTAGAAACTTAATTTAAATCAATCATACATCAGAATAGTGTAGTTAGAGATGTTAATTCTATTGTAAATAATTTCACCTTTGGGTATACAACTGCCTAATTCAACAATATATGTTAATATTTGAAACTTAATGTAAGCAATTCATACATGCAAATTGTGTAGTTAGAGATGTTAATTCTATTTTAAATATTTTCTCCTTTGGGTATACAGCTGCCTAATTCAACAATATATGTTGATACTAGGCACGTTAATGTAAACCATTCATACATGCAAATTGTGTAGTTAGAGATGTTCAATCTATGGTAGATAATTTCACCTTTGGGTATACAACTACTTAAATTAACAAATTATGTTAAAAGGAGAAAGTTAATGTAAACCATTCATACATGCGAATGGGTTAGTTAGAGATGTTAATTCTATTGCAAAAAATTGCACCTATTCCTATATCTACCACACTCTACGGATTATGTTAAAAGGAGCAAGTGAATGTAAACCATTTATACATACAAATTGTGTAGTTAGAGATGTTATATCTATTGTAAATAATTTCACCTTTGGGTATAAAACGACATTATTCAACAATATATCTTAATACTAGAAACTTAACATAAGCCATTCATACCTGCAAATTGTGTAGTTAAAGATGTTAATTCTATTGTAAATAATTTACCTTTGAGTATACAAGTGCCTAATTCAACAATATATGTTAATACTAGAAACTTGATTTAAGCCATTCATACATCAGAATAGTGTAGTTAGAGATGTTAATTCTATTGTAAATAATTTCACCTTTGGGTATACAACTGCCTAATTCAACAATATATGTTATTACTTGAAACTTAATGTAAACAATTCTTACATGCAAATTGTGTAGTTAGAGATGTTAATTCTATTGTAAATATTTTCTCCTTTGGGTATACAGCTGCCTAATTCAACAATACATGTTGATACTAGGCAAGTTAATGTAAACCATTCATATATACGAATTCCGTAGTTAGAGATGTTAATTATCTTGTAAATAATTGCACCTATGGGTATACATCACCCTAAATTCACAACTTATGTCAATACCTAAAAGTTAATGTAAACCCTTTATACATGCTGTAGTTAGAGATGTTAATTCTATTGTAAATAATTTCACCTTTGGGTATACAACTGCCTAATTCAACAATACATGTTGATACTAGGCAAGTTAATGTAAACCATTCATATATGCGAATTGCGTAGCTAGAGATGTTAATTATCTTGTAAATAATTGCACCTATGGGTATACATCACCCTAAATTCACAACTTATGTCAATACTTAAAAGTTAATGTAAACCCTTTATACATGCAAATTGTGTAGTTAGAGATGTTAATTCTATTGTAAATAATTTCACCTTTGGGTATAACACTGCCTAATTCATCAAGATATGTTAACACTAGAAACTTAATGTAAACCATTCAAACATGCGAATGGTGGAGTTAGAGATGTTAATTCTATTGTAAATAATTCCACCTTTGGTTATACAACTCCCTAAATTCAAGAATTATGTTAATACTAAAAAGTTAATGTAAACCATTTATACAAGCAAATTGCGTAGTTAAAGATGTTAATTCCATTGTAAATAATTTCACCTTTGGGTATACAACTGCCAAATTCAACAATATATGTTAATACTAGAAACTTAATGTAAACCATCCATACATGCGAATGGGTTAGTTAGAGATGTTAATTCTATTGTAAAAAATTGATCCTATTCGTATATAATTACCACACTCTACGGATTATGTTAAAAGGAGCAAGTGAATGGAAACTATTTATACACACAAATTGTGTAGTTAGAGTTGTTAAGTTTCTTGTAAATAATTACAACTATGAGTATACAGCTTCCAAAATTCACAAATTATATTAATACTGGAAAGTTCATGTAAACCATTTATACATGCAAATTGTGTAGTTAGAGATGTTAATTCTATTGTAAATAATCTCACATTTGGGTATACAACTGCCTTATTCAACAATATATGTTAATACTAGAAACTTAATGTAAACCATTCATACATGCGAATTGTGTAGTTAAAGATGTTAATTCTATTGTAAATATCTTCACATTTGGGTATACAACTCCCTAAATTCAAAAATTATGTTAATACTAAAAAGTTAATGTATACAATTTATACATGCAAATTGTGTAGTTAGAGATGTTAATTCTGTTGTAAATAATTTCACCTTTTGGTATAACACTGCCTAATTCAACAATATATGTTAACACTAGAAACTTATTGTAAACCATTCATACATGCGAATTGTGGAGTTAGAGATGTTAATACTATTGTAAATAATTTCACATTTGGGTATGCAACTGCCTAATTCAACAATCTATGTTAATACTAGAAACTTAATGTAAACCATTCATACATGCAAGTTGTGTAGTTAGAGATGTTAAATATACTGTAGATAATTTCACCTTTGGGTATACAACTGCTTAATTCAACAAACTATGTTAAAACTAGCAAGTTAATGTAAACTCTTAAACATACAAATTGTGTAGCTAAAGGTTTTAAGTCTCTTGTAAATAATTGCACCTACGGGTATACAACTCCCTAAATTCAAAAATTATGTTTGTACTAAAAAGTTAATGTGCAAATTGCAAAATGCAAATTGTGAAGTTAGAGATGTTAATTCTCTTGTAAATGATTGCACCTACGGGATTGCAACTCCTTGGGTATACAACTGCCAAATTCAACAATATATGTTAATACTGGAAACTTAATGTTAACCATTCATAGATGTGAATGGGTTAGTTAGAGATGTTAATTCTATTGTAAATAATTGCACCAATTGGTATACAACTCCTTAAATTCACAAATTATGTTGATACTAAAAAATTAATGTAAACCATTTATACAAGCAAATTGTGTAGTTAAGGATGTTAATTCTATTGTAAATAATTTCACCTTTGGGAATACAACTGCCTAATTCATCAATATATGTTAATACTAGAAACATAATGTAAACCATTCATACATGCGAATTGTGTAGTTAAAGATGTTAAGTTTCTTGTAAATAATTACAACTATGAGTATAGAGCTTCCAAAGTTCACATAATATGTTAATACTTGAGAGTTCATGTAGACAATTTATACATGCAAATTGTGTAGTTAGAGATGTTAATTCTATTGTAAATAATTTCACCTTTTAGTATACAACTGCCTAATTCAACAATATATGTTAATACTAGAAACTTAATGTAAACCATTCATACATGCGAATTGTGAGGTTAAAGATGTTAATTCTATTGTAAATAATTTCACCTTTGGGTAAACAAGTACTTAATTTAACAAATAATGTAAAAGGAGCAAGTTAATGTAAACCAATCATACTTGCGAATTTTGTGGTTAGAGATGTTAATTCTCTTATAAATGATTGCACCTACGAGTATACAACTCCTTAAATTCACAAACTATGTTAATACTAAAAAGTTAACGTAAACCATCTATACAAGCAAATTGCGTAGTTAAGGATGTTAATTCTATTGTAAATAATTTCACCTTTGGGTATACAACTACATTATTCATCAATATATCTTAATACTAGAAAATTAATATAAACCATTCATACCTGCAAATTGTGTAGTTAAAGATGCTAATTCTATTTTAAAAATTTTCACCTTTGGGTCTATAACTCCCTAAATTCAAAAATTATTTTAATAGTAGAAAGTTAATGTAAACCATTTATACATGCAAATTGTGTAGTTAGAGATGTTAATTCTCTTGTAAATAATTTCACCTTTGGGTATACAACTGCCAAATTCAACAATATATGATAATACTAGAAACTTAATGTGAACCATTCATACATGCGAATTGTGTAGTCAGAGATGTTCAATCTATGGTAGATAATTTCACCTTTGGGTATACAACTACTTAATTTAACAAATAATGTTAAAAGGAGCAAGTTAACATAAACCATTCATACTTGCGAATTGTGTAGTTAGAGATGTTAATTCTCTGGTAAATAATTGCACCTATGGGTATACAGCTCTCTAAATTCACAAATTATGTTAATACTAGTAAGTTAATGTAAACCATTCATACAAGCAAATTGTGTAGTTAAGGATGTTAATTCTATTGTAAATAATTTCACCTTTGGGTATACTACTGCCTAATTCAACAATATATGTTAATACTAGAAACTTAATATAAACCATTCATACATGCGAATTGTGTAGTTAAAGATGTTATTTCTATTGTAAATAATTTCACCTTTGGGTATACAAGTGCATAATTCAACAATATATGTTAATACTAGAAACTTAATGTAAATCATTCATACATGCAAGGTGTGTAGTTAGAGATGTATAATCTATGGTAGATAATTTCACCTTTGGGTATACAACTAGTTAATTTAACAAATAATGTTAAAAGGAGCAAGTTAATGTAAACCATTCATACATGCGAATTGTGTAGTTAGAGATGTTAATTCTCTTGTAAATAATTGCACCTATTGTTATGCAACACCCTAAATTCACAACTTATGTTAATACTAAAAAGTTGATGTAAACCCTTTATACATGCAAATTGTGTAGTTAGAGATGTTAATTGTCTTGTAAATAGTTGCACCTATGGGTATAAACATCCTTAAATTTGCAAATTATGTTCATACTAAAAAGATAATGTAAACCATTTATACATGCAAATTTTGTAGTTAGAGATGTTAAGTTTCTTGTAAATAATTACAACTATGAGTATACAGCTTCCAAAATTCACAAAATTTGTTAAAACTGGAAAGTTCATGTAAACCATTCATACATGCAAATTGTGTAATTAGAGATGTTAATCCTATCGTAAATAATTTCTCCTTTGGGTATACAGCCGCCTAATTCAACAATATATGTTAATACTAGCAAGTTAATATTAACCATTCATACATGCGAATTATGTAGTTGGAGATGTTCAATTTATGGTAGATAATTTCACCTTTGGGTATACAACTACTTAATTTAACAAATAATGTTAAAAGGAGCAAGTTAATGTAAACCATTCATACATGCGAATTGTGTAGTTAGAGATGTTAATTCTCTTGTAAATAATTGCACCTATTGTTATGCAACACCCTAAATTCACAACTTATGTTAATACTAAAAAGTTGATGTAAACCCTTCATACATGCAAATTGTGTAGTTAGAGATGTTAATTGTCTTGTAAATAGTTGCACCTATGGGTATAAACATCCTTAAATTTGCAAAATATGTTCATACTAAAAAGATAATGTAAACCATTTATACATGCAAATTTTGTAGATAGAGATGTTAAGTTTCTTGTAAATAATTACAACTATGAGTATACAGCTTCCAAAATTCACAAAATTTGTTAAAACTGGAAAGTTCATGTAAACCATTCATACATGCAAATTGTGTAATTAGAGATGTTAATCCTATCATAAATAATTTCTCCTTTGGGTATACAGCCGCCTAATTCAACAATATATGTTAATACTAGCAAGTTAATATTAACCATTCATACATGCGAATTATGTAGTTGGAGATGTTCAATCTATGGTAGATAATTTCACCTTTGGGTATACAACTACTTAATTTAACAAATTATGTTAAAAGGAGCAAGTTAATGTAAACAATTCATACATGCGAATTGTGTAGTTAGAGATGTTAATTCTCTTGTAAATAATTGCACCTACGGGTTTCCAACTCCTTAAATTCATGAATTATGTTAATACTAAAAAGTTAATGTAAACCATTTATACAAGCAAATTGTGTAGTTAAGGAAGTTAATGCTATTGTAAATAATTTCACCTTTGGGTATACAACTGCCAAATTCAACAATATATGTTAATACTAGAAACTTAATGTGAACCATTTATACAAGCGAATGGATTAGTTAGAGATTTTAATTCTATTGTAAAAAATTGCACCTATTCCTATATAACTACCACACTCTACGGATTATGTTAAAAGGAGCAAGTATATGTAAACCAATTATACATACAAATTGTGCAGTTAGAGATGTTATGTTTCTTGTAAATAATTACAACTATGAGTATACAGCTCTCTAAATTCACAAATTATGTTAATACTAGTAAGTTAATGTAAACCATTCATACAAGCAAATTGTGTAGTTAAGGATGTTAATTCTATTGTAAATAATTTCACCTTTGGGTATACTACTGCCTAATTCAACAATATATGTTAATACTAGAAACTTAATATAAACCATTCATACATGCGAATTGTGTAGTTAAAGATGTTATTTCTATTGTAAATAATTTCACCTTTGGGTATACAAGTGCATAATTCAACAATATATGTTAATACTAGAAACTTAATGTAAATCATTCATACATGCAAGGTGTGTAGTTAGAGATGTATAATCTATGGTAGATAATTTCACCTTTGGGTATACAACTACTTAATTTAACAAATAATGTTAAAAGGAGCAAGTTAATGTAAACCATTCATACATGCGAATTGTGTAGTTAGAGATGTTAATTCTCTTGTAAATAATTGCACCTATTGTTATACAACACCCTAAATTCACAACTTATGTTAATACTAAAAAGTTGATGTAAACCCTTTATACATGCAAATTGTGTAGTTAGAGATGTTAATTGTCTTGTAAATAGTTGCACCTATGGGTATAAACATCCTTAAATTTGCAAATTATGTTCATACTAAAAAGATAATGTAAACCATTTATACATGCAAATTTTGTAGTTAGAGATGTTAAGTTTCTTGTAAATAATTACAACTATGAGTATACAGCTTCCAAAATTCACAAAATTTGTTAAAACTGGAAAGTACATGTAAACCATTCATACATTCAAATTGTGTAATTAGAGATGTTAATTCTATCGTAAATAATTTCTCCTTTGGGTATACAGCCGCCTAATTCAAGAATATATGTTAATACTAGCAAGTTAATATTAACCATTCATACATGCGAATTATGTAGTTGGAGATGTTCAATCTATGGTAGATAATTTCACCTTTGGGTATACAACTACTTAATTTAACAAATTATGTTAAAAGGAGCAAGTTAATGTAAACAATTCATACATGCGAATTGTGTGGTTAGAGATGTTAATTCTCTTGTAAATAATTGCACCTACGGGTTTCCAACTCCTTAAATTCATGAATTATGTTAATACTAAAAAGTTAATGTAAACAATTTATACAAGCAAATTGTGTAGTTAAGGAAGATAATTCTATTGTAAATAATTTCACCTTTGGGTATACAACTGCCAAATTCAACAATATATGTTAATACTAGAAACTTAAAGTGAACCATTTATACATGTGAATGGATTAGTTAGAGATGTTAATTCTATTGTAAAAAGTTGCACCAATTCCTATATAACTACCACACTCTACGGATTATGTTAAAAGGAGCAAGTGAATGTAAACCAATTATACATACAAATTGTGTAGTTAGAGATGTTATGTTTCTTATAAATAATTACAACTATGAGTATACAGCTTCCAAAATTCACAAATTATGTTAATACTGGAAAGTTCATGGAAACCATTTATACATGCAAATTGTGTACTTAAAGATGTTAATTCTATTTTAAATAATTTCACCTTTGGGTAGATAACTCCCTACATTCAAAAATTATTTTAATAGTAGAAACGTTATGGAAACCATTCATACATGCGAATGGCGTTGTTAGAGATGTTAATTCTATTGTAAATAATTTCATCTTTGGGTATACAACTGATTAATTCAACAATATATGTTAATACTAGAAACTTAATTTAAACCAATCATACATCAGAATAATGTAGTTAGAGATGTTAATTCTATTGTAAATAATTTCACCTTTGGGTATACAACTGCCTAATTCAACAATATATGTTAATACTTGAAACTTAATGTAAGCAATTCATACATGCAAATTGTGTAGTTAGAGATGTTAATTCTATTTTAAACATTTTCTCCTTTGGGTATACAGCTGCCTAATTCAACAATATATGTTGATACTAGGCACGTTAATGTAAACCATTCATACATGCAAATTGTGTAGTTAGAAATGTTCAATCTATGGTAGATAATTTCACCTTTGGGTATACAACTACTTAAATTAACAAATTATGTTAAAAGGAGAAAGTTAATGTAAACCATTCATACATGCGAATTGTGTAGTTAGAGATGTTAATTCTCTTGTAAATAATTGCACCTATTTTTATACAACTCCTTAAATTCAAAAATTATGTTAATACTAAAACATTAATGTAAACAATTGATACATGCAAATTGTATAGTTAGAGATGTTAATTCTCTGGTAAATAATTGCACCTATGGGTATACAGCTCTCTAAATTCACAAATTATGTTAATACTAGAAAGTTAATGTAAACCATTCATACAAGCAAATCGTGTAGTTAAGGATGTTAATTCTATTGTAAATATTTTCACCTTTGGGTATACAACAGCCAAATTCTACAATCTATAATAATACTAGAAACTTAATGTAAACCATTCATACATGCGAATGGGTTAGTTAGAGATGTTAATTCTATTGTAAATAATTTCATCTTTGGGTATACAACTGCCTAATTCAACAATATATGTTAATACTAGAAACTTAATTTAATCCAATCATTTATCAGAATAGTGTAGTTAGAGATGTTAATTCTATTGTAAATAATTTCACCTTTGGGTATACAACTGCCTAATTCAACAATATATGTTAATACTTGAAACTTAATGTAAGCAATTCATACATGCAATTTGTGTAGTTAGAGATGTTAATTCTATTTTAAATATTTTCTCCTTTGGGTATACAGCTGCCTAATTCAACAATATATGTTGATACTAGGCACGTTAATGTAAACCATTCATACATGCAAATTGTGTAGTTAGAGATGTTCAATCTATGGTAGATAATTTCACCTTTGGGTATACAACTACTTAAATTAACAAATTATGTTAAAAGGAGAAAGTTAATGTAAACCATTCATACATGCGAATGGGTTAGTTAGAGATGTTAATTCTATTGCAAAAAATTGCACCTATTCCTATATCTACCACACCCTACGGATTATGTTACAAGGAGCAAGTGAATGTAAACCATTTATACATACAAATTGTGTAGTTAGAGATGTTAATTCTATTGTAAATAATTTCACCTTTGGGTATACAACGACATTATTCAACAATATATCTTAATACTAGAAACTTAACATAAGCCATTCATACCTGCAAATTGTGTAGTTAAAGATGTTAATTCTATTGTAAATAATTTACCTTTGAGTATACAAGTGCCTAATTCAACAATATATGTTAATACTAGAAACTTGATTTAAGCCATTCATACATCAGAATAGTGTAGTTAGAGATGTTAATTCTATTGTAAATAATTTCACCTTTGGGTATACAACTGCCTAATTCAACAATATATGTTATTACTTGAAACTTAATGTAAACAATTCTTACATGCAAATTGTGTAGTTAGAGATGTTAATTCTATTGTAAATATTTTCTCCTTTGGGTATACAGCTGCCTAATTCAACAATACATGTTGATACTAGGCAAGTTAATGTAAACCATTCATATATACGAATTGTGTAGTTAGAGATGTTAATTATCTTGTAAATAATTGCACCTATGGGTATACATCACCCTAAATTCACAACTTATGTCAATACTTAAAAGTTAATGTAAACCCTTTATACATGCTAATTGTGTAGTTAGAGATGTTAATTCTATTGTAAATAATTTCACCTTTGGGTATACAACTGCCTAATTCAACAATACATGTTGATACTAGGCAAGTTAATGTAAACCATTCATATATGCGAATTGCGTAGCTAGAGATGTTAATTATCTTGTAAATAGTTGCACCTATGGGTATACATCACCCTAAATTCACAACTTATGTCAATACTTAAAAGTTAATGTAAACCCTTTATACATGCAAATTGTGTAGTTAGAGATGTTAATTCTATTGTAAATAATTTCACCTTTGGGTATAACACTGCCTAATTCAACAAGAGATGTTAACACTAGAAACTTAATGTAAACCATTCATACATGCGAATGGTGGAGTTAGAGATGTTAATTCTATTGTAAATAATTCCACCTTTGGTTATACAACTCCCTAAATTCAAGAATTATGTTAATACTAAAAAGTTAATGTAAACCATTTATACAAGCAAATTGCGTAGTTAAAGATGTTAATTCCATTGTAAATAATTTCACCTTTGGGTATACAACTGCCAAATTCAACAATATATGTTAATATTAGAAACTTAATGTAAACCATCCATACATGCGAATGGGTTAGTTAGAGATGTTAATTCTATTGTAAAAAATTGATCCTATTCGTATATAATTACCACACTCTACGGATTATGTTAAAAGGAGCAAGTGAATGGAAACTATTTATACACACAAATTGTGTAGTCAGAGTTGTTAAGTTTCTTGTAAATAATTACAACTATGAGTATACAGCTTCCAAAATTTACAAATTATATTAATACTGGAAAGTTCATGTAAACCATTTATACATGCAAATTGTGTAGTTAGAGATGTTAATTCTATTGTAAATAATCTCACATTTGGGTATACAACTGCCTTATTCAACAATATATGTTAATACTAGAAACTTAATGTAAACCATTCATACATGCGAATTAGTTAAAGATGTTAATTCTATTGTAAATATCTTCACATTTGGGTATACAACTCCCTAAATTCAAAAATTATGTTAATACTAAAAAGTTAATGTATACAATTTATACATGCAAATTGTGTAGTTAGAGATGTTAATTCTGTTGTAAATAATTTCACCTTTTGGTATAACACTGCCTAATTCAACAATATATGTTAACACTAGAAACTTATTGTAAACCATTCATACATGCGAATGGTGGAGTTAGAGATGTTAATACTATTGTAAATAATTTCACATTTGGGTATGCAACTGCCTAATTCAACAATCTATGTTAATACTAGAAACTTAATGTAAACCATTCATACATGCAAGTTGTGTAGTTAGAGATGTTAAATATACTGTAGATAATTTCACCTTTGGGTATACAACTGCTTAATTCAACAAACTATGTTAAAACTAGCAAGTTAATGTAAACTCTTAAACATACAAATTGTGTAGCTACAGGTTTTAAGTCTCTTGTAAATAATTGCACCTACGGGTATACAACTCCCTAAATTCAAAAATTATGTTTGTTCTAAAAAGTTAATGTGCAAATTGCAAAATGCAAATTGTGAAGTTAGAGATGTTAATTCTCTTGTAAATGATTGCACCTACGGGATTGCAACTCCTTGGGTATACAACTAGCAAATTCAACAATATATGTTAATACTGGAAACTTAATGTTAACCATTCATAGATGTGAATGGGTTAGTTAGAGATGTTAATTCTATTGTAAATAATTGCACCAATCGGTATACAACTCCTTAAATTCACAAATTATGTTGATACTAAATAGTTAATGTAAACCATTTATACAAGCAAATTGTGTAGTTAAGGATGTTAATTCTATTGTAAATAATTTCACCTTTGGGAATACAACTGCCTAATTCATCAATATATGTTAATACTAGAAACTTAATGTAAACCATTCATACATGCGAATTGTGTAGTTAAAGATGTTAAGTTTCTTGCAAATAATTACAACTATGAGTATAGAGCTTCCAAAGTTCACATAATATGTTAATACTTGAGAGTTCATGTAGACCATTTATACATGCAAATTGTGTAGTTAGAGATGTTAATTCTATTGTAAATAATTTCACCTTTTAGTATACAACTGCCTAATTCAACAATATATGTTAATACTAGAAACTTAATGTAAACCATTCATACATGCGAATTGTGCGGTTAAAGATGTTAATTCTATTGTAAATAATTTCACCTTTGGGTAAACAAGTACTTAATTTAACAATTAATGTAAAAGGAGAAAGTTAATGTAAACCAATCATACTTGCGAATTGTGTAGTTAGAGATGTTAATTCTCTTATAAATGATTGCACCTACGAGTATACAACTCCTTAAATTCACAAACTATGTTAATACTAAAAAGTTAACGTAAACCATTTATACAAGCAAATTGCGTAGTTAAGGATGTTAATTCTATTGTAAATAATTTCACCTTTGGGTATACAACTACATTATTCAACAATATATCTTAATACTAGAAACTTAATATAAACCATTCATACCTGCAAATTGTGTAGTTAAAGATGCTAATTCTATTTTAAAAAATTTCACCTTTGGGTATATAACTCCCTAAATTCAAAAATTATTTTAATAGTAGAAAGTTAATGTAAACCATTTATACATGCAAATTGTGTAGTTAGAGATGTTAATTCTCTTGTAAATGATTTCACCTTTGGGTATAAAAGTGCCTAACTCAACAATATATGTTAATACTAGAAACTTAATTTAAACCATTCATAGATCAGAATAGTGTAGTTACAGATGTTAATTCTATTGTAAATAATTTCACATTTGGGTATACAACTGCCTAATTCAACAATATATGTTAATACTTGCAACTTAATGTAAACCATTCATACATGCGAATTGTGAGGTTAAAGATGTTAATTCTATTGTAAATAATTTCACCTTTGGGTAAACAAGTACTTAATTTAACAAATAATGAAAAAGGAGCAAGTTAATGTAAACCATTCATACATGCGAATTGTGTAGTTAGAGAAGTTAATTCTCTTGTAAATGATTGTAGCTACGAGTATACAACTCCTTAAATTCACAAATTATGTTAATACTAAAAAGTCAACGTAAAACATTTATTCAAGCAAATTGCGTAGTTAAGGATGTTAATTCTATTGTAAATAATTTCACCTTTGGGTATACAACTACATTATTCAACAATATATCTTAATACTAGAATCTTAATATAAACCATTCATACCTGCAAATTGTGTAGTTAAAGATGTTAATTCTATTGTAAAAAATTGCACCTATTCGTATATAACTACCACACTCTACGGATTATGTTAAAAGGAGCAAGTGAATGGAAACCATTTATACACACAAATTGTGTAGTTAGAGATGTTAAGTTTCTTGTAAATAATTACAACTATGAGTATACAGCTTCCAAAAATCACAAATTATATTAATACTGGAAAGTTCATGTAAACCATTTATACATGCAAATTGTGTAGTTAGAGATGTTAATTCTATTGTAATTAATTTCACCTTTGGGAATACAATTGCCTAATTCATCAATATATGTTAATACTAGAAACTTAATGTAAACCATTCATACATGCGAATTGAGTAGTTAAAGATGTTAATTCTATTGTAAATATCTTCACCTTTTGGTATACAAGTGCCTAATTCAACAATGTATGTTAATACAAGAAACTTAATGTAAACCATTCATACATCAGAATAGTGTAGTTAGAGATGTTAATTCTATTGTAAATAATTTCACCTTTTTGTATACAACTGCCTAATTCAACAATATATGTTAATACTGGAAACTTAATGTAAACCATTCATACATGCACATTGTGTAGTTAGAGATGTTAATTCTATTGTAAATAATCTCACATTTGGGTATACAACTGCCTTATTCAACAATATATGTTAATACTAGAAACTTAATGTAAACCATTCATACATGCGAATTAGTTAAAGATGTTAATTCTATTGTAAATATCTTCACATTTGGGTATACAACTCCCTAAATTCAAAAATTATGTTAATACTAAAAAGTTAATGTATACAATTTATACATGCAAATTGTGTAGTTAGAGATGTTAATTCTGTTGTAAATAATTTCACCTTTTGGTATAACACTGCCTAATTCAACAATATATGTTAACACTAGAAACTTATTGTAAACCATTCATACATGCGAATGGTGGAGTTAGAGATGTTAATACTATTGTAAATAATTTCACATTTGGGTATGCAACTGCCTTATTCAACAATCTATGTTAATACTAGAAACTTAATGTAAACCATTCATAAATGCAAGTTGTGTAGTTAGAGATGTTAAATATACTGTAGATAATTTCACCTTTGGGTATACAACTGCTTAATTCAACAAACTATGTTAAAACTAGCAAGTTAATGTAAACTCTTAAACATACAAATTGTGTAGCTACAGGTTTTAAGTCTCTTGTAAATAATTGCACCTACGGGTATACAACTCCCTAAATTCAAAAATTATGTTTGTTCTAAAAAGTTAATGTGCAAATTGCAAAATGCAAATTGTGAAGTTAGAGATGTTAATTCTCTTGTAAATGATTGCACCTACGGGATTGCAACTCCTTGGGTATACAACTAGCAAATTCAACAATATATGTTAATACTGGAAACTTAATGTTAACCATTCATAGATGTGAATGGGTTAGTTAGAGATGTTAATTCTATTGTAAATAATTGCACCAATCGGTATACAACTCCTTAAATTCACAAATTATGTTGATACTAAATAGTTAATGTAAACCATTTATACAAGCAAATTGTGTAGTTAAGGATGTTAATTCTATTGTAAATAATTTCACCTTTGGGAATACAACTGCCTAATTCATCAATATATGTTAATACTAGAAACTTAATGTAAACCATTCATACATGCGAATTGTGTAGTTAAAGATGTTAAGTTTCTTGCAAATAATTACAACTATGAGTATAGAGCTTCCAAAGTTCACATAATATGTTAATACTTGAGAGTTCATGTAGACCATTTATACATGCAAATTGTGTAGTTAGAGATGTTAATTCTATTGTAAATAATTTCACCTTTTAGTATACAACTGCCTAATTCAACAATATATGTTAATACTAGAAACTTAATGTAAACCATTCATACATGCGAATTGTGCGGTTAAAGATGTTAATTCTATTGTAAATAATTTCACCTTTGGGTAAACAAGTACTTAATTTAACAATTAATGTAAAAGGAGAAAGTTAATGTAAACCAATCATACTTGCGAATTGTGTAGTTAGAGATGTTAATTCTCTTATAAATGATTGCACCTACGAGTATACAACTCCTTAAATTCACAAACTATGTTAATACTAAAAAGTTAACGTAAACCATTTATACAAGCAAATTGCGTAGTTAAGGATGTTAATTCTATTGTAAATAATTTCACCTTTGGGTATACAACTACATTATTCAACAATATATCTTAATACTAGAAACTTAATATAAACCATTCATACCTGCAAATTGTGTAGTTAAAGATGCTAATTCTATTTTAAAAAATTTCACCTTTGGGTATATAACTCCCTAAATTCAAAAATTATTTTAATAGTAGAAAGTTAATGTAAACCATTTATACATGCAAATTGTGTAGTTAGAGATGTTAATTCTCTTGTAAATGATTTCACCTTTGGGTATAAAAGTGCCTAACTCAACAATATATGTTAATACTAGAAACTTAATTTAAACCATTCATAGATCAGAATAGTGTAGTTACAGATGTTAATTCTATTGTAAATAATTTCACATTTGGGTATACAACTGCCTAATTCAACAATATATGTTAATACTTGCAACTTAATGTAAACCATTCATACATGCGAATTGTGAGGTTAAAGATGTTAATTCTATTGTAAATAATTTCACCTTTGGGTAAACAAGTACTTAATTTAACAAATAATGAAAAAGGAGCAAGTTAATGTAAACCATTCATACATGCGAATTGTGTAGTTAGAGAAGTTAATTCTCTTGTAAATGATTGTAGCTACGAGTATACAACTCCTTAAATTCACAAATTATGTTAATACTAAAAAGTCAACGTAAAACATTTATTCAAGCAAATTGCGTAGTTAAGGATGTTAATTCTATTGTAAATAATTTCACCTTTGGGTATACAACTACATTATTCAACAATATATCTTAATACTAGAATCTTAATATAAACCATTCATACCTGCAAATTGTGTAGTTAAAGATGTTAATTCTATTGTAAAAAATTGCACCTATTCGTATATAACTACCACACTCTACGGATTATGTTAAAAGGAGCAAGTGAATGGAAACCATTTATACACACAAATTGTGTAGTTAGAGATGTTAAGTTTCTTGTAAATAATTACAACTATGAGTATACAGCTTCCAAAAATCACAAATTATATTAATACTGGAAAGTTCATGTAAACCATTTATACATGCAAATTGTGTAGTTAGAGATGTTAATTCTATTGTAATTAATTTCACCTTTGGGAATACAATTGCCTAATTCATCAATATATGTTAATACTAGAAACTTAATGTAAACCATTCATACATGCGAATTGAGTAGTTAAAGATGTTAATTCTATTGTAAATATCTTCACCTTTTGGTATACAAGTGCCTAATTCAACAATGTATGTTAATACAAGAAACTTAATGTAAACCATTCATACATCAGAATAGTGTAGTTAGAGATGTTAATTCTATTGTAAATAATTTCACCTTTTTGTATACAACTGCCTAATTCAACAATATATGTTAATACTGGAAACTTAATGTAAACCATTCATACATGCACATTGTGTAGTTAGAGATGTTAATTCTATTGTAAATAATCTCACATTTGGGTATACAACTGCCTTATTCAACAATATATGTTAATACTAGAAACTTAATGTAAACCATTCATACATGCGAATTAGTTAAAGATGTTAATTCTATTGTAAATATCTTCACATTTGGGTATACAACTCCCTAAATTCAAAAATTATGTCAATACTAAAAAGTTAATGTATACAATTTATACATGCAAATTGTGTAGTTAGAGATGTTAATTCTGTTGTAAATAATTTCACCTTTTGGTATAACACTGCCTAATTCAACAATATATGTTAACACTAGAAACTTATTGTAAACCATTCATACATGCGAATGGTGGAGTTAGAGATGTTAATACTATTGTAAATAATTTCACATTTGGGTATGCAACTGCCTTATTCAACAATCTATGTTAATACTAGAAACTTAATGTAAACCATTCATAAATGCAAGTTGTGTAGTTAGAGATGTTAAATATACTGTAGATAATTTCACCTTTGGGTATACAACTGCTTAATTCAACAAACTATGTTAAAACTAGCAAGTTAATGTAAACTCTTAAACATACAAATTGTGTAGCTACAGGTTTTAAGTCTCTTGTAAATAATTGCACCTACGGGTATACAACTCCCTAAATTCAAAAATTATGTTTGTTCTAAAAAGTTAATGTGCAAATTGCAAAATGCAAATTGTGAAGTTAGAGATGTTAATTCTCTTGTAAATGATTGCACCTACGGGATTGCAACTCCTTGGGTATACAACTAGCAAATTCAACAATATATGTTAATACTGGAAACTTAATGTTAACCATTCATAGATGTGAATGGGTTAGTTAGAGATGTTAATTCTATTGTAAATAATTGCACCAATCGGTATACAACTCCTTAAATTCACAAATTATGTTGATACTAAATAGTTAATGTAAACCATTTATACAAGCAAATTGTGTAGTTAAGGATGTTAATTCTATTGTAAATAATTTCACCTTTGGGAATACAACTGCCTAATTCATCAATATATGTTAATACTAGAAACTTAATGTAAACCATTCATACATGCGAATTGTGTAGTTAAAGATGTTAAGTTTCTTGCAAATAATTACAACTATGAGTATAGAGCTTCCAAAGTTCACATAATATGTTAATACTTGAGAGTTCATGTAGACCATTTATACATGCAAATTGTGTAGTTAGAGATGTTAATTCTATTGTAAATAATTTCACCTTTTAGTATACAACTGCCTAATTCAACAATATATGTTAATACTAGAAACTTAATGTAAACCATTCATACATGCGAATTGTGCGGTTAAAGATGTTAATTCTATTGTAAATAATTTCACCTTTGGGTAAACAAGTACTTAATTTAACAATTAATGTAAAAGGAGAAAGTTAATGTAAACCAATCATACTTGCGAATTGTGTAGTTAGAGATGTTAATTCTCTTATAAATGATTGCACCTACGAGTATACAACTCCTTAAATTCACAAACTATGTTAATACTAAAAAGTTAACGTAAACCATTTATACAAGCAAATTGCGTAGTTAAGGATGTTAATTCTATTGTAAATAATTTCACCTTTGGGTATACAACTACATTATTCAACAATATATCTTAATACTAGAAACTTAATATAAACCATTCATACCTGCAAATTGTGTAGTTAAAGATGCTAATTCTATTTTAAAAAATTTCACCTTTGGGTATATAACTCCCTAAATTCAAAAATTATTTTAATAGTAGAAAGTTAATGTAAACCATTTATACATGCAAATTGTGTAGTTAGAGATGTTAATTCTCTTGTAAATGATTTCACCTTTGGGTATAAAAGTGCCTAACTCAACAATATATGTTAATACTAGAAACTTAATTTAAACCATTCATAGATCAGAATAGTGTAGTTACAGATGTTAATTCTATTGTAAATAATTTCACATTTGGGTATACAACTGCCTAATTCAACAATATATGTTAATACTTGCAACTTAATGTAAACCATTCATACATGCGAATTGTGAGGTTAAAGATGTTAATTCTATTGTAAATAATTTCACCTTTGGGTAAACAAGTACTTAATTTAACAAATAATGAAAAAGGAGCAAGTTAATGTAAACCATTCATACATGCGAATTGTGTAGTTAGAGAAGTTAATTCTCTTGTAAATGATTGTAGCTACGAGTATACAACTCCTTAAATTCACAAATTATGTTAATACTAAAAAGTCAACGTAAAACATTTATTCAAGCAAATTGCGTAGTTAAGGATGTTAATTCTATTGTAAATAATTTCACCTTTGGGTATACAACTACATTATTCAACAATATATCTTAATACTAGAATCTTAATATAAACCATTCATACCTGCAAATTGTGTAGTTAAAGATGTTAATTCTATTGTAAAAAATTGCACCTATTCGTATATAACTACCACACTCTACGGATTATGTTAAAAGGAGCAAGTGAATGGAAACCATTTATACACACAAATTGTGTAGTTAGAGATGTTAAGTTTCTTGTAAATAATTACAACTATGAGTATACAGCTTCCAAAAATCACAAATTATATTAATACTGGAAAGTTCATGTAAACCATTTATACATGCAAATTGTGTAGTTAGAGATGTTAATTCTATTGTAATTAATTTCACCTTTGGGAATACAATTGCCTAATTCATCAATATATGTTAATACTAGAAACTTAATGTAAACCATTCATACATGCGAATTGAGTAGTTAAAGATGTTAATTCTATTGTAAATATCTTCACCTTTTGGTATACAAGTGCCTAATTCAACAATGTATGTTAATACAAGAAACTTAATGTAAACCATTCATACATCAGAATAGTGTAGTTAGAGATGTTAATTCTATTGTAAATAATTTCACCTTTTTGTATACAACTGCCTAATTCAACAATATATGTTAATACTGGAAACTTAATGTAAACCATTCATACATGCACATTGTGTAGTTAGAGATGTTAATTCTATTGTAAATATTTTTTCCTTTGGGTATACATCTGCCTAATTCAACAATATATGTTAATGCTAGCAAGTTAATGTAAACCATTCATACATGCAAATTGTGTAGTTAGAGATGTATATTCTATGGTAGATAATTTCACCTTTGGGTATACAACTACTTAATTTAACAAATAATGTTAAAAGGAGCAAGTTAATGTAAACCATTCATACATGCGAATTGTGTAGTTAGAGATTTTAGTTCTCTTGTAAATAATTGCACCTATTGTTATACAACACCCTAAATTCACAACTTATGTTAATACTAAAAAGTTGATGTAAACCATTTATACATGCAAATTGTCTAGTTAGAGATGCTAATTGTCTTGTAAATAATTGCACCTATGGGTATGAACATCCTTAAATTTGCAAATTATGTTCATACTAAAAAGATAATGTAAACCATCTATACATGCAAATTTTGTAGTTAGAGATGTTAAGTTTCTTTTAAATAATTACAACTATGAGTATACAGCTTCCAAAATTCACAAAATTTGTTAATACTGGAAAGTTCATGTAAACCATTTATACATGCAAATTCTGTAGTTAAAGATGTTAATTCTATTGTAAATAATTTCACCTTTGGGTATACAAGTGCCTAATTCAACAATATATGTTAATACTAGAAACTAAATGTAAACCATTCATACATCAGAATACTGTAGTTAGAGATGTTAATTCTATTGTAAATAATTTCACCTTTGGGTATAAAACTGCCTACTTCAACCATATATGTTAATACTAGAAATTTAATGTAAACCATTCATACATGCAAATTGTGTAATTAGAGATGTTCAAACTATGGTAGATAATTTCACCTATTTTTATACAACTCGCTAAATTCAAAAATTATGTTAATACTAAAAACTTGATGTAAACCCTTCATATATGCAAATTGTGTAGTTAGAGATGTTAATTCTCTTGTAAATAATTGCACCTATGGGTATACATAACCCTAAATTCACAACTTCTGTCAATACTAAAAAGTTAATGTAAACCCTTTATACATGCAAATTGTGTAGTTAGAGATGTTAATTCTATTGTAAGTAATTTCACCTTTTGGTATAACACTGCCTAATTCAACAATATATGTTAATACTAGAAACTTAATGTAAACCATTCATACATGCGAATTGTGTAGTTAAAGATGTTAATTCTATTGTAAATAATTTCACTTTTGGGTATACAAGTGCCTAATTCAACAATATATGTTAATACTAGAAACTAAATGTAAACCATTCATACATCAGAATACTGTAGTTAGAGATGTTAATTCTATTGTAAATAATTTCACCTTTGGGTATAAAACTGCCTACTTCAACCATATATGTTAATACTAGAAATTTAATGTAAACCATTCATACATGCAAATTGTGTAATTAGAGATGTTCAAACTATGGTAGATAATTTCACCTATTTTTATACAACTCGCTAAATTCAAAAATTATGTTAATACTAAAAACTTGATGTAAACCCTTCATATATGCAAATTGTGTAGTTAGAGATGTTAATTCTCTTGTAAATAATTGCACCTATGGGTATACATAACCCTAAATTCACAACTTCTGTCAATACTAAAAAGTTAATGTAAACCCTTTATACATGCAAATTGTGTAGTTAGAGATGTTAATTCTATTGGAAGTAATTTCACCTTTTGGTATAACACTGCCTAATTCAACAATATATGTTAACACTAGAAACTTAATGTAAACCATTCATACATGCGAATGGTGGAGTTAGAGATGTTAATTCTATTGTAACTAATTTCACCTTTGGGTATACAACTCCCTAAATTCAAGAATTATGTTAATACTAAAATGTTAATGTAAACAATTTTTACATGCAAATTGTGTAGTTAGAGATGTTAATTCTATTGTAAATAAATTCACCTTTGGGTATGCAACTGCCTAATTCAACAATCTATGTTAATACTAGAAACTTAATGTAAACCATTCATACATGCAAATTGTGTAGTTAGAGATGTTAAATATATTGTAGATAATTTCACATTTGGGTATTGATATTATTATTATTATTATTATTATTATTATTATTATTATTATTATTATTATTTATATTATTATTATTATTCAATTCTTTATTTAAAGTAGGCTAATGTACAATAGCTAATTTAGAGCTAATTAAAGCCTACTAACAAAAAATAATCTGAAAGAATAATTTTACAATAAGAAAGAATGCTATTTACAATTTCAAATTAAAAACCCTAAATTTGGAATAAAGGTTCGACAAAGCCTACAGTTGCATCTCTCCCCTTTCCACGATTTTATTCGGTTTTTAAAAACAGCCAAAGAGCTAGCAGTTTTTATTTCATTTGGTAACGTCTGCCAAAGTTTATGTCCAATAAAAGGTGTGGTTTCAATCCCAAAATTTGTGGTCCTCGCACTTGGCTGCAGAAGACCATTGCCACTTCTTAGGCTGTAAGGCACATCATTAGTTACAACTGCTTAATTCAACAAACTATGTTAAAACTAGCAAGTTAATGTAAACTCTTAAACATACAAATTGTGTAGTTAAAGGTTGTAAGTCTCTTGTAAATAATTGCACCTACGGGTATACAACTCCCTAAATTCAAAAATTATGTTGGTACTAAAAAGTTAATGTGCAAATTGCAAAATGCAAATTGTGTAGTTAGAGATGTTATTTCTCTTGTAAATGATTGCACCTACGGGTTTACAACTCCTTTGGTATACAACTGCCAAATTCAACAATATATTATGATACTAGAAACTTAATGTGAACCATTCATAGCTGCGAATGGGTTAGTTAAATCTATTGTAAATAATTGCACCAATCGGTATACAACTCCTTAAATTCACAAATTATGTTAATACTAAAAAGTTAATGTAAACCATTTATACAAACAAATTGCGTAGTTAGAGATGTTAATTCTATTTTAAATATTTTCTCCTTTGGGTATACATCTGCCTAATTCAACAATATATGTTAATGCTAGCAAGTGAATGTAAACCATTCATACATGCAAATTGTGTAGTTAGAGATGTATAATCTATGGTAGATAATTTCACCTTTGGGTATACAACTACTTAATCTAACAAATAATGTTAAAAGGAGCAAGTTAATGTAAACCATTCATACAAGCGAAATTTTGTAGTTAGAAATGTTAATTTTCTTGTAAATAATTGCACCTATTGTTATACAACACCCTAACTTCACAACTCATGTTAATACTAAAAAATTGATGTAAACCCTTTATACATGCACATTGTGTAGTTAGAGATGTTAATTATTTTGTAAATAATTGCACCTATGGGTATAAACATCCTTAAATTTGCAAATTATGTTCATACCAAAATGATAATGTAAACCATTTAAACATGCAAATTTTGTAGTTAGAGAGGTTAAGTTTCTTGTAAATAATTACAACTATGAGTATATGGCTACCGAAATTCACAAAATATGTTAATACTGGAGAGTTCATGTGAACCATTTATATATGCAAATTTTGTAGTTAGAGATGTTAATTCTATTGTAAATAATCTCAACTTTTGGTATAAAACTGCCTACTTCAACCATATATGTTAATACTAGAAACTTAATGTAAACCATTCATACATGCAAATTGTGTAATTAGAGATGTTAACGCTATTGTAAATAATTTCACCTTTGGGTATAAAACTGCCTACTTCAACCCTATATGTTAATACAAGAAACTTAATGTAAACCATTCATACCTGCAAATTGTGTAGTTAGAGACGTTAATTCTATTGTAAATATTTTCTCCTTTGGGTATACAGCTGCCTAATTCAACAATATATGTTAATACTAGCAAGCTAATATTAACAATTCATACATGCAAATTGTGTAGTTGGAGATGTTCAATCTATGGTAGATAATTTCACCTTTGGGTATACAACTACTTTATTTAACAAATTATGTTAAAAGGAGCAAGTTAATGTAAACCATTCATACATGCGAATTGTGTAGTTAGAGATGTTAATTCTCTTGTAAATAATTGCACCTATTTTTATACAACTCGCTAAATTCAAAAATTATGTTAATACTAAAAAGTTAATGTAAACAATTGATACATGCCAATTGTGTAGTTAGAGATGTTAATTCTCTGGTAAATAATTGCACCTATGGGTATACAGCTCTCTAAATTCACAAATTATGTTAATACTAGAAAGTTAATGTAAACCATTCATACAAGCAAATTGTGTAGTGAAGGATGTTAATTCTATGGTAAATAATTTCACCTTTGGGTATACAACTGCCAAATTCTACAATATATAATAATACTAGAAACTTAATGTAAACCATTCATACATGCCAATGGTGTAGCTAGAGTTGTTAATTCTCTGGTAAATAATTGCACCTATGGGTATACAGCTCTCTAAATTCACAAATTATGTTAATACTAGAAACTTAATGTAAACCATTCATACATGCGAATTGTGTAGTTAAAGATGTTAATTCTATTGTAAGTAATTTCACCTTTGGGTATACAACTGCCAAATTCAACAATATATGTTAATATTAGAAATTTAATATAAACCATTCATACATGCGAATTGTGTAGTTAAAGATGTTAATTTTACTGTAAATAATTTCACCTTTGGGTATACAACTGCCTAATTCAACAATATTTGTTAATACTGGAAACTTAATGTAAACCATTCATACTTGCACATTGTGTAGTTAGAGATGTTAATTCTATGGTAAATATTTTCTCCTTTGGGTATACATCTGCCTAATTCAACGATATATGTTAATACTAGCAAGTTAATGTAAACCATTCATACATGCAAGTTGTGTAGTTAGAGATGTATAATCTATAGTAGATAATTTCACCTTTGGGTATACAACTACTTAATCTAACAAATAATGTTAAAAGGAGCAAGTTAATGTAAACCATTCATACATGCGAATTGTGT
The DNA here is from genome assembly GCA_964019985.1 of Aurelia sp. 4 Dawson et al 2005. NCBI lineage: Eukaryota > Metazoa > Cnidaria > Scyphozoa > Semaeostomeae > Ulmaridae > Aurelia > Aurelia sp. 4 Dawson et al 2005. Next base: position 3,875,268 of record OZ026511.1, on the reverse strand, counting down.
AGTTAGAGATGTTAATTCTCTTGTAAATAATTGCACCTATGGTTATACAACACCCTAAATTCACAACTTATGTTAATACTAAAAAGTTGATGTAAACCCTTTATACATGCAAATTGTCTAGTTAGAGATGCTAATTGTCTTGTAAATAATTGCACCTATGGGTATAAACATCCTTAAATTTGCAAATTATGTTCATACTAAAAAGATAATGTAAACCATCTATACATGCAAATTTTGTAGTTAGAGATGTTAAGTTTCTTGTAAATAATTACAACTATGAGTATACAGCTTCAAAAATTCACAAAATTTGTTAATACTGGAAAGTTCATGTAAACCATTTATACATGCAAATTCTGTAGTTAAAGATGTTAATTCTATTGTAAATAATTTCACCTTTGGGTATACAAGTGCCTAATTCAACAATATATGTTAATACTAGAAACTTAATGTAAACAATTCATACATCAGAATAGTGTAGTTAGAGATGTTAATTCTATTGTAAATAATCTCACCTTTTGGTATTCAACTGCCTAATTCAACAATATATGTTAATACTAGAAACTTAATGTAAACCATTCATACATGCGAATTGTGTAGTTAAGGAAGTTAATTCTATTGTAAATAATTTCACCTTTGGGTATACAACTGCCAAATTCAACAATATATGTTAATACTAGCAGGCTAATATTAACTATTCATACATGCAAATTGTGTAGTTGGAGATGTTCAATCTATGGTAGATAATTTCACCTTTGGGTATACAACTACTTAAATTAACAAATTATGTTAAAAGGAGAAAGTTAATGTAAACCATTCATACATGCGAATTGTGTAGTTAGAGATTTTAATTCTCTTGTAAATAATTGCACCTATTTTTATACAACTCGCTAAATTCAAAAATTATGTTAATGCTAAAAAGTTAATGTAAACAATTGATACATGCCAATTGTGTAGTTAGAGATGTTAATTCTCTGGTAAATAATTGCACCTATGGGTATACAGCTCTCTAAATTCACAAATTATGTTAATACTAGAAAGTTAATGTAAACCATTCATACAAGCAAATTGTGTAGTGAAGGATGTTAATTCTATGGTAAATAATTTCACCTTTGGGTATACAACTGCCAAATTCTACAATATATAATAATACTAGAAACTTAATGTAAACCATTCATACATGCCAATGGTGTAGCTAGAGTTGTTAATTCTCTGGTAAATAATTGCACCTATGGGTATACAGCTCTCTAAATTCACAAATTATGTTAATACTAGAAACTTAATGTAAACCATTCATACATGCGAATTGTGTAGTTAAAGATGTTAATTCTATTGTAAGTAATTTCACCTTTGGGTATACAACTGCCAAATTCAACAATATATGTTAATATTAGAAATTTAATATAAACCATTCATACATGCGAATTGTGTAGTTAAAGATGTTAATTTTACTGTAAATAATTTCACCTTTGGGTATACAACTGCCTAATTCAACAATATTTGTTAATACTGGAAACTTAATGTAAACCATTCATACTTGCACATTGTGTAGTTAGAGATGTTAATTCTATGGTAAATATTTTCTCCTTTGGGTATACATCTGCCTAATTCAACGATATATGTTAATACTAGCAAGTTAATGTAAACCATTCATACATGCAAGTTGTGTAGTTAGAGATGTATAATCTATAGTAGATAATTTCACCTTTGGGTATACAACTACTTAATCTAACAAATAATGTTAAAAGGAGCAAGTTAATGTAAACCATTCATACATGCGAATTGTGTAGTTAGAGATGTTAATTCTCTTGTAAATAATTGCACCTATGGTTATACAACACCCTAAATTCACAACTTATGTTAATACTAAAAAGTTGATGTAAACCCTTTATACATGCAAATTCTCTAGTTAGAGATGCTAATTGTCTTGTAAATAATTGCACCTATGGGTATAAACATCCTTAAATTTGCAAATTATGTTCATACTAAAAAGATAATGTAAACCATCTATACATGCAAATTTTGTAGTTAGAGATGTTAAGTTTCTTGTAAATAATTACAACTATGAGTATACAGCTTCAAAAATTCACAAAATTTGTTAATACTGGAAAGTTCATGTAAACCATTTATACATGCAAATTCTGTAGTTAAAGATGTTAATTCTATTGTAAATAATTTCACCTTTGGGTATACAAGTGCCTAATTCAACAATATATGTTAATACTAGAAACTTAATGTAAACAATTCATACATCAGAATAGTGTAGTTAGAGATGTTAATTCTATTGTAAATAATCTCACCTTTTGGTATTCAACTGCCTAATTCAACAATATATGTTAATACTAGAAACTTAATGTAAACCATTCATACATGCGAATTGTGTAGTTAAGGAAGTTAATTCTATTGTAAATAATTTCACCTTTGGGTATACAACTGCCAAATTCAACAATATATGTTAATACTAGCAGGCTAATATTAACCATTCATACATGCAAATTGTGTAGTTGGAGATGTTCAATCTATGGTAGATAATTTCACCTTTGGGTATACAACTACTTACATTAACAAATTATGTTAAAAGGAGAAAGTTAATGTAAACCATTCATACATGCGAATTGTGTAGTTAGAGATTTTAATTCTCTTGTAAATAATTGCACCTATTTTTATACAACTCGCTAAATTCAAAAATTATGTTAATGCTAAAAAGTTAATGTAAACAATTGATACATGCAAATTGTGTAGTTAGAGATGTTAATTCTCTGGTAAATAATTGCACCTATGGGTATACAGCTCTCTAAATTCACAAATTATGTTAATACTAGAAAGTTAATGTAAACCATTCATACAAGCAAATTGTGTAGTGAAGGATGTTAATACTATTGTAAATAATTTCACCTTTGGGTATACAACTGCCAAATTCTACAATATATAATAATACTAGAAACTTAATGTAAACCATTCATACATGCGAATGGGTTAGTTAGAGATGTTAATTCTATTGCAAAAAATTGCACCTATTTCTATATAACTACCACACTCTACGAATTATGTTAAAAGGAGCAAGTGAATTCAAACCATTTATACATACAAATTGTGTAGTTAGAGATGTTAATTCTGTTGTAATTAATTTCACCTTTAGGTATACAACTACATTATTCAACAATATATCTTAATAATAGAAACTTAATATAAGCCATTCATACCTGCAAAATGTGTAGTTAAAGATGTTAATTCTATTGTAAATAACTTCACCTTTGGGTATAACACTGCCTAATTCAACAATATATGTTAACACTTGAAACTTAATGTAAACCATTCATACATGCGAATGGTGGAGTTAGAGATGTTAATTCTATTGTAAATAATTTCACCTTTGGGTATGCAACTGCCTAATTCAACAATCTATGTTAATACTAGAAACTTAATGTAAACCATTCATACATGCAAATTGTGTAGTTAGAGATGTTAAATATATTGTAGATAAGTTCACCTTTGGGTATACAACTGCTTAATTCAACAAACTATGTTAAAACTAGCAAGTTAATGTAAACTCTTAATATACAAATTGTGTAGTTACAGGTTTTAAGTCTCTTGTAAATAATTGCACCTACGGGTATACAACTCCCTAAATTCAAAAATTATGTTGGTACTAAAAAGTTAATGTGCAAATTGCTAAATGCAAATTGTGTAGTTAGAGATGTTAATTTTCTTGTAAATAATTTCACCTTTGGGTTTATAACTACCACACTCTACGAATTATGTTAAAGCAAGCAAGTTAATGTAAACTCTTAAACATACAAGTTGTGTAGTTAGAGATTTTAAGTTTCTTTTAAATAATTGCACCTATGGGTATACAACTCCCTAAATTGAAAAATTATGTTAATACTAAAAAGTTAATGTAAACCATTCATACATTTATACATTTATACATTATACATGCAAATTATTTATTTAGAGATGTTAATTCTCTTGTAAATAATTTCACCTTTGGGTTTATAACTACCACACTCTACGAATTATGTTAAAACAAGCAAGTTAATGTAAACTCTTAAACATACAAGTTGTGTAGTTAGAGATTTTAAGTTTCTTGTTAATAATTGCACCTATGGGTATACAACTCCCTAAATTGAAAAATTATGTTAATACTAAAAAGTTAATGTAAACCATTTATACTTGCAAATTGTTTATTTAGAGATGTTAATTCTCTTGTAAATAATTGCACCTATAGGTATACAACTCCCTAAATTCACAAATTATGTTAATACTAGAAAGTTAATGTAAACCATTCATACATGCGAATGGTGTAGTTAGAGATGTTAATTCTATTGTAAATAATTTCACCTTTGGGTATGCAACTGTATACCATTCATACATGCGAATTGTGTAGTTAGAGATGTTAATTCTATTATAAATAATTTCACCTTTTGGTATACAGCTGCCTAATTCAACAATATATGTTATTACTAGGAAGTTAATGTAAAGCATTCATGCATGCAAATTGTGTAGTTAGAGATGTTAATTCTCTTGTAAATAGTTGCACCTATGGGTATACAACACCCAAAATTCACAAATTATGTTAATACTAAAAAGTTAATGTAAACCATTTATACATGCGAATTGTGTAGTTAGAGATGTTAATTCTATTGTAAATAATTTCACCTTTGGGTATACAACTGCCTAATTCAACAATATTTGTTAATACTAGAAACTTAATGTAAACCATTCATACATGCGAATGGTGTAGTTAGAGATGTTAATTCTATTGTAAATAATTTCACCTTTGGGTATACAACTGCCTAATTCAACAATATATGTTAATACAAGAAACTTAATGTAAACCATTCATACATGCAAATTGTGTAGTTAGCACGACTGTGTCACTGCGCACTTCCCTTTACAATCTAATGCCCGCAAAGATAATGGTCAGCGGCGCACGAGAACCGTTGTTGTTGAGTCAAAAGTCAGCTGATTGCGCAAGCTACGGTGTAGCTTCTCTTGTTGAAAAATAGCCAATAAATGAACAGTCTTACCGAGAAACTGCTACCTAGAGACTTTAACATACAGTTTGCTTTTTGGGGGTGGCCTAGACAAGTTCAACTCCATCGGATGAAGTGAATCAACGTCGAAGAAGTGATTTGCAAAAATCACCTGATGCAGTTAAGATAGACCTTGTTTTTGCTGAGCATTTGATTGCCGCTGAAGAAGCTTCCAAAAGACGATCACCGTGGACCAGCACGGAAGATCTGAAGGTTTGTTTTTGCGATTTTATAAAAGCTGAGGACTTATTAAACTTGGTTATTTGTTGTTTTTGTCAAACTGGTCCATTTTATTGCAGATACGTGACAACATTGCTGGATCAAAATTTCGCTCCGCCACGGCCACTATGGATCGTTGCGGGAGATTCCATTTTCTCAAAATTAAATTGTGTCCCCATCCTCCTATATTCATAAATCGAAAGAATAACTTCTTGGCTATCAGATAAGTTTTTAGGAAACGTTCTAGCATCCATGCAAAGTGGTTTACTTGTTGTTTGTTTGTGGAAGGGTAGTTCCTGCTAGGCCATGAGCTGTAATGCTCTCGATTCAAAATGGCTGCCCTAATGTTAAAATTGACAATCCAATGACATTTATCAGTTTTCCTTGATTGACTTCAGACATTTCTAGCTGATTTCTATGAATAACAGAAACAAATTTGAGCTTGGACATACAAAATTAAAGACTTAGTTTCGACACAACAGACAGAGAATGGAAAGATAATATAACATTTTTGTAAACTTCTTGGTGCAATTGTCAGTGAATAATCAATAACAAAATCAGTTTCTGACTCTATATAATGTGATGATAATCAAACTCTTGGTTCTAATTCCATAAAAATCATTAGTTATTTCAAAATAATTGAAATTTTTGATTAGTTATGATATTTTATTCTAAAAAAGTAAGCTGTTGGATGCCATATCTCTCTGCAAAGAGTACTGAATGTAACTACATGCAATGATGTAACTAACTACTACAATACGTCTGAGAATGAAGGGAACAATGATTTTTGCATTCCTTTGGAAATGGCAGTTAATACGGCAGTTGACAATTTCAGAAAATGTGCTGAAAATGTCTGTATGGGCAACTTTTGGGAAGGTTCAGATATCACAACAAAAGCTGTGTGATTTTTCATCCAAGACGTATTCCACATCTACACACAATCAAATGCCTCCAACCCATGAATTTGCTAAAATTGTGAGCTTGAAGAAATGAATTTATTTGAAATAATGATTCTTAGCGCAAGAAACTCTTTAAGAATTATCAGACAGGATAGCCATGCTAATGAGCAAAATGCATATACTGTATACTTTGTTTTTGCTCAATTGAAGATTGTTTCCGCCTCCTGATGGTATGCAGATGCAATTCAACTTTTGCACAAACACATATCGTTATGATCATGGTCGATGTAAACATTTACTATTTTCATTTGAAAAGAGCCATAGTTTTGAGGGGCAGTTCACTCCTAAAGACCTTATACACCGTTGGCAAATATCTGTCTGTTTTCAGGAAATATCCATCAAAATCTGCAAAAATACTTTTGCTCTGGAAAGATCTTGTAGACATTTCTAAAAAGTAAAATCCCCATCATTTAGTTGAAAAATACCTGCAGCTTCTTATAAACTCTTTTACAATCCTTATACGAATATATCTATTTTCTAAAGATTTAGTGTGTAACATAATTTCAAATTTCCAAATGTCTAAGCTACTCTGACATGTATTTTTCATTTGTAAAGTGTACTTTTTGTAATTTTGTTGCATGTTTTCTGTTCCAAATTTAGACCATTTTGTTATGATTTTATACCCTTGCACACAATCAGAGTACCTTAGGGCAAATCTTTATTCAGATAAATTGTATGGATTAAACCTGGCATTTACATTTCACTTTATATTTGATAGGGGCTCTGCAGTTTCTACAGCACCGTTTCTTTGCCTTTCGCAGGTCAGGGATGTCTGTGTTACTGTGAAGCCACTGCGCCTTTGCAACCAGTGCCAACTGCAATTCTTTGACTTGAATGGTAGCATACGTCCTGGTCCACTTGTTCCAGAAGGGATGAATACTCTCAGTGCAGTGTTCAGCTTCCATTCCCACAATGCCAGACCTTATAGCTTTAAGTGGAAGATCATAGCAAAGGAGGTGGAACTTCCTGCCAAGAGTGTCTTCTGGGAAATGAACAGGTAGCCAATTGCCAAAGCTGAAACACCGGACTGCCAACACAGCAACTTCATGTCTGCAGAGAACCCTATCTGCCATGAACAATTCATAGCACTGTGCAAATTTTGACACTCGCACATAGATCTTCTCAGCCAACTTATAATCACCAAAGAGAGCAGTTGTACCATCCAGAAGATTGATGGACTTTGGCTTAAAAGCTGAAGCAAGTGACTTTATTTGTGCTTTTCTTGTCAACTTGTGAACATCATTTCCAATCAATGCACCTGAATGGTAAACAGCCCTCTTTAATTTCATGGTGTCAAAAATCATGTCCAAATTTTTCTTGAAAGGTCCCTTCATGGATTGTATTGTTTGATTGGTTACCGCTAAAAAAGTTCCCATTTCATTGATATCTTTCTTGATCGTTTTGATTTTATTTACTATGTCCTTTGATAATTTGTCTTGATTCGATAAACTTCGTCTAAAATCAATTGCTTCTGCTGAATTGTCTGAATATTTACCATTATGGCGTTGTATCAAGTCCAAGTGAATGCCCTTTTCAAGATTAATTCGCTCCTCAAGTTCCATCTTTTCCTCCACGGTTTTTTCAAGTTTCTGTTCCAGTTCTCTGGCTTCCAAAGTTTTTTCCTCAACTGACTGCAGCAATGATAGCATCAGGTTACTTGTATTGCCCTTAGCTTCCAATATCTGCATGTCAAGACTGAGGGCGATAGTTTCAAGGGTATTTAGGTTTCTCAGCCCTATGCCAAGTGCAATATGCAGGGGAAGTACAGAAACATTATCAATAACCCAGCCTTTAGTGCCAACCAGGGGAAGGGCCTCACAGTTCTCAAATTGGCTTGGATTTTTTGAACCATTTGTATTAAATTTGTGTGCCTTGTCAACCATATTTTCAAGATGTCTACGATCAAAAATCTTTTTTTCTCTGTTTACTCCTGTGCAGTGCAAGTACACCCTTTTGGATGACCTCAAGGATGCTTGTGACTCTAACAAACGAGACTTTTTTCCCTCCTGCCTCAAAGTTCCCAGCTTCATAAACAAATTCCCAATGCTCTTTCAGACCCTCCCGCAATTTTGATTCCGTGCCTAAGAAATCAAAACCTAAGTTGTCATTAAGTGTGCGCTTAACAAGTCTCCATAAATCTAAGGGCATTTCAGCTTTTAATCCAAGTGACTGACTCTGGGCTGACTTTGAACTTTTTGAAATCTGTCACACCTGCTTGAACTGCACTTTCGAGAAAGGCCCTCTTATCACGCCTGATCATGGAAGCCCTTTGAGATACTAAATCTCCCTCATTGTCTTTTGCTGAGGCACTAGCAATAAATTTTGCAATTTTTTCCAGTTTTGCGCTGCGTGCTTGCAATGATGGTGATGATCCCTCTTGGCTCCCAGTCTCTGGCTTACGCATTACCGTTAGATGCAGAGGCCTTTACCTTTCGTTCTTTGCAGTAAGGATACCTTCAGGGCTACGCTCCATTTTGTGTTTTAAGATTCTAGTGAAGAGTATTTCTTGGTCAGTGCTCAGATTAACTTGCAACCTTGTAAGATTTTGGTAGCGAATTGCAGTTAAATTCAAGGTACTCTGAATGCTGTATAACTGAGCTTGGCAATCATTTGTTTTGTCCTGTAAATCAGTGCGATTTTGTGGGTGCAGCTGACTTACAATCAAGAACAAAGATTTAAAAGACTGAACTTGCAGTTTGCCTTGATCTACAGCTGAAATAAGCACTGGGGCAATTTGGCAAACAAGAGGGTACTACAAAGCTTTATCATATTCAATTATAAAACTAAACATGAAAACGCAAACCAGCTGCATTATCAAAAGCTCTCGTGGGGCAAGAAAAGAAAGGACTCGTAGCAAGATGTCTTTTGGCAAATCGAGAAACTTACCGTGGGGCCCAAGTTGCGTAAAAGTTTCAAGAGATTCGCTCGTTGGCCTTTTAGCATTGCAGGAATCATCCTTGGGAGAAAGACGATGCCTTGTGCGCTGGGCACTAGCCTGCTTCAAATTGGACTTGCCACATTTTCCCTTTGAATCAACAACTAAAGGAAAAGTTAGGTTATTGTCTTGCTTATTCTTACATACTAAACGACGACAGGCATCGCACAAGACACCTTCTCTCTCCTCCTGCAACTCAAAACATCTTACCAAACAGCCTTTGTTGAACTTTTGTGTGTCAGTAAATCTCTTTGAGGTACTTGATTTGCATACTCAACATTTTGGCTTCGGCATTTCATCAAAATCTGTGGAAACTTTAACGCATCTTCCAAAGCTGGCACCTTGGCTGGTGACTGGCCCTATAGTGGTGAACGAGGAAGTTGCGAAATAACATATCAGCTGACATCATGCTGCCATTATGGATTACGTAATTAAGGGCAGTACGCTTGCGTGCTTTGTCAGACACGCGTCGCTGACCAAAGGGATCGCGGTCATTAGATTAGCGATTGAAACAGTCGTGTTAGAGATGTTAATTCTCTTGTAAATAATTTCACCTATGGGTATACAACTCCCTAAATTCACAAATTATGTTAATACTAAAAAGTTAATGTAAACCATTTATACATGCGAATTGTGTAGTTAGAGATGTTAATTCTATTGTAAATAATTTCACCTTTGGGTATATAACTACAACACTCTACGAATTATGTTAAAACTAGCAAGGTGATGTAAACTCTTAAACATACAAATTGTGTAGTTAGAGGTTTTAAGTCTCTTGTAAATAATTGCACCTTTTGGTATACAACTCCCTAAATTCAAAAATTATGTTAAAACTAAAAAGTTAATGTAAACCATTTATACATGCAAATTGTGTAGTTAGAGATGTTAATTCTCTTGTAAATAATTGCACCTATGGGTATACACCTCCTTAAATTCGCAAATAATGTTAATAGTAGAAAGTTAATGTAAACCATTTATACATGCAAATTGTGTAGTTAGAGATGTTAATTCTGTTGTAGATAATTTCACCTTTGGGTATACAACTGCCTAATTCAACAATATATGTTAATACTAGAAAGTTAAAGTAAACCATTCATACATGCGAATTGTGTAGTTAGAGATGTTAACTCTCTTGTAAATAATTTCACCTTTGGGTATATAACTACCACAATGTACGAAATATGTTAAAACAAGCAAGTTAATGTAAACTCTTAAACATACAAATTGTGTAGTTAGAGATTTTAAGTTTCTTGTAAATAAATGCACCTATGGGTATACAATTCCATAAATCAAAAAATTATGTTAATACTAAAACGTTAATATAAACAATTTATACATGCAAATTGTGTATTTAGAGATGTTAATTCTTTTGTAAATAATTGCACCTATGGGTATACAGCTCCCTAAATTAACAAATTATGTTGATACTAGAAAGTTAATGTAAACAATTCATACATGCGAATTGTGTAGTTAGAGATGTTAATTCTATTGTAAATAATTTCACCCTTGGGTATGCAACTGCATAATTCAACAATATATGTTAATACTAGAAACTTAATGTAAACCATTTACACATACAAATTGTGTAGTTAGAGATGTTAAGTTTCTTGTAAGTATTTGCATCTATGGGTATACAGCTCCAAAAATTCACAAATTATGTTAATACTGGAAAGTTAGTGTACACCATTCATACCTGCGAATTGTGTAGTTAGAGATGTTAATTCTCTTGTAAATAATTGCACCTATGGGTATACAACTCCCTAAATTCAAAAATTATGTTAATACTAGTTAATGCAAACTAGTTAATGTAGTTAATGTTAATATTAGTTAATGTAAACAATTTATACATGCAAATTGTGTAGTTAGAGATGTTAATTCTATTGTAAATAATACACCTATGGGTATATAACTACAACACTCTACAAATCATGTTAAAACTAACAAGTTAATATAAATTCTTAAACATACAAATTGAGTAGTTAGAGATTATAAGTCTCTTGTAAATAATTTCACCTATGGGTATACAACTCCCCAAATTCACAAATTATGTACATACTAAAAAGATAATGTAAACAACTTATACATGCAAATTGTGTAGTTAGAGATGTTAATTCTATTGTAAATAATGCACCTATTGGTATATAACTACCACACTCTGCGGATAATTTGAAAAGGAGCAAGTTAATATAAACCATTTATACATACAAATTGTGTAGTTAGAGATATTAAGGTTCTTGTAAGTAATTTCAAATGTGGGTATATAGCTCAGAAAATTCACAAATTATGTTAATACTGGAAAGTTCATGTAAACCCTTTATACATGCAAATTGTGTGGTTAGAGATGTCAATTCTATTGTAAAGAATTGCACCTATGGGTATATAACTACCACACTCTACGAATTATGTTAAAACTAGCACGTTAATGTAAACTCTTAAACATACAAATTGTGTAGTTAGAGATTTTAAGTCTCTTCTAATTAATTGCACCTATGGGTATACAACTCCCTAAATTCAAAATCATGTTAATACTAAAAAGTTAATATAAACAATTTATACATGCAAATTGTGTATATAGAGATGTTAATTCTTTTGTAAATAATTGCACCTATGGGTATACAGCTCCCTAAATTCACAAATTATGTTAATACTAGAAAGTTAATGTAAACCATTCATACATGCGAATTGTGTGGTTAGAGATGTTAATTCTATTGTAAATAATTTCACCCTTGGGTATGCAACTGCATAATTCAACAATATATGTTAATACTAGAAACTTAATGTAAACCATTCATACCTGCGAATTGTGTAGTTAGAGATGTTAATTCTCTTGTAAATAATTGCACCTATGGGTATACAACTCCCTAAATTCAAAAATTATGTTAATATAGTTAATGTAAACTAGCTAATGTAGTTAATGTTAATATTAGTTAATGTAAACAATTTATACATGCAAATTGTGTAGTAAGAGATGTTAATTCTATTGTAAATAATACACCTATGGGTATATAACTACAACACTCTACGAATTATGTTAAAACTAACAAGTTAATGTAAACTCTTAAACATACAAATTGTGTAGTTAGAGATTATAAGTCTCTCGTAAATAATTTCACCTATGGGTATACAACTCCCTAAATTCACAAATTATGTACATACTAAAAAGATAATTGAAACAACGTATACATGCAAATTGTGTAGTTAGAGATTTTAAGTCTCTTTTAATTAATTGCACCTATGGGTATACAACGCCCTAAATTCAAAAATTATGTTAATACTTAAAAGTTAATGTAAACAATTTATACATGCAAATTGTGTAGTTAGAGATGTTATTTCTCTTGTAAATAATTGCAGCTATGGGTATATAGCTCCCTAAATTCACAAATTATGTTAATACTAGAAACTTTATGTAAACCATGCATATATGCGAATTGTGTAGTTAGAGATGTTAATTCTCTTGTAAATAATTGCACCTATTTGTATACAACTCCCTAAATTCAAAAATTTTGTTAATACTAAAAAGTTAATGTAAATGATTTATACATGCAAATTGTGTAGTTAGAGATGTTAATTCTCTTGTAAATAATTGCACCTATGGGTATACAGCTCCCTAAATTCACACATTATGTTAATACTGGAAAGTTAATGTAAACCCTTTATACATGCAAATTCTGTGGTTAGAGATGTTTATTCTATTGTAAATAATTGCACCTATTGGTATACTGCTCCCTAAATCAACAAATTATGTTAATACTAGATAGTTAATGTAAACCATTCATACATGCGAATTGTGTAGTTAGATATGTTAATTCTATTGTAAATAATTTCACTTTTGGGCATATAAATACCATACTCTACGAATTATGTTAAAACTAGCAAGTTAATGTAAACTCTTTAACAAACAAATTGTGTAGTTAGAGATGTTAATTCTATTGTAAATACTTTCACCTTTGGGTATACAACTGCGAAATTCTACATTATATGTTAAAGCTAGCAAGTTAATGTAAAACATTCATACATTCAAATTGTGTAGTTAGAGATGTTAATTCTATTGTAAATAATGCACCTATTGGTATATAACTACCACACTCTACGGATAATTTGAAAAGGAGCAAGTTAATATAAACCATTTATACATACAAATTGTGTAGTTAGAGATGTTAAGGTTCTTGTAAGTAATTTCACTTGTGGGTATATAGCTCAGAAAATTCACAAATTATGTTAATACTGGAAAGTTAATGTAAACCCTTTATACATGCAAATTGTGTGGTTAGAGATGTTAATTCTATTGTAAAGAATTGCACCTATGGGTATATAACTACCATACTCTACGAATTATGTTAAAACTAGCAAGTTAATGTTAAACTCTTAAACATACAAATTGTGTAGTTAGAGATTTTAAGTCTCTTGTAATTAATTGCACCTATGGGTATGCAACTCCCTAAATTCAAAAATTATGTTAATACTAAAAAGTTAATATAAACAATTTATACATGCAAATTGTGTATTTAGAGATGTTAATTCTTTTGTAAATAATTGTACCTATGGGTATACAGCTCCCTTAATTCACAAATTATGTTAATACTAGAAAGTTAATGTAAACCATTTATACATGCGAATTGTGTAGTTAGAGATGTTAATTCTATTGTAAATAATTTCACCTTTGGTTATATAACTACAACACTCTACGAATTATGTTAAAACTAGCAAGGTGATGTAAACTCTTAAACATACAAATTGTGTAGTTAGAGGTTTTAAGTCTCTTGTAAATAATTGCACCTTTTGGTATACAACTCCCTAAATTCAAAAATTATGTTAAAACTAAAAAGTTAATGTAAACCATTTATACATGCAAATTGTGTAGTTAGAGATGTTAATTCTCTTGTAAATGATTGCACCTATGGGTATACACCTCCTTAAATTCGCAAATAATGTTAATAGTAGAAAGTTAATGTAAACCATTTATACATGCAAATTGTGTATATAGAGATGTTAATTCTGTTGTAGATAATTTCACCTTTGGGTATACAACTGCCTAATTCAACAATATATGTTAATACTAGAAAGTTAAAGTAAACCATTCATACATGCGAATTGTGTAGTTAGAGATGTTAACTCTCTTGTAAATAATTTCACCTTTGGGTATATAACTACAACACTCTACGAATTATGTTAAAACTAGCAAGGTGATGTAAAGTCTTAAACATACAAATTGTGTAGTTAGAGGTTTTAAGTCTCTTGTAAATAATTGCACCTTTTGGTATACAACTCCCTAAATTCAAAAATTATGTTAATACTTAAAAGTTAATGTAAACAATTTATACATGCAAATTGTGTAGTTAGAGATGTTATTTCTCTTGTAAATAATTGCAGCTATGGGTATATAGCTCCCTAAATTCACAAATTATGTTAATACTAGAAACTTTATGTAAACCATGCATATATGCGAATTGTGTAGTTAGAGATGTTAATTCTCTTGTAAATAATTGCACCTATTGGTATACTGCTCCCTAAATCAACAAATTATGTTAATACTAGATAGTTAATGTAAACCATTCATACATGCGAATTGTGTAGTTAGATATGTTAATTCTATTGTAAATAATTTCACTTTTGGGCATATAAATACCATACTCTACGAATTATGTTAAAACTAGCAAGTTAATGTAAACTCTTTAACAAACAAATTGTGTAGTTAGAGATGTTAATTCTATTGTAAATACTTTCACCTTTGGGTATACAACTGCGAAATTCTACATTATATGTTAAAGCTAGCAAGTTAATGTAAAACATTCATACATTCAAATTGTGTAGTTAGAGATGTTAATTCTATTGTAAATAATGCACCTATTGGTATATAACTACCACACTCTACGGATAATTTGAAAAAAAGCAAGTTAATATAAACCATTTATACATACAAATTGTGTAGTTAGAGATGTTAAGGTTCTTGTAAGTAATTTCACTTGTGGGTATATAGCTCAGAAAATTCACAAATTATGTTAATACTGGAAAGTTAATGTAAACCCTTTATACATGCAAATTGTGTGGTTAGAGATGTTAATTCTATTGTAAAGAATTGCACCTATGGGTATATAACTACCACACTCTACGAATTATGTTAAAACTAGCAAGTTAATGTTAAACTCTTAAACATACAAATTGTGTAGTTAGAGATTTTAAGTCTCTTGTAATTAATTGCACCTATGGGTATGCAACTCCCTAAATTCAAAAATTATGTTAATACTAAAAAGTTAATATAAACAATTTATACATGCAAATTGTGTATTTAGAGATGTTAATTCTTTTGTAAATAATTGTACCTATGGGTATACAGCTCCCTTAATTCACAAATTATGTTAATACTAGAAAGTTAATGTAAACCATTTATACATGCGAATTGTGTAGTTAGAGATGTTAATTCTATTGTAAATAATTTCACCTTTGGTTATATAACTGCAACACTCTACGAATTATGTTAAAACTAGCAAGGTGATGTAAACTCTTAAACATACAAATTGTGTAGTTAGAGGTTTTAAGTCTCTTGTAAATAATTGCACCTTTTGGTATACAACTCCCTAAATTCAAAAATTATGTTAAAACTAAAAAGTTAATGTAAACCATTTATACATGCAAATTGTGTAGTTAGAGATGTTAATTCTCTTGTAAATAATTGCACCTATGGGTATACACCTCCTTAAATTCGCAAATAATGTTAATAGTAGAAAGTTAATGTAAACCATTTATACATGCAAATTGTGTATATAGAGATGTTAATTCTGTTGTAGATAATTTCACCTTTGGGTATACAACTGCCTAATTCAACAATATATGTTAATACTAGAAAGTTAAAGTAAACCATTCATACATGCGAATTGTGTAGTTAGAGATGTTAACTCTCTTGTAAATAATTTCACCTTTGGGTATATAACTACAACACTCTACGAATTATGTTAAAACTAGCAAGGTGATGTAAAGTCTTAAACATACAAATTGTGTAGTTAGAGGTTTTAAGTCTCTTGTAAATAATTGCACCTATGGGTATACACCTCCTTAAATTCGCAAATAATGTTAATAGTACAAAGTTAATGTAAACCATTTATACATGCAAATTGTGTAGTTAGAGATGTTAATTCTGTTGTAGATAATTTCACCTTTGGGTATACAACTGCCTAATTCAACAATATATGTTAATACTAGAAAGTGAAAGTAAACCATTCATACATGCGAATTGTGTAGTTAGAGATGTTAACTCTCTTGTAAATAATTTCACCTTTGGGTATATAACTACAACAATGTACGAAATATGTTAAAACAAGCAAGTTAATGTAAACTCTTAAACATACAAATTGTGTCGTTAGAGATTTTAAGTTTCTTGTAAATAAATGCACCTATGGGTATACAATTCCATAAATTAAAAAATTATGTTAATACTAAAAAGTTAATATAAACAATTTATACATGCAAATTGTGTATTTAGAGATGTTAATTCTTTTGTAAATAATTGCACCTATGGGTATACAGCTCCCTAAATTAACAAATTATGTTGATACTAGAAAGTTAATGTAAACCATTCATACATGCGAATTGTGTATTTAGAGATGTTAATTCTCTTGTAAATAATTGCACCTATGGGTATACGGCTCCCTAAATTCACACATTATGTTAATACTGGAAAGTTAATGTAAACCCTTTATACATGCAAATTGTGTGGTTAGAGATGATTATTCTATTGTAAGTAATTGCACCTATTGGTATACTGCTCCCTAAATCAACAATATATGTTAATACTAGAAACTTAATGTAAACCATTTACACATACAAATTGTGTAGTTAGAGATGTTAAGTTTCTTGTAAGTATTTGCATCTATGGGTATACAGCTCGAAAAATTCACAAATTATGTTAATACTGGAAAGTTAGTGTACACCATTCATACCTGCGAATTGTGTAGTTAGGGATGTTAATTCTCTTCTAAATAATTGCACCTATGGGTATACAACTCCCTAAATTCAAAAATTATGTTAATACTAGTTAATGCAAACTAGTTAATGTAGTTAATGTTAATATTAGTTAATGTAAACAATTTATACATGCAAATTGTGTAGTTAGAGATGTTAATTCTATTGTAAATGATACACCTATGGGTATATAACTACAACACTCTACAAATCATGTTAAAACTAACAAGTTAATATAAATTCTTAAACATACAAATTGAGTAGTTAGAGATTATAAGTCTCTTGTAAATAATTTCACCTATGGGTATACAACTCCCCAAATTCACAAATTATGTACATACTAAAAAGATAATGTAAACAACTTATACATGCAAATTGTGTAGTTAGAAATGTTAATTCTCTTGAAAATAATTGCACCTATTTGTATACAACTCCCTAAATTCAAAACTTATGTTAATACTAAAAAGTTAATGTAAACAATTTATACATGCAAATTGTGTAGTTAGAGATGTTAATTCTCTTGTAAATAATTGCACCTATTGGTATACTGCTCCCTAAATCAACAAATTATGTTAATACTAGATAGTTAATGTAAACCATTCATACATGCGAATTGTGTAGTTAGATATGTTAATTCTATTGTAAATAATTTCACTTTTGGGCATATAAATACCATACTCTACGAATTATGTTAAAACTAGCAAGTTAATGTAAACTCTTTAACAAACAAATTGTGTAGTTAGAGATGTTAATTCTATTGTAAATACTTTCTCCTTTGGGTATACAACTGCGAAATTCTACAATATATGTTAAAACTAGCAAGTTAATGTAAAACATTCATACATGCAAATTGCGTAGTTAGAGATGTTAATTCTATTGTAAATAATGCACCTATTAGTATATAACTACCACACTCTGCGGATAATTTGAAAAGGAGCAAGTTAATATAAACCATTTATACATACAAATTGTGTAGTTAGAGATGTTAAGGTTCTTGTAAGTAATTTCACCTGTGGGTATATAGCTCAGAAAATTCACAAATTATGTTAATACTGGAAAGTTCATGTAAACCCTTTATACATGCAAATTGTGTGGTTAGAGATGTCAATTCTATTGTAAAGAATTGCACCTATGGGTATATAACTACCACACTCTACGAATTATGTTAAAACTAGCACGTTAATGTAAACTCTTAAACATACAAATTGTGTAGTTAGAGATTTTAAGTCTCTTCTAATTAATTGCACCTATGGGTATACAACTCCCTAAATTCAAAATCATGTTAATACTAAAAAGTTAATATAAACAATTTATACATGCAAATTGTGTATATAGAGATGTTAATTCTTTTGTAAATAATTGCACCTATGGGTATACAGCTCCCTAAATTCACAAATTATGTTAATACTAGAAAGTTAATGTAAACCATTCATACATGCGAATTGTGTGGCTAGAGATGTTAATTCTATTGTAAATAATTTCACCCTTGGGTATGCAACTGCATAATTCAACAATATATGTTAATACTAGAAACTTAATGTAAACCATTCATACCTGCGAATTGTGTAGTTAGGGATGTTAATTCTCTTGTAAATAATTGCACCTATGGGTATACAACTCCCTAAATTCAAAAATTATATTAATATAGTTAATGTAAACTAGTTAATGTAGTTAATGTTAATATTAGTTAATGTAAACAATTTATACATGCAAATTGTGTAGTAAGAGATGTTAATTCTATTGTAAATAATACACCTATGGGTATATAACTACAACACTCTACGAATTATGTTAAAACTAACAAGTTAATGTAAACTCTTAAACATACAAATTGTGTAGTTAGAGATTATAAGTCTCTTGTGAATAATTTCACGAATGGGTATAGAACTCCCTAAATTCACAAATTATGTACATACTAAAAAGATAATGTAAACAACGTATACATGCAAATTGTGTAGTTAGAGATTTTAATTCTATAGTAAAGAATTGCACCTATGGGTATATAACTACCACACTCTACGAATTATGTTAAAACGAGCAAGTTAATGTAAACTCTTAAACATACAAATTGTGTAGTTAGAGATTTTAAGTCTCTTGTAATTAATTGCACCTATGGGTATACAACGCCCTAAATTCAAAAATTATGTTAATATTAAAAAGTTAATGTAAACAATTTATACATGCAAATTGTGTAGTTAGAGATGTTAATTCTCTTGTAAATAATTGCAGCTATAGGTATACAGCTCCTTAAATTCACAAATTATGTTAATACTAGAAACTTTATGTAAACCATGCATATATGCGAATGGTATAGTTAGAGATGTTAATTCTATTTTAATTAATGCACCTATTGGTATAAAACTACCACACTCTACGGATATTTTGAAAAGGAGCAAGTTAATGTAAACCATTTATGTATAAAAATAATGTAGTTAGAGATGTTAAGTTTCTTGTAAGTAATTGCACCTTTGGGTATACAGCTCCAAAAGTTCACAAATTATGTACATACTAAAAAGATAATGTAAACAACTTATACATGCAAATTGTGTAGTTAGAGATGTTAATTCTCTTGAAAATAATTGCACCTATTTGTATACAACTCCCTAAATTCAAAAATTATGTTAATACTAAAAAGTTAATGAAAACAATTTATACATGCAAATTGTGTAGTTAGAGATGTTAATTCTCTTGTAAATAATTGCACCTATTGGTATACAGCTCCCTAAATTCACATATTATGTTAATACTAGATAGTTACTGTAAACCATTCATACATGCGAATTGTATATGTTAATTAGATATGTTAATTCTATTGTAAATAATTTCACTTTTGGGCTTATAACTACCACATTCTACTAATTATGTTAAAACTAGCAAGTTAATGTAAACTCTTTAACAAACAAATTGTGTAGTTAGAGATGTTAAATCTATTGTAAATAATTTCACTTTTGGGCATATAACTACCACATTCTACGAACTACGTTAAAACTAGCAAGTTAATAAAAACTCTTTAACAAACAAATTGTGTAGTTAGAGATGTTAATTCTATTGTAAATACTTTCACCTTTGGGTATACAACTGCGAAATTCTACAATATATGTTAAAACTAGCAAGTTAATGTAAAACATTCATACATGCAAATTGTGTAGTTAGAGATGTTACTTCTATTGTAAATAATGCACCTATTGGTATATAACTATCACACTCTACAGATAACTTAAAAAGGAGCAAGTTAATGTAAACCATTCATACATGCGAATTGTGTAGTTAGATATGTTAATTCTATTGTAAATAATTTCACTTTTGGGCATATAACTAACACACTCTACGAATTATGTTAAAACTAACAAGTTAATGTAAATTCTTAAACATACAAATTGTGTAGTTAGAGATTATAAGTCTCTTGTGAATAATTTCACCTATGGGTATACAACTCCCTAAAATCACAAATTATGTACATACTAAAAAGATAATGTAAACAACGTATACATGCAAATTGTGTAGTTAGAGATGTTAATTCTATAGTAAAGAATTGCACCTATGGGTATATAACTACCACACTCTACGAATTATGTTAAAACGAGCAAGTTAATGTAAACTCTTAAACATACAAATTGTGTAGTTAGAGATTTTAAGTCTCTTGTAATTAAATGCATCTACAAGTATACAACGCCCTAAATTCAAAAATTATGTTAATACTAAAAAGTTAATGTAAACAATTTATACATGCAAATTGTGTAGTTAGAGATGTTAATTCTCTTGTAAATAATTGCAGCTATGGGTATACAACTCCCTAAATTAAAAAATTATGTTAATACTAGTTACTGTAAACTACTTAATGTAGTTAATGTTAATATTAGTTAATGTAAACAATTTATACATGCAAATTGTGTAGTAAGAGATGTTAATTCTATTGTAAATAATACACTTATGGGTATATAACTACAACAATCTACGAATTATGTTAAAACTAACAAGTTAATGTAAACTCTTAAACATACAAATTGTGTAGTTAGAGATTATAAGTCTCTTGTTAATAATTTCACCTATGGGTATACAACTCCCTAAATTCACAAATTATGTACATAATAAAAAGATAATGTAAAAAACGTATACATGCAAATTGTGTAGTTAGAGATGTTAATTCTATTGTAAAGAATTGCACCTATGGGTATATAACTACCACACTCTACGAATTATGTTAAAACGAGCAAGTTAATGTAAACTCTTAAACATACAAATTGTGTAGTTAGAGATTTTTAGTCTCTTGTAATTAATTGCACCTATTGGTATACCACGCCCTAAGTTCAAAAATTATGTTAATACTAGTTAATGTAAACTAGTTAATGTAGTTAATGTTAATATTAGTTAATGTAAACAATTTATACATGCAAATTGTGTAGTTAGAGATGTTAATTCTATTGTAAATAATACACCTATGGGTATATAACTACAACACTCTACGAATTATGTTAAAACGAGCAAGTTAATGTAAACCATTCATACATGCAAATTGTGTAGTTAGAGATGTTAATTCTATTGTAAATAATTGCACCTATGGATATACAACTCCCTAAATTCACAAATTATGTTAATACTAAAAAGTTAATGTAAACCATTTATACATGCAAATTGTGTAGTTAAAGATGTTAGTTCTATTGTAAATAATTTTACCTTTGGGTATAAAACTGCCTAATTAAACAATATATGTCATTACTAGAAAGCTAATGTAAACCATTCAAACATGCAAATTGTGTAGTTAGAGATGTTAATTCTCTTGTAAATAATTGCACCTATGGTTATACAACTCCCTAAATTCACAAATTACGTTAATACTAGAAACGTAATGTAAACCATTCATACATGCGAAATGTGTAGTTAGAGATGTTAATTGTATTTTAAATAATTGCATCTATGGGTATACAACTCCCTAAATTCACAAATTATGTTAATACTAAAACGTTAATGTAAACCATTTATATATGCAAATTGTGTAGTTAAAGATGTTAATTCTGTTGTAAATAATTGCACACATGGCTATACAACTCCCTAAATTCACAACTTATGTTAATAATAAAAAGTCAATGTAAACCATTTATACATGCAAATTGTGTAGTTAGAGATGTTAATTCTATTGTAAATATTTTCACCTTTTGGTATACACCTCCTTAAATTCGCAAATTATGTTAATACTAGAAAGTTAATGTAAACAATTTATACATGCAAATTGTGTACTTAGAGATGTTAACTCTATCGTAAATAATTTCACCTATGGGTATACAACTGCTTAATTCAACAAATTATGATAAAACGAGAAGGCTAATGTAAACCATTTATACATGCGTATTGTGTGAATAGAGATGTTAATTCTATTGTAAATAATTTCACTCATGGGTATGCAACTGCTTAATTCAACAATATATGTTAATACTAGAATTTTTATGTAAACAATTCATAGATACAAAGTTTGTTGTTAGAGGTGTTATTTCTCTTGTCATGAATTCCACTTATGGGTTTACAACTACGTAACTAAAAGTATTATGTTAATAATCGTAAGTTAAAGTAACCCACTCATACATACAAATTGTGTAGTTAGAGACGGACTTCTGTTATAAATAATTGCATTTATGGATATACAACTGCCTAAGTCAACAATAACTGTTAATACTAGAATTTTAATGTAAACCATTCATAGATACACAGTGTATTGTTAGAGGTGTTAATTCTATAGTCATTAATTCCACTTATGGGTATACAACTACGTAACTAAAAGTATTATGTTAATAATCGTAAGTTAATGTTAACCATTTTTACATGCAAATTGTGTAGTTAGAGATGTTAATTCTATTGTAAATAATTACATTTATGGATATACAACTACGTAACTCAACGTATTATGGTAATACTAGAAAGGTAATGTAAATAATTCTTACATGCAAATTCTGTAGTTACAGATGTGATTTCTATTGTAAGTAATTGCATTTATAGGTATACAACTGCCTAATTCAACAAATTATGTTAAAGCGAGCAAGTTAATGTAAACCATTCATACATGCGAATTGTGTAGTTAGAGATGTTAATTCTATTGTAACTAATGCACTTATGGGCATACAACTCCCTAAATTCATCAAATTATATTAAATAGAGCAAGTTAATGTAAACCATTCATATATGCGATTTGTTTAATTAGAGATGCCAATTCTATTGTAAATAATTTCACTTATGGGTATACAACTGCTTAATTCAACAATATATGTTATTACTATAATTTTAAGGTAAACCATTCATAGATACAAAGTTTGATGTTAGAGGTGGTAATTCTATTGTCATTAATTCCACTTATGGGTATACAACTACGTAACTAAAAGTATTATGTTAATAATCGTAAGTTAATGTAAGCCATTCATACATACAAATTGTGTAGTTAGAAATGTGACTTCTATTATAAATAATTGCATTTATGGGTATACAACTACGCTACTCAACGTATTATGTTAATGTGAACCATTTATACATGCAAATTGCGTAGTTAGAGATGTTAATTCTACTGCAAATAATTGCATTTATGGGTATACAACTACGTACCTCAACGTATTATGGTAATACGAGAAAGGTAATGTAAATAATTCTTACATACAATTTTTGTAGTTACAGATGTGATTTCTATAGTAAGTAATTGCATTTATGGGTATACAACTGCCTAATTCAACAAATTTTGTTAAAACGAGCAAGTTTATGTAAACCATTCATACATTCAAATTGTATAGTGAGAGATGTTAATTCTCTTGTAAATAATTGCACTTATGGGCATACAACTACCTAACTCTACGAAGTATTTTAAAACTCGCAAATTAATGTAAATCATTTATACATGCAGATTTTGTAGTTAGAGATGATAATTGACTTGTAAATAATTGCACCTATTGGTATACACCTCCTTAAATTCGAAAATTATGTTAATACTAGAGAGTTAATGTAAACCTTTTATACATACAAATTGTGTAGTTAGAGATGTAAATTCTATTGTAAACAATGCACCTATGGGTATACAACTACCACACTCTACGAATTATGTTAAAACTAGCAAGTTAATGTAAGATCTTATGCATACAAATTGTGAAGTTAGAGATGTTAAGTCTCTTGAAAATAATTTCACCTATGGGTATAAAACTACGTAACTGAACGTATTATGTTAATACTAGAAACTTAATGTAAACCATTGATACATGCAAAATATGTAGTTAGAGATGTGACTTCTATTGCATATAATTGCATTTATCGGTATACAACTGCCTAATTGAACAAATTATGTTAAAGCGAGCAAGTTAATATAAACCATTCATAAATGCGAATTGTGTAGTTAGAGATGTTAATTCTATTGTAAATAATTTCACTTATGGGTATACAACTGCTTAATTCAACAATATATTTTAATACAAGAATTTTAATGTAAACCATAGATAGATAATGTAAACCAAAGTGTGTTGTTAGAGTTGTTAATTCTATTGTCATTAATTCCACTTATGGGTATACAACTACGTAACTAAAAGTATTATGTTAATAATCGTAAATTAATGTAAACCATTTATACATGCAAATTACGTAGTGAGAGATGTTAATTCTCATGTAAATAATTGCACCTATGGGTATACATTTGCCAAAGTTAACAATATATGTGAATAATAGAAACGTAATGTAAACCATTGATAGATGCAAAGTGTGTTGTTAGTTGTGTTAATTCTATTGTTAATAATTCCACTTATGGGTATACAACTACGTAACTAAAAGTATTATTTTAATAATGGAAAGTTAATTTAAACCATTCATACATGCAAATTGTGTAGTTAGAGATATGACTTCTATTATAAAAAATTACATTTATCGATATACAACTGCCTAATTTAACAAATTTTGTTCAAACGAGAAAGTTAATGTAAACCATTCATACATGCGAATTGTGTAGTTAGAGATGTTAATTCCATTGTAAATGATTTCACTTATGGGTATACAACTGCTTAATTCAACAATATATGTTGATACTAGAATTTTAATGTAAACCATTCATAGATACAAAGTTTGTTGTTAGAGGTGTTAATTCTATTGTCATTAATTCCACTTATGGGTATACAACTACGTAACTAAAAGTATTATGTTAATAATCGTAAGTTAATGTAACCCATTCATACATACAAATTGTGTAGTTAGAGACGGACTTCTATTATAAATAATTGCATTTATGGGTATACAACTGCCTAAGTCAACAATAACTGTTAATACTAGAATTTTAATGTAAACCATTCATAGATACAAAGTATGTTGTTAGAGGTGTTAATTCTATCGTCATTAATTCCACTTATGGGTATACAACTACGTAACTAAAAGTATTATGTTAATAATCGTAAATTAATGTAAAGCATTTATACATGCAAATTATGTAGTTATGTTAATTCTCATGTAAATTTTTGCACCTATGGGTAAACATTTGCCAAAGTCAACAATATATGTGAATACTAGAAACGTAATTTAAACCATTGATAGATGCAAAGTGTGTTGTTAGTTGTGTTAATTCTATTGTTAATAATTCCACTTATGGGTATACAACTACGTAACTAAAAGTATTATTTTAAAAATGGAAAGTTAATTTAAGCCATTCATATATGCAAATTGTGTAGTTAGAGATGTGACTTCTATTATAAAAAATTGCATTTATCGATATACAACTGCCTAATTTAACAAATTTTGTTCAAACGAGAAAGTTAATGTAAACCATTCATACATGCGAATTGTGTAGTTAGAGATGTTCATTCTATTGTAAATAATTTCACTTATGGGTATACAACTGCTTAATTCAACAATATATGTTAATACTAGAATTTTAATGTAAACCATTCATAGATACAACGTTTGTTGTTAGAGGTGTTAATTCTATTGTCATTAATTCCACTTATGGGTATACAACTACGTAACTAAAATTAATATGTTAATAATCGTAAGTTAATGCAAGCCATTCATACAGACAAATTCTGTAGCTAGAGATGTGACTTCTATTATAAATAATTGCATTTATGGGTATACAACTACGCTACTCAACGTATTATGGTAATACTAGAAAGGTAATGTAAATAATTCTTACATGCAAATTCTGTAGTTACAGATGTGAATTCTATTGTAAGTAATAGCATTTATGGGTATACAACTGCCTAATTCAACAAATTATGTTAAAGCGAGCAAGTTAATTTAAATCATTCATACATTCGAATTGTGTAGTTACAGATGTTAGTTCTATTGTAAATAATGCACCGATGGGTATCTAACTACCACACTCTACGAATTATGTTAAAGCTAGCAAGTTAATGTAAACCGATTATACATGCAAATTGTGTAGTTAGAGATGTTGATTCTAATGTTCTTATTTCCACCTATGGGTATACAACTACGTAATTCAACGTATTATGTTAATACTAGAAAGTTAATGTAAACCATTCATACATGCAAATTTTGTAGTTAGAGATGTGATTTCTATTGTCTATAATTGCATTTATGGGTATACAACTGCCTAATTCAACAAATTATGTTAAACCGAGCAAGTTAATTTAAACCATTCATACATGCAAATTGTGTAGATAGAGATGTTAATTCTCTTGTAAATAATTGCACCTATGGGTAAACACCTCCTTAAATTCACAAATTATGTTAATACTAGAGAGTTAATGTAAGTAATTGTGTAGTTAGAGATGTAAATTCTATTGTAAATAATTTCATCTATGTGTATGCAACTGCTTAATTCAACAAATTATCTTAATACGAGCAAGTTAATGTTAACCATTCATACATGCAAATTATGTTGTTAGAGATGTTAATTCTCTAGTAAATAACTGCACCTATGGGTATACAGCTCCCTAAATTCACAAATTATGTTAATACTAGAATGTTAATGTAAGCCATTCATATATACAAACTGTGTAGTTAGAGATGTGACTTCTATTATAAATAATTGCATTCATGGGTAAACAACTACGTTACTCAACGTATTATGTTAATACTAGAAAGTTAATGTGAACCATTTATACATGCAAATTGTGTAGTTAGAGAAGTTAATTCTATTGTAAATAATTTCACCTATGGGTATAGAACTGCTTAATTCAACAAATTATGACAAAACGAGCAAAATAAACTAAACCATTCATACATGCGAATTGTGTAGTTAGAGATGTGACTTTTATTATAAATAATTGCATTTATGGGTAAACAACTACGTTACTCAACGTAATATGTTAATACTAGAAAGTTAATGTGAACCATTTATACATGCAAATTGTGTAGTTAGAGAAGTTAATTCTATTGTAAATAATTCCACCTATGGGTATAGAACTGCTTAATTCAACAAATTATGACAAAACGAGCAAAATAAACTAAACCATTCATACATGCGAATTGTGTAGTTAGAGATGTGACTTCTATTATAAATAATTGCATTTATGGGTATACAGCTACGTTACTCAACGTATTTTGCTAATACTAGAAAGTTAATGTGAATAATTTATACATGCAAATTTTGTAGTTAGAGATGTTAATTCTATTGTAAATAATTGCATTTATGGGTATACAACTACGTAACTTAACGCATTGTTGTAATACTAGAAAGGTAATGTAAATAATTCTTATACGCAAATTCTGTAGTTAAAGATGTGACTTCTATTGTATATAATTGCATTCATTGGTATACAACTGCCTAACTCAAGAAATTATGTTAAAGCGAGCAAGTTAATATAAACCATTCATACATGCAAATTGTGTAGTTAGAGATGTTAATTTTATTGTAAATAATTTCACCTATGGGTATAAAACTGCCTCATTTAACAATATATGTTAATACTAGAAGCTTAATGTAAACCATTCATAGATACAAAGTGTGTTGTTAAAGGTGTTAATTCTATTGTTATTAATTCCACCTATGGGTATACAACTACGTAACTCAACGTATTATGTTAATACTAGAAATTTAATGTAAACCATTCATACATGCAAATTGTGTAGTTGGGGATGTGACTTCTATTGTATATAATTGCATTTATTGGTATACAACTGCCTAATTCAACAAATTATGTTAAAGCGAGCAGGTTAATATAAATACATGGGAATTGTGTAGTTAGAGATGCTAATTCTATTGTAAATAATGCACCTATGGGCATATAACTACCACACTTTACGAATTATCATAAAACTAGCAAGTTAATGTAAACCATTTATACATGCAAATTGTGTAGTTAAAGATGTTAATTCTCTTGTAAATAATTGCACCTATGGGTATAAAACTCCCTAAATTAACAAATTATAATAATACTAGAAAGTTAATGAAACCATTTATACATGCAAATTGAGAAGTTAGAGATGTTAATTCTATTGTTATTATTTCCACCTATGGGTATACAACTACGTAACTCAACGTATTATGTTAAAATTTTCAAGTTAATGTAAACCATTTATATATGCAGATTGTCTAGCTAGAGCTGTTAATTCTCTTGTTAATAATTGCACCTATGGGTATACACCTCTTTAAATTCGCAAATTATGTTGATAGTAGAAAGTTAATGTGAACCATTTATACATGCAAATTGTGTAGTTAGAGAGGTTAACTCTACTTTAAATAATTTCACCTATGGGTATACTACTGCTTAGTCAACAATAAATGTTAATACAAGAATTTTAATGTAAACAATTCATAGATACAAAGTGTGTTGTTAGAGGTGTTAATTCTATCGTCATTCATTCCACTTACGGGTATACAACTACGTAAATAAAGTATTATGTTAATAATCGTAAGTTAATGTAAGCCATTCTTACATACATATTGTGTAGTTAGAGATGTGACTTCTATGATAAATAATTGCATTTATGGGTAAACAGCTACGTTACTCAACGTATTTTGTTAATACTAGAAAGTTAATGTGAACCATTTATACATGAAAATTGTGTAGTTAGAGATGTTAATTCTATTGTAAATAATTTTACCTATGGGTATACAACTGTCTAATTCAACAATGTATGTTAATACTAGAAAGTTAATGTAAACCATTTATACATGCAAATTCTGTAGTTAGAGATGTTAATTATTTTGTAAATAATTGCATTTATTGGTATACAACTACGTAACGCAACGTATTATGGTAATATTTGAAAGGTAATGTAAATAATTCTTACATGCAAATTCTGTAGTTAAAGATGTGACTTCTATTGTATATAATTGCATTTATGGGTATACAACTGCCTAATTCAACAATTTATGTTAAAGCGAGCAAGTTAATATAAACCATTCATACATGCGAATTGTGTTGTTAGAGATGTTAATTTTATTGTAAATAATGCTCCTATGGGTATATAACCACCACACTCTACGAATTATGTTAAAGCTAGCAAGTTAATGTTGACCGTTTTTACATGCAAATTGTGTAGTTAGAGATGTTAATTCCATTGTAAATAATATCACCTGTGGGTATACAACTGCTTCATTCAACAATATACGTTAATACTAGAAACTTAATGTAAACTATTCATAGATACAAAGTGTGTTGCTAGAGGTTTTAATTCTATTGTTATTAATTCCACCAATGGGTATACAACTACGTAACTCAACGTATTATGTTAATACTAGAAAGTTAATGTAAACCATTCATACATGCAAATTGTGTAGTTGGAGATAAGACTTCTATTGTAGATAATTGCATTTATGGGTATACAACTGACTAATTCAACAAATTATGTTAAAGCGAGCAAGTTAATGTAAACCATTCATACATGCGAATTGTGTAGTTAGAGTTGTTGATTTTCTTGTAAATCTTTGCACCTATGGTTATACGAGTCCCTAAATTCTCAAATTATGTTAATACTAAAAAGATAATGTAAACCAGTTATACATACAAATTTTGTAGTTAGAGATGTTAGTTCTATTGTAAATAATTTCACGTATGGGTATACAACTGCTTAATTCAACAAATTATGTTAAAACGAGCAAGTTAATGTAAACCATTCATACATGCGAATTGTGTTGTTAGAGATGTTGATTTTCTTGTAAATAATTGCACCTATAGGTATAAAACCCTAAATTCACAAATTATGTTAAAACTAAAAAGGTAATGTAAACCATTTATACATGCAAATTGTGTAGTTAGAGATGTTAATTCTATTGTAAATAATTTCACGTATGGGTATACAACTGCCTAATTCAACAAATTATGTTAAAGCGAGCAAGTTAATAGAAACCATTCATACATGCGAATTGTGTAGTTAGAGATGCTAATTCTATTGTAAATAATATCACCTATGGGTATACAACTACGTAATTCAACGTATTATGTTAATAGTAGAAATTTAAGGTAAACCATTCATACATGCAAAATATGCAGTTGGAGATCTGACTTCTATTGTATATAATTGCATTTATGGGTATACAACTGCCTAATTCAACAAATTATGTTAAAGCGAGCAAGTTAATAGAAACCATTCATACATGCGAATTGTGTAGTTAGAGATGCTAATTCTATTGTATATAATGAACCTATGTGTATATAACTATCACACTCTACGAATTATGTTGAAGCTAGCAAGTTCATGTAAACCGTTTATACATGCAAATTGTGTAGTTAGAGATGTTAATTCTATTGTAAATAATTTCACCTATGGGTATACAACTACGTAACTCAACGTATGATGTTAATACTAGAAAGCTAATGTAAACCATTCATACATGCAAAATATGTAGTTAGAGATGTGACTTCTATTGTATATAATTGCATTTATCGGTATACAACTGCCAAATTGAACAAATTATGTTAAAGCGAGCAAGTTAATATAAACCATTCATACATGCGAATTGTGTAGTTAGAGAAGCTAATTCTATTGTATATAATGCACCTATGTGTATATAACTACCACACTTTACGAATTATGTTGAAACTAGCAAGTTAAGGTAAACTGTTTATACATGCAAATTGTGTAGTTAGAGATGTTAATTCTATTGTAAATAATTTCACCTATGGGTATACAACTGCCTCATTCAACAATATATGTTAATACTAGAAACTTAATGTAAACCATTCATAGATACAAAGTGTGTTGTTAGAGGTGTTAATTCTATTGTTATTAATTCCACCTATGAGTATACAACTACGTAACTCAACGTATTATGTTAATACTAGAAAGTTAATGTAAGCCATTCATATATGCAAATTGTGTAGTTTGAGATGTGACTTCTATTGTATATAATTGCATTTATAGGTATACAACTGACTAATTCAACAAATTATGTTAAAGCGAGCAAGTTAATGTAAACCATTCAGACATCCGAATGGTTTAGTTAGAGATGCTAATTTTATTGTAAATAATGCACCTATGGGTATACAACTCCCTAAATTCACATATTATGTTAATACTAAAAAGATAATGTAAACCAGTTATACATGCAAATTTTCTAGTTAGAGATGTTAATTCTTTTCTAAGTAATTTCACCTATGGGTATACAACTGCTTAATTCAACAAATTATGTTAAAACTAGCAAGTAAATGTAAACCATTTATACATGCGAATTTGGTAGTTAGAGATGTTAATTCTATTGTAAATAATTTCAAATATGGGTATACAACAGCTTAATTCAACAAATTATGTTAAAACGAGGAAGTTAATGTAAACCATTCATACATGCGAATTGTGTAGTTAGAGATGTTGATTTTCTTGTAAATCTTTGCACCTATAGGTATACGACTCCCTAAATTCTCAAATTATGTTAACACTAAAAAGATAATGTAAACCAGTTATACATACAAATTTTGTAGTTAGAGATGTCAATTCTATTGAAAATAATTTCACGTATGGGTATACAACTGCTTAATTCAACAAATTATGTTAAAACGAGCAAGTTAATGTAAACCATTCATACATGCGAATTGTAAAGTTAGAGATGTTAATTCTCTTGTAAATATTTGCACCTATGGGTATACAACTCCCTATAGTCACAAATTATGTTAAAACTAAAAAGTTAATGTAAACCACTTATACATGCAAATTGTGTCGTTAGAGATGTTAATTCTC
Organism: Aurelia sp. 4 Dawson et al 2005; assembly: GCA_964019985.1. Taxonomy (NCBI): domain Eukaryota; kingdom Metazoa; phylum Cnidaria; class Scyphozoa; order Semaeostomeae; family Ulmaridae; genus Aurelia; species Aurelia sp. 4 Dawson et al 2005. The sequence continues at coordinate 3,843,082 of OZ026511.1, read as the reverse complement.
TTGTAAATAATTGCACCTATAGGTATACAGCTCCGTAAATTCACAAATTATATTAATACTAGAAAGTTATTGTTAACCATTTATACATGCAAATTGTGTAGTTAGAGATGTTAATTCTATTATAAATAATTTCACCTATGGGTGTACAACTTCCTCATTCAACAATATGCGTTAATACTAGAAACATAATGTAAACCATTCATAGATACAAAGTGTGTTGTTAGAGGTGTTTATTCTATTGTTATTAATTCCACCTATGGATATACAACTACGTAACTCAACGTATTGTGTAAATACTAGAAAATTAATGTAAACCATTCATACATGCAAATTGTGTATTTGGAGATGTGACTTCTATTGTATATAATTGCATTTATGGGTATACAACTGCCTAATTCAACAAATTATGTTAAAGCAAGCAAGTTAATATAAACCATTCATACATGCGAATTGTGTAGTTAGAGATGCTAATTCTATTGTAATGCACCTATGGGTATATTACTACCACACTCTACGAATAATGTTAAAGCTAGGAAGTTCATGTAAACCATTTATACATGCAAATTGTGTAGTTACAGATGTTAATTCTCTGGTAAATAATTGCACCTATGGGTATACAACTCCCTAAATTCACAAATTATGTTAATACTAGAAAGTTAATGTAAGCCATTTATACATGCAAATTGAGTAGTTAGAGATGATAATTTAATTGTAAATAATTGCACCTATAGGTATACAGCTCAGTAAGTTCACAAATTATATTAATACTAGAAAGTTAAGGTTAACCATTTATACATGCAAATTGTGTAGTTAGAGATGTTATTTCTATTGTAAATAATTGCACCTATGGGTATACAACTCCAAAAATTTTTAAATTATGTTAATACTAAAAAGATAATGTAAGCCATTTATACATGCAAATTGTGTAGTTAGAGATGTTAATTCTATTGTAAATAATTTGACCTATGGGTATAAAACTGCTTAATTCAAAAATATATGTTAATACTAGAAACTTAATGTAAGCCATTCATACATGCGAATTGTGTAGTTAGAGATGTTAGTTCTATTGTACATAATGCACCTATGGGTATACAACTACCACACTCTACGAATTATTTTAAAACTAGCAAGTTAATGTAAACTCTTATACATACAAATTTTGTAGTTAGAGATGTTAATAATATTGTAAATAGTTTCACCTATGGGTATAAAACTGCCTAATTAAAAAAATATGCTAATACTAGAAACTTAATGTAAACCATTTATACATGCAAATTTTGTAGTTAGAGATGTTAATTCTCTTGTAAATAATTCACCTATGGGTATACAACTCCCTAAATTTTTAAATTATATTAATACTAAAAAGATAATGTAAACCATTTATACATGCAAATTTTGTAGTTAGAGATGTTAATTCTATTGTATATAATGCACCTATGTGTATATAACTACCACACTCTACGAATTATGTTGAAGCTAGCAAGTTAAGGTAAACCGTTTACACATTCAAATTGTGTAATTAGAGATGTTAATACTATTGTAAATAATTTCACCTATGGGAATACGACTGCCTAATTCAACAATATATGTTAATACTAGAAACTTATTGTAAACCATTCATTCATGCAAATTTTGCAGTTAGAGATGTTAATTCTCTTCTAAATAATTGCACCTATAGGTATACAACTCCCTAAAGTCACAAATTATGTTAAAACTAGGAAGTTAATGTAAACCAGTTATACATGCAAATTTTGTAGTTAGAGATGTTAATTCTATTGTAAGTAATTTCACCTATGGGTATACAACTACGTAACTCAACGTATTATGTTAATACTAGAAAGTTTATGTAAACCATTAATATATGCAAATAGTGTAGTTAGAGATGTGACTTCTGTTGTAAATAATTGCATTTATAGGTATACAACTGCCTAATTCAACAAATTATGTTAAAACAAGCAAGTTAATGTAAACCATTCATACATGCGAATGGTGTAGTTAGAGATGTTGATTCTATTCTAAATTATTTCACCTATGGGTATACAACTGATTAATTCAACAATATTTGTTAATACTAGAAAGTTAATGTAAACCATTCATACATGCAAATTGTGTAGTTAGAGATGTGAATTCCATCGTAAATAATCGCATCTATGGGTATACAACCGCCTAATTCAATAAATTATGTCAAAACGAGCAAGTTAATGTAAACCATTCATACATGCAATTTGTGTAGTTAGAGATGTTAATTCTCTTGTAAATAATTGCACCGATGGGTATACAACTGCCTAATTCAACAATATATGTTAATACTAGAAGGTTAATGTAAACCATTTATACATGCATTTTGTGTAGTTAGAGATGTTAATTCTATTGTAAATAATTTCACATATTGGTATACAACTGCTTAATTCATCAATATTGTTAATACTAGAACGTTAATGTAAACCATTTATACATGCAAATTGTGTAGTCAGAGATGTTAATTCTATTGTAAATATTTTCACCTATGGGTATACAACTGCCTAATTCAACAAATAATGTTAAAACTAGCAAGTTAATGAAAAGCATTCATACATTCGAATTGTGTAGTTAATAAAAGCGAACTATCCTATGCGATGCAAAATTTATTTTTCTTTCATTTGATATGGCACTTTGCATCTTTTTGGTTTCCGTTTCCGATCCTTTGAATTAGGCGCGGATCAACTTCGCTTTGCAACTCCATTATTTTTGTTAGGCCGACAAGTCTCCACCTAGATTTTTTGTCTCCTACTCAGTCATAAGTTCTCTATTTGATCAATAAGTTGGCATTTTCTAGAACGACATTCATACTTTCTTCCAAAAAATAATTAAATTGTGATTCTGTAGCTTTTTCTGAACTTACAGTTGCATTACGCCTGAATGTTGAATTGCTGCAATTCCGTTTGTCGAATTTTACCAAAATTTCACTCTTTCATTCAAGGCCAATTTTCTTCAAAATGCTACGTCCTATGACAAAGAAACCCTGCCTATGCCATGCAAAATTCATTTCTCTTTCTTTTGAGCTAAAGTTTGGTATATTTTTGTTGTTGTTATGAAGCCTATTAAAAAGGCGTGGACCAACTATGAATTTTGTGCCCATTATTTTGTTTAGGCCAGTCTGTTTCCATCTCCATTTTGTAACGTTTTCATGGCCTTCTGCCGCCTTGGCATCCAATTTTCTTCGATTTTATCTCACTATATCCACACCCCCATGCAAAAACCACTGCTCCCATGAAATTTTGGCTTTATCGTGTTTCTAGGGTTTCTTTTAACTTGCACGCCATTCATTTACTTATCGCTTCGTCAAGTTTTACGGAAATTGATCTGATTCATTAGGAGTGTATTTTCTCCCAGAAATGACAAGTTATGGAATAAAGAAACGTCCTAAGCCACGTAAAGATTATCTGCCTTTCTCGTGATGTAAAATATGACTTGCTTATTATCGGAGTTTGTGAGCCTATCAACTAGGCGCTGGCCAGGTTCATCTCCTGTTCCCTTCATACATAAATGCATAAATGCATAAATGCAACTATGGACAACTGTTGCTTTCCAGACAAACTGAAGGAAGCAGACGTTTGTGCAATCCATAAAAAGGATGATACATGCCAAAAAGTCAATTACAGACCTATTAGCGTCCTATCAGCCATGTCCAAACTTTTTGAACGGGTCATGAGTGAGCAAATAAATCAGTTTTTTGTGGGTATATTATCTTCATTGCTTTCTGGCTTTCGACAAGGTTATAGCACACAACATGCTCTGTTTCGAGTAGTGGAGACTTGGAAAAAGTGTCTAGATACGTCGGGTATAGCAGGAACAATCCTAATGGACTTGTCAAAAGCATACGATTGTATACCCCACGATCTACTAATTGCAAAGTTAGAGGCATATGGGTTCAAGAAAAATGCTCTCAAACTTGTTCATAGTTACCTGACAAACCGAACACAAAGGGTCAAAATAGGCTCCACATATAGCTCACCACAGCACATCTCAATTGGGGTACCACAGGGGTCTGTTCTTGGGCCCTTACCTTTCAACATCTTTATAAACGACCTGTTTTATTTGGAACTGGAATCGGAGATATGTAACTTTGCTGACGATACGACAATTTACGCGTGCGATACAGATGTGGAGGCAGTCATGATTAGATTAGAGAATGACCTACAGGGATTAATGCAATGGTTTAATAACAACGGCATGAGTGCTAATCCTTCAAAATTCCAAATAATGTTTTTGGGGCTAAAGGGAGCAAAGAAACTATGCCTTAACATGAACGGCCAACTGATTCCATCAAGCGAACATGTAAAACTTCTGGGTGTAAACATTGACAACTCACTGAAGTTTGAAACGCATGTGAAAGAGATATGTAACAAGGTCAACCAAAAATTGTATGCATTTGGAAGGTTAAGACCATATTTAGGAGAACAAAAGTCAAAGTTACTTTTAAACTCCGTGGTAATGTCGAATTTTTCCTATTGCCCTCTGATCTGGTTATTTTGTAGCAAAGTTGCAAACAATGAAATCAATAGGACCCACAAACGCGCACTGAGAACTTTATATAGAGACTATGAAGCCACGTTTGAGGAACTTGTAGATAGGGGTGATACAAAGACAACACATAAAAAGAATCTACAAAACCTCATGGTGGAGATCTACAAATCAATGAACCATCTCAATCCTGAGTACATGTGGGATTTTTTTTCAAGAAAGATGTTCCCTACAACCTTCGGACTAAGGAACTATGCAAGCTCCCCTCGGTGAGTTCTCAACGCTACGGAATAAATTCCCTGTCCTTTAGAGAGATTCTGTTATGGAATGCTCTTAGTGATGACCTAAAATTGACAACCTCTCTCGTGAAATTCAAACAAGAAATACGTTCCTGGGATGGCAACATCTGCACGTGCTACATTTGCACTTAATTTAAGGTTTTATATATTCTGTTATACTGTATATTTTGTAGATAGTTGGTATAAATTAGCTATTGTTAGCTACTAACAAACCAACTACAAATAAGTTTATGATTATGATTATGATTATGATTCACTTTGGTTAGGCTAGTCAGTCTCCACTCCAACATTTTATACTCTCTCACGGCTCAGAAGTGTTCTCTTAGCCTACCGTTTAGGTATACTTCATCCTTCATATTACAGCTGAATATACAATATAGAAATCCTAAATTGTGTAAGTAGTAGTGTCATATTTTGGAAAATTCAGTCCTGTAACAAGAAATTTCTCTTCCCGAAGCGGCTCGTCGACCTGTTTGATGTTGTAAAAGTTGTGCCAAATAAGGGTGAACAAATACCATATATGGGGTTTAGCAGAAGAAATTATGACCGGTCTTCAAAAACACTCGATACTCGATCATTTAAACCATTGGAATGAAAACAAATTTGCTGCGAACAAACTCTCTGATAAATTTGCTACAAGTTTTGCTCAGGTTCGTTGACACAGGTCATAGTTTTCTTTGGCAAAAAGCAGGCCAAAGTTCGAGAAAAATTATGCTCCTATAGAAATACTATTACCATCAGAACGAGGCTACGGAAATCGAATGATGGGTTGTCGGGAGCAGGAGAGAAAATTTCTGCGCATGCGCAAATAACCCGCACGAGCAAAAGGAATTTTTGGCTGATATTTGAAAACAACAATCTGGGAAGAAAATAACTCCTTAGAACAAATGTGGAACATCGCATTATCCCCTCTTTGCATCACTGAGCTTTTACAGGTATGAAAGAAGCATTTATTTAGCTGTCTTTTCAGCAAAAGTTAACATCTGTGATATGAGCCATATGTATGATAAACTGCAGGGGATTCTCTTCGCAAACAACGAGATTATTGAGTAGAGACTCGTGGAACCACATCCAACAAAACAGAAAATATCCAAAAATCCACACTTTGCCTCGATGAGATTTTTTCAACAAGAAAACTATGTTAAATGAGCTATCTTATAGGCATACTCAGATGTTTGGGAAAGAATCCGTTTTTTTATCAGGAAACTTTCTCGCGTTAGCTCAAATTACGTCTGATCAAATGTGGCGTTTCCATTCGAAAATGAATAAATCTAGGGGGTAGAAACACATCCAACACAACAGAAAATATCCCAAAATTCCCACTTTGCCTCGATGAGATTTTTTCGACAAGAAAACTATATTAAATACACCATCTTTTAGGCATAATCAGATGTTTGGGAAAAAATCCGTTTTTTGTCAGGAAACTTTCTCGCGTTAGCTCAAAATTACGTCTGATAAAATGTGGCGATTCCATTCGAAAATGAATAAATCTAGGGGGTAGAAACAAATCCAACAAATCAGAAAATATCCGAAAATCCCCACTTTGCCTCGATGAGATTTTTTTAACAAGAAAACTATATTAAATACACCATCTTTTAGGCATAATCAGATGTTTGGGAAAAAATCCGTTTTTTGTCAGGAAACTTTCTTGCGTTAGCTGAATATTACGTCTGATAAAATGTGGCGATTCCATTCGAAAATGAATCAATCTAGGGGGTAGAAGCACATCCAACGAAGCAGAAAATATCCAAAAATCCCCACTTTGCCTCGATGAAATTTTTTCAACAAGAAAACTATATTGAATAAACCATCTTTTAGGCATAATCTGATGTTTGGGAAAAAATCCGTCTTTTGCCAGGAAACTTTCTCGCGTTAGCTGAATATTACGTCTGACAAAACGTGATGATTCCATTCGAAAATGAATCAATCTTGGGGGTAGAAACACATCCAACAAATCAGAAAATATCCGAAAATCCCCACTTTGCCTCGACGAGATTCTTTCAACGAGAAAAAAAATACTAAACAAGCTATCTTTTTGGGGTGATCAGATGTTTGACTGGATTACAAGCCAGTTTAGTAAAATCATGTTTCATAATGTTCCCTATCACAGGCTCCAATTTAATTTTGATTTGATCACATGTGAAGTTCTAAATGCTGAGAAATATATTGTTTCCCTGCTCAAGATCAAAACTGGGCATGGATTTAGAACGCAGAAGGAAAACTACTTTCATCCAAGTTTTATTCCCTGAGGATATAATTGATTCAACTACCATTGCTAGGGAGAATAAAATTCCATAAAAGGGGCACCTTGTCACTAAAATATTTTCATCACAAAAATACAAGTAAGTGTGAAAAGAAATGGTGGATTTAACAAACTAAATCTTTACAGCTGGCAAACTTAAACAAAATCCATTTGACTTGTTTTTCACCAAAGTATGACTTGTTCAATGCCCCACTTTTTCTCTGACTCACTCAGTGGATCATTTTTGTACGGTAGCCTGATAAAACTAAATCAGCAATTTTGCACTATACATTCTAATTACGAAAATGTCCAGAACTGCTCTCAACAACTTCTTGGAATAGTAACATTAGGACCACGACGAACAACATTTTGAGAGTCATTTCAGATAAGACCGTAGTTAAATCGACATTTCCAATTGGTTAAGACATAAACGTAGTTAAATCGACATTTCCAGTTGGTTAAGACATTTCCAGTTGGTTAAGACAAATCCATTAGCAAAAATTAGTTAATTAAGACATGTTCAGGACGTTTCGAGACGAGCTTAGCTAAATCAAAGTTACACGTGTGAGGTTTTATAGTGATAATTATTCTAGAGAAAATGCATAATAAACTATCAATCATACGATATCTAAATAAGGAAAGTCTATTGAAATTAAACTAACAAAGAAAGTCCAGGGAGATTAAAAAAGATACAAAGGTATAGAAGAGTTCTGTTGATTGAGTGTCGGGCGGTCCCTCAGGATTAGAAGACTCTCGTGTATCAGCAAGTCAAAATTGTTGTTAGCTTTGTCCAAAATACAAAAATCATCAAAAGACGCGGCATGACCAGTTTCATTAATATGGTCCCTAATGGATGAAGAAGCACCTTTTATACTTATTCCTTTCTTGTTTATTCCTAAATGTTCCCTACAACGAACAACAAAGTGGCGTGATGTTTTGCCATAATAAGTAGCCTGGCAGCTACTACACGTAAACTTGTAAACAACGGAAGAGCAAATGTTCGCAGGGATGCGATCTTTGAAAGGGAAAAGGTTTTCAATGCGTTTAGCTGATTGAAAAACAACACAAAAATCGACATGGGGGTACGCGTTACCTAGAAATTTACATAGTTTCTTTTTACATAGTTTCAACAACTCAATCCGACACTCAATCAACAGAACTCTTCTATACCTTTGTATCTTTTGTAATCTCCCTGGACTTTCTATGTTAGTTTAATTTCAATAGACTTTCCTTATTTAGATATCGTATGATTGATAATTTATTATGCACTTTCTCTAGAATAATTATCACTATAAAACCTCACACGTGTAACTTTGATTTAGCTGAAGATGAGACAAGCTCGTCACGAAACGTCCTGAACATGTCTTAATTAACTAATTTTTGCTAATGGAAATGTCTTAACCAACTGGAAATGTCGATTTAACTACGTTTATGTCTTAACCAATTGGAAATGTCGATTTAACTATGGTCTTATCTGAAATGACTCTCAAAATGTTGTTCGTCGTGGTCCTAATGTTACGATTTATAACCAACCTCGATAACCAACATCTTCGGCGCTCTACCACCTACGATGCATGCAGAAGGAGGCCCCTTTCATTTAAATTTCATTTTAAATTATTTATACACGGTGGCCCCATCAACCAAAAGTGGCTGCTTTTCAGGGAGCCGTCGAAAAAACCTAATTACAATGTTACTAAGATAAATAAAAGAGAATATTTACAATGTTCAATTAGAATAAATGAAAAATTAAAATCTATTTACATTTCAGTCTACATTTAAAAGTAGACAGAGAGGGGGCTAGCTTGACCTCATGTTTTAATTCATTCCAAACCTTTGCTCCACGGAACGAAAATGCTTTTTGGCCATTACTTGTTTTTATTCGTGGAGCAAGTAAGTCAGTCTCACGATTTCTCAAATTTACTATCTCCCGTGCCGAGTTTCTCGTGAATAGAGTAGAGAGGTAAGTGGGCGCGAAACCGTTTATTGATTTGAAAACAATGGTAGCCGTCTTGTTTAATCATGTCGTGGACTGTCGGCCATTTGAGCTCTTTTATTAAGTTTGCTGCTGGTGTATCATAGCTACTGTTGGTAACTATTCTCGCAGCACGATTTTGTAACTTTTGTAGCATCAAAAGGCGAGAGTCTCCACAGCCACCCCACACAGAGCAACAGTAGCGAAAATGGGGCTCAACGATACCTCTATACATCTGACTCAGGGTATCCTTTGGAAGCAATTTCTTAGCATATTTTAGGAAACCCAAAGAGCGAGAAATCTTTGAACGTAAAGCCTTACTATGCTCATCCCACACAAGATGTTTATCAAGTTGTACTCCCAAGTATTTCGCATTATCTACAACATCAATATGCAAGTTGCCAATGGCGAAAGACGGGGTCGGTACTAATTTATCTGATATCTTCTTGATATTAGGCCTAGAGCCTATAACCATTGCTTGTGTTTTGATTACATTGAGCGACAACTTATTACCTTCAAGCCACTGTTTCAAGGAGTCTAAATCACTGTTAAGGGTTTCATTAAGCTCGTCGATATTCTTAGAAGAATATGATATACTGGTATCATCGGCATACATCGTTACTTCACTGTTTTTAAGAGCAAATGGCAGATCATTTATGTATATGAGGAAAAAAAGGGGCCCAAGGCAAGAGCCTTGAGGAACTACACATTTTATTTCTTCCATATTTGAGGCTACCCCATTCACTCTACAAAGCTGCCGCCTGTTTTTCAGGTAGGAGGAAAACCAGGTATGTTCAAGGCCAATCACTCCATACTTTTCTAACTTTTGGAGTAGAATATCGTGATCTACAGTATCGAATGCCTTTTTCAAGTCAATAAATACTGTAGCAGTGAATCTACCTTTGTCCATATTAACATACCAATCATTTGTAGACTTCAGCAGACAAGTGACAGCGGAGTGTAAGGACCTAAACCCAGACTGTTTATAGTATATGAGCTTGTTTTTATCTAGATACTCATAAAGCTGGTTAAAAACCAATTTTTCAAATACCCTAGACAAGAAAGGTAGCACTGAAATCGGCCTATAATTTGATCGATCATCAGATTGACCACCTTTAAAGATGGGGGCAACTCTAGCAATTTTCCAATAATCTGGGAATGCACCAGTTGCTATAGAAAGATTGAAGATGTTGCAAAGTGATTCATCGATGACAGGAAGCGCAATTTTCAAGAAATGATTGGCAATTGATAACAATTCATCGCATGCTACAATGCCTTTTTTCCTTTTGATGCATTTTGCTGCTATTTTAGTGTTGCCATCTTGTGTTAAGTTGAAATGGGCTGTGATAATTCATTCCAATGTAATGGTCATTACTTCTTGCAAACTGTTTTAATCTTCATGAAAGTCATGTTCTGAAGTAGCTACGGTGATGAGAAGGATGTAATGTTTTTAAAATGAAGATGACAACTTATGGTGGAAAACTCCTTATTTGTATGATTATTTGGTCAACATATAAATATTTTCCCAAATATACCCATGGCGCAAAAATGTTCTCCAGACTATGCAGTTTCTAGCTGAGAAAATTTTTTTCCGCGGCATAGTGCAGTTTTTTGGTAAAAGGGGGCCTTTGAGGGTAATTTCAGTCCAAAATATGCCACCAATTTATGGTGCAAAACTCCTTATTTGTAACATTATTTGGTCAACATACAAATATTTTCATGATGCAAAAATGTTCTCCGGACTGTGCAGTTTCTAGCTGAGAAAACTTTTTTCCGCGGCATTGTGCAGTTTTTCGGTAAAATGGGAGCCTTGAAGGGCAATTTTAGGGAAAAAATTATGGTACAAAATTCTTCATTTCTATAACTGTGCTGTCAACATATAAATATTTTCCCAAATATACTCCTAGTGCAAAATATTCTCCAGAATATGCAGCTTCCAGCTGGAAAAATTTTTTTCAGTGGCACAGTGCAGTTTTTTGTAAAAATGTGGCCAGGAACGGCAGTTTTAGGCAAAAATATTTAGCCAATTTATGGTGCAAAGTTCTTCATTCATATAATTGTTTTGTCAACATATAAATATTTTCGTTATAATTATATCACAACAAAATGTCAAAGGTTCCAATAGTCATGCTGTCTGCAAGCATTCAACATATTGTTCGTAGCAACATGGACTTATTATCGTTGAAATTATAGGTGGTGAAGCTGGAGGAAGATAGTAGCTGTTGGCGGTTTGTGGTTCTCGTCCCGAAGAATTATTTTCCTTGATTTTTGCAAATATGAAATCAGTTTGATTTCAGTAGCATTTCATTGAAAACTTTAATCAAACGCATCAAATCTTTGAGTTTGTTACCTTAATGCTCCCTTGGCATTGGCATATTTGACAACTGCTTTTCGTTTGTGTTTCTTCGACTTCTTCAGATAGACTGGCCTAGCAAACATGCCACTTCTTTCTAGCGATCATCTGCTCCTGCCGTCCTTTCATTCAAGCAGCAATTTACAGGTTCTCGGTGAAATGACATGGCATTTATCATGATAACTGGACCAACTCAATCTTGCTTTCAATTTGTGTGAAACGCAGTTTAAGTTCCCACATTTTCATCTCGCAGCTTGCTTCTTTTCTTGTGAAAAACGCGCGCTTCTGAACACGAGATTTATAGCCCCAAGACGCATGCGTCAAAAATCCACGACAATTTTCCCTCCTGCTGTTGTCGGGCGTGACATTTTCTTTGCTGCATTAACCTAATTCGTCGAGTTAACCCTTTCCCTGTTTGTGTCCCACATTGTGGCAACACCATAAAAATTCTGCTAAAAATCGAAATTTCTCCGAATTGTCTCAAAATCGTTATAGAGCCTATTTCAAGTATGCTGATTACGAATATGAACAAAGAGTTTTAGAATATTGTCACTAAATTGGTCAAAATGGCACACAAAGTGGCACAAATGTCCAAAAACTTAAATTGTAAGGATTTGTCTAAAACTTGGCACAGAACCTATTTCAAACATGCTGATTACGAATGTGGACATAAATGTTGAAAATATGGTCCAAATGGCACAAATGTCCGAAAATAAAAGTTTAATTAATTTGACTCGAAATTGGCACAAAAGCCTGGTTCACACCAATGAGATTACGATATTCTCACTGACTTTTCAGTGAGATAATGTCTAATCTCACTGATGTGAACGCCAAGTTTTTCGCACTGGCCAATTTTCAGTGAGAAAATCAGTGAGATTAATATCAAAACGTTTTGATATTTATCTCACTGACTTTCTCATTGAACAAAGGCAGTCGCTAATCTTCTTGACGTCAATATGACTCACCCCATTTTGAACAATACATTTTTGCTTGCATTCAGTTTTAACGATGTAATTTTTCCCCGTAACCTCACTTTCACGGCCCAGAAACATCACTTTTCCTCCTTTATCTGCCAAAGGATTTTTTGTGTAAGCATAGAAGGTATGTCAAACTTGGTAGAAGCGAAGTCATATTGCAGTGGTGAGGGAAAAAATACCAATACGACTTCTCAACCAATGTTCTTCAATTCTGCGCCCTAGCATAAACTTTACGAGATCTCTGGACCAAGAAAGAGCCGGGGTTGCAGCTTCAAAATCGTCGTCTAAATTCACTATCAAACTCAAATAGAAATGAAGCAGAGAATGACTATGAGTGAGATTACTCTAATCTCACTGATGTGAATGCTAGTGATCTAAGTCAGTACATTTCCGGTTTGAAATACTCTCACTGACAATTTTTATCTCACTCGGTGAGATTACTTTTATCTCACTGGTGTGAACTAGGCTAAAGCGTAAATCAGACATGCTGATTGGAAACATGAATGTAAATTTTAAAAATATTATCACTAAATGGGTCCAAATGGCACATAAAGTGACACAAAGGTGACACAAATTGAAGTTGCATAGATTTGTCTCAAAATTAGTATAGAGCCTATGTCAAACAAGTTGATTTCGAGAATGGACATAAATTTTGAAAATATTGTCATTAAATTGGTCCAAATAGCACGCAAATTGGCACGAAAGGGGCACAAATTGAAGTTGCACAGATTTGTCTCAAAATTGGTATAGAGCGTATTTCAAAGATGCTGATCACGAATATGAATATAAATTTTGAAATTATTGACACTGAATTGGTCCAAACAGAGCAAAAAGTGGCACAAGAAATGTTGAAAGTTGGCATCACATCAAATTCTTTCAAAACTAGCACAGGGACTATTTCAGATGTGTTGATTACGAAAATGAACATACATCATGCAATCATTGTCATAAAAGCGGTTCAAATGGATCACAAGGCGCTACAAATGTCCAGAAATTGATATAGTGTCCTCGATGGTGTCAAAAGTTTAAATCTCCAAATTACCATTAAACGCTTTCTCATCATCCATTCACGTCAAGTCTTTAACATATTTGATCGCTGTTATTTGGTCCTTTTCGTGATTTCGAAAGCAAAGTTTTCAAGAAAGAAACTCATGTATCAGAACCAAAGACTGAAATAGAAAACAAAAACATTTGGATAAAATCCCAGAATATAATTCAGGCTTTTGCTGAAGATGACATTATAAATCTTGGAAATGGGTGGATAGGATAGTAGATAGTTTCTTCTTTGATGCATCCGCTACAAGCTACAATGATTTTCACTTGGTGCTCCTTCCTAAGAGATGCTCGTGACGTTATATTGATCAGGATCTTATACAAACATTGGCAAACGTTCCAGCTAGAGCAATATGTATGACATGATATTAATTAAATTAGGTTTTGAATCCAATTGAGTCTCAGTGCTACAAAATGATTGGTCGAACATTGAAATCAGTCTATTATCATTAAATGTCCATTTCGGAACAAACATTTACAATATTTTTATCTATTGTCATTTCAACTTTGAATGTCGCGAAATGAGTTACTGGCGTTCCGAAATGTACATTGAATAACAATAGACAATAATAATAATAATAATGATAATAATAATAATAATAATAATAATAATAATAATAATAATAATAATAATAATAATAATAATAATAATAATAATGATGATAATAATAATAATAATAATGTGTTAGGAACTATAGAAACAAACTCGATGTCCGAAACCAAGAATTTGATAATAGCAGGTATCAGATTGATGTACAAAGAGTTAGGTATAAAAAACAATGCACAGAAAACAAAAGCCAAAGAGCCTCACTGGAAAAGGAGGTTAGAAAATGACATAGGGAAATTAAGACAAGAACTAAGTAGGATAGAAAGTTGGTTTACAGGAAGATGGAAGAAGAAGAATAAAGAAGTAAAGGAAGAGCTCAATAGAAAGTATAAAATCAAGGAAAGAGGATTCAAACATGTCATGGAAGAAATAAAGCAAAGAATTTTAGCCAAGTCGACAAAAATCAGGAGATATATACAAAGAAATCAACAATATAGCCAAAATAGAATGTTTGCCAGCAATCAGAAACGTTTTTATGACAACATCAGCAACAAGAGCAATACTAGGCAAGTAGATCCTGACCCTGAAAAAGCAAAAGAGTTCTGGAAAAGCTTGTGGGATGTACCAGTCTCGCACAATAAAGATGCACAATGGCTAAAAGATATTAAGAGTGAACTGACTGAAACACCCAAGCAAGAGGAAATTGAAATAACCAGCGAGGATGTCAAACGGAAACTAAGACAAACACCTAACTGGAAATCACCAGGATTAGATGGAATACAAGGTTACTGGTTAAAAAACTTTACCAGTTTTCATGAAAGAATCGCAACGCAGCTTAATGAATGTGTCACAACTGGAGATATACCTGAATGGATGGTAGAAAGCAGAACAACATTGATCATGAAAGATCCACGAAAGGGCAATGATGCTGATAACTTTAGACCAATAGCATGCCTCAATTTACTATGGAAACTGTTAACAGGAATTGTTGCAGATAAAACCTATGACCACCTTGAAGCAAATAAATTATTCCCCAGTGAGCAAAAAGGTGGCAAAAGAAATTCAAAGGGAACGAAAGACCAACTATTAATCGACAAGGCTATCTTGCAGAACTGCAAGAGGCAAAAGACAAATTTAGCAATGGCTTGGATTGACTTTAAAAAGGCATATGACTTGGTTCCCCATAGTTGGATCATAGAATCACTAAAGATGGTTGGAGTGGCCGAAAATATTATAGATATGCTTGGCAAGAGTATGCAGAATTGGAAAACGCACCTTCAAGTAAACAATTCCACTTTAGGAGTAGTAGACATAAACAGAGGAATTTTTCAAGGGGACTCCTTTCCCCCTTTGATTTTTGTCATCACATTGATTCCACTAACGATGACACTCAGAAAAGTCAAACAAGGCTACTACATGAAAAAGGAGGTTTCAAAAGTAAACCACCTATTATTCATGGATGATGTAAAGTTATATGCCTCGAAAAGCGATGACATCGACTCATTGGTACAGACAGTGAGAGTATGCACCCAAGACCTAGGGATGAAATTTGGCATTAAGAAATGCGCCACCCTTGTTCTAAAAATCAGCTGCTCCGAGGGAATCAATCTTTGAAACAACGAAATAATAGGAGAGGTGGGTACTGATGGATACAAGTATTTGGGTGTTGCAGAAAAAGATGGCATATGTCATGAGCAAGTGAAAGAATCAACCAGAAAAGAGTATTTCAAACGTTTGACCAGCCTCTGTAAATCAAAGCTGAATTCAGGGAATTTGTTTCAGGCAATCAACACATGGGCAGTCCCGTTATTGAGATATGGGTGCAGGAATTATCAATTGGAACAAAGAAGAAATGGAAGACATGGACAGGAAGATAAGGAAGATGTTATCACGGTACGGTGCTTTGCACCCAAGAGAAGACGTTGAAAGGCTGTACATCAAGCGTAAAGCAGGGGGCAGAGGGTTAATGAGCATGAAAGATTGTATCATGCTCGAAAAGGCCCAGTTAAGTGAATATGCAATGACAAGCGAAGATTACCTCCTGAAAGAGGTCGCAGTTGAGCTTGACTGTCAAAAGTTTGTGAGCCCAAGGCTGAAAATTGAACTCGCCGATGAAAGGAAAAGGAAATGGAAAGAGAAGGCACTTCATGGACAATACTTTAGGGATGTTCAAGAGGTAGCTAGTGATCAATCTTGGGACTGGCTGAAGAATGGAAGAATGAAGAGAGAAACAGAAAGCTTGGTCTGTGCCGCACAAGATCAGGCCTTGCATACCAATGCAACTAAGTCAAAAATTTACAAAGAAAACATTAGTCCTTTGTGTCGTCTATGCAACAAACATTCAGAGACCGTAATGCATTTGGTAAGTGGATGTGAAAACCTCGCACAGAAAGATTACAAGAAAAGACATGACAAATTAGGTCTACATATTCACTGGCTGCTCTGTTGCAAATATGATATTGAATGCAACAAGAACTGGTATGAACACAAGGCCAAAAACATAGAAGAAATCGAGAAAACCAAAATCCTTTGGGATGTTACCATCCAGACAGACAGAGTTATTGAGGCAAGAAGACCTGACACCGTGGTTATTGACAAGGCAAACAAAACCTGCCAAATAATAGATATTGCCGTACCTTCAGATCAAAACATTACAAAGAAAGAGAAGGAAAAGATTGACAAGTATCAAGAATTAAAGTTGGAAATCATGAGAATGTGGAGCGTTAAGGCCTGGGTAGTGCCAATCGTTGTTGGAGCCCTTGGTTGTACAACAAAGAAGTTTGGAGAATATTTAAAGAACATTGGACTTCCTCGGATAAATTCAAGCTTACAAATGTCTGCCCTATTAGGAACAGCCAATATCCTGAGGAAAACCCTTGATGTCTGAGGCACGCAATGTGCTTGTTTCAAGGAAGAAGAACTCCTTCCATAACTTAGTAAAATGTAGTGGAAGTGTATTTGGAATGACAATAATAATAATAATAATAATAATAATAATAATAATAATAATAATAATAATAATGATAATAATAATAATAATAATAATTTATTTATTTAAGGTTGGCATGATAAAAATAGTTAAAAAACTAATTAAGGCCAACCATTTAACAAAAGTGAAACTGAATAGTTCTATTTACATGTTTTTTATATAAAAATCCTAGATTATTTACATAGGTCTTACACAATCTACAGTTGCAATCGTTGAAATGATGTTTTTTTATTTTCGTCTTAAATTCTGTCAAGGTATGAGACTCCATTATTTCTAGCGGCAACGATTGCCAGAGTTTCTGCCCGGTGTACCTGATTGTCTGTATACCATACACATTTGTGCGTGGAATTGGTACCGACAGGGGGTGATTACATCTCAGGCTATATGAGATGTTCTTCTCGACAAAGATTTCACCAATGAATTTAGGATTAAGGTCATGTTTGGTCTTATAAATTTCTGTAGTTAGCAACTGTAGATTTCTTTGGTGAATGGTGACTGAGGCTGCCTTTATCAACAAATCTTCAAAATTTGATGACATATCCTTGAAAGCGATTCTTAAAGCTCTTTCATGAATTTTATTTATCTTGTTGTTCACGTTTCTATCATGAAACAACCAAATTACGGGACAGTAGCTAAACTGAGACAATATAAAAGCATTCATCACAGTCTGCAATTTCTCCTGGTCCATGAATTTTGCAACTCTGATTTTGCAACTCTGAAAGACTGATTTCAAATAAACGACTAATCATTTCGCCTAAGCCGCGGCCTAAGCTTTATCAGGTTACCATGTTTTGACTGAGCTTGGAATGAAACTGGCTACGGTCCCGTTTACACTATACCGGCACAAAATAAATACAATAGGATTTGATCAAGCACAGAGGAAGGATTAGTCACGGTGCATGCTCTCAGTTGCCAAATTATCGCTTCGCTGTGAACCTGACATTAAATGATGCCATATTCGCTGTTTACACTTTGCCGGTTGTGGGCAATGAAACCAGTTTGCAGTATGCCTTTCGTGCCATCTTCATGTGAAGCCTATGCTGTAAGCAGAAGGCCAATACGGCACAGTCTCATGTTGCATTCGTTTCGTACCGGCAAAGTGTAAATTGGGTCTAAAAATCTTTACCAGAGATGAATTTTAAACAGTTCAACATAAATATAAGGTTATTTCTAAGTATAAATCAGAGACATCTCCTGGCGCTTGATTCTGCCAATAACCATGTTGCAAAAATTGCAAAATGAGAGAGACCCAAATGGGTTAAATAGCGTAGTTACCAGTCACGATGAGGAATTTCTGGCCATCACAAACATACAATCTTGGTCAAAATATTTTGGACAAGTCACAAAATTGCACTGCTTCGGTCTTTGATTACGTGTACCCCGCTCCCCCAGTTTTAATTTTGCTTGAATCAAATGTGATTCAGCCATCTCAACATTGAATTAGGGGGAAAGGAGGATCAGAAAGTCCCAAATGTATGTTTTCGCCTCAATATGTTAGGAAACATCAAGCAAACACGGAAATTTTTCTGTGTCTCCAACTTTCTTTTGGCCAGGATCGTAGTCATTCCTAAGTGAAAATTTCCGATCATTTTATCTAGAGGTTGCTAATACAAGCAATCTATTTTTCCTAACGCAATGATGAGATAATGCTATTTCCTTATTGGCTAATGATGTTTAATCCCCTAATCAATAATGGGACAAGAGATCTGCAAAGTGGAAGCCAAATAGCAATCATTTGAGTCCCAAAAGCAGTGCAGGTTTAAAGCAGATCTCCACAAGACGATTTTCTGGAGGATCGTCTCACAAATTTGTGGCGAAGAAGTTGTTTGATCTTTATCTGGTTTGACTTGGTCGTGAGAATGCGGAAAGGAATTCCTGCTTTCCAAGAAAGAATTTGAGCGAGGCTTGATAAATCCTGTGACTTGATCAGTCAAAGAATTCAGCGAACAAAATCGCTAGTCGAAAAGTAAAAACCAGTTCTACTTTATGTTCAGCGAAGTCTTTCGATTCGCCAATCAGAAATTTTCAACTGTGCATTGGTCATCAGGAATTTTTATGACAATCGTCCAGAAAACCATCTTCTGGAGATCAGAGCACTAGTCAAAGGAGCACGAGTCAAATGGTATGGCAAATCTGTATGAAGCCTGACCTTCATTTGATCTTTTACACCTCATAGGAAATCAACCAATAAAATGAAATTAAAGTTTCTTGATCACAAAAGATTACTTTAAGAAATTTCTGACACAGCCTTTAGCGCTATTGTTTACTGTTTCGAGACAGACCCGTTTAAAGTCATTGCCAAATAAAAGCCACTAAATTTTGATGCTGCAGATCAAATCAGCGTGGTCGTACAATTATCTCATTTGTTTAAAGTCTGAGTAACAATTACTGCGCGTATTTCCTTTCTCACTTTTATGACGGGGATACCACACAAACGAACTCTTGGAAATTCTCCGCAGAAATCCTCTACCCCCAAGTTTACCCCCAAGGAGTTAACCTCATTTCTAGTGTATGGGACGCCGTCTTGCAGTACAAAGTCAAAAACTGTTCCACGTCTGAACAGAAAATAGGGTGCAGAACATAGGTTTAAAGCTTTGGCTAGCCATATAACCAGACCCAAGTTCAAAGAACTACCGGGTGTCCCAAAAAAAGTATACGGATTTCGTCGACCCTAGCGATAAGAAAAAAGCGCGAATCAACCCGAAATGATTTTCAAAACATACCTCGATAGCTAACTTAGATATAGATACCTCGTTCGTTGATATCAGTGCGTTGAGAGTGAAGATATTAATCTTCAAAGGACAAATTTGCCTCCACCTCCAAACCAGAGCTTTGACGTTTTGGCCTAAGCAAATTCTTGACATGCAGTGAATAAAATCAACAAAATTTGAAGACGGCACAACAGATGCTTTTAAAAAATACAGCCCACGTTAGACCTATCGTCAAAGGAGCTGCGAAATCACCTTCATTCATCTCAATATCGTATCGACAATGTGATTTAAACATACTATTCATCGGTGAAAGTACTCCCTTGAAGATCAACGCAATTTTGACGTCGTCGAATAGTTCCTTGAAAAGAATCGTAACCTATTCTCACTAGGGAAGTTATCCTGCTTTTGCATAGGAACACGGCTGTGGCGTTCCCTGGAGAAAAAAGTTATTGTGGTAGTCTCAAGGGACTGCGGACAGTATTTCAGCTCGAATTCATTTGGTTTAATTCTTCCATGCAACAAGCATCTCGACAAAGGTTTTCGATCCCACCCACCTCCCTCAGCGGCGACTTGAAAGAGTAGCTGTCCTGCTTACCAAACAGCGATCTCCTTCGCACCTCCATGTCTTAGCCAATTTGGTAAGCAGGACAATGCAAAGAGTGAGAATAGTTCCCTATTTTCACTGGGGATGTCTTCCTTCTTCCAATTCGGAAGAGATATGGGGTGCTTCGAAGATTTCTTAGATAGAAGTCATGACATTGTAAGAAAACACAAAGGAATGCAAGCAGGTTGGGTTATACATAAAGGAAAGATATGGTTTCTCCCCATAACTCAAAAAACCCCGTTGGTAGGTTAGAGGATAAGCTATCTCCCGATGGACTTAGGGTCTTAGGTGAGACACCCATAGCAATAAGGACTGTCTAGCATCCTTTAAAATTCTGTTGAAATGACTTGAGATAGCACCGATTGGATTTGATTTTTGGAGAACTTAGATTGTTTTATTCTAATCAGTTAGGGCCATAAACACCTGCCACATGGATAAAAGTAACGTCCGTTAAAACAAATATTCCTTTCTTGTTATTTGACTACAAAACCATGTTCATATGTGGCCGAAAATTCCAATAAAGAATTGAGACATGAGCATGGAGCCTCTTGTAAATCGATGCACTATCGTATTCACTACTGATGAATAAGGATTCACGGAATTTCATTTGGTCGACGAGCAAAACTTTAAAGCCAAGGGTTAGAAATCCGTGGAACAAAATATGTTGGTATTTGTAGACCCTGGAGCGACATAGAACTTGTGAGAATCAATCTTGTCCGTATGATCAGTTGTTTGTCATCGTATTCTAGATTTGTTTCTCTACAGTGTGTAGATCGCGACAATCCTTTTCAGAATATTTGCCCTAAAAGAACCACATTACTTGCCACTTTTCCACCCCTTCTAAACTTCTACAAGAGAAATGTAAACAGAGTTATTATGACACTGTTTGTAATTTTTCTTGTAAGATTTTCCTTCTGCTGGTGTGGCTCCCATCCTTCTATCCGAGCATGTTTTTTTTGCAGCTGTTGGAGGAACCGGGCGTAAAGGCGGGATAAGCTTTTATTTGTATAAAATTCTATCAAAAAATGATGCATCATATGATGGGTCTCAGCAATAAAGAATGCAAAAGGATATTGTGTTATTTTTACAAAGATGAAGTAGCCAAGGGCGCACTTAAAATAAAAGACCACATAGCATTCGAACCTAAAAGTAATAAGTGGCACAATTCAAGTTAAATCTACATGAAATGAATGCACAAATAAGCTGTTCCCAGAAGCAAGCCCATAAAGTTGGGACACGAAGGTCGTAATAAACTTGACTTACAACGATAACGTTATAAAAAATGCCATCGCCCACAAACTCCACTGGCTGTGAGATGTTTGTAGTACATCCATGGAAAACCTTCCTTTTCGATGCCTTCAAACCTGCTGTAAGTTTTGGAGGATTATGCAGCTTTTTATATCGACTTATTGTGATAATTCAATAAGGCACACCCAAATCCCCGGGCAATGCAATGTTATAAAGTGCATATCTCCCTAAGTCCGATTTGCTAGTGCCAATTGAAAATTTACTGAACATATAGTCGGTATAACATAGAGATCCAACCGAAAAGTAGCCTCTGATCGACTTTTTAGAAGAATCAAACTTTTCATATGTTGTCTAAGACTACTTTCAATGCGGCGAAGCTCCAAAACTAGTGAACAAAACATACAAAAAGAAAATCGAAGTCAGTGGTGACAAAGCACAATCTGTCCCTTTCATTGTGGAGTGTCAATTTGTCTGAATTAAATTATTGTCTCAAAATGGTTTTGTACATGTTGGTAGTTTGCTATTATTGCCTAAAACGCCGCACTTTCTTGTTCTAGACATACGCAATACATCAAAGTTAAATTGGCGTATGAAAGGAACAAAAATTTATGTTACGAAAACAGAAATTGATATCAAAATCAATAGACAGATATATGATACATAGAGGAAGCCACTACAAGTCACAAAAAAGAACGCTCCTCACACAATTCACTTTGAAAAAACTCAAGCCATTTATATGAATGCGTTGATATTCAGGCATTCTAGGTTTTAAACTCGCTAGGCCCGAGGAGAAGACTCTAAGGAAGGGGGGAAATTCTGTTACCTATTGCCTAATTGGGGATTGCTTTTTTTGATGAATTACCGATTGTTTGGTCGATTGTTTTTAACAGATAAGGCCTGAGGACATTATTCCCGATTCTAGCGAAAGTATTGTTTGAAAAAATTACTCTCATCGGACGGAGAAGGAAGTAGGCAAATGTATCGTTTTCTAAAGATGTCTAGATGACAAAGAACTGCCTAAATCCGCCATAAGGTAAGAAAAGGGCAATCCTCTACAAGAAACTAGGCTAAAGTAAAAAGAGCAATTTGTGAGAAATCAACAGTACCATTGAACGTTTTCCGGACCACTGCGGAGTGATTAAATATACGGTCAAGGGAACAAGATTCGAAATTGGGAAACCTTTCATGAAGAGTTCAAAACACTACCCTTCCAGGCATGTGAAAAATAATTAAAGCAACCAAAAATTCCACTTCTCTGTTTTCAGGGAGAACTCACAGACTTTACGAGGTGCGCTGATAAGAGGCACTAATAAGTGAAAATTACAAATTCATTTCTTACTTATTTCTTAGAAGTCTTATTTCTGATAAAAAATAACGAATAATTACATGATACCATGAGGGGTAAGAAGGCCATTGGCTTATCAAATCCTTTAGCGCTGTGTGATATACTATAGTTTGATGTGATTTATTCCTGTCAAATGTTGATTTTTACAGAGGCGAAGGCACCGAATGGGAAAGATCTTTGATCCTGTGCTATACTAATGAACTAAACTTGTTTGCTGAAGCAAATGTACGTCGTAGAGGCAGTAAAACAATAATATCTGAGGGTACACTCTAATGAATGCTGAACATGACATCTGATGTACACCTTCCAAGTAATAGAACTCGTGAGTATCCCATAGGGTCCTTATAGTGTCACTGTAAACCATACAGATATGGCCAGGGCTCAAAAGATATGCCATTCGCTAAAACTCTTGGTCCTATACAATATTAGTAACCAGGGAGGTTCCCGGGTGGCTGGGTAGGAGGGGTCCCCAATATATGGGAAACAAATATATAGACACCAAAAAACCAAACAACCAAAGACGGAAAACGAATTCCCTCGCCAATATACAGTAAAAAGATTTCCCTTATTGCGTATAAGGAATGAATGACTGAAAGAAGAAAAATGGAATGAAAAAGCTTTAGAAAAGAGGCGAGGAGGGGAGCCCCTCCTACCCAGTCACCCGGAACCCAGTCCCACGGACCGGATGAAGGTTATAAGGTGAACCCCCGAGTGACTGGATAGGAAAGTAGCAAAACGCAAAGAGAAAAAGGTAGTTTTAGAAACAGAGGATAGGAAACAAAGTTAGGCTAACTTCACTAGCTTATTGTCCCGATGACTTGAATATGCGGATATATGTGGATGACAAAGAAACTAATAACCCGTGCGAAAATTTTATGACTTGAGAACCTAATGTTTAGTATCTGGCGTAAAGAACAAGTAACAAAAAACTTTTGCTGGTGGCCTACAGCTCGTTGTGAAAATGATTGAACAGTAGTGCAAATCAAAATCTGAAAGGATGTATACATGTTAGTGCAACAACAAATTTTTGGGAAGACGAACGATTTAAAATCTATGCTAATCCCATGTTTTTGAGCCAAAATGAAAATCAGGACTTGTTTAAATAAACAAAGTTAAAACGAAACAATAACGATGACGCCCGGGAAGGAACAACCATTCCCGAAGGGGAAAGAAATCATTTCTAACGAAGTCTTGACAAAAAACAAACACGTGGACTTTGTAAGATATGCTGAGTTCAGTTTTTTATAATGCCAGAAATGAGATGGTCAAGCTGGGAGAGCAAAAAGTAACTATCCAATGTGAATCTACGTTGATGCTCTGCGGTGAATCCAATGGAGCGCAATAAGTTAACGTACGAATAAAGCAATATTGTTGATACAAAAAAGATTGACTGTCCTATCGCTGTAGGCTCTTTTAGACACAAAAGGTATGCCCCGGAAACAAGTTACTTAGCCATTTACCTCCGCATGAATTGTCTATTTATTCTTTTATACTGAAGATGGCAAGTTATGTGCATTCATTTTGTATGACGCTGGATTTTCCTTGCATAAAAACACATTTCTAATAATTGTTTTCAAAATTGTAGATGCACAGCAGCAACTGATAATTAGAATTGAAATGAAAAGATGTAATACACAATAACGTTTGAATAATGAAAGAACTGCTGCAAATACTTATAACGAGAAATAGCCGCCAATGGTGATATACTGCTACGCAATAATAAATTGAAAATTTGCACCCTAAAGACAATTGTTGAAATCGAAGGTATGCATAGACAGATACTGTTACTGATACCATTATATTTCAAATTATGCAGGAACGGATACTACTAACTGTTGTGTTTTAGTCACTGCTTCTGATACTGCTTAAGTTGTTTTTCTATAAGCTCTTAGGTACTGCTACCATTACTGTGTTCCTACTAAAACATACAGTTACTTTAGCTCTTGGGTAGTGTAGCTATTATTACTTTAGCTCTTACATAGCTGTTACCACTATTTGTTGCTGTTGCTGCTACTATTTGGTATGTAACTCTTAGATACAATTAAACTCATTTGATGTTGGTAAGTTGCTAAGTTGCTGTATGAAACTGTTAAGTTACCGATATGGTACTACCTGTCGAATAAAAATTTGCATTTACTGAGATCTGCATTAAATCCTTCCAAAATAGCATCAAAAACCAAAAAAATTGATCCCTGCTACTGAAATCACAATATACTATACAATTAGTGTTTGATATGTTGCATCTTACGAAAATGGTATTGTCACTGAAAATATTGCAAATTCTAAACAACAGAAGACCGACTTGAATTGGTGCACTATCTTAGACCGTTTAACAAAAGATCACTTGCTATACTCTGAAACATAAATACTTCCATAGACACTGATACTATGCAAGAAAATATACGACCAATATCGATAAGGTTACAGTATCGTACTGAAATGCATCCTGGGAGTGTACTGAATTAAATTAAATACTGCGCCCCCACGGATTAACAAACCTCACAAATGAAACCTTACTTCAAATCCTCCTGTATGGCCACGAAAAGTTATCCTTTGATTTGAACGCAAAAATTCTTGAGGCAACGTTAAACTACATTCACGCCTCAGAACGGTTTCAATGAGTTCGTAAGTTTGCTGTCTCCTCTCTCTTGTAACTTGTACTTTGTTTTTTCGTACATTTATTTTTTTTGTGAATTTTTTTTTTGTCGGAATCATCTGTAATTGTTGTTTTCCTATTTGCCTTTTGTAATATGTTATTTGTAATATTTATATGTAATATCAATTTGAATATCTATGTTAAATGTTATGGTCACAGGGTTGCTATGTATTTCCATGCTCCTCGTGGCATCGTCTTGTAACCTTTGTTTGTTTACTGTAAAATTTTATTGGAATATAAAAAAAAAAAAAAAAAAAAAAAAAATTAAATTTTTGTTTCTTTCCGTCCATTCAGATTAGATTGAATATTTGCTTACTGAGACTAATAATATAGAAATTTGCATTTCTGTGTCTTTTATTGAGTATTTTCTCTACTACTTTGAAAAAGTATAACCATAGCATACCAAAATACTTGACTGTATCACTCCACATACTTCAGAATTGAATATTTCCTTCAGTGATACTGATAACAACACTGAATTGCATTTCCATGTATTTTTGACTAAATTGAATAATCTTCTACTAATGTAAGTAAAGTATACTTTGAATGTAAAGACTTTCAAATTCAGATTGAAATATTTTTCCACTGTAACTAATAATGAAACTGGATTGCACTCATTGCCTTACAGATTTTAAAAGTAACTATTTTCTCTACTGATAATGATAACTAATAAATTGTCTTCCTATTGATTTTGCATTGAAGATTCTCTCCACGAATTCTCAATAATACTTAAATGGATATCTATCATAATATTTTCAAAATGAAATACTTGCTCTGTTGATACTGTTACTGATGCCTCTTGTAAACTTAGCAATCTAAGAGCACTGTGTAAAAAAGCATTGAAAATCTATCCAACTACAGTAACTATCCTATGGTGCTTGAGGCATGATGATTAATTAGAGTATCTCTAATGTATCTTGTGTAAGTATTCGCAATGAATACACTACAACTGATACAGATACTATTACTTACAGAACCACCGTTACCAGAGCATAATAAATACAAATTTGATTTTCACATTGATGATTTTCTGTACTAATTTTCCACAATACTTGAATGAATATCTTTATAATATTTTCAAAATAGAATACTTGCTCTGTTGATACTATTACTGATGCCTCTTGTAAAAATAAGCAATCTTAGAGCACTCTTTGTACAAAAGCATTGAAAAATCTATCCAACTAACTATCCTATGGTGCTTGAGGCATGATAATTAATTAGAGTATCTCCAATGTATCTTGTGTATGTATTCGCATTGAATACATTACAACTGATACAGATACTATTACTTACAGAATTACTGTTACCAGAGCATAATACAAATTTGCTTTTCACATTGAAGATTTTCTGAACTAATTCTCCACAATGAATGAATGGATATCTTTCATAATATTTTCAAGATAGAATATCTAAACTGTTACTGAATGCCTCTTGTAACCTAAAATAATCTTAGAGCACTCTGTGTACAAAAGCATTGAAGAAAATATAGCCAGCTAACTATGATGCTCGAGCCATGATAAATTAATTAAAGTATCTCTAGTGTACCCGTGTAAGTATTCACGTTGAATATCTTTACAACTGATACAGATACTGTTACTTAGAGAATTACTGTTACCAAAGCGTACACATTGGGAAGTTGGAATCTACTTGAACCATCAGAAGAGTATGTTTTTATTTAGTCGGCGTTGGCATCAGCTAGCAGAATTTTGTAAGTCTTTCGAAACACTTTTATACCCTCGTCGTTTCTAGCCTTCGTTTTTGGCTTAGGCCAATGCAGCAACAGGCAGGTGAACTGAACCTCGGGTTTTTACGATACCTTGTGTGTTCCTTTCCTTTACCTTAGACCTATGTATGTTCTTTCACTCATTTAGGTTCATACTTCATACATATTTTCTTGCAGTTCTATCAAGGTTTTTCACGTCGTTTGGCTGCCATTTGTGGTGCACGTGTTTCAATAAGTTTTCGTGAAAATTCATGAAATCAAATTTATATCAATTATGCTTACACCCCCTAGCGCCATAACTGACAGAAGGAAGGCAAGCAGGCAGCAATGAAGGCGAGCAAGACGAAAAACAACGTGATCGATTTGACCTGTCTTGGCGAACAGCTCGTTGCTTAGAAGACTAAACTGTTGGCGTACCCCCATTATATACCAAGTCCCAAGAGAGTATCGAGACGACAGCATGCTCTCATGGGAGTACTGGAATCCTCCTTCTTTGGAAATACAGGGTGATCTCCTCAGTGAGAGTAGTCATTATGGTGTTTCTAATGAGCTAGTATGATTAGAATACTGGTGCGAAGCCTCGAAGAATATTCCGTTCCCTGAAATCTCTTCCAGCCTGTTCTGCTTGCGAAGTTCCTGATGCTGCTAAATAGCGCTGGGATCAGTACATTTTGAAACCTCGTGAAATTGTAAATAGTGGATTGCCATGTTTACACTTTTCCAGCCAACGTGTTTCGCTATGTCTTCATATGACACTCCTAATGCTGCTAGCGTGATAGAGCAGCCACTGCGAAAACCGTGCATAGTTTCCCCGTCATCAATTGAAAGGTCAGTGAGATATCCTTTCAATCTATTTGCTACGGTGGAGCCAACAAACGGAGCTTCAGAAAAAAAGCCACTATGGTCAGTTACCCGGAATAAATATCCGCTACTTAGGTCGATGGACATCACTTTTGAAAGAGATAGATAGAACTTCAGGTTAGAAACAGGACATAAAATGGAACCTGGGATTTCTCTAATGGCGAAAACATTTGTTGGCTTTTATTAGCTATACTTGTAAATATTTTTATGCATGTGTAGCTATTGTATACCTTTTTTTTTTATGCCAACATTGTAAAATAAAGTGTTAATAATAATAATAATAATAATAATTGCTTCCGCTCCCCCTTAGAGTCTTCCCAAATACCTGGTTGAATATAAACCCTTTGTTATCGGGAAACGATAATAGATCGGATGACTTGATTCTTCCTAAATCCGACCCTCTGTCCCCAGAAAAGAAGTCTACCGAGAAGAAGGCCAGATCTCTGGCTAGGACATAGGTTGTCGAAGGCTTTGAATTAGGGTATTTCATTAGACATCTAAGGTGGCGACAAATGGCGGCTAACTTGTCGAGGAAAAAAGGAACCGCTTTAGAATGAAAAACCCTTGCAACCGTGTGCTCTTCTAAAACCACTTTGTAGTAATCCCTCACTGATGAATGGGCGGCTGGGTTCCCCAAGTGGAGATCTTCGTTCCAAATTGCTCCTCTACCATTATCTTTGAATATCGACCTGAGTTTCCCAATGTTGTTATCAATATTTCCAGGGGACAAGCCCTTTTGGCAATTACAGACAAGTGGCCTTTGTGCTGCTTCAGTTGCTGATGCTGCCTGGCATCCCTCTGAGTGTAACACAGCTTTCCCAAATTGGTCCCTCCAGACTAGAAATTGTATTACATCATTGGGTGCAGCGGTTGCTACTGATTTCTTATCAGAGAGAGACCATAGGAAAGACTCAAGTTGTTGTTGCAGGTTGCTCTTTTGACGCTGATATGGTTTTTTCGCTTTGAAAGATTCCAGGAACTGTAAACGGCTTATCATTCGGTCTTGATCAATCTGGACTAGCTTTGGAGGGTCTGCAAGCCGACGGTGCGCTTTGCGAAATCCGCATTTTTGGCAGAAATTATGATCACTGTCATTTGGATAGCCACATATCAAGCAACTCACAGCTGGTTTCCAAAGTCTTGGGATTTCAGGGTACATCTAGAGAGGAAGAAGCTAACTAATGCAAGAGTCTATATACAAATAAGTCTCAAGGAAGTGGTCTTAAGTGCCATCCAATCTTCTTGTTTGGAGGAAACATCAAGACATCACAATGTCCTTTATTCCCAACGAGTAAATGGTCCACGCATGTAGAATTCAATAATGGCCACCAAAACGTCCTTGGAGAGATATCCGGGACCACTATTTAGAGACGAATCTTCATGGACTTGAAAAAATTTAGCAATGGACCAATCAGAACAAATGGCGGGAAAACATACAGGTTTTCATCAGAAGGCAAATTTTGTGCAAAAACATTAACAGCTTCAGCTCCCACGCAGGGGTAAGGCGAGAAAAATCTCAAAGGTTGGCCATTACGATCTGTTCTGACATTAGACGGTAGCGCCATCAAATCTATGGTTATGAGGACCAAAAGCACGATCTACAACTTCCCACGACTGGTCAGAAAGCCGGCAATCTATGTCAGACGTGTATCTTGAGGGGGCATCAGCTTCCATCTGTTGTGATGGTACATATGTTAGGTTCAGATTAATGTTTAGGTTAAGGTAGAGGTGAAATAGCCGTTTTATTTCATTGATTAAGGAGATGCTACGACTCCCTTCCTTATTCCAACCATCAATTAGATTTTTGTTGTCGACAAGGGCATTTACTCTACCATTCTGGATTTCGTTCGAAAATACCATCGAGGTGTGTTGTAAAGCCTTGGCTTCTTTGACAGCAATAGAGCAAGGTAGCTCGTCGTTCCTCCAATAGTCGTGTGATTCCTTTTTGTCAGCAGGCAAAGACAGAATGCCGCCCCATCCAGAGTTGGATGCATCTGAACATAAAGATACCGTAAAATGTTTCTCACTCTTCCAGGGCATGCATTTTCCCCAGGTATCTAAAAAGCGCCAATGTACAAGTTCCTCTTTAAGTTCCTCAGATACCAAAATAGGGTTTTGCTTGTTAAAACATTGGCTTATGCTGGCATTAACTTGGCGAACGTATAACTTCGCAGCGGGGACAGCCAAGGAGAATGAGATCGCTTTTCCAGTGAATCTTTGAAGCGTCTTGAGAGCAACGGTTTTTGATCGGATCATCGATTCTCTGAGAACGGCGAACTTCTCTCTTTTTTCTTTCGGAAGAATGAATGCTTGTTTTACCAAATCAGAAACAAAACCCAAGAAGGTAATCTTCTGTGTAGGGGTTAGCACGGACTTGTTAAGGGCTACAAAGTATCCACAGTGAACCAATGCAAGAGAGGTCATAAAAACTGCACCTTCTGCAAGTTCAAAATTTGTCCAAGCTTGAGACGCATGATTTGGAAGGGACAGCTGACCTATATGTCTGTCATCGATGTATTGAGACAGTGGAACACCATTTGAACGAACGAAACTTGACACACCTTGCCCTACCGTATGATAAACATAAGCACTAGGGCTCCACCCGAATGGAATAGTGCTGTATGTGAAAAACCATCCTTTCCAATAAACTCTAAAAAACTTTTTGCTATCCTCGGTCAATTTTATATGATCGTAACCTGACTTATCGTCTAGTTTTGTTTGAAAGGAATCTTTCTCAACATATCGTGGCAAATCCGTAACTGAATCAAAACTAGTTGGTGGACTTTGACACCAAAGGTTGAGGAACCTCTCATCGTGGCACATCCTCGGTTTGCAGGGCTCTATTGTTATAGGCATAACTAGGTGTGGCGGCGTGCATTGGTCCTTTTTTACCCCATATGGAAAGGGAACCATTTGTGACTCGTTCTATGATTGTGCTTGAAATGAAGTCTTCAAAGTCGTCACAAGATTTGCTATTCGGGAAGAATTTTCTTGGGGGGTAATTTGATTTGTAGGAAATTCCTTGGAAAGACCCTCGAAAAGGGCGCAAAAAGTCATATATTGATACACCATGTTTTAAATACCCAAGAATTTCATCACACTTGTAATAGCCTCTTAGGACATATTCCCATGCATCAAATTGTTATGTAGTTCTCCTGCCACAAAGTAATTTGGGTCTCGAAAAATGACATCTGCTGCCTTTGCCTTAGCGTTGCGATTCTTTACATCAAATAAATAACATAATGGCTTCTGGGTGACCTGACTGGAGGGCAACCCCTCATGACTGCACCATTTAATCTTACTTGCCGATCTGACTCCCTCACCATGACCAAGGCGAATTATAACTTCCTCAAATGATGAATAGCCACCGGCGGTCTAGGAGTAAGGATAAACGGAAAAAATTTTGGTGCTTTCTTAACAAAAAAGCGGGTTACCCCTTCAACCAGGTCACCAAGAACAACAGCTATGCTGCGTATGAAGACCCTTAGCTAGGTCCCCTGGTGACTAAGACGAGGAGAAAACACTAAGAAATGGCCGAAAAAGGAAGAATTGCTTTGGGAAGAATCTCAAAACCGGCCAAAAAACAAGTTACAAAAAGAAACCACTCTTCAAATTGCTTCCAGATGAAGGCAATGGGAAAAGGCAAAACACATTTCATTGCTTGAAATTTGACCTTGTTGGTACCGTGAAGAAAATGTGTTGACGCGCCCACGCCGGCCCCAGATCCAATGACAGAGAGCAAGGCATCAACACCGCCAAGCCGCCTTGAACGTTCTCTGGCATAAAAACAAAGGCCCACGACCCGCCAACACAATTCCTTCTAAATGGAGCCTTAGCGAAGAAGCAACAAACAGGCAGAGAAAGAAAAATAAAAGAAAGAGTCGAATTTTGATTCCATTTCATTCTTTCTCTTGCAGATTGTTCAAATATCACAGAAACTACAACAACATATATACAGCAACATATATAAAAATGTCAATTGTTTTTGTTATATGGTTCGGGCCTTCTATAAGGGTGTGTACTACCTCTTTGTTTGTAACAATAGTAGGCAGTATGCCCGGGTGTGTAACAATAATCACAAAATCTACCCCTACTGACCCCAAGATGTTGCCCTGGGACCCCACCATTGAAAGGGTTTACATGTTGTACTGGGAATCCATATGGACCAGGTGGAAGGGGGTACTGGCCAGCAATTTGACTTCTGAGGAAAACAGGGGGCTGAGGGAGGGGACAACAGGGTTAATTGCTGTCGAGACTGGAGCCTTCTTATCATCTCTGTACGTTTCATCAACCTTTGATAATGAGTTTAAGATCTTGTCGTAATCCTTGTCTCCTAAGAGAGATAACACATATTGTTTGAAATGTTCTTTAGGCTTTTCGATACGCTCAGCTAAGATTGCGTAGACAGCTGCGTAGTAGTCTGCCTTCTCATCCTTTAGCTCTCTGCTGATCGTTTTAAGGCTATCGACTTTTTCCAGAGCTTGGTATTTATCGAAGTCAACCAGCTGTCTTAAGGCATACTGGGTGATTCCTGTCTTAATTGAGGCTATTGTAGGGTTTCTTTCAATTTCTAGAGCTGCCACTCTTCTTAGTAATAATGTAACATCCGGCTACGAAGAAAATAGATTAACTACAAAGTAACCAAATATAAATCGTGATGAAATCTAGCATCAGATAATCATAACATCAATTTTCAACAAAATGACAAGGTGCCGGAAAACGAATCAATCAGATATTTCCATCAACGAAATTTTCACCTACACTGTTAATTATGATACTTAAATCTATGAAATATTTCCAGCAACGAAGTTCTCGCTTGAACTGGACAAATTACGTTACTTAAATCCATCAAATATCTCCAGCAACGAAATTCCCGCTTGAACTGGACAAATCACGTTACTTAAATCCATCAAATATTTCCAGCAACGAAATTCTCGCTTGAACTGGACAAATTACGCTACTTAAATCCATAAAATATTTCCAGCAGCGAAATTATCGCTTGAAATGAACAAATTACGTTACTTAAATCTATCAAATATTTCCAGCAACGAAGTTCTCGCTTGAACTGGACAAATTACCTTACTTAAATCCATCAAATATTTCCAGCAACGAAATTCTCGCTTGAACTGGACAAATTACGTTACTTAAATCCATAAAATATTTCCAGCAGCGAAATTATCGCTTGAACTGAACAAATTACGTTACTTAAATCTATCAAATATTTCCAGCAACGAAGTTCTCGCTTGAACTGGACAAATTACCTTACCTAAATCCATGAAATATTTCCAGCACCGAAATTCTTGCTAGAACTGGACAAATTACGTTACTTAAATCTATGAAATATTTCCAGCAACGAAGTTCTCGCTGAACTGGACAAATTACGCTACTTAAATCCATCAAATATTTCCAGCAACAAAGTTCTCGCTGAACTGGACAAATTACGTTACCTAAATCCATCAAATATTTCCAACAACGAAATTCTCGCTTGAACTGGACAAATTACATTGCTTAAATCCATCAAATATTGCCAGGTTTTGAAACGAAATCCACGCCGACACAGCTAAAGGACTTGCACGTGTTCACATCCTGTAAGCGAAGTACCCTCGGTTGTGATCCGAAGCAAAGCACCTTTAGTGGCTAAATATTACGCCAATTGTTGCAAAGGACGGCGTGCAAGAAGGGGAAAGGAAAGCTAACCCTGCCTGACATGAAGAACAAGGATTAAAAGTTCAGAACAATAGCTCAGATAGGCCCTGAACATCGAGAAAAACAACCAGACTTACATTATTGTTCTCCATCGGTGCAGGAGCAGGAACGACTGGAGGCGGTACCCCTTGCTGCACCAAGGCAGCTTCGACAGTTGCCACGTCGATAGGATTTGGAGCTTGGGCCATGTCAGCGGCGACTTGTACAGAGAATGACATTTCGTCGAGATGCTTGTTGCGTGGAATAATTAAAGTTTCTGTTTCAGTTTCAGTTTCATATTTTAAATTCACTACATACAATTTCTCATTAATAAACTATTCAAACAATTAACTAAACTAAGTTACAAATGTTACAGAAAAAATTAATACAAAATAAACACTAAACATGTAGGCAAAAAGAAAAATTGCATGGAGTGAATTAATTAAAGGAGGAGTTCTCTCAGTAGTTAGACTAATCGAGGAGAGAACACCCCCTGTTTGAAGAGTTTCTTATTTAAGTTTAATTCCTTTCATTGAAATTGGGTGGATGGTGACCTTTTTGCATCCATTTTTCTGCAATCAAAATTGGTAGTTTCTTTCAAAGAGGTAGGCTTTGACTTTTTTTCGAAAATTATTTGCAGATGGGGACTTTTTTATTTCCACAGGAATGTCATTCCAGCACTTAGCTCCAAAGTAACGTACTGATCTAAGACCATATTGCTGGGTATTCATCTGGGTTAGGAAAATATCATTGTTGGTAGCTTGCCGCGTACTATATTGATGAACAGAATCCACTAATTCAAAGAAAGTATGAAAATAAGAAGGAGCAATCTTATTAATACAACCATAAACAAAACTAAGCATTTTCAACTGAAAAAGATCATGAAGTTTTAAAATTTTCAAATTAGAGAAGATAGGCATAGAAGGTGCAGTAAAATGCTCAAATGAAATAGCCCTTATAACTCTTTTCTGTAACAAAAACACTGGATTAATGTGAGTCTCATAGGTGAGACCCCAAACCAAGATACCATATTGGAGGAAAGGTGAAAATAAGGAGTTGTAAAGACAGACCAAAACATCAATAGGTAAGAAGTACCTTACTTTGAAAAACATACCACAAGTTCTAGCCAGTTATTTAGACAGTTCTGTTAAATGATACCTCCATGTAAGATTTTCATCTAGAAGGAGACCCAGAAATTTGACATAACAAGTCTGCTTGATAGGAAGCTTTCCAATTTTGGTATTAACATGAATTCGAGCTTAATTACTGTCCGCAGTCCCTTGAGACTACCACAATAACTTTTTATCTCCAGGGAACGCCACAGCCGTGTTCCTATTCAAGAGCAGGACAACTTCCCTAATGAGAATATTTATCTGATCTCTCGAGATCAGGTTGATCATGAAGTATCTTCAAATTCCCTGCAGGTGGGTCATCAACAAGAGAGGAGACATCTTTTGGTCCTCGAAAGATCTCCAGACCTTCCTGTCTTGACTCCCGAGAGATCCCATAACAAGTTCTTTTCAAGGAATGATTCGACGGTTTCAAGAGTGTGTTGATGCCCAAGGGAGTACTTTCACCGATGAACATTATGCGTAAAATAGATTGTCGATACTGAGAGATGAATGAAGCTGATTTCGCAGCTCCCTTGACGGTAAGTCTCACATAAGCTGTATTTTGTAAAACACATGTTATGCCGTCTTCAAATGTTGTTGATTTTATTCCCTGCACGTCAAGAATTTGCTTAGGCCAAAACGTCAAAGCTCTGGTTTGGAGGTGGAGGCAAATTTGTCCTTTGAAGACTAATATCTTCACTCTCGACTCACCGATATCAAGAAACAAAGTATCTATGTTCAAGTTAGCTATCGAGGTATGTCCTGAAAATCACTTTTGATTGATTCACGCTATATTCTAGTTGCTAGGGTCGACCAAATCTGTATACTTTTTTTGGGACACCGGTAGTTCTCTAGAACTTGGGTCTGGTTATATGGCTAAGCTTTGGTGAACTTTATGTGGCATTTCAATATGAATTTCAATATTTGGCAAATTTGATCATATTATGTGACATATGGCTCACGTTTGTAACCAAATTTTTGAAAGCTGTTGCCGTATTCCCACTTACGATATTTGAAGTAGGTTTCTTTACCAGTTTTAAGGAGATTTGACACAATTTTCCTCTTTGGACATTCGTGCCACTTTGTGTGCCATTTGGACCAATTCAGTGACAATGTTTTCAAAATTTATATTCATAGTCGTAATCAGCATGTTTGAAATAGGCTCCGTACCAATTTTTAGACAAATCTATGCAATTTCAATTTTCGGTCATTTGTGCCACTTTGTATGCCATTTGAGCCAATATAGTGACAATATTTTCAAAAATTATGTCCATATTCGTAACCAGCGTGTTTGAAATAGGCTCTGTACCGATTTTGAGACAATTCGGAGAAATTTCGATTTCAGCAGAATATTCATGGTGTGACCACCAGGTTGGACACAAGAAGGGAAAGGGTTAAGCAGCTTTACACTTATAACTGCACCTATTTACAAATAAATATACCATTTCAACAATCAAAATCGGAGACTGGGGAGAGCGGTTTGTTCTGGTGAATGGCGGATGCAGTTCTGGTAAATGGCTGCCGCGTAGTTGGGCCGTTGAAGTAAACATTGAGTTTTGCAAGCTGTGGCTACGATCGCGACGACGGCAGCTATTTACCAGAACTGCATCCGCCATTTACCAGAACAAACCGCTCTCCCCAGTCTCCTATTTTAATTGTCGAAATGGTCGATTAACATCTTTAACTTCACACTTTCCTTGTTGTAATGGTTTATATTAATTTTCTTGTTTTTATAAAATTCGTGGAATTAAGCAGTTTTATACCCTAACTGCACATATTCACAAGGGAGTCAACATCTTGAACTGCACACTTTGCTTGTTGTAGTGGTTTACATTATCTTTTTTTGTAGTAACTTAATTCGTTGAATTAAGCAGTTTTATACACATAAGTGTACTTGTTTAGAAGGGAATCAACACCTCTAACAACACACTTTGCATGTTGGAACTTTACATTAACGTTGTTGTATTAATTTAAGTCGCGCAATTTCTAAACGAAGACAGATATGAAAGTAAAACTGTGCATCTATGCTAAACTTTATATGCAGAACAAGATTTCAGCCATAAAAATACGAAATCTCAAACAACAAAAGACTTCTGTCTTCGCACCTCTTATCTTGAAATGATGGATTTGCAGCGAAGTTAATGTTACAATATCCTTTTTAGTGGCCTGGAAGCTAGTACCGCAATCTAAAAATATTTTTAATAAAAATAATCTAATAAAAATATTAAAAAAAATTTTTGCAATCCTGTAATTACTATGGCGTCATTCCAAAGTTCCTCAACTTCAAGCTATCCAATTCCCGACTGCGCTCTTCTATGATGTACACCAAATGCAGAAGAAGACTCCTCTCGGTTGAAATGGCACACAAAAAGAAACACATTCAAAAGCTTCAAGAAAAACTCATGGCCTCTCTTCAAGATCTTCGCTCCTGTTTTTCCTGATTTGACTATAATCACTTAGTTTCATTTGTTCATTCTCTTAATATTAAATCACTTAAACGCACCGAAGCTGTTCAGAATCGTAAACTTGATATTCTTAAGCGTGAATATTTGGCCACTGGTATAGATCCGAATAAGGTCATTTTTAATTATTCTAGTTATGACCTTAATGATAGTGAGAAAAAAGCTCTATCCCGTGGCTTAAAATTCTGCTTGCGACCTGATAAACTGGACTACTGTGGTTTTCTTACTCCGTTTGAAAAACTTGCCATCAATCTTAAAAATAGGCCTATTGACAAAGAACATCTTAATTTTGATTTTGTTAAAACTAGACTTAAAAGTTTGGCCCTCTCTGCTTATTATGGGTACGATTCTGCGCAGCTTCCACTGAATATTAGTAAAGCTGAAATTGCCACCCTTAATAATTTAAGCAAGAATAGGAACATAATAATTATTCGCCCTGATAAGGGGAACGGAGTTGTTATTCTAAATCGCTCTGACTACATTGAGAAAGTTGAGGCTCTTTTGACCGATGCCTCAAAGTTCTCTAAATTGGACATTGACACGCTTGAAATTTGTCAGAGGCGGGAGAACAGGCTCGTTCGCTTTCTCCGGGACACCTTACTTAAACAAAAAATCATAACAGAGGAGGTTTACCGTCAGTTGTTTCCTTCTGGTAGCGTTCCAGGTGTTCTCTATGGCCTACCTAAGGTTCATAAAGATAGCTGCCCTGCTAGACCAATCTTATCGGCAATTGGTACCTATAATTACAATATAGCTAAGTTTTTTGTTCCCATATTACAGCCCTTTGCTGTGGGTCAATACACAGTCAAAGACTCATTTGCTTTCGTCTCGGAGATCACAGCCTACAAAACTGACCGTGATCTTGTCATGGCTAGTTTTGATGTTTCTAGCCTTTTTACTAACGTTCCTCTAGATGAGTGTATTGACTTGTGCGTTGACTTGGTGTTTGAGGACTGTGATACATTTATATTTAAGGACTGTAAATTTAATCGCGACCACTTTCGAAAACCTCTTAGCTTTGCCGTGAAGGACAATCATTTTGTATTTAATGGACAATTATACGACCAACTTGATGGCGTCGCCATGGGATCACCCCTGGGCCTTCCATGGCAAACATCTTCATGTGTGCTTTAGAGCAGAAATACTTGAATGGTTGTCCTTCGGAATTTAAACCGGTGTTATACCGTAGGTACGTTGATGATACATATTGTTTATTTAGACATAGAGAACACGTTGATAAGTTTCTTGAACATATTAATAAGTTCCATCCTAACATAAGATTTACTGTTGAAGTTGAAGAAGATAATAACTTATCATTTCTTGATGTGCTTGTCACACATGAACAAGGTGGCTTTTCTACTAGCTTATACCGCAAGAAAATATTCACTGGACTTTATACTGATTATGCTAGCCTTGCCCCCGACAAATATAAGATCAATTTAGTTCGTATTCTGGTGTTTCGCACCTTTCATATTTGCTCGTCCTATATTAGCTTTCATTATGAATTAATGCGCATTAAAAGAATTTTGACTGAAAACTGCTTTCCTAGGTCCATCATCGACCGTGTGATTAAGTCTTTCTTAGATGGCAAGTTCGGTAAAAAGCCCCCAAAGAAGACAGACGACAAAACTCCCCTCATTTTTTGCCTGCCTTACTTAGGCCGCTATACCTTACAGGTTAAAACCAGACTTATTAGGCTCATCAAGCAATGTTATCCTGCACTTAAGTTGAAAGTCATTTTTACTTCCCCTAAACGTATTTCTTCCCTGTTTAGGTTTAAAGACAAGCTCCCATCTCTCATTTGTTCTTCTGTTA
The DNA here is from genome assembly GCA_964019985.1 of Aurelia sp. 4 Dawson et al 2005. Lineage (NCBI taxonomy): Eukaryota > Metazoa > Cnidaria > Scyphozoa > Semaeostomeae > Ulmaridae > Aurelia > Aurelia sp. 4 Dawson et al 2005. The sequence continues at coordinate 3,803,925 of OZ026511.1, read as the reverse complement.
TTTACCGTTATAGGTGTCCTGGCTGCCATGCCTCGTACTATGGGAAAACAACCCGTAATTTAGTTGTCCGCTGCAGAGAACATTTGGGAATTAATAAAGCAGGTCAAAAGATAAAGAGCAGTCCTTCTGCCGTTAGGGACCATATTTCTAAGTCTGGCCACGATGCGTCCCTTGAGAACTTTGAAATCATCAGTAGGACTGACAACTCGTTTGACCTTCTTATCCACGAGAGCCTTCTGATCCTACGAGACCGGCCCTCACTTAATTCACAATTGTCCTCTATTCCCTTAGCGCTGTTCTAATCTAGTTGTTTACCCGCTTTTGTTGTTTCCATGTTTACCCCCTGTTTTTTGGTTCACCTTCTTGACTGACATTTTTTCCCCTTTACTCGCTGTCTTGCACGTTTTTTGCCTTTTTTGGTACCCTTTGTTACTGCCTTATATAATGGCTGTTTACGCCCTATCTGCACGCTGATGATGGACCCTGGAATTGGTCCGAAACGTTCGTAATCAAATTATGGCTTAGCCACTTATTCGTAATCAAATTATGGCTTAACCACTTATGTGTCTCATCATGGATTTGTCTCTTGAATTCGCTTAATTATAACATGGATTTGTCGAAAAGTATGGAAAGCTGAAAATGAATAAAATGGTTTTTTTGTCGTCGTTCTTGTCCTCCGAATCTAAAAATAGCACAAAGGAGCATTTTTTCAGCTTGTGTCCATATCCCATTTTTCAGTGTATCAAACTGCCCATTTCTACCAAGTTTCATGCTGGTATCACAATTTGCACGATTATTGTAATAATAATCAATGTTTCTTCTCTGCCGATTCTTCTTCCCTTCTCCAATATTTATAATTAAGCCGAAAGCCTGGCTGTGCTCAGCTTTGTCCGTCATTTTCAAATCACCGTATACTGAACCAGCACGAGGCCGAAGTTTGTTAAAATTCAAAATATTTGAAAATAGGAATGGATCTGTTGTCGACTGTTGCAACAAAGCAAAATTCAGTTCATGTGACAATCAGGGCTTGTAACGTTGTAATTCGTTTTCTTTTGAAATACCATCGTTATTTGATGCTTAAATCACGGGCTGTAGGAAATGCTGAAATTGGAAAAGGATCTATGTATGATACATCGAGTTATTCCCATCCATGATATAGCGACTTCTTTTCCTTCTGTGTGTTCCCTCCGTGACCGGCGGCAGCTTGACGCGAGCTCGAGAAATTGTGCCAATCAAGTGTTTTAAAAAGAACCAGAAACGAAATGAGGAAAGGAATGGGTAAGAAGTAAGAAGTCTGGAAACAATAGGCGCTTTTGTTTCGTCGGCCTCAGGCTTTCTCCATATGCTTGAAACATTCCACAGCTTCGAATTCAGGGATGCACCGCCACATTTGGGGGTAATTTTTTTATTCACATAGAATAATTTACAACAATATCTACGCTGTACTATACTTATCCAAAACTACTAGACAGCACCACAGGGACAATACCAAGGGGAGCGAAAAGCAACGACTACCCTAAGGTCAAAAACATAAGACACACAATATTAAGCTAAAACTACAGCATACACTACTAGATTCTGTCTCACATTAGATGTCGGATCAGGGTTGGGATGAAACATGTGGAAAGTCACGAGCGGAAACTCGTCCTTGATATTAGATAAATAAAAAGATCTGACATCTAAGATGAAACAGAATTTACAAGGGAAGAAGCAAGAACATTTACAAAAGGGTACTTGGTGGTTGATTTGTACACAGCTGAAGCTTCAATAGATCTCAATCAAACCGACCAGTTTCACTAATGAACCGTAAAGTCAATCTAGGAATATCTCTGTTCACTTCACAAGAAAGGTCCTTATCACCATATAGTAAGAGCGAGCTGTGTCAAAGCACCATTTGAAAGGTTAGCGATTTGCACAAATGGTCATAATAATTCTTCAATTTCAGCAAGAAGATCTCTTCGTTGATCATCAAAGGACGGGCAGAGCAACAAAAAGTGTTCTGTATCCTCAACACCATCGCTTGTTGGGCATATTGGGTTTATGGAATCCCTGAAATTATGCTTGAATTTGTGAAAATTTAGCTTGCTGAGACTAACCCTAAGTTGGGTAAGAAGGGACAAACCTATTGGGTCGTAAATTCCAAAAACAGATTTTGCAGGGGGCGGATTATCGATAGGAGCTTTTTCTTGAAAACGGAAACTGAGGGTGCAAGTCTCAATTCAGGCTCCAGCTTATTCCATTCGGATAAACAATATGGATAAAAACTGGATATGAATTTTTCTGTTCTTGCCGTCAATCGCCCAATGACATTCTGGTTGCGAAGAAAGTACTGTGACAGATGAAGAGGGGGGATTGGAACTACTGTATAATCAGGGCTAAGATTATTTACAAACTTATAGAAAATGTAAGGCGTCTAATCCATCTTCGGGAACTTAGTGACTCCAAGCCAAGCTCTGTGTAAAGTTTTTCGCGAGACGTTCCCCTCCATGATCCAGTTACAGCCAAAGCAGCAGAATACTTAACAGACTCTAGCTTCTCCATTAAATTAGGTAAGATTATATTTTGGCTGAGGGTAATTTCTGTAGATAGACGGGGGTTTCATTACATACTCAAGGGCGAATAAAACGCTCATTGGTTCCTTGGTTCACGTTGAGAAGAAGGAGAAACATACGACTAACACATGCAATGAAAGAAAAAAATGAAAGACAGCCAAGCAGCTCCCGGCAGCTTTACTTCTACTCCTGAGATGGCGTCAGATTTATTTCAGTTCGGGGTCTTAGCAAATTTTGTCGCTGAGGGGGCACGTTCCCGCGGTATATGCGTAAGAAATGGACAATAAATAAGGATACCTCGAGAAACTCATCACTTCTGTAATTGCGTTGATAACATCGGTATAACATCTTGATGGAAGTAAAGTAACGTAACGTTACGGTTTTCACCGAAACAGATACAGGAAACACAATAAGTAAAGTAAATTCAATACTCAACGGAAAGAACGGAGAAATGAATAGGAATCGAACGAACAATATTCTACGTACAAATATTTGGCCATCTATGTCCACTACAAATTCAATCTCATCGAAGTAAACAACGTTATTTTAACAGTTTCTTATTCACGTTCTGATGCGCGCTACAGTCACAGTAGGGCCTTTATCCACATAACAAAGTCATAGAACGATTCTTTTGAAGATAAAAGGGTTCGAACAAACAGCAAAGACAATAAGTCTTAAATGAAGCGCTTAATTCCAGTCCACGCAAGAGTCCAAGGCAAGGGGTGCAACAAATTGCCCCTTCCAGAGCTAAGGGGCAAAGCCGTAACGTTTGAGCTATCCTGCCCTCTTAAATAAGAATAAAAAAATAGGAAAATAGAAACATGTTTGCAAAGAACGGACTAGGTTCCCAGCCAAAGTAAAGTAAAGTAAAGTGAAGTAAAGTAAAGTAAAGTGAAGTAAAGTAAAGTGATTTAAAGTAAAGTAAAGTGAAGTAAAATAAAGTAAAGTAAAGTAAAGTAAAGTAGAGTAACATGCAAATAAAGTACCTTATTTTCTTTTCGAGGAAACATCGTGACAAAAAATTCTCCTTCTTTCAGACGGCTTCCGTTTTAACAATGCAGTACTAACATTATTAGTTTGATTAACCATTTGTCTCTTATCAGTCTTACAATCTCGTTTATTTCTCTACTTACACTCGTATGTCTTTATGCCAAACATGTAGAGGGTGCCTATCGCTTTAGAGGGCAGGGAAGGAAGCTCGCTTTCCTTGCTTTGTTTGCTGTGGGCGGCTCCATCACCATGGGCCTAAACTTAAAGTTGCAAGGAATAAAGTATAAATCGTTTTAATAACTTGGAAGTATCAATAGTTACTGAGAACAATACACCTAGTCAAAATGGATCGGTTTATTTAATTATCTCAATCTACTTACTTGAACGCAAACTGTAAATAACTGTTCATGTACTGCTCCTGTTCCACCTGCTCCATCGTACAATCTCCTTCCTTCGTCAAAACGGTAGGTTTTTCTCATGAAACTTTAAAAAGCCCGCCCTATTCTTTGCAGCCCACCCGTCTTTCATGACCGAGCTGAGGAAGCCGTGCCATAGGTATGACGTCACACCCATGACATGCTATTGTTTTCGAAGATGAAATTTGTTTCGAGCATTGAGAGATCTGGGAATCACAGATGCGAAAGGTTTTCTAAACCATATAACAGAAGTACACACAAAAGGAAACAAGTCGATCTATCATGAATGAAATTAAAACTTTGGATAGGAATAACTCGATGCATCATACATAAATATCTTTCCAAATTCAGCGTTTCCTGCAGCCCGTGCTTAAATCCAAGACACTGAAACCCAAATTCTATTCAATTTGGGGATGCAGTTGCTACGTCTTTAAAATCGCACTTAACCACAAAATGCTCATTCAGGGTTTGGAAGTTGTCCAGACAAATTTCCATGTATGGAAGTAGCAGCGTTACAAGCCTTGAGATACGAAGAACAGTGCATGGCTGGCACATCCTTTTTTCCCTTTAACTCTACGTCACCCTTGCTCTCATTTGGTGTTCGAAAAAGAAAACAAATAGTTGCTGACGAAGGATTTATGTCGTCGGAAAACAAAGCCAAGAGGGGAATCAACACAAAACAATGATGGAACATTCTGGTATAGCTTTGATATCACTCTGAACTCTTCCTGTCGCCCTTGCTTCAACGTGATCTTAACAAATTTAACAAATAACTTTATAATTCGATCACCTATGCATCAGTCTATTTTTACAGCTCCATAAATTGTTCTGATGAAGTAATATGATGTATAAAAGCCAATGGTTCCAGTCAGGAGCCAGAACGATCCAGCCATTAGCAATGAGTATGAAAAGTATAGCAAGCTTGAAACGAAATCCACAATATGAAGCTGAAATGGAATTTGCGAATTCGTTACTGATGAATTTCAATATTGGAACACGTGGGATAAAGTGTTGTCTTGTTTTAAGCCCCTTTTCCGGCATTTTGCAACCAAAAATTCAGAAGAGTCGAACTTAACTATATTCAATGCAATGCTTCATAAGAGCGTCAGAAAAATCAATGAAATAGTTTCATATTTTGGCTTTGTTTGCACAAGGATTTGAATCATTCATATCCATTAAATACTCTAAGTATTTTGAATATCATATGTAGGAAACTGTATCTAACTCACTCGGTACATTTCACTAGTTTACCATAGGGTCTCTATCAAGCTCACAGGGGCTTATTTAATTTCGGGCAATCCAGATAGGGGCTTAAAAGAGAAGGGGCTTATTGAAAAAACAAATGACAAGGACATATATAATAGGTGCACAATGGATTCAAAATAGCGTCGGAAATGTGTTTTCACCCTTGTTTCAACAAGAAAAATTTCTCTCCAACCCAGACCTCAAATCAAAGAAAACTATTTCACACTTCTTTGTCTGCTTATCAGAATCGAAAGCTTTGTTGATCTAAATGCTTTTCTAACTTTATGAGACGAAAACTTCGCATTGGTGGCCTTATGTAGTAGCAATTTGTTTGTGAGTGGGCTTGTCAGGATGTCTAGCTACTTAATGCTAATTTAGGGCCACTATGAATGCCGCGGTGAGGCATGGGACCCTTAGCTTAAGATGACTCTGTGTTCCGCTGTGATGAACAAGGACAGCCGGTTACCATAAATCCTCCTTTCTAGGAACTTACTAATTACTCTGGAACTAATTAGGTCTATTGGACTTCTGTAAAAGGTATAATCATGGCAATTACTCATATTTATGGCAATCGAAAGATACATTAGACAAAGCTGTTTTCAGAGCTTTGGAGACGGCTCGTTTCAAAATATCTTACTGGCTTCAGAAGAACTTCATTTTCCACTCCGCTAATCTAAGGATTTTGATCAAACTTTCTTACCACTAACATTATATGTTCATGGACACACATGCTCAATTTGAAGTCAAAAGATTGGCCAGCTTTCCGCAATAAATGCTGAAGTTTAGTATCCAACTCGAGAACAACAATAGAAACACTTGTCAGTCAATTAAGAATTTGCAAATGCAAAAGACTCAGTAAGTCTAGAGCTTTACTTAGAACAACTTGCAACGAAAAAGATATTTGCAGGATCCAATAGTTTAAGGAAAGCTAGTTAGCATCCTAAAAGTACAAGAAAGTCCAAGCATCCAAAGACCATGAAATTTGCAATGTTTTATAGGGTAATCCACGACGTTCCATATTTTTACGTTACAGTCGAGGCGAGTAAGCCAAACTTGTCGATTTCATAAATCAAACAGAATTCGGGCTACATATAGAATGAGAACCTTTGTACATTGGACAATTAGAAATATTCTCATAAAAAGTGCAAAAGAATTGCTTTATTGAAAAAAAGAAGTCTTTCAAACAAAGAAGTCTTGTTTTTCTGATGATAATGGTAGTTATAATAATGATATCAATATTGATTAATATTAATAATAATAATAATAATAATAATAATAATAATAATAATAATAATAATAATAATAATAATAATAATAATAATAATAATAATAATAATAATAATAATAATAATAATAATAATAATAATAATAATAATGATAATAATAATAATATGAAAACCAAACCACCTTTCAACAAAAACAGAAAATGAAATATAGAAAATAAAACTGTTTTTAAAACTGACGTTTCGATTTAAAATCTTCTTCTGAGTAAAACTTTACTGGGACAGCCGAGAATTTATACAAGTTGTTTACAGAAAAAATATACATGACAAGTCTATTTACAAACCAAAATATGCCAAATTTACTTAATCGCTTTGTCCCTGATCACTTGAGAATGGATTGGAAGCGTTTTAAAGTTTAATTTACTCCTTTGAGGCTGTCCTGGCAGCTCTGCATTTATCCCCCAAGGACCCTCCGAAAGATTCGCATGATGCTTAACTATTCTTTTAGCAAGAGCTAAATCCCAGATGGTCTAATACTAATTCTGATTTCTTTGATACCCCTGAGGCTGCCCTGGCAACTCCCTTTCCCCCTAGTGACCCTCCGAAAGACTCGCTTGATGCTTAACTCTTCTTTTAGCAACAGCTGAATCCCAGATGGCCTAATGCTAATTCCTTAAACCAGAGCAACCTCTAGAGACCTTTAGATGCATTAGCAGAATCTAAGTTGTTCCCCCGCACGCAAACACGTCCAGTTCCACGTCGGCAGCTCTTTCATTTAGACCCTTGGGTGAAAAAGTTTGAAGTCGATATTGCCAAAACAACTCCTTCCTACGTAGTGAAAACACATCATCTGCAACGTCTATAATTTTAATCCCGACCCGGAAACTGCCATTGTGTCCGTCTTCAAAAAAATGATTGAAAAAACTTGCTTGTGGAACCGGTTTCCCTTTATCGAGAGAGTTTTCGTTGTGTTTGCGTGCGTATGTTCTAAAATAAGATTTGTAAACATTAAATCTTTGCCGAAATTTGGTCTTTGTACTTCCAACATATTTCTTGTCGCAAGACTCACACTGCAACAAGTAAACGACATGATCAGAGTTGCAGTCGTACCGCCCCGAGAAGTTTTTAAAGGATCTGGTTGAATCAAAATTATGGAAAGTATCCCGCTCCATCATCAAAGGGCAAATCTGGCAACTTCTTCTGCCATTGCATCTGAAAGTACCCTTTTCCATCAACTCCTCATCGATACTTGGTAGCTTAGCCCTCACAAGTTTATCCTTCAAACTTTTTTGCCCTTCTGAACGTTACAAATATTTTGTCCTTAAAAACTGCCTCGTGCTCCTTGTCTACCAGCAATAGGTTCTGGTTCTTGCGAAGTATCTCATATACGTTATGCATGGCTGGGTGATATGTCAACACAAAAGGTATTTTCATATCATCCTTTTCCTTTGGTCTTGCATCTAACAAAGGAGCACGATCTTTGTCCCGTACCCTATCTATTTGACAGATAATAATAATAATGAATATAATAATGATAATAATAATAATAATAATAATAATAATAATAATAATAATAATAATGAAAACATTTCATTCCTAAAAGTAACTAGTTAAATAAAATAGTAAAGATAAAAGTTTATATATGTCACTCTCCAAAATGGGCACGACAAAATACATTTTACCGCTGCTAAAGTCCAAAACCTTACATCATTGTAATCTTAAATCGACAAGTCCTTTAAAATACTAGGAGATCTGGATCTAGCCAGTCTTTGTCCTTCTTTCAAAAAAGGTAGTATGTTGATCGAATACAAATATTGATTGCTGTTTTAATTACGTTTGTTGCATTTTCTTTTGGAAGTCCTATACTTGTTAATGCATTGAATAGATTTTGTTCAGAATCGTTTTTACCGATGAGTCCCAGAGCGCTCATACTCAGATTGACGAAAGTAGCGTTTTTGTATCTGGTATTCAAGTCTTGAAGCGTTTCATTATAGCTGGTCTGTTTCCTTTCACTGTTCTCCTTTACTTTTGTTATGAATCCACACGTTAATTCAACTACGATGTCATTTCCCTTGCGGTGGACTAGTATTAAGTCAGGCCTTTTTAATGATCTTGTTACTGTAGTTGGACAATTATACCCTGGAAGATGAGCATATATCTGAACATCTTTTAAGCCTATAAGTGCTTTCGTGATGTTAGCGAGGATGGAATTATGACGCCACGTGTAAAGCCCTTGTTGGAGATGTACTATACAGCCAATAATAATAATAATAATAATAATAATAATAATAATAATAATAATAATAATAATAATAATAATAATAATAATAATAATAATAATAATAATAATAATAATAATAATAATAATAATAATAATAATAATAATGATAATAATAATAATAATAATAACAATAATAATAATAACAATAATAATAATAATAATAATAATAATAATAATAATAATGATAATAATAATAATAATAATAAAGCATGGTTCGAAAAGTACTTTCAGGACTCGTCCAACACGAAGATTAGATATTGACTGTTTTTTTTTGTATGGAAGGTGTTGCTCATTTTTAGGACCAACGATATTTGATGGTCCTTATTGTTGGCTATTTAACTGTAGCTATTTTGCTTCAATAATAATAATAATAATAATAATAATAATAATAATAATAATAATAATAATAATAATAATAATAATAATAATAATAATAATGAATGAAGGAGATAGCTATAAGTACCTGGGAATAATGGAAGCAGACCAGATCTTGCGTAAGGAAATGAAGGAAAAAGTAAACAAAGAGTATTTTAGACGGACAAAGAAAGTTCTAAAATCAAAACTGAATGGTGGAAATAGCATCACTGCAATAAATACCTGGGCAGTGTCATTACTCAGATACTCTGCTGTTTTCTTGAAATGGACAAGAGAAGAATTGAGAGCCATAGACAGACAGACAAGAAAGATGATGACCATGTACAGAGCTCTACACCCGAGAGACAGTGTTGATAGGCTGTATCTTCCCAGGAAGGAAGGAGGCAGAGGGCTTATTTCGATAGAAGATTGTGTTGATATTGCAGAACTGAGTCTCAAGGAATATGTAATGAGAAGCAAAGAGAAAATTATATCAGCAGCCAGAGGAAAAGTAACGAAAGAGGTAGAGAGTGCAAAAGCTTACAAGAAAAGGCGAAAGGAAGAGAGGGAAACAAGTGTCTGGGAAAAGGAACTTCACGGACAGCATTTTAGACAAACGAAAGAAGTAGGAGCAAAGGAGTCGTGGACGTGGCTACAAAGGGGAGAACTGAAGAAAGAAACCGAAGGAATGATAATGGCTGCACAGTCACGGTCCCTTAGAACGAATGCCATAAAAGCAAGAATTGATAAAGGCAGAGAAGATGCAAAATGCAGGATGTGCAATGAAAAGGAAGAAACGATTCATCACATTGTAAGCGGATGTAGCAATCTTGCACAAAAGGAATACAAGCGCCGGCATGACTGCGTAGCCAGAGCACTTCACTGGGATATTTTACGTCAGCGAGGATTTAAAATTAGTGATAAGTGGTACCAACATCAACCTGAGAGCAGGGGCGGATCTAGGGTACATCCATTGGATCCTTGGATCTACTCAAAAATTTTTGGCAACCTGTCGTTTGATTCCATTTCCTATTCTCCTATTTGGTACCTTGACGGTCCGTGCTTTACACCATACCATTAGAATTGGCCGGTTTTGCTGTGTCTGTCGTGTGACTAATGTTGTCGTGTCTGGATGTAGCCACTATCGTCGCTGTGCCATTGTAAGTTAATCTGAAAGCCCCATATGTATCATGTATGGATGGAGGATGGATTGAGAAGTTCTTTTGTTCTCTGGGTCTGATCAGTGTCTGGATCGATGCTGCAATGGAGATGTAAGAATGTCGGCTGGCCCAGTGCTGAAGCGAGGTGAACTTATGCTTCCCAAACATGTGGGAACAAACATGGAGAATGGAGTTGCGAATTGCTGTTTACGGGAAGCTTTTGAGTCGGTTTGTGATGAACAAGTGTTGAATGTAGTGACCGCGTGAACTTTTTCGAAACTAAAAGCCACTGTTATTGCTCCGTCTAAGGCATGGTCAAAAGGTCCTGCATTGTCAGAGTTAGGCCTACCACCTAAAGAGGGCTAGCCTATATAGGCCAGATCAGCAAGAGATCAATGGCACAAAACATTTGCTTAACAAGTTAAGAACGATGGTTGGATCCCCTGAGGTATGCTTAAATTTTTAGGATTTGGGCTGAAGGTACTTACCAACAAGGATATTTTTGGAGAGAGTTTTAGGCCTAGGCCTAAAATTCGTGTGCAGTTTATCTTCACTTCAAAGCTATCATTGATTGATTGATGACTTTGATTGAATCAAAGTCTTCATGGATTGGTGGTGACTGATGAATTTTAGGAATGATTTGTCAACTGTGTATTACATTAATTACTTGTTTTGATTGGAACTGGATACTGATATGAACTGGACTGAGAGGCACAGTAGTCTAGGTTTTTTTTATATTTTCCAGGGTAATTTGGCATGACTTTTATCTCAAATTATTAAGCCAAAAGCTAAAGATGTGTTCTTTCAAATAGATTCATGTTCTTCTATCGGATTCACCTACAACGTGATTGTAAGTCTCATAATTGTACATCAATGAATGCTCTCTGCAATCAACATAAGCCAAGGATTGCACCATTGCAGGGCTATAAGGGAGTAGGGGGAGCCCCTCCATCAGAAGCATGTAACCTCCCTGTCAGAAGAAAAATGTACTTCTAAAAATGTAATAGAAAAATGTAAAAATGTAGCCTGATGCACTTTAGGAGTAAACTTGGGACAGTGAGGTAAAAAGGTGCACCTTTTTCATAAAGTAGGGCCCTTCTGCTGGAGGCTCTCTCCTCCCTGTTGGATAATGCCTGGTGCCACCCCTGACTTGAAGATTTGACCTGAAAATTTAAGAAACCCCAAAGCTGGGGCAAAATTGTTTTTCAAATAATATTATTCTAAAAGCATGGCAGGAAATAGTACAAATGACTTTGGAGATTCAGAATACCCATACTTATCACTAAGGAATATGATATATCCTCAGTTTATTTTTGCAACATTGCAGTCACAACATTGCAGCATTTAGTGCAATAACCTTGAAGGTGTGGTCAAAGAACATTTTCCTGAAATAGTGTTTTAAGCCAATCTAGGGGGCGTGGTTTCAAAAATTTTTCCGGGGGAGTACCCCCGGACCCCCCAACATTTCTCGCATTCGTTCCCTCGCCATGAAAGTGGATCTGGTCAAGATTTTCTCTGGATCCGCCCCTGCTGAGAGCGTTGTTGAAAATGAACTATTCAAAGTATTATGGGATTTTACAATACAGACGGATATTGAAATACATGCGAGAAGGCCAGACATTGTGATAGTGGATAAAAATTCGAATGAAACGATCATTTTGGACATAGCCATACCAGTTGATGTGAACATACGAAACAAGGAGCAGGAAAAGATCGTAAAGTACCAAGATCTAGCTAGAGAAATCAGAAAGATTTGGAATGTATCAACCAAGGTTATCCCAATTGTGATTGGTGCCCTTGGCACGGTTACAGACAGACTTGAACAGTACTTGAAGGACATGGGTGTAACAACAAGGATCGAGTTAATCCAGAAGTCAACCCTTCTTGGCACGGCGAGAATCATCAGACAAGCTCTTGATATCTAAGGAAACTAGATGTGACCCGATATCATGGACGTTAATTCCAAATGAAATTCATTTGTGCGTAGCATTCATAATAATAATAATAATAATAATAATAATAATAATAATAATAATAATAATAATAATAATAATAATAATAATAATAATAATAATAATAATAATAATAATAATAATAATAATAATAATAATAATAATAATAATAATAATAATAATAATAATAATAATAATAATAATAATAATAATAATAATAATAATAATAATAATAATAATAATAATAATAATAATAATAATAAATGGTGATGGGTTAGGCCATTCGGCTTAAAGTGAGGAGTTAGGCGTCCTCTACCTCCCTAGCTGTCTTCTTCTTTCTTTATCTATCCCCTCCTATTGCCAAGGCTCTTAAGAGCGCAGTTAAGTATGGTGCGGTGGTTCAGTGATTGATTAGATCTAAGTAGAGGCATCTAGCTCCTGGAAAGATCAGACTTCAAGATAGCAAAAGGAACCAAAATTGGTTCTCTTTGCTGGGCTAGATGTAACCCCGTACTCCGGTTCGGGACTCTTAGGTTATTCTTGGCAATCCTTTATTCTTAATGGGTGGATGGGGCTCGTTAGCCGAGGTGAAGGCAATCCATCTAGAAGAAGGAAAACTTCAATGTCAAACCAGGACAGATAGTGTTCGTTTATGGCACTCAATAGCTGGTTTCAGGTCTTGGGTGGCAATCTATCTAGTGATGGTGTACACAATAAACACACTGGGGGAAGGAAAACCCTACAGAACAAACCATGTGATGCTGTCACAACTAAAAACACCCAGGAAGGAAAACCTGGCCAACCAAACAACCATTAAAATGGAACACAACAAAAGAAAATCATCCCGCATCGCTCGTCGCGCGGTTAAACAAGGAGCGCGTCCCTCAGTGGCGGACCAGGCTGGGGTCGAAAAATTGGCTACTGGAACAAATTCCTCAACCGAAAGTCTGAATGGTAACCAGAACCGGGAAGAAACCAACTCTGGCCCATCAGACAAAACATCAAAACAAGTTAGTACGAAAGAAAAAAGAACGAGATGGACACGGCAGGAATATAAACATGTACTGTATGCTTACTATTATGCACTCGAGAAACCATCTGAAACAAATTGCACAACCAGAACTTACAACGTCTGGAGAAGAAGCAACAAAGATATCAGAACTTATATTAATGCGAACAAGCTAGCAAATGTCAGAAGAGATATCATAAAGAACAAAAGACTCACTGACGTAGAAATTCATCAAATCAAAGAAGAAGTTAGAAAAGAAATCAATAATGAAAGCAAAGAGAACACCTCTGAAGAACAAGGTATAGACAAGGAGCAGTCACCAACACCAGCAACAGATAATATAGTTGGACAGATATTTGAGAACAGAGATACCATTATAGACGAATTGAATGAGGTAGGAACTGAGCAAATAATAACAGAAGCAAGGGATAAAGAACCAACTGAGGCCCCAGAAAACATAACACCAGAGCTCCAAAGTGTTGAAATTGAGACTATGAGACAGAATATACTGAGGGAGCTTGGAATAACACAGAACATCGAAGCCAACAGCAGAGAGCCCCTTAGAAAGATCCAAAGCAACAAGAAAAACCAGGTGAAAATAAGAATAGGGAACCAAGCCTTACAAGAAATAATAAAGACGATTGAACCGAACCTTAACCAGCTTAACAACGTTATTTATGCAACAGCAAAAGTAATAACTGAGGAATGCACAAACAAAAAGAAAAGAAAAGAGAACAAGCGAAAGAAACCAACATGGAAAGAGAAAATAGAAAGAGAGATAGAGCAAATGCGAGGGGAATTATCTATTCTAAGTGAGCTGCAAAGAGGCATAAACGTTAAAGGGAGGAAATACAGAAAAATGACTAAGAAATACCAACTGACAAAAGAAAACATTGTATCAGTAAAAGAAACAATAAAGCAAAAAATGCAACTCAAAGCGCAAAGGATTAGGAGGTACGAAAAAAGATCAAAGTTTTACAGACAAAATATGGTTTTTAAGACAGATGCCAAGAAGTTCTACAGAGAAGTGGGAAAAGAAACAATAAGGGTGACGGAGATTCCACCTATTGAAGAGGTCGAGGAGTTTTGGAAGAACATCTGGAGTAATGATAAAACATTCAATGAAAAGGCAGAATGGATTGAAACTATAGAGCAGGATAATGAACATATTGAAGAACAACAGTGGACAGACATAAGTACTGAAGAAGTTGAAAAAGCCCTAAAGAAATCACATAAATGGAAGTCAGCAGGAGTAGACAAAGTAACAAACTTCTGGTTACATTCACTCCCATGTACACATAATATTCTCGCAAATCTCCTGTCTGAGTTGGTGAGACACCCAGAGAACTCCCCAGATTGGTTACCAGAAGGGTTGACATACTTGCTTCCCAAAACTAAAGAAACAAACAAACCAAAGAACTATAGACCCATAACATGTTTAAGTACAACATACAAGCTGCTCACCTCAATCCTCACTGAACGAACCTACACATTTATAGAATCGAATGATCTTTTCCCCATAGAGCAAAAGGGATGCAAGAGAGGGTCGTATGGATGTAAAGACCAACTCCTAATCAATCGAATGATCATAGAAAACTGTAAAAATAGACATAGAAACCTCAGTATGGCTTGGATTGACTATCGTAAAGCCTTTGATAGTGTACCTCATGACTGGATAGTAAAAGCACTTGAGCTATACAAGATATCCCCAGTGATAATCAATTTCTTAAGAGCAAACATGTCATTGTGGAAAACCAATCTTACACTAACACATGAGAAGGGTACGCTCAGATCAAACACAATTGATATAAATTGCGGTATCTTCCAAGGCGACTCATTATCACCCCTCATATTTTGTCTTGCGCTAGTCCCCCTATCTGCATTACTGAACAATACAGGATATGGCTACAAGATCCAGGATCGAAATATCAGTCACCTTTTTTACATGGATGACTTGAAGTTGTTTGCCAAAGATGACAAAGATCTTGAAGGAATGCTGCTAACTGTAAAGAAATTCAGTGATGATATAGGCATGACATTCGGACTAGACAAATGCGCGAAGGCAACGTTTAAAAGAGGCAAGCTAACACAAACAACATCACTAGAACTGGACAGAAGCACAGTTATAAAAGACCTAGAACAAGAGGAGCTTTACAAGTATCTAGGCGTCAATGAGAGTGACGGAATACAACATAGCCAAATGAAAGAAAAGATAAGGAAAGAATGTTATCGTAGAGTTCGTGCAATACTAAAAACTGAACTTAACTCTGCGAACCGCATAGAAGCCATAAACACGTTAGCCATTCCCGTAGTTACGTACAGCTTCAACATAATCAACTGGACCCTATCTGATATCAAGAAAATCGATGTCAAAATCAGGAAACTCATGACATGCAACCGGATGCATCATCCCAAGGCTGACGTAGACAGACTATACATCCCAAGGAAGGAAGGGGGCAGGGGGATGATACAATTAGAACTAAGCTTGAAAACGACAACAATTGGCTTACAGAAATACCTTGAAACATCCAAGGACTGGATGCTACAATTGGTAAATATCCATGAACAAGGCAAAAAAATGCATTCAATCAAGAAAGAAAGTAATAAGTTTGCTTCGGAACTAAACATCGAAGCAACAATAAACAAAGAATTACCTTGTACACTACAAGCTAAGAACCTAAAGAAGAAAGCCAAACAAGAAGGCCTGAAGAAAATACAAGAAAAATGGGAAAGCAAACCTCTTCACGGTCAGTATCCAAAACGTAGTCAACAAGCTGATGTCGATAAAGACAAAACACATCAATGGTTGCGAGGAACGGGTCTGAAGGCTGAAACGGAAGGCTTTATAATGGCTGCGCAAGACCAAAGCTTGTTCACCAGAAATTACCAATCCAAAATAGCGAAAAACGGGGCTGACCCTAAATGTCGATTTTGTGATCAATATGATGAAACAATAGATCACCTAGTGTCAGGGTGCTCTGTTCTAACACCAAATGAATATAAGAACAGGCATGATCGAGTGGGACAATACTTACACTGGAAAATCTGCAAGCATTATAATACATCGCACGCTGACAAATGGTATGAACATAAAACTCCCCCAGTAGTAGAAGGAGAAAACACAACGATACTATGGGACTTTCCAATAAACACGGACAGAGCAATCCAAGCCAACCGACCAGATATAGTCATCAAAGACCACAAGAGCAAAACATGCCTCCTTATTGATATGACAATTCCTACAGATCGAAATATTTCCGTCAAAGAATTTGACAAGTTATCAAAGTACAAAGACCTTCAAATTGAGATAGAACGGATGTGGCACCTTAAAACAACTATTGTACCTGTCGTAGTTGGTGCACTTGGGATGGTGAAAAAGGGAATCCAAAATCACCTCAATACAATCCCTGGAGAACCAAACTTGCAAGAAATACAAAAAATAGTACTTACAAGTACTACCCACCTTCTTCGCAAAGCACTGTCAATATAAAGATCTGAACAGTATATAACTGTGACGTTAAAGTGCATATCAATGTTAGCATGCAAGTAACAAACCCTCTTGCCGCCCCAGGTATCGGGATGATCCCCGGCAGCTAGACTGTATACAGCCGAAATCAAAAGAAAGTACCAATTCATAATAATAATAATAATAATGATAATAATAATAATAATAATAATAATAATAATAAAAGATCAGATCAAAACGATCCAAAAGATCATAAGATAAGAAGATCAAAGAGATCATAAAGGAAGACGAAGGAGTAAGATGGACATGTAATGCAATGCTGAAGACTGTCCTATTCGAAGGTAAAAGTATGCTGAGAAAGAAGTTGTCCGGTATAATCCAGAAAGACTAAAATTAGAACGATTAGTGTAGTAGATTAGCTTTTGAGAGCTTCTGTTGTAAACAGGGCTACCAAATCTTGTTAGCCTCACACCCTTGATCCTTGGCCAGGTGTAACCAAGCCTCTAGTATATTGAAACTCAGGATTTTTTCCGAGCTATGCCGTATATAGCCAGGTATGAAGGGCAAAGACCTGTTCATAACAATGTTCGGGTTGCAATTTTGTATAATGATAGTATTAATAATAATATAATAATAATAATAATAATAACAATAATAATAATGATAATGGTGGTGGTAATAATAATAATAATAATAATAATAATAATGATAATTAATCGAATTCCACAAATAATAATTAATCGAAATTCCACACTGATAAACATCTGAATCACCGCTTTGTAGATTGTGTGGGGCCAAAGGTGAAAGCATTTCTCACCTCGTTAGCGAATGTAGTAAGCTTGCTCAGAAACAATACAAGGCAAGACATGACAGTGTTGCGCAAATTATTTATTGGGAACTATGTGGTATGTATGAATTCGAAAGAGAAAAGAAATGGTATGAGCATAAGCCACAAAGTGTGTTAGAGAATGAAGAAGCCAAGATACTATAGGACTTTACCATTCAATGTGACCACTTAATTCAAAGCCGAAGACCTGATATTGTAGTTGTTGAGAAGAAAAAAAAGGAATGCAAGATCATTGACATAGCTGTTCCGAATGGTGTGCGAGTAGGGAATAAAGAACAAGAAAAGGTAGAAAAATACCAAGACCTCAGGCGAGAGATTGCAGCCCTTTGGGGAATGAAGAAAACTGAAGTCATCCCAATTGTTATTGGTGCACTGGGCATGATTTCAAAAAAATTAGACATGTGGATAAAGAAAATTGGTATTAACATCAAAACAGAGGCATTGCAGAAAAGTACGCTGCTTGGAGCTGCAAGAATATTACGAAGAACTTTGGAAATGTAGACTTTCGCTTGGACTTCAAAGAAAGAGAAGAACCAATGAGAAGAACCATTAGACCTGAGGTTGTAACCAGATCTAAAGGACAAAACTACCAGTGTAACACTGAGTGTAACAGTACGAACCATAATAATAATAATGATAATAATAATAATAATAACAATGACAATAATAAAAATAATGATAATAATAATAATAATAATTCATTTGCTAGCCGGGTGCCAAATGTTAGCTGGCAAAGAATATTTACAACGTCACAACAAAGCATTGATGGTTTTCGCTGTTGCATGGGCAAAGAAGTATGAAATAATCGATGAAAACATAGTATGGTACAAAGAGAAGTGGGAGAAAGGAAAGGTATTTGAGAATATGAAAGGGAAATTATTATGGGACTTTGAGTATAAATTGAGACAGAGCAGTTCGTCTAGAAGACCAGACTTAACACTTGAAGATAAGGAAACAAAAAGAATATGGATTTGTGACATGGCATGCCCACAGGAAAATAAAATTGAAGCTAAGGTGAAGGAGAAATTGGATAAATGTCAGCAGCTAGCCTTTGAAACAAGGGAAAATCCCGTTGGGTACAAAGTTGAAGTTATTCCATTAGTCGTTGGATGTTTGGGTGGAGGAATTGGAAAATTGTGGAAGAATGTTCAAAAAGTGATAGAAACTGAAACTGAGGTTGAAAGAATAGTGAAAGAAATGCAGAAGACAGTGCTAATGGACAGTGAATCAATTATGATGAAAGTACTGTCGGGAGTGGTGCAACCGGAATGAACATTTGGAACTCAGACTGTATATGCCGTGTACACTGTAAAATCAATAGGCTAACAAACTTTGGTAGCCTTAATTAGTGGCTTGAAGTAGCTTTTATGAAGTATAATAATAATAATAATAATAATGATAATAATAATACTTAGAAGTGACCAAAAAATATAAGATGAAGGAGAAGGGAGACAATGTAGTAATTGAAGAGCTCAAACAAGGGTTACAGGCAAAAGCTACCAAATTGAAAAGATATGAACAGAGAATCCAACAATTCAGAGTTAAAGAGTTAACAGAATGTTTGATCAAGATCAGAAGAGGGTCTATCAAGAACTGAATGGTACTGCTAGAGCAGCAGGAGTAACACCTGTTGCAGATGAAAGTAAAATATTTTGGTCTGGGATATGTGACAATGAAGTACATCATCAAAAAGAAGCTGAATGGTTGAAGCACTTGAAGGAGGAAAAGGGAGAGGGTAGACAAGTTGATATCGTGATAACAACAGGGATGGCGCTGTTACAGTCGAAGAAAATCCCAAATTGGAAGGCACCTGGACCTGACGGTGTCCAAGGGTACTGGATAAAGAAGCTGACATCGTTACATGAAAGAATTGCGGAACAGACGAATGATATGATCAACAACGGAGTTCAAATACCAGAATGGATGACATTAGGAAGAACTGTACTATGTCAAAAGGATCAAAGAAAGGGCAACGCAGTAGACAACTATAGACCAATATCATGCTTGCCATTGATGTGGAAACTAATAACAGGAATTATTTCTGAAAGAATGTACAAGATCCTTGATGAAAATGAGATCCTGCCGGTAGAGCAGAAAGGATGCAGAAGAAGGAGTGGAGGGACTAAAGACCAATTACTAATAGACAAATCAATCCTTGCTGACTGTAAGAGAAAGCATAAGAACCTGGCCATGGCGTGGGTGGACTATAAAAAGCTTACGACATGGCCCCACACTCTTGGGTAATAGAATGTTTGAAACTGACACATGTGGCAGAGAATATAATCAACTTTGTAGAGAGATCAATGTCGAGCTGGCGGACGGAACTGACATCGTCTGATTAGTTAGAATTCGAAGGGGAATTTTTCAGGGTGATAGTCTGTCTCCACTCCTTTTTGTTATTTGTATAATTCCTCTGACTTGTGTTTTGAGAACGGCTAGAGCAGGCTATGTGCTGGATGGTGTCAAAATCAATCACTTATTGTTTATGGATGACCTTAAACTTTTCGGAAAAAATGAGAGAGAAGTGGACAGCCTTGTGTCGACGGTCAAAATGATTAGCAAGGATATCGGAATGGAGTTTGGTATCAACAAGTGTGCCATGGCAACAATGAAACGAGGAAAACTGATTAAGAGCAACGGAATAAAGTTGTCGAATGGAGAGACAATTAACGAAGTGGACGAAAAAGGCTACAAGTACCTCGGTATCTTAGAACTGGATAAGGTAAAAGAGAAAGAGATAAAAGAAGTTCTTAAGGCAGAATATCTTGAAGAGCAAAAATTGATTATGAGATCGAAATTACACGGAACAAACAAAATCAAAGCAAAAAACACTTGCACAGTTTCTTTTTTGATGAGATACAGGGCTGGCATAATCAAATGGAACAAGGAAGAACTACAAGCTATTGATAGGAAAACTAGAAAGATAATGACCATGAATAAGGAGTTACACCCACGAAGTGACGTTGCAAGGATATATGTGGCAAGGAAAAAGGGTGGAAGGGGTTTGATTAGCTGTGAAAGTTGTGTCAAAGAAGAAGAGAACAATCTAAGTTGGAATATCAAAAACAGTGAAGAAATCACGTTAAGGAAAGTAGAGGCAATGGGAATGGTGAATGTGAAGGACACTGTAAAGCCAAGTGAATATAAGAGGAACAAGAACCAGGGAAAGGAGAAAGAATAGAGGGAGAAAGTGATGCACGGACAATATCTAAGAGATAAGACAGGAGTTGATTGGGAAAGGGCATGGCAATGGGTAACAAATGGGGATTTGAAAGGGTGCACTGAATCGCTAATATTTAGCGCACAAGAACAAGCACTACGAATCAATACATAAAGTCTCACATTGACAAGACGATAGATTCGCCGTTGTGTAGAATGTATGGAGAAAGAGGAGAAAGCGTATATCATTTGGTCAGTGAATGTAATAAATTGGCACAACGGGAATATATGCGAAGATATGATCACGTGGCACGCTATATACATTGGCAATTATGTGAAGGGGGGGGGATTCGAAAGAGCTAGTAAGTGGTATGAACAGAAACCAGAAGGAGTGCTTGAGAATGAAAACTGTAAGCTATTATGGGATTTCACCATACAATGTGACCGAATGGTTGAGGCACGACGACCAGACATCGTATTTGTGGATAAGAAGAAGAAGAGAGAGATTAAGATTCTGGACGTGGCAGTACCCAGTGATGGAAGGGTTAAAGACAAAGAACTCGAGAAGATTGAAAAGTATCAGCTGTTGAAGGAAGAGGTAGGAAGGATTTGGGAATGAAGAAAGTCAAAGTGATACCTGTGGTGATTGGTGCACTAGGAGCAATCTAAGATAAGTTTGAGAAGCATACAGAAGAAATGACGTGGCACGCTGTTTGTTCAGAGGTCTCGTCCATATTGACCAAAAAGAGAAGCTTCTAGTTTGATCCATTTATCTCAGATATGACTTCATAACTCAATGATAATCAACGAAACTACACTTGTATCTATACCAAAACAACAGTCCAAAGTCCAGCTAACTTTATTTCAGACGCTTTTGTCTAGGAAACTACAAATACTACTATTTTACTAAAAAAATATCTCATGAGGGTTTCTTGTTCGTAAAAGTTTCAGTGTTCATAGCACTCCTCCGCAGTCCAGCAAGCTGGACTCTATCTCGTCTTCTCATCGTATGGGACTAGTAAAATCAACTTTGTGATCGGTCTTCTGTGTACTCCTTGCGTCGTCTTTACTTCAAATGAGCGCACAATCCCCGTGTCATCACCATTGACTCTAACTATCCTTCCCAGTAACCATTGTCCTCGTGGTTGGTTGGCATCCATGACAAGAACAACATCGTCTTGCTGTATGTTCCTCTTCTTCTCATTCCACTTTGATCTTTGTTGAAGAGTAGGCAGATACTCCTTTTGCCATCTTTGCCATATTCTATTGACAACGTTTTGACAATGCAACCACCTCTTTTTCAAGGATGTATGTTGACTTTCTAGATCGTGCTGTAAGATCAATGTTGTACATTGGTTGTTCAGGAAGTGTGCAGGTGTCAATGGCTCCATATCATTAGGATCATTGCTGATGTACGTCAGTGGTCGGTTGTTCAGCATTGCTTCGCACTCTGTAAGTACTGTCATCAATTCTTCGTCAGTCAGTTCTGCACCCTTTGTTGTTGCAATCATTGCTCTTTTTGCTAACTTGACTAGTGATTCCCAAACGCCTCCAATATGAGGAGCTGCCGGTGGGTTAAAGATCCACTTGATGTTTTCATCTGTTAAATGATTATGCAACGTCGGATCCTTAATCCATTTGTTCAGTATGTCTTGCAATTCCCTATCTGCACCAACAAAATTTGTGCCACAGTCAGAAAACATTTGCAGTGGTTTTGATCTCCTTGAAATGAATCTTGCGAAGGCCTTCATAAAATCATCTGTTGATTGTGAGTAGGCAAACTCAATGTGAACGGCTCTGGTCTGGAGACAAGTAAACAATACGCCATACCTCTTTTCCCGTCGGCCACCTCTGTATCTTGCTTTGGTGATAATGGGTCCGCACAGATCTACATCAGTGAACTTGAAGGTACTTCCACATGCCTTCACTCTTGATGCTGGAAGATCAGCCATGACTTACTCCAGAGGAACTCTCCGCAGTTTCTTGCACACGACGCATGATCTCAAGGTTTTCCTCACCATTGCTCTTCCTTGGACTGGCCAATACTTTGATCTGACTGCATTTAGAACATAATTTGCACCAAAATGTTTCAACTTTTCATGAGTTTCTCTGATGATCAACACTGTTAGGTGAGACTGCTTTGGTAGAATGATTTAGTGTTGACTCGCATACTCGAGTGAAGCTCTTCTCAATCTCCCTCCAACTCTGATCCATCCCTCTTCATCAATGAATGGATTCAGATCGTAGATACTTGACTTTTTTGACAGTGGTTTCTTGTTTGAAAGATCTTGCAGCTCTCTCTGGTAGTATTTCTTCTGCTCTTGTTTGATGAGCCACTGTTCCGCTTCTTGGAGTTCTTCAACACTAATGGTTTCCTGTGCTACATACTCTCCTCCACATCGTCGTTGTTTCCACCGTCTGAGGGGTCTTCTTACGTACGCGGCGATGTTTCTCGACTTCTTGAAACATGAGAATGATTCTATTTCCAAAACTTCGCTCTGGGCGGCAACTTCGACAGCATGTGTCGCTTTCCTCTGTTCAGCTGCAACTGCTGCGTGATTTTTGTCTTCTATACTTCGAGGCCAAAGGTCGTCTGACAAAAATCAGGGCCACTGAACCACATGTTGTCGCGGTCTTCTAGCTCGCAAAGGTTGATACCTCGAGAAGCAATATCTGCAGGATTTTCTTTCCCAGCGACGTGATGCCACTGGTTTAATTCAGTTGATTCTTGTATTGATGCAACTCTGTTTGCCACAAACGGTTTCAACGTACGACTTTCAGACTTAATCCAGGCCAGTGCAACACTACTGTCTGTCCAGAATGAAATTTTCGCCAAAGGTAGATCCAGCTGCATTTCAATGAACTGCATTAGCTTCACTGCCATTAAACGCGACTGGAGTTCTAGCCTTGGAATTTTCATCACTCTGAGTGGTGCAACTTGTGCCTTTGCCATCAACACGTATACTTGTTCAGCTGATCCGCTTTCCTTGACTATTCTTAGATAAGCAGCAGCTGCCATTGCCTTCTCAGATGCATCTGAAAACACATGTACCTCTAGTTTCTTCCCATCAGCTTTTTCAGCATTGACATGTCTTGGAATTTTGATTCTTTGCAAACCTGGTAACTTATCATGCCAAGCTAGCCACTGCTTCATCATGTCTTCTTCTAGCGGATCATCCCATTCCAATCCTCTTCGCCAAAGATCTTGCATAAATATCTTCCCGGTTATGAGGAATGGTGCAAGAAATCCACATGGATCGAAGACTTTGGAGATATGACTCACCACACTTCTTTTTGTCCATGAAACGTCATCTTCAGAAGTACGGAATGTGAATGTGTCACTCATAGGTTCCCAGTTTAGTCCAAGAACTTTCTGCCAATCTTCTCCAAGTTGTTTCGCATCCTTTTTTCTTTCTTCTGTCATCTCTTCAAGGATTTTCTGGTCATTGCTGATCCCATTGCGCATTTGAAATCCACCTTTCTCTAATACTTCGCATGTGCCCTTGACAATGTTCTTTGCCTCTGCAACGCTTGTGCAGCCACGAAGGAGATCATCCATGTACAAATTTCTGCTCAGCGCATTGAAAACATCGACATTGCTATTGTTGTGATCTTCAAGGACTCTTTTGATGACATGACAAGCGAGGAACGGCGAAGGAGCATCACCAAAAATAACGGTCTTGAACTGATAGATTTCTGGCTTCTGGCTTCTGGGGCCTTTTCTCCACAAAAATCGGTGAAAGACTTGATCGTCAGGATTCAGCGGTACTTGAAGAACATCTTTGAAATATCACCAGCAACTGCATATTCGTATCTTGTGAATCTGAGTAAGATGCCTGTCAAATCGTTCAGCAAGTTTGGTCCTTTTTCGAGGAGATCGTTCAGTGAGACACCCTTGACTTTGGCAGCAGAGTCAAACACTATTCGCACTTTGGTGTTCTTTGTGTCTGATAAGAAAGGATGACGTGGCAGATACCAGCCCTCTTCGGTTGGTTGCTCTTCAATCTTCTCTGCATACCCTCCAAAGAAATACTCTTCCATGGCTGAATGATACTTCTTTTCAATTCTGGGTTCCTTTCCAGTCTTTTTTCAGTCATGTGAAGTCGTCTCAAAGCCAAGTCATATGATCCAGTCGGTTTCGTGATTTCTTGTTTCCAAGGAAGTCGTACTTGGTAACGGCTGCCAAGCTGTGCTGTGGTTTTCTGCGTCTGGTCTTGCACTTCAGCCAGTCTTCTGCTGTTTGTGGAGACATCTTCAGCAATTGTTTCTATCTCCCAAAATTTTCGCGACGTGTAGTCAACACTTGTAGATTCTTCTTCGAGTGAGCATACAAGATGAACTGATGGACTGATGGGCCACAAATGCTCCATCCAAGTGGTGTTCTTACTGCATATGGCTCATCTCTTCCCCCATATCTGACTTCGAGTTGACGCAACAGACTTGGACAATCTTGCCCAATTAATAGGTCTATCGGGCCATCTACCAACTGAACTTCGACATGTTCCAGGTGTTTGTATCTCTCTTTCAAGATGTTCACATTCAGGTATGGCTGGTATGACTGATCTTTTTCACAACGTAAGCATTGTTGAAGAATGAGGTGCCACAGCTGGTAGAGATTTGCAATGAAACTGAGGTTCGTGCTTTGAGATCTTCGCTCCCAATTCCAGATAACTTCACGTTGGATTTCTCTTGTTTCAGATCAAGGGTGTTTGCAATCTTCGCTGTAACAAGTGTAACTTGGCTTCCAGGATCTTCAAGACAATTGATCTTTATGCATTTTCCACTCCTGTCGATCACTGTAACCATCTTCACTGGTAACCCTGTGCATCCTATGAAATGAACATCGCTGCATTTTCTTGCTGTCATGGCAACTGTGCCTTGATTTCCATTGAGTCTTCACTCATTTTCTTTACGTCAGTGTCAGAATTGCTGCGCAGCATTGGATGAGTCCATATCTTCATTCCTTTATCATTCATGTTTGTTCTGCACATTCGAGCCATATGTCCATTTTGCAAGCTTCTGAAACAGGCACCCTTCAACGCAAGGGGATATGACTTCTCGTCGAATGGAAAGAATTGATGCAGTCCTTTGCTGAACCAATGACATGCTGTTCGAGGATTGCAAGCTCCACAATCTGTTAATATGGCTGGTTGTCTACTACTGCTTTGAATGTTTGTATAAATCTAGGCCACAGCTCCTTCTTTCCACTGAATTTTCCAAGGGGAATGATATTTTCACCACCAAAAGTCAATTGCATTGTAGTGCTTGTGGGTAATCTCATCGTGGATAGCGGAGGATCAGCTTGTCTTCTTGTAGGTTCGTTTGAAGCTTGCTTGGATCTTGAAGGGGATGGGTGTGGGAGATTTGGGGAAGTGGGGTTGGGGTACGTCACATTTGGGTTACAAGGGAGTAGGGAATATGGCTGGGTAGTGGGGAAAATGTGACGCTCAGGAATCAGGGGGATTTGGAGGGGTGCCCGAGCCAAGGGGTTCAGGGATCTTCTGGGAATGGTGTCTCCAGCAAAGGGATTTGGGACTTTGGGGACTCCAGCAGTTTGGGAGGGGATCTTGAAATCTTGCCATGTTTCATTTGCAGTTGTTTCGTTCTTCACTGTTGTTGAAGCACCATACTCGTTCTTCTTTTGTGGATGATCAGGTTCTGCTGAGCATTCTGAAGAGTAATGTCTTCTTTCCCTTCCCATGGAGCTTTGTGGTTTGCGTCTGTCACTTCCTGTGCGAAGACATTGAGTACTTCCCAGATTTTGCAGATGATCGATTTGAACTGGTCCCCCTCCTGAAGTGTGCTAGGTATGATTCCGCAGCCTCGATGCATTGCTGGAACTTGTCTTCAGTGCTGAGCAAGATCAAGAAGGCTCTGTCGATTTCATCAGAATCTTCTAAATTCTCAACATACTCATCGTTGAAGTCTCGGAAGCTTGTCATGGCTTTCTTCAATGACTGTATATTGAAGTCCACTTGCCTCGGTTCGCCATTCTCAGACACTTGTTTATTCACGTTGTTTATCAGCTTCGTCACATACGACATCTTGCCTCTTCGGCTTGCTTTCTTGGCTAGAATCTTTGCAGTCTTGATGGCTTCTCGTTCTGTTGGCAATAGGCTTATATCCCTCTGTCTGTCGGGTTGAAATTCCCGGGTCACGGCACCAGCTGTTTGTTCAGAGGTCTCGTCCATATTGACAAAAAGAGAAGCTTCTAGTTTTGATCCATTTATCTCAGATATGACTTCATAACTCAATGATAATCAACGAAACTACACTTGTATTTATACCAAAACAACAGTCCAAAGTCCAGCTAACTTAATTTCAGACCCTTTTGTCTTGGAAGCTACGAATACTACTATTCTACTAAAAAACAAGTCTCATGAGGATTTCTTGTTCGTAAAAGTTTCAGTGTTCTTGTAGAAAAGTAAAATTTTGTAGAAAAGGATACAAGGATTTTAGAAAACGAGAATGCTAAGATTCTATGGGACTTCTCAATACAGACGGAAAGAAAGATAGAGCACAACAAACCAGATGCTGTTTTACTGGATAAAAGCAAGAAAGTCTGTTTTGTCTTCGATGTGGCATGTCCGTTTGATACGAGAGTCATAAAGAAGGAGAAAGAAGAGATTGAATTTTACACCGACCTGAAATACGAAATTTTCAAATGCTGTAAACAAGAAGCTGAAAAAGTTGTCATTCTGTCCATTGTCATAGGGGCTTTATGTACAGTTACAGGGAATGCAAGGAGAAATCTTGAAAAGTTAGGAATAAATCTGAGTGTGGATGTTGTACAGAAAACATGTTTGCTTGGAACGGCTCGCATACTTCGAAAAGTCCTTGATATGCAATGAAGGGGAAAAAGGAAAACGAAGACAGAGAAGAGAAGATTAACTTGATCAAGACATAAAGAAGACAGCTTGTCATCTTAGGCCACGGGAGGTGGTTTGATGAAAAGACTGAACAATCCGGTGATAACATCAAATACCGTGTGAAAATTACAATAATAATAATAATAATAATAATAATAATAATAATAATAATAATAATAATAATAATAATAATAATAATAATAATAATAATAATAATAATAATAATAATAATAACAATAAAAAATAATAATAATAATGATAATAATAATAATAATAATAATAATAATAATAATAATAATAATAATAATAATAATAATAATAATAATAATAATGAAGAAGCTGTGCCAGGGGATTCAAGAGTAGCAGAAAAAGAACTTGAAAAGATTGAAAAGTACCAAATGTTGAGAGAAGAAATAGGTCATGTATGGCAAATGAATAAAGTTACGGTGATACCCGTAGTAATTGGAGCATTGGGAGTCATTTCAAACAAGTTTGAAAGATACATGGAAAAGTTGGATGTGAAGATCGCGATGGAAATTATTCAGAAAACGGCACTGCTTGGAACAGCAAGGATATTGCGAAAAGTTTTGTCTCTTTAGAGAAACAGAAGAAGGGACTTTGAGACCCCTGGTGACTTGTTGTTACCCGCTCTCAAAGACAAAAGAACAAAAGAACGTACCAGACAAACGTGTCTTAGATTTACGTCATGGACAATAACAATAATAATAAGACATGATAATGTGGCGCGATATGTTCATTGGCAACTTTGCAATAAAGGAGTCTTGGAAAGAGCTGAGAAATGGTATGAACAGCAACCCGAAGCAGTAATTGAGAATGAGAATTTCAAGCTCTTATGGGATTTCACCATTCAGTGTGATAGATTTACTGAGGCAAGGCGACCAGATATTGTGTGGGTAGATAAGAAGAACTAAGAAGCGAAAATAATCGATATTGCTGTGCCAGGGGATTCAAGAGTAGCAGAAAAAGAACTTGAAAAGATTGAAAAGTACCAAATGTGAGAGAAGAAATAGGTCATGTATGGCAAATGAATAAAGTTACGGTGATACCCGTAGTAATTGGAGCATTGGGAGTCATTTCAGACAAGTTTGAAAGATACATGGAGAAGTTGGATTTGAAGATCGCGATGGAAATTATTCAGAAAACGGCACTGCTTGGGACAGCAAGGATATTGCGAAAAGTTTTGTCTCTTTAGAGAAACAGAAAAAGGGACGTTGAGACCCCTGGTGACTTGCTGTTACCCGCTCTCAAAGATAAAAGAACAAAAGAACGTGCCAGACAAACGTGTCTGAGATTTACGTTATGGACAATACTTTCTAATATGCTTTGACTAACGAGAGCTACAAGATTAAAGTCTCTGCGTCAAATATTTGTCTGGTAAATCTTCAATGTTCACTGTTCCTTTCTTCGTGTACTAACTTGCATCTCTCCCGCCAAATGATATTTCCACCTATCATATTTGAGACTCCGCACCATTTCATCGTTGATTTTGCTTCTTCATGTGATAGTCCTAATTTTTTCAAACATGTTCTTACTTTCTTGCGCACTGAGCCAAGTGACCCAAAACATAGCACATTGATGTTTGCCTTAATCCCATTTTGTTCCAGAATTCTGATCTACTCTTTGTACTTCTCTGCTTTTCCTGAATACGATTGTTCCATATACATATCAAAACAAACTGTAATTTCGATGATTTCACACTCCTTTTCATTCTCTTTCTGTTCAATTATGTCTGGCTTTCTGCTGCTTATCTCTTCTATTTCATTTCGAAGTGCTAGGAAAACTGTCTCTGCCATTTTATTTACAAATAACTGTGATGCTGGATTCGAGTTTTGGATTTGCTCACTTACTGTGCTTAGAATACGATCGTGGCGCCCAGAGTATAAGTCTTTAAATTTTCTGCACGAACTCATTAAGTGAGCAACTGACTCAACGTTATGATTGCATAATGCGCATCTCTTTTAATGTTCTTTGTTCCACATGTGGATTAATTGATTGCAGGGAAATTGATTCATTCGTGCACGTACGACAAATGTAACAAGACTGTCTGACAGCTTCCATCCATAATAGATTTGGTGTGATATTTTCTGCTCTATGTTCTCCATTTTGATAAAATTTCCTTGCATTCGTAGTTCTAAACACCCTAAAAGATCAATCTTTTCAAATTATTTCTCAATTTCTTGTTTGAGGTTTCCCTGATTTATCTCTCTTCCATCGATGATAATCGTAGCCTTATCCTCTTTGTATAATACTCTCCCTTTGATTTTATTTACATGGTGAAGCAAATCTGGCCAGTCTGAATTACCCCCATAGGTTTTTCTTTTCATTAACCTGCTATTGTTGTCTAGCTCATATCCCAAGAATCCCTCTTCTTTATTTGTTGTTTTTACTCCCCTAGACCTCATGTCTAGCTTCAAAGATTCCCTTGCAATGTGTCGAATGTTAGAGTCATCATGATTCAACATTTTCATTAAATGAGCAATGCGTGCTGCTCTGTATACGTTGGATGGTTTCTTAATACCTAATCCTCCTTGCAATCTGTTTATGAAGAATACCTTATCCGTTGTCTTTGGGTATAGATTAAACATTCTCTTTACAGTGCTGCTAATTTTGGAATCCATCTCTTCGAGCTGTTTTTCTTCTAGCTTACTATTGTCAAAATGATGCAGCACCTTTGCTAAGGCCATATTGCTAAAGGCACTCATTTTCAATGGGATTGGGAGCGAACAAGATTCTATTTTGTCAAGGATATTTTTGAAATCTTCAATGAATTCTCTTATTTGTTTCTCATCTTCCCCGGCTACAGTCACAGATTTTCCAAGGTACTTGTACCCCTCATCTCTCTTGCATGTTTTAATCTCTTCTCCTTGCACTTTCAAGGTAGGTTTCTTGTCACTTTTTCCTTTGTACCAATTGTTTCCTGATCTTCTCTCATAGAATAATGCGCATTTAGCTGCTTTCACTCTTAATCCGGCTCTGTTGAACAATGACTCAGAGACCTGAATGATTTCATTTAGCATTTCATAGTCGTAGGCTACCATTGCTATATCATCTGCGTACGCTTGAATAGAAAGGGGTCTTATTTTCCTTTCATCCTCAATGTTTAATGTTACTAAAGCATGGTTATAGGCAGGCTGCAATACTTTATTAATGATCATCAGGAATATCATAACGCTCAATGGGTCACCTGTTTTGGTCCCCCTTGTGATTGTAATTTATTTGGGACAACGTATCTCCACACATTACTTGAAACGATGGGTTTTCATAGATATCTTCGATAATTGCACAGTAATCAGCAGATATATTATATTCTCTCAGTGTTCTCCTTATCTCTTCATGTTTTACACTCCCATAAGCATCTGCAAAATCAATGAACAGAATGTGGATCTTGGTGCTAAGGTGCCTAAAGTCGTCCAAAGCTGTTTTCAAGCAAAATATCAAATCCTGTCTGTTGCGGCCAGGCATAAAAGCCCGTTGCCAGAAGCTAATTTTTGGTGCAATAGTTGGTAAAATTCTTTGGATAATGCAGCGCGAAAAGATCTTGTAGACAACCGATGATAACGAAATGTCCCTAAGGGTTGTGAGGTCCTCTTGTTGGAAGTTATTTTTTGGGATTCGCTTGACTAGATCGTGCTTCCAATCCCTCGGTATCTTGCTGTTTAATAAGGTCACATTAAATGCATCAACGAGAATTCTCTTTACTGTATTGAAATTCTTTTTCACATCTTCATATTGCACTCCGTCTAGGCCTGGAGACTTCCCATTTGGGAGTTTCGTAATTACGCTTTCAATTTCTGCTTCTGCATTATGCACTTCAATATTCGTAAACAAAATTTGCACAAGTTTTCGTTCCAGGGCTCACCATTCGTCTTCTTCTGTTGAAATTCGCCTCCTTTCACAATAATAATAATAATAATAATAATAATAAGAATAATAATAATAATAATAATAATAATAACAATAATAATAATAATAATAATAATAATAATAATAATAATAATAATGATAATAATAATAACAATAATAATAATAATAATCAATGTTAGCATGCAAGTAACAAACCCTCTTGCTGCCCCAGGTATCGGGATGATCCCCGGCAGCTAGACTGTATACAGCCGAAATCAAAAGAAAGTACCAAATAATAATAATAATAATAATAATATACAAACTGATAAGGTGCTGGAACATCGGAGGCCTGATATTGTTATCATAGATAAGGAGAAAAAAGAATGCATTCTTATCGACCTTGCAGTACCAGGAGATCAAAACATCACAGCCAAAGAGCAAGAAAAGATCGCGAAATACCAAGACCTGCGTATAGAGATTGAAAAGCTATGGAATGTCAAAGCAGTTGTAGTACCGATAGTGGTTGGTGCACTGGGAACAGTATCCAAAGAGCTGGAGAAACATCTTAAACGAATAGACATTCCTCTCGTTGTCCCATGCTTGCAGAAGGCTGCATTGCTAGGTACAGCCTTCATCTTGAGAAGAGTGCTTGGCATCTCAGGGTTCGGGTAGAACTCCGATATCAAGTGCGACATTCCCATCATGCGATGGTGCTTCTTAAAAAAAAAAATAATAGGCGAGGAATTCTACAGGGTGATAGTTTCGTTGTTAAATTGTTTATTCTTTGTTTGAACCCCATTGCCTGGATTATCAGAGGATTTGAGGGGTATCAACCAACACATGAGAAAGGTGCCAAGATAACACACTTGCTTTTTGTAGATGACTTGAAGATGTTCGCCAAGTCTGAAGAGAAGATAGCCTTGATGACAAAGGAGGTCAAAAAAATGTACGAAGATGTTGGAACGTCATGGGGATTGGAAAAGTGTGCAGTAGTGCATGTGAAGCGAGGCAAGATTATACAGACTGATGACCTGTTGATTGGCGAGGACAGTAAGATCAGAGTTTTACACGAAGACGACAAATACAAATTTCTTGGAAAATATGAAAGCTTTGAACAGTTAGACAAATATGTGTTCAAAGAAGCCAGTGAAGAATACTGTAAACGACTCAGGATGATATGGTCATCGCCATTGTCTGTCCCAAGAAAAGTAACATCAACTGCAGTATTTGCCTTACAAGTCTTAGAATACCACATGGGAACAAGTGAATGGGAAGTTGCAGAAATTCAGGCTCTCGACAGAAAAAACAGAAGTATCATCGCAGAATATGAAGGAAAGCATATATCCGAATCACTACCTCTGATGTACCTACCAAAGACTGTAGGAGGGAGAGGCTTTAAGTCTGTTGAAGATACTTACAGAATGACAAAGATAAAAGTTGCACATCATATCAATGTGTCCAGAGATCCAATGATGAAATTAATACGCTCATTCCAAGATTTTAAAATGAAAAGAAATCATGGATCAATAATCGCACAGGCGATAAGAACTTGCAAAGACCATTTTGAGCTAGAAATGAGGTTTGAAGAGGGAAAGACAGTGTTGACAGAGAATGAAAAATCTATGGAATTCTGCGAGAATGATGCCAATGCCATCAAAAGAAGACTTGAAAATAGCCTGAAGCGTGTATACCAAGAGAGAGTTCGTTCTCAAAAGTGGCTGGGCCACTTTGCAACGTTGATTTCTGACAGCAAGGACCTGTCCCCCAACAGCCAAGCGATCAACCATAAATGGAAAATATACCAGATATTGTGTTATCAACAAATATAGCAATAAAACAGCAACTGCTGCCGACCAAAGCATACGAAAAACACAAGTTACAAGAGCAAGTACCAACAACAACTCGTAGATTATGTCATAATGCTGAAGAGACAGTGAAACATCTGATGAGTTCATGTTCTGCCATTGCACAATCACTTTACAAAGCTAGACATGATAAAATGTTAAGACCAATTTACCATTTTCTACTGTCAAAATACAAGTTTAACCAATCAGACTATGGCAAACCATGGTATAAACAAAGCATTCCTGTTACATCAATTGAAAATCAACATGCAAAAATACTATGGGATGTACCTTTGGTATTAGAACGAAGACCAACCAATAACGCAATAAAGCCAGATATGATCCTATTTGATAAAGATGCGAAAAAGATAATACTGATAGAGGGAACTGTATGTGCTCCAGATATCATTTTGACACGTGAAGATGAGAAACAACAAAAATATGGAGAGATGAGGAAATCGCTTGAAAAGATGTACCCAGAATACAATGTTGACCAGATTAACGTCGTTTTTGACTTCCTTGCATGTTACAGCAAGCAATTTTACACAAAGATGGAAAAACTGATAGAAAACAGCAAAACAACGACCTTGATACTGGAACAGTCGCAGAAGTGGATCAAGAGTCAAAACTGCGAGATAGTAAGACATTTTTACGCAAGAAAATGAAGAAAAAAGATCATTGAACACTTGAAGAACAAAAAACATTACATTTAGTTGCCTAGGCTTGCCCGCAGCTAAATTTTGACCTTTTGAAGTACTATTAACAAATTTCTGTCAATAATAATAGTAATAATAATAATAATAATAATAATAATAATAATAATAATAATAATGGTAATAATAATAATAATAGGGACTTCAACATACAAACATATCATGTCATACAAGCAAGGCGCCCAGACTTAGTCATCAAGGATAAATTGAAGAATGAATGCCTGATAGTGGACTTCGCTATTCCATACGACAGTCGAGTTGCAACAAAAGAATTCGAAAAGTTAGAGAAATACCAAGATCTGGCCAGGGAACTTAAAAAATTGTGGAACATGAGTGTGCGGATCATACCTATAGTTATTGGTGCCCTTGGAACAACCCCTAAAGACCTCCGTAAAAGACTCAAAGAAATCGGAATTGAGACCAAAATCGTTGAACTGCAGAAAACAGTCATCCTGAATTCTGCCAGAATCCTCAGGAAAGTCCTCGAGATTTGAGGAGACTTACTGTCACCAAGCCTCAAGGACAAATCATGAACCATTTAAAGAAAATGTGCGACAAATAGATAATAATAATGATGATAATAATGATAATAATAATAACAATAATGATAATAATAATGACAATAATAATAATAATAATAATAATAATAATAATAATAATAATAATAATAATAATAATAATAATAATAATAATAATAATAATAATAATAATAATAATAATAATAATAATAATAATAATAATAATAATAATAATAATAATAATAATAATAAATAAAGGAAAACACATCTCAGAATCAACAGCACTACTCTATTTGCCACAGAAGTGTAGTGGAAGGGGCTTCAAGTCTGTGGAGGATACCTATAAGATCTCAAAAATTAAAGTGGCACATCACATTAACATCAGCAAAGATTCTAGAATGAAGCTGGTACGCTCGTTCCAACATTACAAAAGCAAAAAGAACTTCAAGTCAACTTTTGTCGAAGCAACAAGGTACGCAAAAGAACATTTCAAAGCTGACTTGAGCTTTTTAGAGGAAAAGTCTGTATTTAAGTACGAACAGGAAAGAGTGGTGATAAAAGATGACAACTATAAACTAATCCAACGAAGACTAGGAAGTATCCTCCAACGACTATATGAAGAAAGAGTTAGAAACCAACCTTGGTTAGGATTCTACACGGTATCAATACTAGATAGTGATGAAATATCAAAGAACAGTAGAAACATATTTCAAAGCTGGAAAAACATCCCAGATATAGTTTTATCGACAAATGAATCAATAAGGCAACAGTTATTACCTACCAAAGCATATTCAAAGTATAAGTTAAAGATGGAAACTACAAATACAACATGCAGTCTATGTAAGCAAGCAGAAGAAACAGTCGTTCATTTGCTGTGCTCCTGTGCAGCACTAGCACAAACACTCTACAAAGCACGACACGATAGAATGTTAAGACCTATTTATCATCTAATGCGAGCAAAGTTTGAATTTGATGGAAGTTATGGTGGAGTTCCATGGTACAAGCAAGCATTGCCTCTTGCAAGCATCGAAAATGATCATGCTAAGATTATGTGGGACATACCGATACATTTAGACAAAAGACCAAGCAACAATGCCATTAAGCCCGATATGCTGATAATTGACAAAGAAGGAAAAAAGATCAGTTTGATAGAGGGGACAATATGTGCACCCGGATGTATTGCCAAGAGAGAGAAAGAAAAACAGGACAAGTATTCTGAAATGAGAAAATCACTGGAACGGTTAAATCGTGGATACGAAATAGATCAAATCAATGTTGTATTCGACTTTCTAGGCTGTTACAGCAAGCAATTGGAGTGTCAAATCAAGAGACTATGTGAAGGAGAGGAGGCAAAATTAGTAATCGAACAATGTCAAAAATGGGTACTCAGCCAAAACTGCGAGATTGTTAAAACTTTTTACGAAAGAAAATAGAACTATGAAAAAAAATTGAAATGTCATCTTAGAAAAGGGAAAAAAAATTAGTAAAAGATACAATAACAACAAAAATAGTCTGCCTAGGCATTAGCCAGCAGTATAGAGGACTCAAGAAAAAGCAACAGAAACAATTTTGACAATGTAAAAATAATAATAATAATGATAATAATAAAAATAATAATAATAATAATAATAATAATAATAATAATAATAATAATAATAATAATAATAATAATATGAAAAATAAGACTGCTTTATAAGACCTAACGTTTCGATTAAAAAATCTTCCTCAGAGCCTCAGAGTCTCTGAGGAAGATTTTTTAATCGAAACGTTAGGTCTTATAAAACAGTCTTATTTTTCATATTTTCTTTTCTGTTTTTCTTGAAGGTGGTTTTAGTTTTCATAATAATAATAATAACAATAATAATAATAATAATAATAATAATAATAATAATAATAATAATAATAATAATAATAATAATAATAATAATAATAATAATAATAATAATAATAATAATAATAATAATAATAATAATAATAATAATAATAATAATAATAATAATAATGATGGTGATAATAATAATAATAATAATAATAATGAGGGGGCTAGCCTGTCTCATGGGTAGGGGGGACTCTTTAGTCTTGGTCGACAGCCCTCCTAGAGATGGTGTCTCGATAAAAACACTCGTGGTTGTGCAACCTTAAATTCACTAAACCTCTATATGAGTGCTAAATGTCAAATCATAGTATATCCAATAACGACGTAAATGGGGCTGGAACTTCGAGTGAAGGTTCCTCGTCCGGCAGGTGTTCCCCGGGTGAGCAGCGGGGTCCCGGTCGTTATCCTACTACTGCCAGAATGAGATGGAATAAAGAAGTAAGAGAGAGACTTTCTGTTAGCCCTTGGTCATTTGTTATGACTCGCCTAACAGGAGAAATGACGGCAATTACAACAGCCAGAGCATAAGCTGAAACAATGATAATGATAATAATAATAATGGAAACTTTTCGTGATGATATCAATCTAAATTACATACTACTTGAAAACAAAAATTTGAGATAAAAGATATTCCTATTCAAGTTACAAATATATTAGCAGAATCAGACTACTCTCTACGGTGTAGGCATAGTCTGCCTGCATTCGCTTTGGTGCTTCAAAATAATTAACTACGAGAAAGGTAATGTTCAACTTAGAAGTTCATTAGATCCAGCTCCGTCCACTCCTTTGTTCTCATACAAAAAATATAATAATACGAGCGTAAACAAATTTCTGTTAGTTTTGTAGAAATGTACGTTGCAACATTGTTGTCAATATTTAAATCTTTGAGCATTTTGAAGGATTCCTCTGGATATTTGAATAGATGCCGATAACAAGTTTGAATCCTTTTTCCTTTAGCTTATACCACTTTCGCAATTCTTCTTTCTCCTTCGTCTGTTTCTTGGTCCAACATCCTTTGAACCAATCTTCGATTCTGCTCAGATCCTTTCTTAACCTTCTAATGTCATTTTCAATGCGTCTTTTCCAGTATGGTTCTTTCTCTACCTTTGGTTTATTCCTTACTCCTAATATCTCAGCAACAAGTGATTCTCCAGCATGCATCAAATCTCTTAGCTCGTCTAAGTTGTTTGTTTCTATCATAGCCAGTGATTCCTTTATTTTTTCAATTTCGGATGCAAGCCTTCCTCTGTCAATACGTTGGAGACTGGCACCTCTCGTTTTGGATTTTCTTTCATAATGCTCTTTCGCTTTGTGACGGTTTCATTTTCAGACTCAACTGGGTCATTTACAACCTTATCTGTAATTTCATTGACATCATTAGCATATTCTTCTTCGTGGATGGCTTCCTGAACATTGATGTCTTCTCTTATATCACCTACGATTTTTCTTTTTAATCCTATCCTTCCATTTCTACCTCAGACATTAAACTATTTTTCCTTATGGATCTTACTTGATCAGCTAATTGTTGTTCTTTCAGATCAAACGTTCCAATTTCTTTCCAGATCTCCAACATTCTTTTTCGGTACCCTCGCTTTAGGGGCTCGCTCTTGAAATAGCTCATCATTGCTTGCTTATTATCATTCTTACTCCATGTCTTCCTAGCAGTAGTGGGATTACGACCGGGCTCATGCTGCTGTGCCACGAGACTCCTGCCGGACGAAGGACCTTCACAAGGAGTTCCAGTCCCATTAACGTCGTTCCGAATTGAATTCATGTTAAACATTGCACCATTAGATTCTGGGATTGGTTTTATCTGGGTTTTCCTTCCCTCGGGTATTTTTCTCGTGACACCATCACTAGGGAAGCTGCCAACCAAGGCTGAAGTGTACACCCCACATATGAGACAGACTTAACCCCGCCAGCCGCCAACCCGGTACTTCGAAGGCCTCGGGGTAGGCTAACAGGTACTACACCTTGCCTAAGGGTGACCTGGAGGTAGTTGTGGCAAAGGGTAACCTCATTCCCCCACGTCGAGACTCCACAACCGGTTGCAGTTTAATGCCATACCCAGGACAAATTATTATTATTATTATTATTATTATTATTATTATTATTATTATTATTATTATTATCTATAATTATTTTTATTATTATTATCATTATTACTATTATTATTATCATTATTATCATTATTATTATATAATCATAATTATATAATTATACAATCAGTACTTTCTCAGTAAAATCAGTTGGGATCTCACGACAGCAGACATAGATGCAACGTGGATAAAGCAAAATCTAGACATGATTTGTCACGGATTTCAGAAAGTGGTTAGATATACCTGTAAGCGGAATATTTGAGATATTGCAATTATCTAAGGCACAGTTTGGCCAGGAAGTCATTGATACAAGTACAAAACATACTCTTTGTCAAGTAACTTCCGTAAGTGTCTGAAAAACTCCATAAATGAAGACATTCGATATCTGCATAATGCAACATCAGAAAAGGCTAGCATCCAATATGACTCGTTCCATACAACAAGACTTGCACTAAAGAAGATCTGGGAAGACAAAAAATTGAAGGTAGAGTCATTGCAGGTTCAGAGTACAATAATTACAGAGTTGTGGAAAACAGCACTTCAAAAGGCAAAAGATTTTTGGTTTAAAGTGCAACGTCGTCTTCCTAGAAACATCTTTAATTTTACCGTAAGATATATGAACAACTCTATTGCTTGTTTCTCTAACTTAACAAGATGGGGTATCAACGTCAGTGCAAGCTGTACATTCTGTAGGGAGGTTCAGACCACGAAGCATATTGTAGCTGGCTGTGCGTCATGTTTAAATCGCTACACATATCGACATAACTCGGTGCTGTTAAACTTAGCTAACTTTTTGCAACCAATTGTCAAGAAGCTTTACTGTGACATTCCATCGTTTTTATCACCTGAAATTGTGACTGGTACTGCTGCAAGACCGGATCTACTTGTTGTGGACAGAACGAACAACTTGTTCATAATTGAGCTAGCAGTAGGCCACGAATCTAACACGGTGGCAAATTCTACAAGAAAGGCAAAGAAATACGAACATCTTTTAACTGATAGTGACCTGAAACGTTCGCATCGAAAAATCTGGTTTGTAAATCTCGTGATGACTTGTTATGGCAGAGCTTAAACAGCGTATCGAAGCTAAAGCCTTCAAGGTTAAGTGGTATACTTCAAGAATACAGCAATACAGACAGAACAGGCTTTTTCAAGGAAACCAAAGAGATCTTTATCAAGAAATAAGTGGCGCTACAAGACAAAGGCATATACCCCCAAATGAAAATGAAGCAAAGGAATTCTGGAAAGAATTGTGGGAGAAGGCAGTAAGCCATAACAGTGAAGCAGACTGGCTAAAACAAGTGAAGAATGAAATGAAAGATAAGAAGAAACAGGAGAAAAGAATGATCTCTTACAGCAACTGATGAAAACATCAAATTGGAAGTCACCAGGCAGAGATGGAATACAGGGGTTTTGGTTAAAAAAGTTTGACATCCTTCATGATAAATTGCTAAGTCATTTGAACGAATGTGTTGGTAAGGAAGACGTACCTAGTTGGCTTGTTGAGAGCAGAACTGTTTTGATACAGAAAGATCAGAATAAGGGAAACGCTGCCAGTAGCCAGCCTGAATGTAATCTGGAAAGTCTTTACTGGCATGTTATCTGAAAAGCTTAATACCCATGTTGAAAGCAATGGTATTCTCCCCGAAGAACAAAAGGGTTGCAGAAGAAGATCACGTGGAACTAAAGACCAACTGCATATTGATAAAGCTGTTATTCGAAAATGCAAAAGAAGAAAAACAAACTTGTTCATATCATGGATAGATTTTAGAAAAGCGTATGATTTAGTACCCTATAGCTGGATTTTACAATCATTAAGAATCATTGGTGCAGCTGAAAACATGGTAAGATTACTGGAAAATAGCACGAAGAATTGGAAAACACAGCTAACAGCAAATGGAGCAGATCTAGGAACGGTCCAAATCAAACGAGGAATATTTCAGGGAGACTCGCTGTCACCACTTCTTTTTCTAACATCTCTGATTCCAGTAGCAATTATTTTAAGATCATTGAAGCAAGGATACTCATTGGATAAGAAAACCAAAATAAATCACTTACTGTACATGGACGATTTAAAACTACATGGGAAGAGAAACAATGAAATAGATACGCTGATATAGACAGTAAGAATATGTACAACCGATATTGTTATGAAATTTGGTCTAGACAAGTGCAGTGTTTTAGCAATGAAACGAGGTAAGGTAACAACCTGCGAAGGAATAATCCTTAACGACGAAGAGGTTATCGGTGATGTGAGTGTTGAGGGCTACAAGTACTTGGGAATAATAGAACGAGGCGATATTGCACACGAAGAAATGAAGCAAAAGACCCGGAAAGAATATAAAGATAGAGTCAGGAAAGTCATGAAATTGAAACTGAATGGCAG
Source organism: Aurelia sp. 4 Dawson et al 2005 (assembly GCA_964019985.1). Lineage (NCBI taxonomy): Eukaryota > Metazoa > Cnidaria > Scyphozoa > Semaeostomeae > Ulmaridae > Aurelia > Aurelia sp. 4 Dawson et al 2005. The sequence continues at coordinate 3,763,102 of OZ026511.1, read as the reverse complement.
AAATGTCATCAAGGCAAATAACACTTGGGCGATTCCACTAATTAGGTACGGAGCTGGAATCATTAACTGGACCAAGAATGAGATAGACGAGATCGATAGAAAAACACGCAAAATGCTCAACATGTATGGTGGCCTGCACCAAAAATCAAATGTGGACAGATTATACTTGAAACGCGAAAATGGTGGACGAGGGCTTATAAGCGTGGGTGATTGTATAATGAATGAGGGGAATAATCTGGGATTATATGCTAAAGACAGTTCGGAAAATTTTATTGTGTTTGCAGAAAGAGAATTAAAACTCAAAGAACGATCAGAAAGATGGATCAGAAAAAACGAGAAGGGAAGCAGAGCAAGCAGAGCTGAGCTGGATAAAACAAGGTGATCTTAAGAGGGAGACGGAGAGCTTAATTTTCGCTGCACAAGAACAAGCTTTACGAAAAAACGCAATCAAAGCAGGTATAGATAAGCAGAATATCTCGCCCGCATGTAGAATGTGTGGAAATGCAAGTGAAAGTGTTACTCATATCACAAGTGCATGCCAAAAGCTTGCCCAAACGCAATACAAACATAGACACGATAAGGTGGGAAAAAAGATCCATTGGCTACTATCAAAGAAATACAATCTAGAGTGCACCGACAAATGGTACCAACACAGTCCAGAGTCTGTTGCAGAAAACGAGGAAGTAAAAATACTATGGGACTTCATGATTCAAACTGACAGAGTGATCGAGCACAGAAGACCAGACATTGTTGTAGTTGAGAAAATAGGTGGAAAATGTTTCATCATCGATATTGCGGTCCCCGGTGATCATAATGTTCAACAGAAAGAACTTGAAAAGAAAACAAAGTATGAAGATCTCAGGATTGAGATAGCAAGATTATGGAATAAGGAAGTTTCGGTAATTCCAGTTGTAGTTGGAGCTTTGGGGACGCTGACAGCAAACTTGAAAAAGAAGACAGAAGAAGAAGACAGAAGAAGACTTGAAGATCTGATCAAAGCAGCAAGTATGGTTGTTGCAGAAAATATCGGTATGGATGTCAGGAAAAAGAACGCTAATAGAAGTGATAGGAAAGAACCGTGGTGGAAACGGAGAAGACAGGAGAGTACAAAAACAATTTTGAAGGACATTTCTGTACCAGATCGAAAAGCTAAAGGAGAGCTCAGAAATCAGCAGAAGTATAGAGCATTGAGTAGAAAGCATCACATTGCAAGAAAAGGCTTGAAGGTCGTAACTGAGGAGCTCAAGCAACGCCTCATAGCAAAGAAAGCAAAGCTAATGAGATATGACCAACGAATAGAGCAATACGAGCAAAATAGATTATACAGAGTAGATCAAAAGAGATTTTACCACGAAATTAATGGAGAGCGTACAAATGAAGCAGTAATACCAGATAGCGATGAAAGTCAAAAGTTTTGGAGTGACATTTGGAGTAACGAAATAGAGCACAAGGAAGATGCCGAGTGGTTACAAGAACTGAAGGAAACGACTACTAGCCCAAAACAGGCGGAAATAGAAATTACAGTCACAGACGTGAAGGAAATCAGTAAAAAGATGAGCAATTGGACTTCTCCAGGACCGGATGGAGTCCAAGGGTATTGGATCAAGCGATTTAGTGAATGTCACATACAAAAAGCCGAACAGCTCAACAACTTATTGAGTGACGACCAAGTGATACCGGAGTGGCTAACAAAGGGAAGAACGGTTTTATGCTTGAAAGATATCGCGAACGGGAATGCCGTGGACAACTACAGGCCAATATCGTGCTTACCACTCATGTGGAAGCTGCTCACAGGAATAATCGGATTAAAGAAATGTGGTGTCTTAGTACTGAAGAGAGGCAAGGCTAAACAAATGAACGGATTGGTGCTACCAACTGGGGATGTTGTGAAGTAAATCGACGAGGAAGGATATAAGTATTTGGGAATGTTGGAAATAGATAAAGTGATGGAGGAGGAAATGAAAAGTAGAACTAGAGATGAGTACTTCCGCAGGTTAAGACTTATCTTGAAGTCGAAGTTAAATGGATGAAACAAGATTGCAGGCATCAATACATGGGCAGTTTCACTACTTAGGTACGGAGCAGGAGTGATCATGTGGACAGTAGAGGAGCTTAAGAGTTTGGATGGAAAGACGAGAAAGCTGCTGACCATACATGGTGTGTTTCATCCAAGGAGTGACATTGACAGGTTTTATGTACCGAGAAAAAGAGGAGGCAGAGGGCTGATAGGTTGTGAAGATTGCGTTAGAGCAGAGGAAAATAACGTCGCATGGTATATAAAAAATGCTGTGGAACCGCTTCTGTTGGAAGTGAGAAGATCAGGGATGATAAAAACAGAAGACTATAAGGATAAGAAGCATTACAAAACAGTGAAAGTGACTGAAACCGTAAGCAGATGGACTGAAAAACCCATGCACGGACAGTTCCACAGAGATGTTGAAGAAAGGACTGATCAAGAGAAAAGGTGGTTCTGGTTGGCAAAGAGTGATTTAAAACCGGAAACAGAAGCCTTGATCTGTGCTGCTCAAGAGCAAGCACTTAGAACTAACTATATCAAGCATAGAGTTGATCATACAGCTCAAAGTGATAGATTTGTTCTAAAACTGCATAACAACTTGCGTTTGCGAGAACTTCGAAATTTTCAAATGTCTGCCTCTAACCCACTGTGGGAAGGTGCTTGAAGAATAAAGATGTTATCTCAGTTTACTGGCAGTAAACAGCTAACACCTTAATGTTACATCTCCAGCTGAAGAAGAAACAAGCTGAGCAAAAGGAAGAACATAATAATAAAATGATAATCAGAGGAGTTATATGGCCACTTGGAAAAAGAAGGGTTGCTACCTGATGAACAGAAAGGAGGAAGAAGAAAATCAAGGGGGACTAAAGACCAACTGTTGATAGACAAGATGATAATAAGGAACTGCAAACGAAGGCCAACAGGATTAGGTATGGCATGGGTCGACTATAAGAAAGAGTACGATATGGTACCTCACTCTTGGATAAGAAAGTGCATGCTAATGTTTGGGGTAGCGGAAAATGTAACTAAAGTTTTAGACAAGAGTATGGACAAGTGGTGTAGAAAATTAACGTCATGTGGCAGGCCACTTGGAAAGGTAAACATACGGAGGGGAATATTCCAGGGTGACAGTTTGTCACCACTCCTTTTTGTTATGGCATTAATTTTCTTAACGTTAGTTCTAACGAAGGTGAAAGCAGGATATGATCTGGCAGGGCATGGGGGAGTAGTGAATCACTTGTTTTTCATGGATGATCTGAAACTCTACGGAAAGAGTGAGAAACAGGTAAACACGCTTCTCAACACAGTGCGGATTTTTAGTCAGGATATAGGCATGCAGTTTGGCATCAACAAATGTGCAGTTCTTGTCTTGAAAAGGGGGAAAGTGGTACGATGTGAAGAAATAGAGATGCCAAACAACCAGGTCATCAAACGTTTGGGGGAAGGAGAGGGTTACAAGTACCTTGGGATGTTAGAGGCAGATGGAGTGAAGCATATGGAGATGAAGGAAAATGTTACAAGGGAGTACTATAGAAGGGTGAGAAAGATATTGAAATCGAAGTTGAATGGAGGTAACGTTATTAATGCAATAAACACACGTGCGGTTGCGATAATATGGTATAATCAAATGGATGAAAGAGGAATTGAGAAATATTGACCGAAAAACAAGAAAGCTGATGAAAATGCATCGAGCGCTTCACTCTCAAGCGGGCGGATGTGGACATCAAAAGAGCAGAGGGCGGAAGGGGTATTGTAAGTGTTGAAGATTGTGTTGAAATTGAAACAAACAGTCAGCTTAAATACATAATCGAAAGTGAAGAAAAATGGCTCAAGGCTGTGAAAGATGAAGGGATCCTTGGTGAAGGAACGTCTAAAGAAGAGATTGCAGATAAACGAAGAAATCAGTATAAAGAAAAACCACTGCATGGGCAATATGTGAGAAGTACAGAAGAGATAAGAGATTACAAGAGCTGGAATTGGTTGAAAAGAGGAACATTGAAGAAAGAGACTGAAGGAACACTGATGGCAGCTCAAAACCAAGCCTTAAGGACAAATGCAATAAAGAGCAGAATTGACAAACAAGATATATCACCATGTGCAGGGTTTGTGGCGAAAGAAAAAAGACGATTAGCCATATTGTTGCAGAGTGCACGAAACTCGCACAGAAGCAATGCCGCTACTGGCACCATGACAGGGTCGCACTGGTTATACACTGGACATTATGCAAAAGATTTGGACTTTCCAACTTCGAGAAATCACCCAAGAAACCTAAATTTGCTTCGAGTGGGTAAGTGACGATTTTTCCATCTGCCAAGTGCAATTTATTTAAAAAACGTTTTCGTTAGAAATTAATATTTCAAATCTCAAGGAGTTTAAAGTAATTCACGATTCATTCTTCACAAAATCGATTTTTGTTACGCAAGGCACTAAAATCTTCCTCTGAATAGCACAGTGGGGAAAGATAGAAACAAGTCAAAAAGGAAATGTTTAAAGATGTAAATGCTCGAAGAATATTTAGGTTTCTTTGCTGATGAAGTCCAACACAAAATTGAATAGAATAACATCATTTAAACAATGCTTCCTCCAATTAAGACAGCGCCTCGTCCAACTTTAGAAAGCCCATATCATTAATCTAGTTGCCTTCAAACCAACACCACTACTTCGAAGATTTCGTTTCGTATGTCAGGACAAAATTGACATCACTAAACTATGATTCAGGTAAAAAGACAAAAAGATGACAAATATTTTCTTGTCAAACTTGTTTGATTTGAGACCTGGGTTGGAGAGAAAGTTGTTTTGTTTTGTTGCGAGGCCCATGGGTGATAGAAAATCGCCACCGCCATTTTGAGTCGACCGTCCTCATACCTTTGCACCCTACGTGTACATAAATCGATACAGTTATTTCTCAAACCATATCAAAATGTACACGCAAACTCGTTTTGCTAAATAAATGAATAGCTTTTAGTAGTCTTTGGAGTCTCTGGATATAAGTGGAGGGGGGCGGCGGGGTGGGGTCAAAGAGAGGGAGGCTTTTTCTAAATTCCGGATGAGAGGGGAGCGGCTTATTACAGGGGACACTTAGTAGTGAGGGGGCTAAATAGAGCTTTTACAGTGCTTGGTGTAATTAACCGTTACTGCTTTTGAGAAAACGCAGCGGATCTATCATTGTCTCTCCATTCTCTTGATTTTCGATGTATCATGATAAACCATGAAACGATCGATGGGCCCTTTTTGAAAGCTAGTTCTGGTCAAAAGACCCAAATTTTAAGCCACCTTGTGGATAGCGGAGATATTAGTAGTAGGCCCTTATGGGTCTGGGCCCCAAGTTTTGACTTCCTGACCCCCTGACTGCCTTCTGAATTCAAACGAAAAATAAAATCATGTGATGGAAATACTTGCATCTGCAGACTGTGCAAAGTTTTTATTAAAGATTTAGGGTTTTTGTAAGTTTATTTGGGATAAACCTATCTACTGAGATGGTGCAAGACCTAAGAACCACCGACCACCACAGTCATGATTTATTTAACAGCAGTGATCTACGGCAAGCGGAGCAACAGCACGAAAGAACGACACCAACTATGATGAGGACACAGGAAGATGAAGAAATTCAAGTAACGGATGATGGCAGATTGAAGGGACGATTTGTCAGTGGGAGTGTGGTGAACTTATCACGGAGGGAACTTTCGGAGGAAGACGTGAGTCTTCTTTCGAAAGGCCTGAAGTTTTCACCCACTCCTACTGACATCGACAAAGCAAAACTTAAAGAAGATCTAGAGGCATACAAGAAGAGGATGAGGCTAAGGTGGCATTTCAGAAATAATACGGACAGTGCTTCTCAGGACGCGACTGATAATAATAGTAATACATTTAGGATCAAATCCACGTGGCAGCCTCCTAAGGACGACCCAGTTCTGGAAAACTATCTTTCGCTGTTGGAGAAGGAGGTAATGTCTGTCTCGCCGGAGGGCAAGAATTTTAGTAATCTTTCTCCTTCTGAACAACTTTCTTTGAAACAGCTTAAATGTGATAGGAACATAGTCATCAAGGAGGCGGACAAGGGATCAGCGGTTGTAGTTTGGGATCGGGAGGATTACATAAGTGAGGCTAACCGACAATTAGACGATAGGCAGGTTTATGAAGAAGTAGAGGTGGGCCCCTCGGTAGATTTGGGTCAGGCCATTAATTCTAGGTTGAATGATCTGAGGGAGGAGGACCCGGGGTTAGAGGAAGTAACTGACTATTTAAAGGTTAAGGATTCTAAGTTAGGTAGATTTTATTTGTTGCCTAAGATCCACAAGGGTCTTAGTAGTGTAAAGGGGCGACCAGTCATTTCCAATAGCGGTACTATAACGGAGCATATGTCAGAATATCTAGACCACCATCTTAACCCGTTGGTTAGCCAAAGTAGGTCATATGTTAAGGATACCAACCATTTTCTATCTAGGCTCAGTAAGTTAGGTAAGATACCAGAGGGGGCTTTGTTGTGTACAGTTGATGTTGTGGGACTATCCCAGCATTAAAAACGGGGAGGGCTTAGAGGCCATCAGGGGGGCGCTGGATAGAAGGGAAAACCCGGGCGTGGCTATTGATACCCTAGTGGGGTTGGCGTCCTTGGTCTTGAAGAAATATTATTTTGAATTTAACGATAGGTTTTATAGGCAGAAATTGGGCACGGCTATAGGCACGAAGTTCGCTCCGGCCTATGCCAACCTCTTCATGACCCGGTTGGAAGAGAGATTGTTGGATGCTTCACCTGACAAGCCCCTCGTCTGGATGAGATTCATCGATGATGTATTCTTTATCTGGACGCATGGGGAAGAAAGACTGAAGTCTTTCATCAATCATCTCAACAGTCGCCACGAAGCCATTAAGTTTACTAGCGAACAATCACGGGATAGGATTAGCTTTTTAGATGTTCAGGTTAACTTGGGGGAGGGGGGAGTCCTTTAGACAGACTTGTTCTGCAAGCCAACTGATACACATCAGTACTTGCATAAGAAGTCTTGTCACCCCTGGCACACAAAGAAGGCGATCCCTTATGGTCAGGCTCTTAGGTTGCGTAGGATATGTTCGGAAGATCGCCAATTTCAGGAGAGGGTAGGCGAGTTAGCTGGATGGCTTAAGGACAGGGGCTACGAAGAGTCTTTACTTAACGAACAAATAGATAGGGTACGTAGGTTAGATAGGACAACTCTTCTAGCAAACTCGGGAAATAGGACCAATGACCAAGGGAGGGGGGAAAGGGTTCCTCTTGTTGCGACATACCATCCAGCGCTCAATAGTTTGGGGAAAGTTGCCAGGAGACTCCATCCTATGCTCACGAATTCGGAGGAGCATAGGGAGGTATTTCCTGAGCCACCGCTCATAGCATTTAGGAGATGTAAGAACCTTAAGGATATACTGGTTAGGGCTAGGCTCAATAGTGAGGGAAATGGGGGGACTGATAAGAAGGGATGTTCTCGTTGTGGTAAATCTCGTTGTCAAGTGTCTAATGTCATGAGTAATAGTGAGCATTTTCATTCGAACATAGATAGCCGGGAATATAGGATAAATTATTCGTTTAATTGTGACTCGTCAAATGTTGTGTATTTGTTGGAATTTACTGTTTGTGGTGTACAATATGTTGGTAGCACCTGCACGCCTTTTAGGCTTAGGTTTAATAATTACAAGGCGTGCGGTCGTAAGTTTAATTCGGGGGCCTCAGTACCCCAGGTAGAATTCTTCAGGCATTTTACTGAAGAAGGCCACCACGGGTTTCTGAAGGATATTAGTGTTAAGATAATCGATAGGATAACGGGGAGAAATAGGATGCGGGAAAGCTTCTGGCAATATCGGCTGGATTGCTTTGCCCCTAAGGGTTTAAACACCAGGCAGGTAGATACATAGATTTCATTTTTGTTTTAATTTTGGTTTTTATGTTGTTTTGATTTTTGCACTGAGCTTTTCGTTAGATACACACGCTGTTTTTTTAGGGTTTTCTGTTCTGCCAATCAGCTCTCGGATCTTTCTATCGTTTTTTTTGTTATACATGCTATCTTTTCAGCTTCGGCGAGACAGACACAGACGCCGACTCCAGCGGTTCTTTGTTCTGCGCTTTCTTTTATCTTTCCTCTGCCGCAAAAGCTGTATGCTTCATTCACACCTTGTACTAGGTAGGTTTCGTTTGAAGTTATTGAATAACACCTCTATTGTATTTTTGGTTATATGTGCGTTCTTTCGGATTTGAGAAGCAATACTGATGAAGACGCAAGTCGAAACGTTTACCAGAAGTGTTTTTCTTTGAGCATCTATACTAATTTTAAAGCATCTTTTAGAATGAGCTTTTGAGAAAATACATATATGTATGTATGTATGTATGTATATATATATATGTATATATATATATATATATATATATATATATATATATATATATATATATATATATATATATATATATATATATATATATATATATATATATATATATATATATATATATATATATATATATATATATATATATATATATATATATGAACTCAGAAAAAACACATTCTCGTAAACGCTTCGGCCGAAGCCTTCATCAGTATACTCATTCGCTCAATCTCAATATGTAATAAGAATAGATATAGCCACTCAGAAAGAACACATTCGTTTAAACGTTTCGGCCAAAGCCTTCATCAGTAATAACTGTTCAAAATCAGACGGAGCATACATAAAGATATCGAAATTACAAAGAACACAAAACAATAGCCTAAGCGGGTCCTTACTATTACAAAGCGTAATTATGATGTGTTAAAGCAGCCGGTAATTACAAAGGTGGCGGGAGAAAGATCAAAGAAAGCGCAGAGTAGAGAGCTGCTGAAGTCGGTGGCTGTGACTATCTCGCCGAAGCTGAAAAAGATCGCACGTTACAACAAAACAAACAATAGAAAGATCCAAGAGAGGATTGGCAGAACAGAAGACCCTAAAAAACAGCGTGTGTCCCTAACGAAAAGCTCAGCGCCAAAATTAAAACAACACAGCAACCAAAATGTAAAAAATTATGAAATCTATGTATCAACCTGCCTAGTGTTTAAACCCTTAGGGGCAAAGCAATCCAGCCGATATTGCCAGAAGCTTTCCCGCATCCTAATTCCCCCCATTAGCCTATCAATTATCTTAACACTAATATCCTTCAGAAACCCGTGGTGGCCTTCTTCAGTAAAATGCCTGAAGAATTCCACCTGGGGTACTGAGGCCCCCGAATTAAACCTACGACTGCACGCCTTGTAATTGTTAAACCTAAGCCTAAAAGGCGTGCAAGTGCTACCAACATATTGTACACCACAAACAGTAAATTCCAACAAATACACAACATTTGACGAGTCACAATTAAACGAATAATTTATCCTATATTCCCGGCTATCTATATTAGAATGAAAATGCTCACTATTACTCATAACGTTACACACCTGACAATGAGATTTACCACAATGAGAACATCCCTTTTTATCAGTCCCTCCATTTCCCTCACTATTGAGCCTAGCCCTAACCAGTATATCCTTAGGGTTCTTACATCTCCTAAATGCTATGAGCGGTGGCTCAGGAAATACCTCCCTATGCTTCTCCGAATTCGTGAGCATAGGATGGAGTCTCCTGGCAACCTTCCCCAAACTATTGAGCGCTGGATGGTATGTCGCAACAAGAGGAACCCTTTCCCCCCTCCCTTGGTCATTGGTCCTATTTCCCGAGTTTGCTAGAAGAATTGTCCTATCCAACCTACGTACCCTATCTATTTGTTCGTTAAGTAAAGACTCTTCGTAGCCCCTGTCCTTAAGCCATCCAGCTAACTCGCCTACCCTCTCCTGAAATTGGCGATCTTCCGAACATATCCTACGCAACCTAAGAGCCTGACCATAGGGGATCGCCTTCTTTGTGTGCCAGGGGTGACAAGACTTCTTATGCAAGTACTGATGTGTATCAGTTGGCTTGCAGAACAAGTCTGTCGAAAGGACTTCCCCTTCCCCCAAGTTAACCTGAACATCTAAAAAGCTAATCCTATCTCGTGGTTGTTCGCTAGTAAACTTAATGGTTTAATAATGGTTTAATGGCTTAATGGTTCCATCGTAGTTTATATTTTTTTTTATATTCCAATAAAATTTTACAGTAAACAAACAAAGGTTACAAGACGATGCCACGAGGAGCATGGAAATACATAGCAACCCTGTGACCATAACATTTAACATAGATATTCAAATTGATATTACATATAAATATTACAAATAACATATTACAAAAGGCAAATAGGAAAACAACAATTACAGATGATTCCGACAAAAAAAAAATTCACAAAAAAAATAAATGTACGAAAAAACAAAGTACAAGTTACAAGAGAGAGGAGACAGCAAACTTACGAACTCATTGAAACCGTTCTGAGGCGTGAATGTAGTTTAACGTTGCCTCAAGAATTTTTGTGTTCAAATCAAAGGATAACTTTTCGTGGCCATACAGGAGGATTTGAAGTAAGGTTTCATTTGTGAGGTTTGTTAATCCGTGGGGGCGCAGTATCGCATTCACACTGTTGAGAAGATCACGTCTTTCTTGGTCATAAGCATGGCAGAGCAGCAAAAAGTGTTCCGTATCCTCAATACCATCGTTTATCGGGCACAAAGGATTTAAAGTATCGCTGAAGTTATGTTTGAATTTGTGAAAATTCAGCCTGCTGAGTCCAACGCGAAGTTGTGTTAAATTTGATAAACCTTTTGGGTCGTGAATGTTATAGATCTTTTTTGAAGGTGGACGGATCATTGCTAATAGTCGTTTCTTGAAAACATTCACTGAGCAGGATTGTCTAATCTCAGGGTCAAGCTTTTCCCATTCCGACAAACAGTTAGGATAGAAACTTGATTTGAATCTCTCCGTTCTCGCACGTATTTGCCCTACTGCAGCTCTTCTGCGAAGACTGTAGTCAGATTCCTGAAGCTGAGGTACAGGACTCCTTGTGTAGTCTGGAGTCAAATTATTTATAATCTTATAAAAAAGAACAAGGCGTCTACTCCATCTTCGGAAGTTGAGCGATTCCCAACCAAGTTCATCATAGATTTTCTGACGAGATGTGCCCTTCCAAGCGCCGGTCACAGCTAAAGCAGCGGAATATTGAACCGATTCGAGTTTTTCCATTAAATTAGTCAAAGTGACAGTTTGACTAAATTCACATATATTTTGGGGAATGTGATATATTATGTCACCATAATCCAGGTGCGGTCGAACATATAGCTTATACATTTCATTAAGCGTGTGTCGGGGCAAATATTTCGAGAGGAATCTCAACATCCCTATTCCTTGTCTACATTTGGAAATAACTGACTGAATATGGCTCGCGAAAGACAGCTTAGAATCTAGTATGACACCAAGGTGTTTTTGCTCTTGGACCCTCATTACGGGAGCACCATTAAAAAAGATGGGCGGGTGATTCGTTTGAATTCTCTTTTTGGAAAAGGTCACCTCAACTGCTTGTTTAGTTGGGTCAGGGTTAAAGGACATTCGCCAACTGTGTGCCCACAGCTTGATGAGATTCAGATCATGGTTCATATCAAGAGCAGCTGTATGTGGATCATGAACGACTGTGAAAATTGATGTGTCATCGGCAAATAGTTTCACATTGCACTTTAAGCCATCAGTCAAGTCATTGATATAGATAAGAAAGAAAAGAGGACCTAGGATAGAACCCTGCGGGACACCGGCTGAAATGGTACTCCATGTTGATGTTTTACCATTCAAGACAGTCCGCTGTTTTCTGTTTTCAAGAAAGCTTTGCATTAGTGTTAGTAGTTTACCAGAGACTCCACAACGGCGTAGTTTGTATATGAGACCTTGATGCCAGACCCTGTCAAAGGCTTTTGAAATATCGAGATAGACAGAGCGGACATCTAGTGTGGGGTTGCAGTCAAATGCTGTAAATATGGAATGGACGATTGACAGCAACTGGTTAACAGTTGAATCTCCTGGGCGAAATCCCGACTGATTTGGGTTTAATAAACTGTTCATGTTTAAATGTTGATAAAGGGAGTCGAAGATCAGCTTCTCTAGAATTTTACCAAAGATCGGAAGAAGGGAAATTGGACGATAGTTTTGTTTCAAGTTCTTGCTGTTCTTCTTATGGATGGGAACTACGTTAGCTTGTTTCCACACTTCAGGGAAAACACCTTGGCTCATACACGACTCAAATATTATACTAAGGGGTAGAAGGAGTGCATCATCACATATCTTTATCATACGCACTGAGATATCGTCCCAGCCATGAGCCTTATTTGGATTCAATGATCGAATAATATTCAAGATCTTCTCATCAGAAATGGAAACGTCAGTGAGCAGTGGAGCATTGGGCACTAATATCGGTGGAAGTTCGCTACCAGTATTAATTGTGGTGCACTGCTGTATAAAGTAATCATTGAAAATTTCTGCCTTTGCAGTGAAATCCAAGACAAATACATCGTTTTCTAACAGAGGGGGGATTATGGGTATCTTAGCTTTGTTCAGGATTTTATTAATCAAGGACCAATACAGTTTCTTTCCAGTGTCAGGGTTAGATAGTGTTCTACCTATTTTCGTAAAGTACTTGTCCTTCTCGTCCTCAATTAATTTGGATCCTTGGGATATCATGTTAGTGATTGCCTCCAGCCTGTCCTCCGGTTGTCCATTCCTGATGAAGGTATTGTAAGCCCTATTCTTTTTCTGGATGAAGTTTTTAATTGACTGCGTCATCCAAGGTGCCCGGCGAGACCTGACTGTGATTATTTTGTTTGGTATGAAGTTTGAAAAGATATTCAATAAAATTTCATTTAGAGTTTTAACTTGAAGATCAGGGCATATGACTTCAGAAAGGGTATCACTCCAGGGAAACATTTCAATACTTTTTTTGATTGCAATGACGTTTGCTCTATCATAATACCAAATTCTGCGTTTATACGGAGGTGGAGACAAATTGTTTGCGCTCAATTTACCAAAGATAATCTGGTGATGACAGTTCTCGTGTAAAGAGGGGTGGACACCAGATTCGAGGAATAGATTAGGCTGATCAGTGAGAATAATATCGATGCAAGATCTAGAATTTCCAATTAAGTGCGTTGGCTCATTAATTAATTGATGAAGTCCAAGGTCGGCTGTAAGTGGTTCGAAGAGTTTTCCCTCATCATTTTCGATATCATTTTCCCACCAGTTGGTAGCACGACAATTAAAATCACCAGTTATGATAACACAGTAAGGATTTTCGCTGGACATCCTGGACAACATGAGTTCGAAATTATTCATGAAGTCCTGGAATTCAGCTTGGCTCTGAATGGGACTACGGTAAAGGATTGCAAAGAAATACTTTTTTTTATCAAGCTGAACTTCACACACAATGCATTCTGGCAAGCTCGCGAGGTCTTGCCTACTTTTTGCTGGAAACGAATCTTTGACATAAAGTCCTACACCTCCTCGCTTTACATTATCTGGGTGGTTGCTTTTCATGAAGGTGTAACCAGTGAGATCTAAATTTCTAACTTCTACAGTGTCGTCGAGGTGGGTCTCAACAGTACCAATCAAATCATAATTATAAACTGAGTTATACGCTTCAATTTGAGAAACACGTGCAAAGTCGTGTGCACAAATGCTATTTAAATTCCAGGAGCAAAAGCTGAAAGTGCTATGGTCTGGACCAGGGTTGGTCTCAACGTCGCCACTCATCATAATTGCCTTGTGTGTTGTCCACTGTAAGTGAAGCGTATAACATACTAAACATATTGCATAAAAGTAAGCGTATCGAAGAAGTAGAAATTTCAAGCTCGTGCGTTTGTGAGGATCAAGAAACAAAAATGGGAAGCGTTTAATTAGCTCGAAAAATACGTAGACCATTGCCTTGACAGACGAGTACAACCAGGCAAACACGTGCATGAAACGATTGTTTGGATAAAACGAAAAATTTGCTGCGATTTGCACAACCAACGTGAGTGGCAAGACAGGAATCGAGATCAAAACAAAAATACAGCAAAATATGTATAATTTGGAGATTGAAAGAAACGTTGATAAAGGTTTGATTTGCAGATGCACGTTAGCCCTTATGTTGAGGGATAAACGGAACGACGCTATCGCAGCTCGCCAATGATTTGTATCAACCGGCATCACGAAACATTAATCTTCTCAACAAACGAAAAGCGATTTCGCACGTCCAAGATTTGTTATGGCCGTTGGGTTTGTTTGGTTTTCCTCTCGCATACAGACAAAGGGTAAACATACTTTCACAAACGTAACTCACAATTAAGAACAAAGTAACAATTACAAAAAGAAAGACGTTGTTCGTCATATTTTGTCAACAAGGCGCTAGGGGGTTTTTAAGCAACAACAATGCGGAGAGTTTTGTTCATCTCAAATCACGGAACATGAGACGACGGAACGACGGAACGGGACACCAGAAATAGTAGTAGTTTATATATAGTAATATATATATAAACTACGGTGGAACCTCACCTCAAGACAAACACAGCAACCAACAACCAGAGAAAAACGAACACCGACACAAGAAAAAGTCAAACCAAAACCATACCCACAAAGAAAACAACAGTAACCTAGAGATGAATCCACAAAACCAAAGGACGCACCAATACAAACAAAACCACGCACATATGCAGATATTTTAAAACCAAAATACAACAAAACAATGCCACAGCGCACCGCAGACATAGATAACAACAGTGACCCCAGAAGACTCCCAGTGACAGCAAGAACACAAATCCAAACATCAACCCCAGCATCACAATTTCAACCCCGAAGAAACACAACCACACACAACCACTCAAAACACGAAGTAGGCCCCAAACCAAGGAATTTGGAAGGGGGCATACAAGAACTCCTGACCACCACAATGCAAGCTTTCGATCTTTTGCGAAGCAACTTCGAAAGATTTGTAGACTTAAAGATGACCCAGATGGACGCATAATCAATTTAAGCAAACATAAATTTACTTTAGATGTATTTAAATTACTAAGTAAAGGCCTTACCTTTTGCCCCCGCCCACCTAACTTTGATAAACATACATTTGAAAACGACTTAGAATCATTTTTTAGAAGAATAAGATTAAGAGCCCATTTTGGAATATCCAACTATGAACCAACCATTTTACAATCACTCAAAGAAAAAAACAGTTCATTTACTCCAAAAAACATAGACGCAACAATCCAAACTTTCGAGATAGCAGTTAAAGAAGATATTAAAAACCACGAAAAACGACGTTTACCATTTGACAACTTGACAAAAAAGCAGCGTGAAGCCCTTAAAAAACTCACAACTAGAGACGACTTAGTTATAACCAGAGCCGATAAAGGCGGAGCAATAGTTATCTGGGGTATCGAAGAGTACCTCAAAGAAGCCAATAGCCAATTAAACAACACAGAGTTTTACCAAGAACTCTCATTCAACCCATTCGAGGATTACCAGAAATTAATAACAAATTCACTGAACGAAATGCTTTCAAACGATATCATCGACAAACATCTGATATACTAAAACCAACAAATGTTAAACCAGCTCGCTTCTATTTAAATCCAAAAATTCACAAAAAGAACAACCCTGGAAGGCCAGTAATTTCCTCAGTTAACTGCCACACCACTAAACTATCAAAATGTATTGACCATTTCATACAGCCTCTTGCTAAGAAAGTTAAGTCCTATATACGTGACACAACAGACCTCATAAATAAAATAAAACAAATAAAAAGAATACCACATAACGCAATCTTAGTTACAATGGATGTCCGTTCCTTATGCTCAAACATAAAGCACGACGATGGAATATCAGCCCTAAAAGAATGCCTTGAAAACAGAGTATCAAAACAACCACCCACAGAAGTAATAACAACCCTAATGAACCACATATTAACACTAAATAACTTCAGCTTCAATGGAAGACATTTTCTGACCAAGAAACATTAACTGAAATTTCTTGGGGTTTACTACCATGCCATTGCATGTGAACCATTCCAACAGTATGTTTAGATCATTTTCTAGAACAGTCGCTATTTCGTGTAACTCATTTCCACAGGAGAAAATAGTGTTATCATCTGCAAAATTGCAAATCTCAGAATCCAGGCTAATGAGAAATAAGTCATTAATAAAGATGTTGAATAGCATGAGTCCTAATACTGACCCTTGCGGAACCCCCACATGCTTTTTGCATGGAGAACTTCTGATTGAACCAATCTTTACCCTTTGATATCTGTTATTTAGATAGTCATACATCAGGCAAAGACTGTTGATACTAAATCCATACGCCGCCAGCTTTGCTATCAGGAGGTCATGAGGCAGACAGTCATAGGCCTAAGACAGGTCCATCAGGATGGTTCCTACAATACCTGAATTGTCTAGGCATTTTCTCCACTTTTCTATCACCCTAATTAGGGCATGTTGTGTGCTATATCCCTCCCTGAACCCGCAAAGGATATCTCTCAATTTATCTTTGAAATAATGGGACATCTGCTCTTTTAGGATTCTTTCATAAATTTTAGAGGTAGATGGTAAAACGCTAATAGGTCTGAAATTTGAGTTCAATGTTGGGTCAAGCTCTTTGAATATAGGAGAGACATCAGCTTTCTTCAGTTCATCTGGAAAATTACAATCAAAAATTGCAGAGTTGATGCAGTCAGTAAGGTACGGACAAACAATTTCTTTTGTGTCCTTCAATTCGGAGGTTGGGATACTCCCACTATTTGATTTACTCTTGTCAAGTAACTCTATCTGCCTCATCACCTCAGTTGGATTTACATGAGAAAATTGAAAATTGTTATCTTCTGATGTAAAATCTTCCTTTATAATACAAATACTTTTATGATCTTCATATTTGTCTAATGCTCTCATAACCATTTGCTCAGTAGGTAATTGATCAGGAAACACCTTGAAAATGGGGTCAATTTCAAGGGAATTCGACATTCTAAACATGGGAATTCAAGGGAATTCTTGCAATTTCAAGCAACAACATTCTAAACAACAAGGTTATCCGTAAAACACCCGTAATAAAAACTGTTAAATTTTGTAAAACAATGTAATACTAGAAACAGTCTATGCTGCAATCACCTTAAATCTACAAACTCGTTCACTAGCTTTGTAACTAACAAGACATATAACATCTACCACGAAACCAACTGCAAAAGCAGCAACGTCATATATTTGTTAGAGTGCACACGTTGCTCAAAACAATATGTAGGCAAATCCGAATGGCCTTTCAATCTTAGACTCAACAACTATAGGCATAGAATAAAATCAATAAACTATGACAAACTGCTCCCCGTAGAACAACACTTTCGCCTAGCAAACCACGACTTCTCCAGAGATGCAAAATTTACCATCATAGAAAAGATCGAAAAGAATGTTTCTGATGAAATAACAGTAATTTTAGAATCACATGAAGATAACTGGATGTTACGTCTTAAAACCCTATCCCCAAATGGCCTAAACAGCAAACTAAACCACCCAGAAAACATCAGATTATAGCTCTTAAAACAAATGGATAAGCCACAAAATTACGTTCAGTTTTTTGTTATTACATTGTTCCCCTGTGGCTCGTCATTTCTCAGTCATTCGTAAGTTATATCAATTAATTTAACGTCATATTTGTAAAAGGAATTTGTAAAATCCGTTACTGTAGAAAATATTGCTCATTCTCCTGATGATGACCACACAGTCGAAACTAGTTGGGAAGTGAGAGAAAATTTGTATATATATATTCCTGTTCGTCTTTCTTTTTGTTCATCTTTATATATATATATGGTAGAGTACCCGAGAATGCACTGCTCGTAACATTAGATGTAAGATCCCTCTACACAAACTTATGCCATGAAGAAGGTCTGCTGGCCCTTAAAAACGCCTTGAATAAGAGAACTAATAAAGAACCAGCAACTGACGCTTTACTAACCATGATGAGACATGTCCTTACACTCAATTGCTTCACATTTAACGGAAATAGCTACCTGCAGACAAGAGGGTGCGCCATGGGCACGGTTGCAGCACCCTCATACGCTATAATATACATGGGAGAATTCGAAGAAAAACATATCTACCCCATAATAGGTAAAGACTGCCTGTACTATAGCAGATACATCGATGACATCCTATTGATTTATAAAGGCAATGAAAAAGAATTCAAGACATTCGCTGAACAACTCAATACAAAGCACCCATCAATAAATTCGATTATGAAATCTCAAAGACATCTATCCCTTTCCTTGACACACGCATTTATATAGATGAAAACAGACAACTACAAACAACTCTCTTCACAAAACCAACGGACACACACAATTACCTACACTATAAATCAGCCCACCCAAGACACCTGAAGAACAGTTTACCATATTCACAAGCTCTTAGACTTAGAAGAATATGCACAAAAGATGATGAACTACATAGCAATTGTAAACAAATGGAAGAACATTTCCTCCGAAGAGGGTATCACAAAGAAAACCTCCAAGACCAAATCCGTAAAGCAATCCTAACCCCAAGAGATACAACATTAAAGAAAGTCACAAAGGAACGATCCAAGAGAATCCCCCTAGTTACCATGTTCAATTCTACACTCCCCCAAATTGGCAAAATCCTAAGAGAAAGATGGGATATTTTAAACATTAAGCCAAAACTCAAAAAACTTTTCTCAGAACCTCCTATCATCGCCTTCCGTCGATGCAAGAACCTAAGGGAAATAATTGGTAGCAACACCATCATTAACAATAAAGTTTTAAGAAAAGGAACCAACAAGAACACCGCTAAATATTGCTCACCATGCAACACCAAAAGAAGCCTTTGCTGCAATCATATCATTAAAACTAATTCCTTCACAAGCGTAAGCACACATAAAACATACAAGATCTTTCACGAATCCGATTGTAGAAGCACGAATGTGATATATCTTCTTGAGTGCATCCGTTGTAAGAAACAATATGTTGGTAAATCTGAATGGCCTTTTAACTATAGACTTAACAATTACCGTTCCCGAATTAAATCAACACAGTATGACAAGCTCCTTCCTGTAGAAAAGCACTTCAAAGAGCAAAATCATGTCTTCGAAAGAGACGCAAGATTCATTATAATCGAGAAAATTGAGAAAGAAAACGTCCAGAATATGACAAATCTATTAGAAACGCATGAGGACAACTGGATAAAAAGACTGCAGACTCTTTTCCCCAAGGGCCTGAATAATAAACTTAACCATCCCGACAAACATTAAAATGAAAAAATCCCGCAAAATATCCCATGGATAGGCCACCTTTTCCCGTTCGCAATATTGTGCAAT
The DNA here is from genome assembly GCA_964019985.1 of Aurelia sp. 4 Dawson et al 2005. Lineage (NCBI taxonomy): Eukaryota > Metazoa > Cnidaria > Scyphozoa > Semaeostomeae > Ulmaridae > Aurelia > Aurelia sp. 4 Dawson et al 2005. The sequence goes on along the minus strand of OZ026511.1, from coordinate 3,743,805 downwards.
ACTTTGTTTCCCTGTGGCCTATCAATTTTTACAAATACAACGTAATATTCAACATCAATTTGAGATTCATTTGACGCCATATTTTGGCGTCACATGACCATTTTAAGGCCACGTGACCTTATTAGTGTCACGGGACCACTAAAACAGCTATAAAAAGGCTTGCACACTTGTAAATAATCATTCTCCTGATGATGACAGCATAGTCGAAACGCGTTGAGATCAGAAGATAAATATTAAAGAATTAAAGAACTTCAAGCCGTCTTTTTATTGTGTACACCTTATATATATATATATATATATATATATATATATATATATATATATATATATATATATACATATATATATATATATATATATATATATATATATATATATATATATATATATATATATATATATATATATATATATATATATATATATATATATATATATATATATATATATATATATATATATATATATATATATATATATATATATATATATATATAAATTGGATACTAATAGTGCGGATGAAAAACGAACGAGAAATAAACAAAAAAGAGATGTTTTTTAGCACACTAAGGCCTTTCAAGTTAATGCTATCATCAGAGTGTGACTGACAATCTGAATCGAACTTTTTATAATATGTTACGGAGATTAACATGTTTACATAATGACAGACGATAGAAGCGTTAATTGGTTGAGATGTCAATTGAGGGTTGCGTGTCCTGCTTTAAATAGTTTTTCTTCGTATGTGGTTAATAATTTCGAGGAACTTAATGACATGAATGCAAAGACTTTAAAGAACGGTTCTTTTAAGTTATTATGTTTATTTCCGCACTGAAAAACATGTCTCGGGAAAGTGCACGAAGATGCTCCAGTCCGCGACTCTGAAATGTGATTGTTCATGCGGAGGCGAAAGTTTGTTGTTTGACCAATGTAGGTGACTTTTCCGTGACACGAATTGCATGATAAGAAGTAGACAACGTTTTTGCTCTTGCACGAAATATTGCATTTTATGTTCCAAGTTACGTTCTTTGCTGTTTTAAACGAATCAACGGCTTGTAGATATAATTTGCAAAGTTTGCATCGATTATCCTTGCAAAGGGTAATACCAAATGAGGCTGTTGTTGATGTTGTCGTTGATAATACAGCTGATGACGAGAATCTAGCATTTGTTAATATTGATGAAATGTTTGGGGGCTGTCTAAGTGCTAAGACGGGCTGTGTGTTTTGAAACTTTTCTTTTGTTGTTGGCGATAGATTAACGAGCAACGAGTGAATTGTTTTCATCATGTGACTGAACTGAAGATCGGGATAATGTGTTGTTACCAATGGTAATTTGTGTTTATCACTTTTATCAGGTGCAGGTCCTTGAAGTTTTGCTCTGTGGAATGCTTGTTTAATGACACTTTTTGGATAGTTACAATCTATCAACCATTTTTCAAGTTCTTTCAAACGCATTTCAATTAAATCGGGATCTGATACAAATACTATTATCCTTTTTGCGAGGTTGAACGGAATCGTTTGCTTAATGTGGGAAGGGTGTGCACTATGATAATCTAGGTATCTATGTGGGTTGGTTTCTTTGTAATAGATATCCGTTGTAATGTATTTGTTTTCGTGTAAAATTATTTTGATGTCAAGAAAGTTAAGGGTTTCCAGGTTGTCAAGATGCGTTCGTCCTTTCTCCATTGTAAAATTAATTGAAGTGTCCATTTCGTTTAAGGCGCTTTGAAGTAATGATGGGTCCATGTTCTTGGGTAAAGTGATAAAACTATCATCCATATATCTGATGTAATTTTTCTCGATGTATTTGCAGGTATTATTGTCAAAGTATTTACAGAGAATTGTTGGAAACAGTCGAGTTTCTTCAAGAAAACCGATTGTTAAGCATGCGTATGATGGGGCAAACTTTGTTCCCATAGCTGTGCCTTTGATTTGTCTATACAATTCGTTATCAAATAAAAAATTGTTATTTTCGAGAACGAACTTCGCCGATTCAATGATGAAGTCATTCGAAAAGCGAATTGGAATTAAATCTCTTCTTTTTTCGATCCAGTACGTAAGCGCCTCGAGGCCAAGGCAATGAGGGATGCTTGTGTAAAGGCTAGTGATGTCATACGAGTACAATGAAACCGGATTACTAAATTCATATGGGATCTTGTGGAGGAAGTCCCAGTCATCCTTAATGTAAGTGTTTAAATGCGAAACGATAGGTTTTATCAATGTGTCGATAAATTCACTGAGTCGCTGGGTAGGTGAAACAGGACCTGCTACTATTGGTCTTCCTTTTAAATCAGTTGGCGGAGACATTTCAACAAATTCTTGGTTTGATGAGGAAATTTTTCCAATTATTTCTTTACTCTTGTGTATTTTCGGCAGCACGTAAAAATTACTTGTTTTCCAGTCAAAATCTGTGATAAATTGCTGTTCTTTATCGGTTAGGCTATCTTTATGTCTATCTACGAGCTTTCTTAAATTTTGAACAACAACTTTGTCTTCATCGATAGGGATTTTTTCGTAAGCGTCAGAGTTTAGGTGTCCTTCAAGAACTAACGAATCGCGATAATATGTTGTATCCATCAATACAAAGTTTCCACTCTTGTCTGCTTGTTTAATAATTAAGTCGTTGTTTGAGATAAGTTCTTCTAAAGCTGTTCTTTCTTCTGGTGTTAAGTTGTCGTTTGTATGGACTCGGTGAGGTTGCAATAGTTCTATAAGATTGCAGATATTATTAATTTCTTGATTTTGTGTATAGATTTGTCTGTTTGATTTGTTTCTGTGAATTGAAATGTCTTCGTTTTCTTTGTTGGAAAATATATCATGGATTTTTATTTTTCTTGTAAAATCTTTCAAGTCGGTTTTGATGTTTTGTCTTGGTTGGGATACGGGTGTAAATTTGGGTCCTCTTGTTAGTAGGGAGACATGACGTTGTGCCAGCTTGTAGGATGAAAGGTTGATGAGTTTAGCGGTATTAGAGGTGGTGGTCGTAGGAAGGGGCTGTTGAAGTTTTTTGGGATGGCTGAGCCTTGATGATGTTGTTGTGATTGATGAGGTTGAAACTTGGGTCTTGTTGAAGCGAAAACTTGCCTCTGTAAAACTTTCTTGACATCAAAATAATTTTACACGAAAACAAATACATTACAACGGATATCTATTACAAAGAAACCAACCCACATAGATACCTAGATTATCATAGTGCACACCCTTCCCACATTAAGCAAACGATTCCGTTCAACCTCGCAAAAAGGATAATAGTATTTGTATCAGATCCCGATTTAATTGAAATGCGTTTGAAAGAACTTGAAAAATGGTTGATAGATTGTAACTATCCAAAAAGTGTCATTAAACAAGCATTCCACAGAGCAAAACTTCAAGGACCTGCACCTGATAAAAGTGATAAACACAAATTACCATTGGTAACAACACATTATCCCGATCTTCAGTTCAGTCACATGATGAAAACAATTCACTCGTTGCTCGTTAATCTATCGCCAACAACAAAAGAAAAGTTTCAAAACACACAGCCCGTCTTAGCACTTAGACAGCCCCCAAACATTTCATCAATATTAACAAATGCTAGATTCTCGTCATCAGCTGTAATATCAACGACAACATCAACAACAGCCTCATTTGGTATTACCCTTTGCAAGGATAATCGATGCAAACTTTGCAAATTATATCTACAAGCCGTTGATTCGTTTAAAACAGCAAAGAACGTAACTTGGAACATAAAATGCAATATTTCGTGCAAGAGCAAAAACGTTGTCTACTTCTTATCATGCAATTCGTGTCACGGAAAAGTCACCTACATTGGTCAAACAACAAACTTTCGCCTCCGCATGAACAATCACATTTCAGAGTCGCGGACTGGAGCATCTTCGTGCACTTTCCCGAGACATGTTTTTCAGTGCGGAAATAAACATAATAACTTAAAAGAACCGTTCTTTAAAGTCTTTGCATTCATGTCATTAAGTTCCTCGAAATTATTAACCACATACGAAGAAAAACTATTTAAAGCAGGACACGCAACCCTCAATTGACATCTCAACCAATTAACGCTTCTATCGTCTGTCATTATGTAAACATGTTAATCTCCGTAACATATTGTAACATATTATAAAAAGTTCGATTCAGATTGTCAGTCACACTCTGATGATAGCATTAACTTGAAAGGCCTTAGTGTGCTAAAAAACATCTCTTTTTTGTTTATTTCTCGTTCGTTTTTCATCCGCACTATTAGTATCCAATTTATTGTTTCCTTGTTGCTAATATACCGTAAGGATGCCAAACAACGAAAATATTCAAAAACCAATCAAATTATCTGAATCGCAAATGGAATCTATCAAACAAGCCGTCTTAAACAGTGTCCTGGAAATTTTACCATCGTTGATCAAAGATTTAGCTCCAAAAATTTTGGAATCAGCAGAAAAGATCATCAAAGAAAATATTGACGACTTCATGCCCCCAGCCCTGGAAACACTGCAGCTAACGTCTCCCACAGCAAAAGATCAAGCACGTTCTTTCGAGGAACTTAACAAGCAAAAGTTAAACAATAAATTGAAATACCGCAACCAAGTTTTCTGGAAACTCACAAGAGACAATGAATTGTCAAAACTTTACTCGGAATGCCTTAAACAGAACCCACCATATGTGCCAAGGAAATTTAGAGGAGATAATACGTTTAAAGGCTCTGAAGAAGAAGTTGCCATTTACCAAAAATTAGCTGAACAAAGATTGTCCGCAGAAATAGAAGTTCTGAACATAAGAGGAGAGAAAAATAGGGAAAAAGTCGCTAACATCGATGAAGAAACCTTCCAGTTCTTCGAATCAAAAGAAAGTCACGCGGTAGTCCAAGAACTCAAAGACAAATGGCAAGAGAACACCAAAATAGATGAAGGAAATGTCACCAAAAAGTGGGCCAAGAAGATCATCGAAGAGAAAGCAATCTTTGACAAGGAAACTACGAGTCGCGCAACGGAAAATCAACAAAACACATCGCAAGCCCAAACTTCCAACCAAGCCCCTTCTACCCGACCAGCAAGGTCTACAACCTACACCCCCGTAGCAAGACAGAGGCAAGTTTTCGCTTCAACAAGACCCAAGTTTCAACCTCATCAATCACAACAACATCATCAAGGCTCAGCCATCCCAAAAAACTTCAACAGCCCCTTCCTACGACCACCACCTCTAATACCGCTAAACTCATCAACCTTTCATCCTACAAGCTGGCACAACGTCATGTCTCCCTACTAACAAGAGGACCCAAATTGTTACTTAATAATGATAATAATAATAATAATAATAATAATAATAATAATAATAATAATAATAATAATAATAATAATAATAATAATATTAATAATAATAATAATAATAATAATAATAATAATAATAATAATAATAATAATAATAATAATAATAATTCTCCTCTGCGCTATTTGAAGACACTTTATTCCATATCTTCCGAAATTTCAAATACAGCAAGCCCAACTCATAAGATTATTAAATACATACTATACATCTTCGTATTCATCATAGTCATGACAGTTCTTGTGATAAGAACCATATTCGGAGTAAATATCATCAGCATTACGTTTGTGGGAACCAAATCAGTTCGTAGTATGTTCTTCTTTTGCGGAGTCTTACTGTATTAAACAAAGAACACGCGAAAATGTATCCAGATGTTCTTCAAAACACATCTTGTTTATCCGCATAAGAATGATCCGCGTCTACACGAGAGGTGCTTTTGAAAAATCTCTGTCGATATGAAAAAAATGCTGCGAAATTCAAAATTCGATAACTGTATTCAATATTCGACAGCGATGATGGGGGTGCCAAAATAAACTATGCACTTTTAGCAGTTAAAATCATCAACAGGACCTATTTTGAAAGTTTGACTTAATCTTTAACAAACGTCTCAATACTAGGCCATGGGGCAATCCAGTCAAACGTCGCTTTAAAAATATCGGTATTCCTATCAAGCAGACTACTTTATGACACGATGAAATTAGAGAACCAAGACTATTTCGGAATGATTCAAGACAAGTTCTTCGCGCTACAGGAAAGTCCCGCATTATGAGAAAAACAGGATTGATTTTGCTGAATAAAATACCTCTCTAAAAATCAAGGCTGATTCATGTTCAGTTTCTTTACAATGGTACATAGTAATATTTTATGGCATGTATTTGAACATTTCTCGAATAGGTCTCAATTCTCTAGCATTAAGAATGAAAGTTTCAAGCAAAATTATCATAATTTCAAGAAAACTTCAACAATTCAAGAAACCCAAACTATTGGTTTCTCGTACAACCATGCATATTTTAAAATGCATTCTTATCAATTTTGACAGCTGTTTGGAATAAAAAGTGTTTGTTTGTTTGTTTTCAATTTGCTTTGGGTGGGCTTTTCAGGTTTTCTAGCTACTGAAAGCTAATTTAGGCCCACTGTACATGCCGCATCCAGGCATGGGACCCCTAGTTTAACGTCCCTTCTAAAGGACGACGAGGTGAGTTCTGAGGTCAGGCCTCCGAGTTCACCCATCCGGAGTTTGACCTCACTCGACCAAGCTTAACTTCAGTCACCTGACGAAGATTGTATCAGCCACTCACCCCGTTTCTCATACAATGGTATAAACAACCTATTTTGAGGAAGTATATCTTAACATAAGAAGCCAATCAGGCTTCTTTTGCGAAACAAGTTTCTTAAAGGCGGGGCTTTACTGTAGCCCTAATCGAATCAGTTTTTTCTTTCTGGGACACGCGGTAACTGATCGTAGACCCAAAATTCCGATGTAATGCGATGAAATACGATGAAATGCGACGCATGAAAGCCAGTATTAAACGATGTCTACGAGTGGACGCAAACCCAAACGAATAAAAAATATGCATTTTCAAAGGTTTCTGGATACGAGGAGACGGGTATAAAGCTACGGTTTCTTTCCTCATTCGAAATCAAAGAAAGCAATGTGGTCCCTTACCTTTGTAGCATAATAAAATATTGAATAACCAATGACATATAAGGCACAGGAGCCACCCATGATGTAAGATCTCCACCACCAATGATAATCCTTAAGGAGAAAACATAAATTAAGGGATATTCATGTTTAAAGGTGCTGTGGCGCATTGGTGTAATCCACTGTGCTGTGGGCACAGGGTTCTATTCAGTTCAGTTCAGTTCAGTTCATTCATTTTAAAATTCATCTAATACATCACTACAGTTCAACATACCCACCTATCTTATTTAACAATGATAAACTAAAATTAAATACAGCACACAAAATAGAAAGAAGAACAGGACAGGATGATATACTTAAAGCAAAATGTTGAGAGACTAAATAGGTGAGTATGGAGAGCTGCAGTGAGATTAGGGGAATTTCTTAAAGGAGGGGCTCCCTCAATAGGCAGGCTAATCGAGGAGGGAGCACCCACTAACTAAAAAGATATTGAATTATTATGATGTTATTGAAAACAGGTGCAGAAAGACAAGATAAGGTAAGTTATACACAAAGAATAGTATGTGAATCACTGGGTGTAATTATGGCACAGAAGGTAGATCTTTACCTTAGTTTTGAATGAAGCTTTTGGGTGAGAGTTTCTTAATTCAACCGGAATTTCATTCCAAAGCTTAGCTCCTCTATATCGAATGGAGTTTATCCCATATTGTAGGGTGTTTTTTCGTGCGAGAAACAAATCACCTTTACTAGCCTGTAGCCACTAATCTCAAATCTTCGCTACAGGGGAGTTCCAACGCGCACCACCAAAACCCGAAGCCCAAGAACCACAGCAATAAATAAATAGGCTTTAGGCATATAATGATACGGTTTGCTGCAATAAATTAAGCACTAATTAACTTCAATCAACAAAGTATGTGTATAAACGAAGCTTGAAAATGAAACGGTTAAGAAACTTACAAGAAATGTGTGCACTACGAATAACGAAGAAACGGAAACGAAATACCGAATAACTGCTGCAACAAGGGTACTGATACTCACAAACTTTATATCCGCGTAGCTAAAAGCTCAGCATATCCAAAGCATTTACCAAAAATCGCATAGCCAAAGGTTAGCTGCCAAAGATTCTTCCCTTCTTTGGCCTTCTTCTTGTTTTGCCCTTTTTTCTCTCTGTATCTTGAAGCCCCGAAAGCCATGATTGCTTTGCTTTTATAGCCACAAGTATGAAAAACAATTATTCCCAATACAGAAACAACACGGTATGTCATTTTACTACTAAATAAAATAACAAACTAAATGCGACGTAAACAACTTAAATATGAAAAACAACTATTCCCAAGACAGAGACAGCACGACGTATCACTTTTCTACTGAATGGAAGTAACAAGGCTAAATGCAACGTAAACAACTTGAAACGAGAAAAACAACGTGATTTAAATACGCTGGGGAAAACAGGTCCCGTGTCCCTTGAGTACGTATTTAAATGTCACAGCAATGTACTGTAAAACAAAACTGTTCAGTACCTCTGGAGTAATAAATTTGTGCGTTACATCCGGCCCCAAACAGTGGACCATATGGAAACTGTTTCTCTTTCTTGAACTCCAGCACAAATATCTTCTTCTATTCATTGTCTCCATCTATTGCTGCTTCCAGAAGGCAAAGCTTCTCAATTGGTCGCAAAAGTTCTGATCTGCTTGTCTTCACCTTTACTGCACGAACCAGACCATCTCTTCCCTTTGTCACTTCAGTCACTCTTCCCAGTGGCCAATACCCTCTTGGTAATGATTCATCCATCACCAAAACAATGTCATCAGTGGTGAAGTTTCGCTTGACAGTTTGCCATTTCTGTCTCATCTGCAATATAGGTAAGTACTCTCTTGTCCATCTTCTCCAAAATAGGTCTGCAAGATATTGCACTTGTCTCCATCTTCTTCTTGAGTAGCCATCAGATTTCACAAAAATGCCAGGTGGAAAGCATCCATTTGATTTCAGAAGCAAAAGATGGTTTGGTGTCAGTGCATTGGCATCTTTTGGGTCATTGGACACTTTTGTTAATGGTCTTCCATTAATGATCGACTCAATCTCGCAAAAGAGGGTTTGCAGTCCCTCATCATCTAACAGCTGCTCTCGAAGAAGTGCCTGCATTAGCTTTCTTATTGAACGGATGATTCGTTCCCATACTCCTCCCATGTGTGAAGCCTTTGGGGGATAAGGAATCCATTTGATTTCCTGCTGCAGAAAATGCTGATGTAGCTTGTCATGATTCCATTGATCAATTGCTTCCTTGAGTTCACGATTGCCACCAACAAAGTTCGTTCCATTATCAGATCTCATTTCTTTTGGTTTACCTCTTCTAGACACAAAGCGTCTTAATGCATGAATGAAGGAATCTGTATCCATACCATGAACTACTTCGATATGCACAGCACGAACTGCTAAGCATGTGAAAATTACACCATACCTTTTCTCTTGACAACGTCGTCTCTTCACCATGAATGGTCCAAAACAGTCGTATCCAACATACGTAAACGGAGGCATACCATAGCTGACTCGATCTGGTGGTAAATCAGCCATCTTTTGCAGGCCAGGCCTCTGTAATCTCTTCTTGCAGTTAAAGCATTCATTGATTATCCTACGAACTGCAACTCTTGCCTTCACAATCCAAAATCTTTCCCTGATCAGTGAGAGAACATGTTCAACGCCAGAATGTCCAGACTTGTAATGGTAATATCTGACGATCAGATCAACAATATGGTGCTTCTTCGGAAGTATAATAGGATGTTTCGCCTCATCAGATAACGCTGCATGCTTCAGACGGCCACCCACACAAATCAATTCTCCAATCATCACCGGATCCAGTCTTCGCAAAGAGCTAGATTTGGACACAACAACTCTTGATCTCAACTTGTTCATTTCGTCTTCGTAAGCTTCCTTCTGCACGTGCCATATAATGCATTTTTCAGCTTGATGTATCTCCTCGACTGTCAGATGACCAGTTCTAACCAACTGATTCGCTGCATCGAGTATTTTGCTTTGTATCCATTGTTTGAAGCGGAGAATCCATGCAACAGCTTTCTTCAGTCGTATCCAATCAGAAAATTTCAGAAACATTGGAGAAATGATACTTCCTTGTTTCTCGTCGTTGACTGTAAATGACTGCACTTTTGTTTTCAGCTCAACATCGTCATCAGGAATTTCACCAATTTTCGGGTTGACCAGCCATGCTTCTTCACTTTGCCATAGAAATGAGGGACCCTGAATCCATCTGGAGCCATTAGACAACTGGTGAGCATGTAAGCCTCTTGAGGCATCGTCTGCTGGATTTGAAGCTGTGTCGATGTACCTCCATTGTTCTGGGTGAGAGCCATCATGTATGATTGCCAGCCTGTTTGCAACAAATGTCTGGAATCTTCTGTTTTCATTGCAAATGTACCTCAAAACTGCTTGGCTGTCGGTCCAGAAGAATGATTTGTTGATTTTGTAGTCGAGCTCCTTTCTGATCATTTGGTCCAACTTCACTGCCACTGTAGCTGCTGATAACTCAAGACGTGGAATTGTCATATACTTCAGAGGGGACAGTCGTGACTTTCCAGTTACAAATGCACAGTGAACCTCACCTTTGCTGTTAGTCATTCTGATGTATGAGACTGCTCCATAACCTCCTTCGGAAGCATCTGAGAAATGATGTAGCTCTGTCACGCATGGTTTACCAAATGTTTCTGGCTTGAAGCATCTGTCAACAGAAAACTCTTGAAGTGTTTGTAGTTCTGCAAGCCATTGCTTCCAACATTGAAGTTCTTCTTCTGGGACAGGATCATCCCATGCTAGTTTCTTTCGACATAGCTGATGTAGGATCATCTTTGCTCGAAGGATAAACGGTGACACAAATCCAAGGGGATCATATACTGATGATACAATGCTCAATATACCTCGTCTTGTTTCTGGCTTGTTCTTGAGACTAATGATGTATTGAAATTTGTCTTGCTCGGTATTCCATTGAAGACCCAAGGCTCTTTCAGTTGGAAGCGTGTCCTTTTCAAAATCCACATTCTTCAGTTCCTTCGATAACTCAGAGTCTGGAATCACTTCCAATACTTCTCTCTTGTTGCTTGTCCACTTCGCCAGGTGGAATCCTCCATGAAACAGCAGCTCGGTAACTTCCTTGTACATTTTGATCGCAGAATGTGCATCTTTCATTGACTTCAACAAGTCATCCACGTAGAAATTTCTGCGAACAGTTTCAGTGACTTCAAGGCTATATCTATCTGCATTGTCTGCAGCTGTCTTCCTCAGAGCATAGCTTGCACAACACGGTGACCATACACCACCAAACAAATGAACGAGCATCTGGTATTCTTCCGGATCTTTGCTTAAATCACCATGGGGAAACCAAAGAAAGCGCAATGCATCAACATCCTTTGGGTGAACACGTACCTGGTGGAACATGGATTCAATGTCTGCCATCAGTGCCACTGATTCTTCACGGAATCGGAGTAATACGCCAACAAGTGAATTCGTGAAGTCTGGGCCTTGTAATACATTGTCATTCAGTGATTTTCCACGGTATGTTGCTGCACAGTCAAAAACAATTCTGACTTTCTCCGGCTTCTTCGGATTGAACACATTGTGATGTGGGAGATACCATACTGCACCATCTTTTCTACTGACTTGATCTTGAGGAACCTTTCTTGCATGGTCTTTCACCATAAGATCATCAATGAAATTGGTATACTTCTTACAGAGGCCAACATCCCTTGACAACTTCTTCTTCAAGTGTTTCAGTCTGTGTTCTGCCACTGATCTGTTGTTTGGCAAACATGGCTTGACATCTCTCCATGGTATAGCAAGTTGATAATGCCCATCAACAAGTTTGGCTGTGTCTTCGAGTACTGCTAGTGCCCTCTTATCTTCCATCGACATCTCTTTGCAGTTGTCAACAGTTGATTCACAAAAGTCACGATTGATGTACTGCTTGAATTGTTTCTCTAGCAAGTCATCATTTTCGCATGAAGGAATTAGATAGCAATGCTTACGTTCTTTACCATATCTCCCAAGTGGTCCATTAAGCGTCCACCCAAATTTTGTCTTCACTGCATAAGGTCCACCATCTTGTCCTCTTCTAATCTCTTCTGGTTCTAACGCTTCCGGCACATCCACACCAATAAGGAGACCAACATCTTGATTCGTGAGTGCTCTTGGGACTGTCACACCATTCAGGTAGGACCAATTGTCTACATCGTCTTGCTTCGTGATTGATTCCAATGATACATTCAGTTTCTTCACAGAAAAGGCATTTGTGACTTCAATCATGACATTCTCGTCCAAATCCATGACGTTCAAATTGACCATGACACATTCATGCTGCTCTTCATTGTTGACTGTTGCCAAAGATATTTTGCATCTTGTTCCAGATATTCCAAGTTCTTTCAGGATGTCTTCTGAGCAGAATGAAGCAGTTGATCCAGTGTCCAGCATAGCATATGTGCATATCACCTTGTTCTGTCCATTTCCTTTGATCTTTACTGGCACGATTGTCAGTCCTTTGCTACATCCGGCCCCAGTGTGCATATTCGATCCAACAAATTGACCTTTACTTGTTCCTCTGGATTGCTGATGATCTCTTGTTGCTCCAGACTTTGTTGTCTCACGACGTTTCTTCTCGAAGGCCATAACTGACTCATGTAGTGATGTCATGTGTTTTCTTCGCAAAGGACAATCAGGCACTTTGCATTCATTTCGACGCTTGCAGCCAGCGGAGAAGTGATTTGAAGATAAACAATTGTCACACAGTTTGTGAGAACGAATGAATTGGAGCTGTTCCTCGCCAGTTTTGCTTTTGAAGTCTTCGCATGCTTCTAGCTTGTGTTTGCCTTCACAAAGGTAGCATCTTGCATTGCTTTCAGAATCATTTGGTTTCTGGTCTGCAGTTGTCTGTATCTTGAAATTCACGTGCTTGTTGTGGCTTGATTTATCAGCAACTTGTCCAGATCGCCTCATACGTTTATCCCTTGTTGTCTGCTTACTGCCATCTCTTTCCATGATCGCACCAAATACTGGGTCGTTCTTTTCAACAGCAACCATTCTCACCAATTTTCTAACATCTTCGATATTTGGGTTGTGTCCACGCTCTCGGAATTCATAAACCTTCGATTGCCAGCGAGATTTGACAAAGCCAGGACATCTCTCTAAGATCTTCACTAAGCAGTCCTCATTGTTGATTTGATTCAATCTCCCTGTTGCCTTGAGTGTAAGTTCGCAATTGTGTAAATCATCCGCCAGATCAACCAATGCTTCTCGGTCACCAGGTTTAATCACCGGCCCATTCATCACTTTGCATATCCAAGAATTCGTCACTTTGTATACATTTCCAAATCTGTCTTCCAGTAACTTCTTGGCTTCCTTGTATCCTTCTGATGGGCTCAGCAAAACGCAGTTTTCTATCACCTTCTTTGCCTTTCCAGTACAGTATTGAATGAGAAGTTGAAGCTGCCTACTAGAATCACAAACATCCTTTTCCACATTATTTTCAAAGGATTTAATAAAAGAAAAGTATTTCAAAGGATCACCATCAAATGTCATTAGTTCAGATTTTGGTAGCAATGTAGCAGTGGCTAATTTACGCATTGTTTCAAGATATTCAATACCTGGATCATTTATTTCCTCTTTCATTGAGATGTTATCTTCTGGGGAATCATCCATGTCATAGCACTGTGGGAATTCTTGCTGAATTTGAGGAGCTAATATATCTGCTGGTTGGTTGACTGCAGCAGTATTTGATTCAGGAACTAGTGGCAATGAAGGTGCAGGTAGGACATAAGGATTCAATCCATTGTCATGCAGGTAAGGAAATGGTAGCTGTGGAGAAGCACCAATCTTGTGATCTGGTATAACATTGTGTGATACACCACTACGTGACACATCAGGCATGGCCAACTGAGGAGGAGCTGACTGGGCATGGGGATTCACTGGCTCACCAAAGGAATGACTCACTGCTGACTGAGGAGGAGCACCAATCACATGATCCTGTGCAAGACTGCGTGAGACACCACTGTGCAACACACCAGGCATGGGTAACTGAGGAGGAGCTGACTGGGCATGGGGATTCACTGGCTCACCAAAGGAATGACTCACTGCTGACTGAGGAGGAGCACCAATCACATGATCCTGTGCGACACTGCGTGAGACACCACTGCACAACACACCAGGCATGGGTGACTGAGGAGGAGCTGACTGGGCATGGGGATTCACTGGCTCACCAAAGGAATGACTCACTGCTGACTGAGGAGGAGCACCAATCACATGATCCTGTGCATGACTGCGTGAGGCACCACTGCGCAACACACCAGGCATGGGTAACTGAGGAGGAGCTGACTGGGCATGGGGATTCACTGGCTCACCAAAGGAATGACTCACTGCTGACTGAGGAGGAGCACCAATCACATGATCCTGTGCATGACTGCGTGAGACAGCACTGTGCAACACACCAGGCATGGGTAACTGAGGAGGAGCTGACTGGGCATGGGGATTCACTGGCTCACCAAAGGAATGACTCACTGCTGACTGAGGAGGAGCACCAATCACATGATCCTGTGCAAGACTGCGTGAGGCACCACTGCGCAACACACCAGGCATGGGTAACTGAGGAGGAGCTGACTGGGCATGGGGATTCACTGGCTCACCAAAGGAATGACTCACTGCTGACTGAGGAGGAGCACCAATCACATGATCCTGTGCAAGACTGCGTGAGACACCACTGCGCAACACACCAGGCATGGGTAACTGAGGAGGAGCTGACTGGGCATGGGGATTCACTGGCTCACCAAAGGAATGACTCACTGCTGACTGAGGAGGAGCACCAATCACATGATCCTGTGCATGACTGCGTGAAGCACCACTGCGCAACACACCAGGCATGGGTAACTGAGGAGGAGCTGACTGGGCATGGGGATTCACTGGCTCACCAAAGGAATGACTCACTGCTGACTGAGGAGGAGCACCAATCACATGATCCTGTGCATGACTGCGTGAGACAGCACTGTGCAACACACCAGGCATGGGTAACTGAGGAGGAGCTGACTGGGCATGGAACACTGGTCCAGGTCCAAAACACCAGCGGGGTAATGATTTGTGCTTCTGGGGTGGGGCAGGCTCAGCATAGGATATCACGGTCTCAAAATCATTGCAAACTTCGTCCTCTGCTTCAAGTTTCTTCAACTGTATCTTCATTTCTAAATCCTCCTTTTGCTGTTGCAACTGCATCTCTTGATTTGCAAGTGACTGTTTCATCTTCAAAAATGATGCTTCTGCCATCAACGATGCCCTTCTTGCAGCATTTGCCAATCGTGTTTCCTGTAGAAGTCGCTGACTGGAACGCTTCGATGATCTAGAAGACTGACAAGAATTACTAATGGAATAAATTTGGCTTACCGAGTCTTCAGGGGTAACATCCTGTTCTCTTATTGTTCGATCAGGGTCAGACTTCTGGATGTGCTCAAAACGTAGCGCTATTCGGTCTTTCATCGCCAGAAATCTCACTTCAGCTTCGTGAAAATATGCACGGCTTTCATCTAAATCGTCTTCTTCAACAAGGGAATTGCGATAGAGCTCACATGCATGACAAAATTCGCCAAAAGCTGTCTTCAAGTTGACTTCACTCGTGATCAATTCAGAAAGAGAAGATTCGGCCAACATGGTTTCTGCCACTCGGTTTAGTACTCTCGTAAACCCACGCTTTGCATTTGCTCTCGTCTGTTTCAGTCGCTTTCTTTCTTCAGCATCTTCTCGTCTTCTGTTACGGGACTCTGCCTCCGACATCACCAAATTCTCATCAGATATTCCAAACTTTGCCTGCTCAGCCATGATAAAGTTTCAAACTGATGTAGCCACTAATCTCAAATCTTCGCTACAGGGGAGTTCCAACGCGCACCACCAAAACCCGAAGCCCAAGAACCACAGCAATAAATAAATAGGCTTTAGGCATATAATGATACGGTTTGCTGCAATAAATTAAGCACTAATTAACTTCAATCAACAAAGTATGTGTATAAACGAAGCTTGAAAATGAAACGGTTAAGAAACTTACAAGAAATGTGTGCACTACGAATAACGAAGACACGGAAACGAAATACCGAATAACTGCTGCAACAAGGGTACTGATACTCACAAACTTTATATCCGCGTAGCTAAAAGCTCAGCATATCCAAAGCATTTACCAAAAATCGCATAGCCAAAGGTTAGCTGCCAAAGATTCTTCCCTTCTTTGGCCTTCTTCTTGTTTTGCCCTTTTTTCTCTCTGTATCTTGAAGCCCCGAAAGCCATGATTGTTTTGCTTTTATAGCCACAAGTATGAAAAACAATTATTCCCAATACAGAAACAACACGGTATGTCATTTTACTACTAAGTAAAATAACAAACTAAATGCGCCGTAAACAACTTAAATATGAAAAACAACTATTCCCAAGACAGAGACAGCACGACGTATCACTTTTCTACTGAATGGAAGTAACAAGGCTAAATGCAACGTAAACAACTTGAAACGAGAAAAACAACGTGATTTAAATACGCTGGGGAAAACAGGTCCCGTGTCCCTTGAGTACGTATTTAAATGTCACAGCAATGTACTGTAAAACAAAACTGTTCAGTACCTCTGGAGTAATAAATTTGTGCGTTACATAGCCTGTCTTGTATTATACTTATGCACGGATGAATTCAATAAGGAAAAGTCATCAAAGCAGCTTGGTGACATTCTGTTTACAGTTTCAAAGACAAAAGTGAGAAGTTTAAGCTGAAAGACATCAGATAGTCTGAGAAGTTCTAAAGACTTAAAGATTGGGGCAGAGTGAGAACGAGCAGGCTGAGAAGAGATTATTCGAACTATTTTCTCCTGAAGTTTGTAGACTGGGTCTGTATAAGATGCAGAAGTATTACCCCACACAATAATACCATACTGGGCAAAAGACAAGAACAATGAATTATATAAGCAAAGCAACACATCTGGAGACAATAGGCTCTTAACCTTTGAGATAACACCACAAGTTCTTGCAAGTTTCTTAGACAACTCCTTCAGATGGAACTTCCAACTAAGATTTTCATCTAAGAGTAGTCCTAAAAATTTAACAAACTTTGCTCTTTGAATGGTCTTCTTTCCAATTTTAATAAT
Source organism: Aurelia sp. 4 Dawson et al 2005 (assembly GCA_964019985.1). Lineage (NCBI taxonomy): Eukaryota > Metazoa > Cnidaria > Scyphozoa > Semaeostomeae > Ulmaridae > Aurelia > Aurelia sp. 4 Dawson et al 2005. The sequence goes on along the minus strand of OZ026511.1, from coordinate 3,726,702 downwards.
AGGATTTTCATCTATTCTATTGTTTATTGAATGGAAGATCATGAAGTTTGTTTTTTCTACATTAAGAGATAATTTATTGGCATCAAGCCACTTTTTGACAGATCTGAGTTCAGTGTTTACAATCTTTACTAACTTTTTCAAATTTTCACTCTCATAATAGATGTTAGTGTCATCAGCAAACAGGAAGAATTTAAGCCTTTTAGATACATTAGGCAAGTCATTTATGTAAAGTAAGAAGAGAAGAGGACCTAATACTGACCCCTGTGGAACGCCACAAGAGATTTTGAGTAGGCCAGAGTTAGAACCATTTATGCTTACATACTGTTCACGCTCTGAAAAGTATGATTTAAACCAATCTAAAGCACAACCTCTAACACCATAGTGCTCCATCTTAGACAGTAGGATTTTATGATTGACAGTGTCAAAGGCTTTCTGAAGGTCAATAAATATACCAAAACCAAATCTTTTATTATCTAAGCTGTGCCTTATTGTTTCAGTCAAGCTGACTAGAACATGATCAATTGAATGATTTTCCTGGAAACCAAACTGAAGGTTATACAGAATCTTGTGAAATTCTAGGAATTTAAAAAGACGCTTATACATTACTCTTTCAAAAATCTTGCTAAAAATAGAAAGTAAGGATATTGGGCGGTAGTTAGAAGTCTGCTGGTAATCACCCTTTTTGAATATAGTTATGACTTTGGCAACTTTGAGCTTTTCAGGAAACACTCCTGACTGAAATGACTGATTAATGATATCAGTTAGGAAAGGAGATAAGGAGGGGCCAAGAATTTTGAGTAGTTTGATTGGTATGCTGTTAGGACCAACAGACTTTGCAGGATTCAAGGCTGCAATAATGTCTTTAACTTCATAATGCATGACTGGAGAAAGAAAGATTGAGTTTGGATTTCTGTCTGACATGTAGGCAAGAGGTGATTTAATGGTTTTGGGTATTTTAGCAGTAATATTTTCAGCAACATTAACAAAGTAATCATTAAAGATGTTTGACATCTGTATTGGATCAGAGGTGACATTACCATTGTTATCTTTGATCTTTTTAACTGAAGATGAGGTAGAAGTTTTTACACTTATAATAGATTTGATACCTGACCATAGGAGTTTCATGTTTTGTTTATTGGTGAGAAAATAGTTTTGGAAGTAGGCGGTTTTACTGTTTTTCAATTCCAATACAACACGATTGCGAAACTTTTTATATAATGATTTCTTGGCATCAGTGTTGTCTTTCCTTAGACTGCGGAAGATTTTCCGCAGCTATTCCAGCATGGCTGGTAATCCCAGGTAGAGTGCCATCATTGGAGCATCGTGAGAAGGGATTGCGGACTCGATTAGGTCTTTCTATGTGAATTCAATGATACCTAGATACCTAAGCAGTGGAAAAGGTCCCCTCTGGAGCTGGCATGATGTATTACTGTTTGGGAGCGAGCCAATGGAGTGCGTAGTATAGAAAGATATAGACCTCGTAGCATACTGAGTATACGAAGCAAACTTATGGAAAGAGCTGTTGCAGACAAAATGGACAAGCATTCAGATGACGCACAAACCCTAAGCCATTGGGGCTTCAAAAAGAATCATTCTACGGAAGGGCCTATTTTTAAATTCAAAAATCTGTCGGATGGACATTTGATACTTTGGAGCTAACGACTGCCCATACCTTAGTGCGCATGGCTGCCAGAGCTGTAATCCTGTTTAAGAAATCTGGAGGTCTACAAAATAAACCTTATGGACCTGCATTCTACCTTCCCTGTCCTGTGAAAATCCAGGAGTTGCTCGTCTTTCGGACAGACTAGATAGAAAGCGAATTTTTAATGCTTGATTTTCAGTTGCATGTCTTTGTTGCTAAAAAGTATTTTCCTGTGAAGTTTTGGTATCTATGTATAGCTCAACTCTTGAGGATTGCATTTCGATCCATCTCTTTGCTTAAAATGATTTGCTTAACATAGCATGAGCATACATTAAGTGCATGCATTCCGCCTGTCGGACGGACACTGTCGGACGGACAAAATTTTCCTATCCTTTTGGCAGCGCCTGCTTCATGCAGGAGACTCACATGCCTATATAGAGCTACTTCAAGTAGAATTCAGCATAATTCCATGTTGGAATTGGTTCTCAGCTCCATCCCAGCTGAAAATTGTGTTGCCATTCAGCTCTGTGAAAACACGACGTTACTAAAACACGGAACATAAGAGAGGCAATAACAGAGATTAGAGAGAAAAGACATCATCGACCAGATAAGGAAAGTATCGCACGTCTTGTAATCACGCGGCATGGCCTAGCCATGGATGCCATTCTTAACACTGTTGACAAGATGCTTGATAATGGAAATAAATGAATAGAAAGACCTCAAATGAAGAAGATTCCTTTTTTATAACGAATAGTGATGAAAAAGAGACAGTTGACCAAGTTAGAATTGATGGCTCTCGAAGCAAAGCAGTGTCCAAGCCAACGCCCACAAACCTGCACGTGGAAGGTTCAAGCAACGTGCGCACACCCCAACTCACTGTTGAATCATCTCAGATTGGGGGTGACATCGCACCAACGAATTGGGCCAATGCTGTTACATCCATGATGGAAAACATAAACCTCCTAAATCGCCTTTTGCAGGAAGAAAGAGCCAAAACATCAAATTTACTTGAGGAAAATTTCTCGCTAAAATTTTGAATCACGACATGGAGATGAAACTCAAAAGCTTTGTCCTCGACAACAATGGAAACAAAGAGAAAGATAAAATTGTTACAATGAGGACAAAAGAGATTCGATCAGAACTAATCAACGAGGCAGAACGCCATAAACAAGCAAAGAAAGGTAAATCGTCTCTTGCAAACTGTGTAAATCAAGCACAAGCAAAGAACAAGAGTGAAAAACAAACTGGAAACAAACCAACATCGGGTAGTAAGCAAATGTTACATCAGAATGTGGAAGGAACTGACGCAGCTCGAGAGGGAAAACCGAAAAGCCAACGAAAGCGCGTCGGAGAGAAAAAACTAACAGTCCTAATAGCTGGAGATTCGCAGCTTCGAAGATTAGATGCCTCAGTACTATCAAATGATTACAAAGACGTCGACATCAAATGTAAACCTGGAATGAAAATTGAGCAGACCACAAAGGAAGCTGGCAAAACTAACCAAGACATCATTATCATTCATGCAGCCACCAACAATGTAGCAGCTAAGACACCGGAACAACTCAGTAAGGATGTCATTAATCAACTGAAACAGGTGCAGAAGAACAACCCTGAGGCACGGATTGTCTTCTCCTCAGTCATAAGAAGAAGGGATGATCCAGCTTTAAATGCGAAGGTAACAAAGTTAAATAAGCTGCTTGAAGATGAAACCGTTCTAAATGGTTTTGATATGATTGACAATAGCAATATAATGTTTAGCAATCTATGGACAGACGGGTTACATATAAACGATGGAGGGGCTTCGAAAATCAGGCAATTGCAGCAAATTTATAAAGTATTGTTAGCAGTTAGTAGGCTCGGAGAAAAAGGATACAAGTAAGGATTCGCGCTCTTGTAAGAAAAATGGCCTAAAAATAGCGTTTTTAAACATAGTCTCCCTAAGAAAACACAAACATGAACTAGGTATTGTTCTCATGGATAATGAAATTGATATAATTGGCCTAAGTGAGACTCACTTGGACGCAACAGTGAAAGACCAAGATGTCAGCATAAACGGTTACAGAATTTACAGAAATGATCGTAACCCTAATGGCGGGGGGTGGCAATTTACGTAAAAGAAAGCTTGCCGGAACCTGCTGTAAGAATCAAAGGCAATGAATTAGAGCTTTTGGCACTTGAATTTCTACCGAATCATGGAAAGCCTTTTTTTGTTGTAGCCCGGTACCGTCCTCCTACTTCGGGAGTTGATGAAGCCTCTTTTGAAAAGCTAAGAGAGACTATGAAGGAACTGGACAGGAAAGAAAAGGAGACCATATTGATTGGTGATACCAATTGCGACTTTAAAAGTAATCATACTGGAAACGCCAAAAAGCTCAAACAAATTTATGCCGAATTTCAATTTTCTCAAATGATTAATAAGTATACCAGAGTTGCTGTGACAAGAAATGAAAGGAAAGAGCAACGAACCACGAAAACGCTTATAGACCATTTTTCTACGACGAGCCCTAAGCGCATTTTAAGAGCTGATGTTCTGCGAATTGGGATGGTTGATCATTATATGGTGTATGGGATAAGAAAAGTTAATGCATGGAGACTCAAAAGGAGAAACAAAAAGAAAATTGTTGAGACTCGTAGCCTTACCAAATACGATAAAATATCATTCATCAATGACCTACGCCAGATAAATTGGTCAACCATCCTTTCTCCTCTCGCAGAAAATCCTAATTTATTTAATGGCATCCACTTTTCAGGAGATTTTTGAGTCAATCTTAGACATACATGCTCCATTGAAAAAAAGAAGGGTTCGTAGTGAAAATGCACCCTCGCTCAATCAGTCCATAGGAAACTTGATGAAGGAAATGGATTTGGCAAAGAGCATTGCCCAAAAATCTCCTGAGAAGTGGTCAGTATACAAGCAGCTTAGAAACAAGGTAACAAAAGAGATAAAGTTGCTATAGAAACACATTATCGCGGGTTAATAGAAGAAAATAAGGATAACCCAAAGAAGATGTGGAAGACCATTGTTAGATAAGTGTTAGATAAATCTTCACAATCAATAACAACCTCATGTTTAGACGTTGAGGGCAATAGAATTACGAAAGAAGCAGACATAGCAGAGGCACTAAGTCATCATTTTGTCACAGTAGGCCCAAAACTTGCAGGTAAAATCGAACAACGGACGAATGATGATCCCCTAAAATACGTAGTTAAGCAATCTAGTGTCATGAAGTTTAATCTTGTTAGCGACATCTTCATACTTAACTCCATCAAGCAGTTAAAAAATGGGAAGGCACCAGGACCCGACAAGATTCCGACTATGCTAATAAAGGATGCTGGAGAGGTTATATGTTAGCCGTTAGCGATGATTTTTAACTCCTCCTTACGGCATGGCATTTTTCCTGATATCTGGAAATTGGCGAGAGTCACTCCCATCTTCAAATCGGGCTCGAAAAGTGATGCAAATAATTATAGACCTATCTCAGTCATCTCCGTTTTTTCTAGAATTCTGGAAAGAATCGTGCATGACCAGATGTATGATTACCTAAGATCACGTGGCATCTTGACGATTAGCAAATCCGCTTTTCAGAAACTCTGCTCAACGGTAACATCTCTAATTGACAGTACGGAGTTTTGGTATGAAAATATTGATCACAGGAAGGTTAATTTGGCAATATTCCTTGATATGAAAAAAGCGTTCGGCACCGTTAACCATGAGATCTTGCTTGAAGAATTAGAAGCGCATGGAATCCGAGAATTAGCCGGTAACTGGTTCAGATCATATCTGGAAGGCAGACAACAATACTGCAAGCTTAACTGCTATGAGTCTAGGACTAAGACTGTCACATGCGGGATTCCTCAAGGATCCTGTTTGGGCCCTCTTCTGTTCATAGTGTATCTAAATGACTTTGAAAAATGTTTGAAAGCATCTAAGGCTGGCATGTATACTGATGATACTCAAGTATCGTTGGCATCTTCAAGTGTCGATGAGTTGGTTCGCAAAGCCCAAGATGAATTAAGTAATATTTCTGAGTGGATGCGACTAAATAAATTAAGTGCTAATCCACAAAAAAACAGAATATATGTTTATGGGCCACCCGAATAGAACTAATAAGATAACTTAGCAAGAAAAACTAAAATCAAATGGCTCAGAAATAAAACGAGTGAAGAAGACGAAATCATTGGGGGTAATTATCGATCAAGGACTTAATTGGGAGGACCAATTTAAAGCTATCAAAGCGAAAGTACGCGGGCCCTTGCTTCTTTAAAAACCCTAAAAAACATTGTTTCGCAATCTCAATCAAGCAATGTCTATCGTGCGCTCGTAGATGTTTGTTATAATAATGTCTATCGTGCGCTTATTATAATAACCTAGACATTTCACTTGTCACTGACAATAAGAAATTCTGGAAAACCGTGAATCCTCTCTTCTCGGACAAACTACAATCTAAGAATAAAATAGTTTTGATTGAAGATGAAACTATCATTTCCAACGATGACGAGGTAGCAGAAACCATGAACGAATTTTTCGTCTCTGTAACGGATTCCCTTGGTATAAAAGAAAGCTCTGGTTACGAAAATGCAACAGAAGGAATCACAGATCCTATTGATAAGGCTGTACACAAATTCTCCAATCATCCTAGCATTCTGAAAATCAAAAATCATTACCAAAATGCTGGTTTCTTCCACTTCAGAAAGTTACCCCCGATGCTTTGGACAAAGAGGTCAGTGATCTAAATCCCAGGAAAGCTACAACGCACAAAAATGTTCCTCCTAAAATCCTCAAGTTAAATTCTGATATATGTGTAGAACCTTTGACGCAAATCTTTAACGATTGCATAGAAAATTCGTCCTTTCCTGATGAACTAAAGTGCGCGGATGTCACATCTCTTCCCAAGAATGGACCATCCAAGTCTAGGACTAACTTTCGGCCAATCAGTGTTCTGCCTACGGTCTCAAAGCTGTTTGAAAGAATAATGGATAAACAAATAGTTGCGTATATTACACCCTTTTTATCGTCACTTCTCTGTGGTTTTCGAAAAGGCTACAATGCCCAGCACGCTCTCGTAAGGCTCTTAGAAAAATTTAAAATTAGCCTTGATGAAGGTGGTAAGGCAGGGGCTGTTTTGATGGATCTCTCCAAGGCATTTGATTGTATAAGGCATGATCTGTTGATTGCAAAATTGCACGCCTATGGCTTCTCTCGCGAAGCATTAACACTTATTAACAATTACCTCACAAATAGACAACAAAGAGTTAAAGTAAATGGGTCATTCAGTTCTTGGAAAAGCGTCGTACGTGGTGTTCCACAGGGGTCAGTCTTAGGGCCTCTGTTATTCAACATCTACATTAATGATCTTTTACTCTTTATTCAAGACTCGGATATATGTAACTATGCAGATGATACTACAATCTATACCTGCAATAAGAACCTCGATAACATAGTTCATAAGCTTGAAAATGATTGTACGATAGCATTGAAATGGTTTGCTGACAACTTTATGAAATTGAATGCAGATAAATGCCATTTGTTGGTTCTTGGGCAGAGATGTGACGATCCTGTTACTGTTAGGATTGGAAGTGCTAACGTTGTAAATAGCTATGAAGAGAAACTACTGGGAGTTCAAATTGATAGTAAACTTTCCTTCGAAAACCATGTTTCCAAACTGTGCCAGAAGGCTAGCAATAAACTTTACGCACTTGCTCGCATATCACCATACATGGATCAGAGAAAATTGAGAGCTCTCATGAGGGCATTTATTACCAGTCAATTTCAATACTGTCCTTTAATCTGGATGTTTCACAGCAGGCAGCTCAATAAGAAAATTAACAAAATACAGGAAAGGGCTTTGAGAATAATTTATAAGGATGCCGAATCTACTTATAGTGAACTATTAGAGAAGGACTGTGCTGTTACTATTCATACAAAGAACCTTCAATTACTTATGACTGAGATGTACAAAACCAGAAATGACATGAATCCTTCTTTCATGCAGGAAATTTTCTGTGAAAATGAAAGTCATTACAATTTGCGAAACAATGTCGAATTTGTTCAACCAAGGGTGAGATCGGTGGGTAATGGCACAGAAAGCATCAGATTTAAAGGTCCACAACTATGGCAAATGCTACCGCAAACAATACGAAACTCGGGATCCCTTGCTCAGTTTAAAGCAAATATAAAAAATTGGAAGGGAGAAAATTGTCCATGCAGGCTGTGTCGCACTTTCATTCCGAACTTGGGCTTTTTATGATGTTTTTAAAGATTTGTTTTATTGTATACTTTGACGAATTGTAAATAGTTTTAACAACTCTGTATCTTTTATCCACACTTTGTAATATGTATTTTTAGCGTTGGAATTAATTAGCTAAATATTTTAGCTATCAGTTATTTTGTTGCCAACGATAAAGAAATTGTTAATAATAAATAATAATAATAGAGAGTCACACAAGATACGCTGATGTCATATGGGGTAGTGCATCCAACTCCAAAATGGAATCATTACAGCGTTTTCAAGACAGGGCCATTTCGATAATTGACACTGCCAGGATAAAGGATGACTGGTCGAAGAACTTTTTACAAGTTAAACAACTCATTATGTTCGATCGATCAGTCATGACATATAAGATCATGAACAGGCTATGTCCAGAAAACCTTTGGAATAAATTTCAACGAAGATCTCATTACTCTAACTATAATACTAGATTTTGTGAGAACCTTCAAATCCCAAAGTATAATCTGGAATATTCTAAAAAGAGATTTTCTTACACAGCTCTAAAGGCTTGGAACGAGATTCCTATGAATATTAGGGAGCTCCCTACCTTGTATCAATATAAAAAACAGTTAAAAAGTCATTTGATGAGCTGAAAACCAATACAAACACGGCCCCCTGGAAGATCAGCAGTAGTTTGTTTTCTGTTTTAAAAATGATTGTAATTAGATTTATGTTTTTTTTAGCTAAAGTTATTTGTTGCTGAAGGGTCTCGGTGTATAAAGAATTAGAAATAGAAATAAAACAAGCGGAACAAGCCAGTAACAAGCGGAACAAGCAAGGAACAAGTTAGTAACAAGCGGAACAAGCCAGGTACAGGCCAGTAACAAGCGGAACAAGCCAGGAACAGGCCAGTAACAAACGGAACAAGCCAGGAACAGGCCAGTAACAAGCGGAACAAGCCAGTAACGCATTGAACAAAGCGTGGAATTCACATTAGAGCCGCTAGAGTGATCCACAACATTCCAAAAAGGGTAAAGAAACATGATATTCTCAGTTATGTCGGTTGGCAATCATTGAAATATTCTTATACTAAAAGATTACTCATTCTGGCACACAGCGCATTTTATGGTTCGGGAATTCCCGAAATAAATAGCCTTATTGAAAAGGAACATACGAATTAAGATCTGAGAAACTCGCTCCGGTTGATGGTGGATCGCCCAAAAACAGAAATTGGTAGAAAGTCGTTTCAACACAGAGCGCCATTGCATGGAATTCGATACCTGACAAAGTAAAAGCCAGTCAAAGCGTGATCAAATTTAAAATGGAACTGAAGTCAATTAAAGAGTATGTACAATCGATTACATACGAAAAGGAACATTGCTGCTTCCAGCGAGAAAACTCGAAACTTTCCAAAGATAAAAATCTGATTTCTAAATCATGAGCCAGAGGAGTGACGGAGGTTTGCTTGACACCATCCCATTGACATCCACAGACTGTGGCTTTCCTGAGAGTTATTTCATGTATCATCAAAAACTTTAGAAATTAAGACAGTTTTAAGATTTTTGAAATTTTTTCTTGAATTCTTAAAAAGAAGGTAAACCGTCCAATTCTGAAAATTTTGAAGATTTCAGAAACTGTAGAATCATTGTCAACATCAAGTAGAGAAAGTGACTATACTTACTTTTAGAGGATATTCATCTTAACTAATATTTTAGTTTAAATAGTTCTTTTACCTACTTCTTTACTAAGATATATCGACACCTTTCTGTAAGATGATATTTAATTTGTTTAAATAGTTCAGGACTTTATATTCAGATTTTAGTTTTAGTTAGATTCCTAACTTAAAGCATTTTATATGAAATAACTTAGAAGTAGATGCAGGTCCACATCAGCACTTTTGCTGCCTATTTTAACAACCTGCCTAAAATGTATGTATGTATGTATGTATGTATGTATGTATGTATGTATGTATGTATGTATGTATGTATGTATGTATGTATGTATGTATGTATGTATGTATGTATGTATGTATGTATGTATGTATGTATGTATGTATGTATGTATGTATGTATGTATGTATGTATGTATGTATGTATGTATGTATGTATGTATGTATGTATGTATGTATGGGTACATGGCTGAACCCCACGAGATAACGTTAACATTGCCGCAAGGGCCGTTCATTCCAACAGAAATTTCCAAAAATTGTTGCGGTGTAAAATGAACAAGTAACCGTATTTTCTTGTTAGAAGAAACAGGTTATGAGAAACAGATCGCCATATAAAATTAAGAAACTCCAGCACTGGGAAAAAATATAACGTAAGAAAGCGACTTGCGGATTTTTCTTGAAAAGAGAAGGGTTTTTGCAGAAGTTGAACGGGATATTTAGAAAATAAGGACCCTATGGGGATGTGGGAAGACTTCCAGCGCATGTGAAATATTGGGGCGAGAATCGAGCGAGAATGAATTTCTGTGTTGTCCATAGAGTACACTCACGGAAAAAAGGTGGTTTCTGGAGTACCCTTTAGGGTACTCCAGTCGGGTACAAATATGGTACCCTTTAGGGTACTCTGGAGTACCCTTTGTGAGGGTACTCTGGAGTGCCCTAGATATGGTACTTCAGAGTTCCCCTAACGGTACTTCAGAGTTCCTCTAATGGTACTTCAGAACTCCCCTAATGGTACTTCAGAGCTCCCCTAATGGTACTTCAGAGTTCCCCGAATGGTACTTCAGAGTTCCCCTAACGGTACTTCAGAGCTCCCCTAATGGTACTTCAGAGTTCCCCTGATGGTACTTCAGAGTTCCCCTAATGGTACTTCAGAGTTCCCCTGATGGTACTTCAGAGTGATGGTACTCCAGAGTAACCCTAATGGTACTCCAGAGTACCCCTAATGGTACTTCAGAGTTCCCCTGATGGTACTTCAGAGTACCCCTAATGGCACTTCAGAGTTCCCCTAATGGTACTCCAGAGTACCCTTAAAGGTACTCCAGAGTACCCTTAAGGGTACTCCAGAGTTCTCCTAAAGGTACTCCAGAGTACCCTTAAAGGTACTCCAGAGTACCCTTAAAGGTACTCCAGAATACTCCTAAAGGTACTCCAGAGTACCCCTAAAGGTACTCCAGAGTACCCTTAAGGGTACTCCAGAGTTCTCCTAAAGGTACTCCAGAGTACCCTTAAAGGTACTCCAGAGTACCCTTAAAGGTACTCCAGAATACTCCTAAAGCTACTCCAGAGTACCCCTAAAGGTACTTCAGAAGACCCTTAAGGGTACTTGAGAATGTATCTAAATTATCATTATTTCCTTGGGAAAGAATCAACGGGAGTCAGTAACAAAGAAGAAAACACAATCATTGTCTTGCTGTCATGACCTTGACTGGCTTCACATGAAAATGCATAACAAAAATATTTCGCGTTGTTCAACGTTAGCTAATTGATATACGAATGCTGTACAGAACGCTAAAACTTCAGCTTGCTATAAAATGTCTGGCTGCTTCTATGCAAGATAAATTAAAGCTACAAAAGAGTTGCTAGTTACAGAATTACAGAAGGCTAGGAGCACTACACTTTCACATTATGTGTTCTTAACGTTAATAATTTCCATTTAGTAGTGGTGGCGCCAGGGACGGCTAGAGGGAGGTTACAGCCCCCTGTTGGAAGCATCTAGCTCCCCTGTCGGAGGAAATTTTGCGTTTCTGTCGGAGGAAATTTGGCAAAATAAAAAAAAATGATGTACGAAAACTGCATTTTCTGGCCATTTCAGCCCCCCTGTCGGAAGTTCCAGCTCCTCCATCGGAAGATCTCTGGCGCCACCCCAGAGATCAGGTATGACACTGAATCATTTATAATGATTAATAAACAATAACCTGAGTGCACTTTTCTTCTTACGAGGAACAAACTTTCTGCCTTCAGTGTAGGTGTTTCTAAATATTTTGTCAAATCCGGCCTTACATGTTTCTTAAATGTTTCTTAAATTCTTTTTAAAATTATTGAGATTTCCAACAACTGTCCATGACAATGAATGACAGGAAACGAGATGTTTCTTTTCCTGCATCAAGGGAAAAAGATCCTTATTGTATCCTTACTGAAGGTGTTGTGGCGCCGTGGTGTAATCCTCTGACACTGCAGCCAGAACAGTCAGGCGGAGTGGGTTCGAGTCCCGGTAGGGCCCCACCACTAGAGCGTCATGACAAGGGGTCGCGGACTCGATTAGGTCTGCTCTATTTCTGCGATCCCAGCGCTTGGCGCTGAAAAACGCAACTTCACCTTCACCTTCACCTTCCTTACTATTTTTCCCGGTTAATCAAATTTTAGTGAGTTTTTCAAATGGGGAGCACTTTTTGGGACGCTATTTGTATTTTGCTCAGAGTAAAACCAGCTCTTTCAAGTTTACTTTTGAAGCTCAGCCTGCCTGTGTTTCTTAAATGTTTCTTATTCTTGATCTGATTTGAGCTCATTTGTTTTATAAATGTGTTTCTTATAAGATAAAACCCTGTAATCTTGCAGCATTGTCCAAAATGTTTTACAGTAAAAAATCTTTTTGTGATATTCATCAGGACTCAGGTAATAAGCACTTGTTTCCAGATCATAGAACCAGTCAAGTGACGTAATGAGCATCATCATCATCATCATCTTCATCATCATCACAGATTATAGTAGGCAACATTTAAAGGAAAAATAGCTACTTTACAACTAACTTGGGCTAAACTTCAACCCTATCAGGCCTAGGGTATTTGATGCTCTACGAAGCCATACTGAGGCCATGCTAAAAGTTTCTTGATTTAACATGAAATTTTGTTCATTTTGATACTAATAGTTTCTTAATTGGTTTCTTATTCTTTAAATGCACAAATTATCAATGTGGTCTATAACACTGGTGCAAATATTTTTCTTGGCATTCAAAGCCACCCCTTCAACGGTGGCATTTTACTGCACACGAAAAAGAAGAAAATTATCTTAATGAAGACAAAGCTGTTTCTGCAATGTTGAGCTCCTTGAAAAACTGTGCATCTTATCCATTCTTCTCGATCATTCATATTCCTCTTTCCATTGAGCACTCCATTCATCATTCAATTTCATCATTCTGTCTTACAGTTTCATCCCTTCATTTCACCCTAATCACTACATTCTTCAATTTCATATCATCAGTCCGCAAAAATCAGCCATAATCGGGCAGAAAATCAGCCTAAAGTTGGGCAAAATTTTCGTAAACAATGGATCTTTTATCGGGCTGCCCCCCGTAAAGTTTATTTTCCGCTACGCTTATGCCTAAGATTACAATTGTTTCGTTCCAATTTTCATAACACAGAGCGTTTCACAGCTTTGACAGTCATTCCAACATTTCTCCATTTTCATGTGATTTTTGCGTGGCATCTTTCAAGGGCGGGCATGTCACACTGAGGACGATGGTCCTACCTTTGTCCGAAAACTGGTAGTTCACGAAAAACTTTTTTATTTCATTTCATTTTATATTCATTTTATATTCTTTAAACACGGTAATCCCGTCAGCAAAGGCCGCTTTTCAGGGGGCCGTGACAAAAACTTAGTCTAAAATTTACAAGTAAAATATATGAACAAACGAAACTAAAAAATCTAAGTACAAAGTTATAGTAAAATTAAAATCAATATTTACATAATTTTCATATCGTGAGTGGCATGACACAATCAGACCGGACCAGAGCAAACCGGACCCCATGCCCACCCTGAAATAAGACACCATTTATAGCACCTCAAGAAAGGCAAAGAATCCGACCGACCCCAGTCCAATCCAACCGCATCCCGCCACCCACGATCAAATTAAAGGCGATGTTTAAAAGCATATAAAGAGGGTGCTTGCTTAACCTCAGGTTCAAGGCTGTTCCACAGATGTACACCACGATATGAGAATGATTTTTGCCCATTAGTGGTTTTATAAAGCGGAATGCGTAAGTCAGTCTCCGAGTTTCTCAACTTGACAGTGCGCCGTGAAGAGTTCTTTGAAAAGATATTTGAGAGATATGTCAGTGCAAGACCATTTAAAGATTTGTAAACGATCGTCGCTGTCTCTCGTTTTATGATTTCAGCGATATTTGGCCACTTTAACTGTTGTATAAGGGCATCAGCAGGTGCATCATAGCTACTGTTTGTTACAATTCTGGCAGCCCGATTTTGTAACTTCTGCAGTGTAAGCCTTCTGGATTCCCCACAGCTCCCCCACACAGAGCAACAATAGCGGAAATGCGGTTCTACGATTCCTCTATATATTTGACTAAGAGTTTCTTGGGGTAGTATTGTCTTGGCATACTTTAAAAACCCTATGGCACGGGAGACCTTAGCACGCAATAATCTAGTGTGCTCATCCCAAACAAGGTGTTGATCTAGCTGAATTCCCAGATACTTAGTTTTCTCAACAATCTCAATCTGCGAGTCACCTATAGCAAAGGAGGGGGACTGAACATTTCCTTCAGAGATCTTTTTAAGATTAGGTCGAGATCCTACAACCATGGCTTGAGTCTTAATAACATTTAAAGACAGTTTATTTCCCTGAAGCCACTGCTTCAGGCAGTTCAAGTCTCTATTTAGGTAATCGTTGATATCATCGATGTTATTGGACGAATATGATATGGTGGTATCATCTGCATACATGGTAACCTGACTGTTTTGAAGAGAAAATGGCAGATCATTGATATATATCAAGAACAAAAGAGGACCAAGACAAGAGCCTTGTGGCACCCCACAATTTATATTGTTAACGTTTGAGGGAACCCCATTAACTCTGCAGAATTGCATTCTGTTTTCCAGATAAGAAGTAAACCAGGTATTCTCAAGACCTATGATACCATACTTCGCCAGCTTTTTAAGAAGAATTTCATGATCAACAGTGTCAAAAGCTTTTTTGAGGTCTATGAACACCATCGCTGTATACTGACCCTTATCCATGTTAATATACCAGTCGTTCGTACAGTTAAGCAGACAGGTGACAACAGAGTGCAGCGATCTAAACCCAGACTGTTTGGAAAAAAGAAGCCTGTTTTTGTCAAGGTAGTCGTAAAGTTTGTTGTAAATCAACTTTTCGAAAACCCTGGACAGAAACGGCAGCACTGAGATCGGTCTGTAATTAGAACGATCATTTGATTGACCACTTTTAAAAATAGGGGCCACTCTTGCAATTTTCCAGCTATCTGGGAATACACCAGTTGCGATTGAAAGATTAAAAATGTCACAAAGTGATTCAGCGATAACAGATAGGCCTATCTTAAGAAAATAATTAGCAATACCATCAGCACCAGATCCCTTAGATGTTTTGAATTTACCGAAAACCCTCTCTAACTGAGACACATTGATGGCTTTGAATTCAAAGCGTAGATTTTGTGGGTTTACCGAGTACTCATTTTCTAGAAGTGGATTTGATGTTTTAGGTATCTTGTCGCTAAGGGTATTGCCAATACTACAAAAAAATTCATTCATCGATTCAGCCATACTTTCACTGTCACAAATTTGCCTCCCATCAACCTGGAGTGCTGCGATTTGGGTGGTTTTCGATTTCTTGTTAAGGACCATATTGATAGTCCTCCAAGTCTTTTTTAAATCACCATTGTGCGAAGCAATTTTATTAGTGAAAAACTCTCGCTTCAAATCTGTATTCAGCTTATTAACTTTGTTCCGCGTCTGCCTGTAAGCTTCCATCAGGATTTTGGATTTGGAACGCACGGCTTGTTTTTTCAACCTGTCTCTAGTAGCAGACAACTGCTTCAAGTCTTTTGTCAACCAGGGACTAAACTTATCGGAAACACGCCTGTTACGTACTGGTGCATGCTTATCAAGTATCAATGAAAACATCTTGGTCCACTGTTCAACGATGAGGTTAATGTCATCTCCATTCGAGACAATACCCTTCCAGTCAACAAGAAGTAAATCATTTATGAATTCGGTTTGATCAAAGTGTTTCAGTTGTCTTGTAGTAATATTTTTGTGCTGTCTTTTCGAAGCCCCACGGAACTTTCTTACACAGTATACCATGTAGTGATCACTGATACTTGTTTCGTGCACACCAGAGGTTACTATGTTTGACTTTTTAGTTGTGGCAATGTGATCAATTAAGGTGGAAGATTTCAAGGTTTCCCTGGTCCCTCTTTTGATCAGCTGATGAAAGCCGAAAAGGTCATAAAGTTCTAGAATACGCATCGAATGGGTTGGAAGATTACTATTCAAGCTACCCCATCCGAGTAATTAAGCAAGATATCACAGTTAGTATCCCCTAAAAGTATAATTTCTTTATTTTCGCTGTCTAGAACTTGCATACATTCCTCTAGCTGACGAAAAATATCAGCACACTCATTAGGGGGACGATACCAAGCAAAAACAAGGAAGGGCGCAGCTCGAAAAGGCTTAACCTCCAAGCATAAAGACTCTAAGGACGATTCTGGAAGGTCTACACGGATAGAGCATTTATCAACTATCGAATCTTTAATATATAGTGCAACGCCACCACCATTACGATTACGATCGCGTCTCTTAATGGAATAGCCATCAATACTTACGAGAGCATCATCGATGGTACCATCGAGTTTAGTTTCGTTAATAGCCAAAATATGTATCCCAAGATTCTTAACAAGAGTACGGATCTCGTCAATATGCAGCAAGAGGCTATTCACATTAAGAGACGCAATTGCCATACCTTTCCTATGTCCAAGAGCTGAAACATTATTATCATAAGCTCTGTGTGACTGAGCTGACGGGGACAAAACCTGTGCAGAGGTCGAGCAAGCATCCTCTCCATAATCTAAAGAATCTTGTCGACCATTCAGTCAAAAATTCAAAGCACGCAGTAAGTTGCTCTCAAAGACATTATCTCCGACCTTATTAAGGTGGACTTTACTAGAATTAAGATGCTTGGAAGGATCAATATTGGCGTGTTCTAAAAATGCGTAGTTACTTTCTGTGCATAAATCCGCAAGTATGCAATTAACTCTTCGACGATTTGTTTCAAATCTGTCTCCGCGAGGTAGCAAGCCAGAGATGACAACTTCGATGCCATTTTCTTTGATCGAGTTGGCCAATTCAATGATTTCATTTGCAATCTGAAGCTCAGATTTTTGCTCATTGTTTAACTTCAGACAGAGGTCGTTTGTACCAGCATGAAGGATAATTAGGTTTGGTTTTCTTTCAATGGTTGGCTGTGTGTAACACTTCATATCTTTAATCGTGGCACCGTTAAAGCATTTAACATATACGTTACGTTTTCACCATCTCTGTCCCAAAAACTGGTCTTTTTTGATGACACATTTACGTTGTTATTTTTTTTCGATTTGATGGACAATTTAATCACTGGCGATATTTGTCCCGAAAACCGGTAGTTTCGGCCAACTACCGTTTTTCGAAAGAAAGTGGTACCCGCAGCCATGAAGGCACAAGTGTCCCAAAACCGGTTTTTCTTGTTAACCAAAATCCCACATCATTCGCAGTGAATCCAGTGTTTATCCTGCAGGCATCATTACCGTCGTAATTATATTTAGAGAGCAGCAGTGTCCCAAAAGTGGTAGTCTTCAAGCGGCAATTCCGAGGTGGTTCCTTGGTTCTAAAAATGTTGTTGATATTTCTCCTGGTTTGTCCCAAAACCGGTCTTTTTATCTTCATTTGACGGACAAAGGTAGAGCCACTTTAGTGCAAAAAATGGAATTTCAGGTCTTTTTTTTGAAAATTTTGCCGAACAAAGGTAGAACTGCTTATGTGGAAATTTGAAATACTGGTCTTTTGAGCTTAAACTTGGCGGACAAAGGTGGAACCAGCTTACAGGCAAGCTTTAGGATTTTGACCAAATAGGAGGCGAGGAAACTTGATTTTGTGAGAAATTAATGGACAAAGATGATTGATTTTAAATTTTGACCTTTGTCCCAAAAACTGGTTGTTTTGGGCAAGAAAGTCATGCTGTGTCATAAAAGAACCGGTTATTTTTTTCCAATTCCTTCGGACAAACATGGGGTCAAATATTTTACAGTACTTGCCCGCCCCTGATCTTTTGCTTGCCTTGACCTACTTTGATTTCTGTCTTTACCAAGTCTAGATTGTCTGTTTCTTGAAAACAGCAAAGATAAGGTCAATTCCATAGCATCACCACAGGTGCCAGATCTGACAAGAAAGTTCAGGAAAATAGGGTTCTCAGATATAAACTTTGTCATAGGTACAGTCTTTGGAAGACTTGAAAATTCTTGGAATCAAAAGACCTAATCGTTACCAAAACATGAATTAGATGTGAATAAAAGATATCAAAGAAGTTTCGAAAAATTCAAAGAAACTGTACTATGTTGAAAATGCTAAGGCAGCAGGCTTGCGTATGTTGGTCAAGGAACTGACCTAGCCTACTACAAAATGCAAGCAAGTTGGGATTCAGGTAGAGAGTACTATTTCCTAAACAAGCAGAAGGGCAAGTATGTATAGATGTATTTCTTGCTGCCTTTAGGCCTATTCCATGTACCCGATGTCATAACAACGGTAGGTACATCAACCGATTCGTAGGCCAGATAATCTTTTGAAAGAGGCGATATGAACAAAACCCAATGCTTCTTTGTGGGTAAAATTTTCGTAAGGTGAAATAATGAAACACGGCTAGGCTGAGTTTGCTCTCAACTCAGTGGGAGACACATTTTGGCAAGTCGATAAACCTGCAACGCGTAGCCAACTTTCTCTGGACTTTCTCCCTATTTCAGATAAAGTTAATGAAACAATTGTATGCCAGCAAAATGCATCATCCTACACATCAATCATATTTTGTCAATTCGGATGAAATAAATTCATTAAAGCTTACCTTCTTCGCGATATTCTTTCCTTTCTTTCCTTCAAACCTTCGCTGCAGCAACGAAACTTCAAAATTCAACCGTGTCAAGAGAAGAAGATAACGCAAATACATTCCATTTTCGAACACTTTGCTTAAGTCACGTGACATTTTCAGTCGTAAGGGTACTCTGGAGTACCTTTTCTGGCCTGAAGTACCCTAGGGTATTCGAGAATACCCTCAAAGTACCCTACAGGGTACTCTAGATGACCTAAGGGTACTCTAGGTGCTGAAGTACCCTAGGGTACTATATAGTACCCCTGAAAACAACCTTTTTTCTGTGAGTGTAGTGTTGTCAAAGAGGGCACTACTTGTTTGTTGCTGTTGTATCTTATATTCTTTTGATAATCGAGGGAGAGGTTTGGAACTAAACTTCTACCCCAAAATATCGGTTTTAGTAAACATGCAATTTCCAGAGAATTCTCTTTCCGAAATGCTTTAAAAAGCGACCTAAGCCCCCTCGATCAACTTACAAGCAATTTCCTCCCGCAGATAAATTTCCGCTTTTTGCAAGGGTAAAGGCTGAAAGGAGTGGTCGAATTTTCAAGTACTTGCTTTGGAAAAGCGCTTAATGAATGCGAAAGGAAAACGACTGCACATACACACGACTCCACGTGAGAAAATCATTCAAATTCCTTTTTCCTGGGGAATGGTAGTGGGTACAGGTTGGCAGACGATTGTCTTTTCTAGCTTACCGTTCTGGGCTGCATTAACTTGACTTTGTTAACAGCTAATTTTCATCATAAATGACGCTGTCAAGTTGCCAGATAAATTTCAAAATTATCTAGCCTAATTGTAGCCTGCATGCAGACAATACCCAAGGAAAGGGTATACGTAAAGGGTATACGTAAAGGGTATAGGATATACCCAAAGATTTTTGAGAAAATTCTCAAGGAACAACTTATTCCTTTCTTAGATGAAACACTGTCGACTTTCATCGCAGCCTATAGAAGAGCCTACAGTACTCAACATGTTTTGATTAGACTCGTAGAAGAGTGGAAATCTAAATTAGATAATGACTTTCTTGTAGGATCCGTTTTCATGGACCTCTCAAAAGCTTTTGATTCAATTCCGCATGAACTGATTATAGCTAAACTCCATGCATATGGTTTTGATGAAAATGCATTAGTGTTGATCCATTCCTATCTAAGAAAGCGAAAACAGAGCGTGCGGATAAACAACGTGTACAGCTCCTTTCAACACATTGTCTCTGGGGTACCGCAAGGATCAATTCTGGGGCCTATTATCTTTAATTTCGATATAAATGATTTATTCTTTTTTATAAAGAAAGCGACTATATACAATTATGCTGACGATAATACGCTAGCTTGCTTTTCCGAATCACTGCCGGAACTTGTCAGGGTTTTGGAAGAGGAAGCAAGCAACGCCCTCTCTTGGCTAGATCAAAATGAAATGATTGCTAATCCCAACAAATTTCATGCACTTTTTGTTAAAAAAGATCAGACAAATACTTCTGGAATAAACCTTGACTTTCTGGGACAATCTTTCCAATCCACAGAGACCGTAAAAGTCCTAGGTGTAACACTTGATTTCAAACTGAACTTTGACCCACATATATCTAATATTTGCAAGAAAGCTGTATCGCAACTAAATGTCCTGAAACGACTCAAGTCTTTCATTGGTTTTGCCGAGAAAGAAATCTTAGTCCAGAGCTTTGTATACTCAAACTTCAACTAATGTCCTTTGGTTTGGTATTTTTCGACATCTAAATCGTTACAGAAAATTGAAAAAATACAAGAACGCGCACTGAGATTTCTGCATAATGATTATGTAAGCTCCTATAAAGACTTACTTCTCAAATCAAACAGATGCACAATGCTGGTCTCTCGTCAGAACACTTTGTATTGAGATTTTCAAAACATTAAAAAAGCTCAATCCAGCATTCATGAATGATATATCTAGTGTCAGAACTTCAGATTATTCGTTGCGAAATCCAAACAATTTGAATCACTTTCGGCCAAATCAAGTAACCTTTGGTTCCAATAGCCTGAAAGTCATGGGACCTAAGATATGGAATTACTTGCCAAATGAATTAAAATCAGCCGAGAATCTAAACAGTTTCAAGAACATGATCAAACAATGGGATGGCTCAACCTGTAAATGTAATGCCTGTCAATTTAATGATATCCGATAAACCTTGTCCATATATTAAACCTTGTCAATATTTAATTTATCTATTTACTTTTTCATTTCCTTATTATCCATTTGTATATTCGATTTAGATTAGTTGTATTTATGTAGATATGTATAGCTAGGTTACAATCGAATCAAAATAAGTTGACAAACAAACAAACGTTTTTCCCGGGTACAGTCTGCACGCAGGCTAGCTTAATTGAGGCTCTGATGACAACTTCAATGGTCAAACTATTTCAGGTATGACAACCTATTGTTACACTTTTGTCCGGGGCGAGACTGGGGGGGGGCTTGTCTATTTTATCACTCTATTTTTTCGACAAAAATTATCAAAAAATGGCATAAACTTAGTTGGGTATACCTTTAGGTTGAAAAATTACGTCAAAATCCCCTCCCCACCACTTTTCCGATTTTTCAGAGCTGGCGCCGCCGCAATTTTCGAATCCGTATACGGTCGGTAGCATCATTGATGGTCGGTAACATCGTTTTCGTGAATTTTTTGGTTTTTACGTGAAGTACTGGAAACAAGGGTGAGACTTTTGGCGCGCTGTTCCTTCTCATTGCTGACAGTTGCTGTGCTCTGAAGACATCGCTGAGGTGAGTTTAGCTACATTACTTGAATTAAATTTGCTCCGATATAACAGAACCGTCCACATTTATTTGCGAGTCAACTTCAAAGTTCTACACCACACTGGGCCTACATTGAAGTCCCTCTCACAATCGCAAGAATGGTAAGTAGGCTCTAACCCTACCTATATGTAGGTCTACCTAGACAACAAAATGATACACGTTTTAGCAAGTACTTTGCAGAAAACACTCTCACAGCCTGGGTTATTCCGGCAATAAATTCCCAGAGGATTGGAAAATCTCTATTTTTCTTGTTTGTTGTGTTTATACCCTGTGGATAGAAATCCTCAGCTCCATCAATTTTCATCAGTCTAGGGCAGGGCTACCCTGCCCCCCCCCCAACAAGGGGCCATCGACTCTCGTATTTTTAACAGCAATTGGCCGTTATGGGGGAGGGGGTCTGACCCTTAGGCCGTTAAGAAAATAAAAAATAGTCCGGAAATCTCCATACAGGTTTTTTTTTGAAAAGTGTAGATAATATCTTTACAAATAATAAATAGAGTGCAGAATAGAACAGTTTTACTATGACTCCCGATATGGTGCATCTTCGGTAGAAGTCCAGCGTGTTCCACAAGATATTTGTTTGTTGCTTCCCAAGTCTTACTTATGTCAAAGATTTTAGGCTGATCTGAGGCCCGTTTGGTAGAAGGTCATCAACAGGGAGGGGGAAGGGGCTCCGATCTTAACGGCCAAATGGCATCAAAAAATACAAAAATTGAAAGTTGATGACTCCTAAATACAGTAGCGTGATAGAATCTAGTATTGGGGAGATTAAACAGTTGTCATATTTTGTTTCTTCTTTCCATAGCATGATAGCCAAGTCAACACGGCACATGGTGATATGTCAGAATTGCTAAAAAAATGTATTGCTGACAATCAAGATGCATTTGATGGGCCAGAGGATACATTTGAATTAAAATCTTGTGTTGAGAAAATTATCCCTTTAGCAACTGACGAGTACAAAATTATTAAAGTCAAGGGAAATGAAGCCAAATTCAAGGCAACATTAAAGTGTTTACTGAGGGATTCAGATGCTAATTGATTTATTGAAAGATACAATAAAGTGAACAATGAGACTTTAAGAATAGCAGGCTCAAAGAAAACAGTTCAACAAAGCAATTACAAGGAAATTCATTATTACAGATGTCACCATAAAACAAGATTAGAAGGAACAATGAATCCAAGCTGTGTTCTTGACAAGAGGCCTTTTAAACGCATTAAAAATACAAATTGCAAGTTTTCATTGGTATTACGCCTTTTGAAATGTCCAGATCCAGATGATTTCAATTGTTTGATTGATATAGAATGGAATCATAACCATTCTGTGAACAGCCTTCATTCTTTGAGCTTCAGAGATATTCCAACTCATGTTCATGAAAAAGTAGAGCATCTCTTTGGTCAGGGGCTATTACCAGGTGCTGCACACCATGAGTTCATGCGACAGCTGAGATGTGAGTGTGATAATGAAATTGATTATCATGCAAAATTGGCTGATCGATCTACAGTACCACGAAGAAAAGACTTTAATGATATGTACAGAAGGTACACAAAGAGGCTTTATGGAACAGACAGCCTGAAATCAATGTTCACAGCCCTTGAGAGGTGAGTGGAAGAACTGAAGAGCAAGGACCCTGAATATACGTTTGCTTTACAGCCGTTTAACTCGGAAACAGATCAACAATTCATTCTTGTGATTATAACACCACTAATGAAAAGAGTACATCGCTTGGTAGGTAATTATGTTAATGCCATTTATGCATAATTACCATTATATAGTGGACACATTTGGCAGACGTGCATACAGTAAATCACATCCAGGGCTAATTGTAATGTTACAGGCCTTCTATACATTAACATATAAAGATTCCAAAAAAAATTCTTCACATTTTGATAACAGTTCTCTGATAGAATGAAGGACAGTGTAAAACTTTCAAACAGAACTGCTTCAGAACTTGAAAATTTCCTCCAGAATCGTGAGGAGAGAAAATCGAGGATGTAAATACATTAAGTGTGTGCAATAGGCCTGTACTTCTGCCTAATAGGCTTCATCTTCACACAAGGGTTATAAAGATATGCAACAAGAGAGAGCAAACAAAGTAAACTGCGTGTTCTGGTCTGCAAAGATTCTAAATCCTAACAACAACAACAACGGCAACGTGGATATTTAGCTACAACATCAACATGGCAACATCAAAAGGGTGACTAAGATGATAATTATTATTAAAATTGATTCATGTTGATTTTGCAATGATTTGAATAGATGAGCAATTTGTTGAAAACTTTCACAAAGTTGAAAATCACATTGAATGGTTCAAATGTCTGACATGGGCACATAATAGATTATTTTTGTAAAAGTTTGTTGCATGCAACAACATTCCACCTTTTCAGCATTAAAGAGATACAGAAGTGGACATCTTTTTTTGTTTGAAATTTTGCATTTTGACGCTAAAATCGTGTTCTGCATACAAACTTCAGTAAAGAGACAACTTTTCCCATTCATATCTGTCTTTGTTTAGAAATTATGGTGGTACAGAGAATTTGGATTCACAAGGTCTTTGACACTGAAATCAAAATTTAGACAAAACTTTTTACAAAGTTTGATTCCAAAGGGTCAAAGCCCTAAATGACTTTGAATTTATACCGTACATTGCCATAAAGGACAGCTGTGAATGAGAAATTTTGTTAATGTCAAAAAACAAGACTTACGCTTTTGTGCCCCAAATTTTAAAAGGTAGATTGTCATTTGAGTACAGTATTTATTACTAAACTATGGAATATATAAACCAAATTGAATCTAATAAGTGTAATTTTTGGGTCATTTGGGCTGTATTTGATCATTAATCTTGTTTGGGTCATTTTGCCTTATTCCTTAACTTACTGTAGCGTAGCAATACCTATCTGATAGTAAAGCATAATCACATTATTTTCTCAGGTGCGAGAAGCAAGAGAGTTGGTATTCTTTGATTCTTCATCAAACATGGAGGAATCTAATCTCAGAGTTTTCCTCATGGTTACCCATAGTGTTACTGGAGCACTTCCCCTTGGTATTATAATAACAAGTGATGAGAAGACACAAACACTGATTGATGCATTAAGTCTGTTCAAGTCATCTTTGCCTGATTATGCCTTTTTTGGTTCATCATCTGATATTGGACCAAAGGTAATAATGACTGATAACTGCCTTGAACTCAGGGATTCACTGCGCCATACCTGGCCCCATGCAACATTGACTTTGTGTATTTTTCACATTCTGCAGCAAATCTGGCGATGGCTGTATGACAACAATCATGGCATCAACCTTGCAGACAGACCACATATGATTTTGCTGGTGAAATGTGTCATGTATGCATCAAACGAAGATGATATGATTGCAAATTATGACAATTTACGCAATGATAGTTGTCTGAAAAAATATCCAAACTTCATGAAATACTTTGAAAACCTGTATGAAGATCGTGAATCTTGGGCATTAGCTTACAGAAATGATTTACCACTCCGGGGTAATAATACCAACGACTTCTGTGAATCTCACTTTCTTGTATTGAAAGATGAAATATTAAATCGTCAAAAAGAAGTGAATGTGGTTAGCCTGACTGAAAAATTTGTGAATGATTTTGACATGCATTACAAGAACAAGCTACTCTCTGTAGCATCTGGCAAATTTGAAGGAAATTATTCACAGCGTTTCAAGGGATTTGGAAAGAAAGTGTCCAGTGGAACTGGATTCAATGTACCATCAGAACAACATCAATCTCAATGGGTCAAAGAAGTCACCTGTTTGGGGGAGAATACATATCAAGTGAGCAGCCTTAGAATACATATCAAGTGAGCAGCCTTAGTAAGACAGCCACAAAATATGTGGTTGATATGAATTCCGGGTTTTGTGAATGCCAGACAGGTGTGAATGGGTCACCATGTAAACATCAATACATTCTCTGGTGTAAGAAAGTGGCACCTTGATTGAATTTCCTGCCACTTTTTAGCCAAGAGCAAAGTCAGAAGTATGCAGAAATAGCAATTGGGTCATCAATGCCGCTCTATTATTATGAAGGTCTTCATGATCGTATCTTAGAAGCTTGCAAAATCCCAACAATTGTTAGCCCATCAAAATGCTCAGAAGTTGAAGCACACACTATTGTTCCAGATGAAGGAAGGCAAGTGATGAGAGACAGGTCAAATCTCCCAGATCTTATTTCAATAGAAGAGGCAGAAAAGTCAATCTCTGATGCAATGACCTCTTTAAAAGAAAAACTGAATGCAATGACCAAAATTTTTTACGTGGTGTGGTTAAATTTTCACAGCGAATGAAAACTATGCCAGTTTCGAGGCTTACATGTGTTTTCCATACATTTGGAACTTTGGGTGTCAACAGTAAACGCGTAACAGCAACATCAATTGTTAAACATTCAAAACGATGTAAAATACACGTGCAACCAGAAGCTGTTAAACGCAGGAGGTTAACAGCAGGTGGAAGAGCCAAACAAGCCAAAGGGCAAAATGTGAAATCAAAGGCATTTGAAAGAATTGCTGGCAAACCAAAACGAAATCATCAGTTTGCAGAAAATGTTAGACACAATGAACCTGTTTCCAAAAAAGCAGGCCGTTCCATGGCTACAAAAACAAGAATCTATGAATGTTAGACTGCTGATATATACATGCCGTAAAAGCTCTGTTGAGCCTCCCCTCTCTAAAAAGCCCCTTCCCTCTGAGCAGAAATTTTAAATAGCAAACTATCAAGTCTCCAAACTTACATCGAATTCCAGAAATTACTGGTGAATGTCCATTTATTCAGGTAAACAAGCTTTCATGTTAGTTTTGATATTGTTTGGAATGTAGAATGTGCCAAATTTATGTATATTTGACTCATAAGACTGTACGTTGAATCTGCAAAATATCGGGTAATATCATATTCTATAGATATCCTTGTCACTTGCTTTGTGAATTAGCCTAAGCCCCATCTCTTACAAGCCCCCTTTGGGGCGTCCAAAGTTAAAAAGTACCAGGGGAACTTAAAGAGCTTTCACAGTAGGTACCCCAAGATAATTTGGAGAATGTTGGATGCTTCAAAAAATGATGACTGACAGTACTCTTTGAGAAACACTTAGCTACCGGTTTATAAAATAAGGGGGAAGGAAAATGATCAGCAGATGTCATCAAAGGAACTTCAGCTTTTGCGATACAATCTGGTATTTTACCCAAAATATGAAATTCCCTCTGGTAACTTGCAAGCAAAAGTTGCTAAATAGTTTTTGTTTAGATATGTGCAAGAACTAATCAAGCATGAAACATTGTGGTTGTTATTATGATTCTTTGGTCTATGTACATTTTTGTAAGAAACTGTGAATTTAGGCAAGTAGTGGAAGTGTCTTAAAATCAGCAGATCTGTGCCTCCTGAACATTTCAAATCAAGTTGTTTGGAATATCAGTCTGTTAAGTCAACTCATCAACCAAATAATAAATGTTGCTCATCAGCTAACACAATTATATAAATCAACTCGTTTCACCCTAGAGAGGTCCCATGGACACTGTACTTGTAGATCAAGCTTTTAGCTCAAATGAAAGAATCATATCCTTTTGTTTATGTTTGAGTATGGAAGACAAGTTGATCAATCAGACAGCAATAGACAGAATTGGCCAAGGCTTGTTTATACCTATTGCAAATCATGAGATCAATCTCTTGATAAAACAACTTCTGAATTCTGTAACTTACCTTGTGCCATGAATGCAAAGAAGCAGCATAATGTTGAAAAGAGTATGGTCATGAATTGAATGGGTAAAAACAAACCTTAGCTGATAAGGTCTATTGTTTTGTGTTCTTCCGTTCAGTGTGTTATCATAAGGTTCTCTTTATTTTAACTACAATATCTTGGAACTTGCATTCAGTATTGAGAACACCGATCATTTTTGTGTCTTAGCTTTTGGTTTCACCAGGAGCGTGTCTTAGCTTTTGGTTTCACCAGGAGCTCAGGATTTTGGTTGCACACACCCTTTATACCCACACCAGAAAGAGCAATCATTTGAACATGAACATCTTTTTGCTGTTTCATTGAGTTTCATTTTACTTCAATTGATTTAAATAGTTTCTTTTTATTTGTGTCCCTTTTTGTGGCGCTTTAAGTTAGAGAGGACTGCAAATGATGAACTACACACATCAGGTCTTCCAGCTTCAAGATGGCTGCCAGAGCAGGACCCAGAGCTGCAGGTACGGATGGCAGTGATTTCCAGCACAGAGAGCAGGTCGCATCACATTATCAAGCAAGCGTCGCAAGCAAACTGAATATAAGGAAGAGTTTAGTTCCCCACATGTTTTTAACTGTGCTAGCATTCGGGAGGCTCGCATCCGTGTCTTTTGGGTAAGCAGTCTTGTTCGTTCCGCTTGTTGACGATCTTCTTTAAAGTTGCCTAGGCTAAAAGTTTAGGTCACTTACAATGAATCAATAGGTTCTCATCATAATTTTTTCGAAACTGTCGCGAGGTTTATATTTCATATTTTTTACATATGAAAAGGTGACCTGGACTTGATCAGATCCTTCTAAATTAGATACGAAAGACGTATTGCTCACAGTGATAGATCTTTTTAGCCAGCGGAAGCTAGAGTCACAATAATGCAGATGTTCAGTGCTGAAGCTGTTTGTCTTGCTGCCATATGCTGTTCATTGTGCCCAAACTTTACCTCATCGGCAGCTCAAGATGGGAAGACAGACATGTTTAGGCCTAGGCCTAAGTTGACACTTCGACCAGCTTGTTCAAGGAAAAGAAAATTTATGACCTCAAGGATACGATTCTACGCGTCACAAGGCTTGTGTCAAACATTTCAGCTGCCAAGAGATCTGACCACCATGTATTTGTTGTGCAGTGGAGATATTGAGGCAAATCCCGGGCCTACAAAGAATCCGTGCTCTGTTTGCACTAAGCCAGTTGCAATAAACCATCGAGCAGTTCATTGCAATGCATGCGAGAAAGATTGCCACATTGGGAAGAAATGTGGGAATGTTAGCCTCAAAGATTATAAAGAGATGAAAAGTAATGGATTTGTTTCTACCTGGTTATGCCCACAATGTAAAACAGGAAGCTATCAAAATAATCTAGGGGCAGCCACACTCAATGTATTAACTGAAGACCTGGATGATATAAGTGAGCCTGTTGACTCCTTTGAGAAGCTTGAAGCAATCCTCTCCTATTTGGACAAGGAAGGAAAAGAAATAATTCTTCTTGGTGATACCAATTGTGATCTCTCTAATGGTCCTGATGGACAACTAAGAGATACCAATTCAAAACATATATGTGACCTCTATGGCCTGTTTGGTCTTGATCAGCTTATTAGGGAGCCAACTAGGTTCACTCTTGATACATCAACTACTATTGACCATATAGCAACTTCATCACCCAGAAACATCCTAAAATCTGGAGTGTGCAAAGTTACCATGAGTGACCATTATATGGTATATTGCGTTCGTAAGTTTAACGGCAACTTGAAAAAAGATCACAAAAATATTAGGACAAGAATGATGAAAAACTTTTCAGAAGAAGCTTTTTTAAATGATGTTGCTACCATAGATTAGCAACAAGCAAGTACTGGGTCATTCTGATGACATTAATGTACTTGTTAACAACTGGTCATCGATTTTCTCTGCCATCATTGAAAAGCATGCTCCTCTTAGGCAAATAAGAGTTTCAGAGAGGTATTGTCCATGGGTCAATGCTAACTTGAAGGGTTTGATTCAGACAAGGGACAGGTTGAAAAAAGCCGCTGTGAAATGCAATTCACAGATTCTGATGACCTCTTTCAAATAAGTTAGAAACAGAGTTAACAGTCTTAACCTGACACTCAAAAGACAATACTTTTCTGAAAAAATATCTATGCAACAGGGTAACATGAAAGAGTCCTGGAAAACTATTAACCAACTCCTTAACAAACGCTCAAAAACAACCAGTATTGAAAGCTTGAAAGATGATAAGGGCAATAACATTGTTGATAAACAAGAGATTGCAGAAACTATGAACAAATTTTTCTGCTCAATAGGTAAGGACTTGTCTAAAAATATAGAAGAAAAACCAAATCCACTACTCTCAGGGGAATACCAAATCAACAAAGAGGGTAAAACCTTTAGATTTTGGGCAGTTAGTGAGCAGAACATAGGAGATGCAATTGGAAAGATCAAGACTGCGAAGAGTTTTGGCCATGACAATATCTCAAGCTATTTCCTCAAGCTAGCATTACCGTTCATTTCAGGGTCCCTTGCACATCTTTTTAATATTGCTATTGAGACAAGTACATTCCCTGACTCATGGAAAATTGCTAGGGTAACACCAATCTTTAAAGAGGGAGAAAAGTGTGAAAGGTCTAACTATCGTCCAATTTCTGTGCTACCAGTCATAGCAAGACTTTTTTTGAAAAGCTTGTTTTTGACCAGTTGTACCAGTACTTAGATGAAAATGGATTTCTGTCACCTGACCAGTCTGGCTTCAGAGCCCTTCATTCAACTGTCACATCTTTGCTTAAATGCACAGATGACTGGTACAGCGGGTTAGACACAGGTCAGATGACCGGACTTATCTTCATTGATCTAAAAAAAGCATTTGATACTGTTGATCATGAAATCCTCTGCCAAAAACTCTTTATGGTGTTCAAGTCAGAGAGCTTGCATGGTTCAAATCCTACCTGTCCAATAGGAAACAGTTTGCAAGAGCAAATGGTGTAGATTCAAAAATTGAGGAAATTGATATAGGTGTGCCTCAGGGTTCTTGTCTTGGCCCTCTGCTCTTCTTAGTCTACATCAACGACCTCTCTCTAGTAATTAAGAACTCAAAAACATCCATGTATGCTGATGATACCAGTATTTACTGCTGCTCCAAGGACGTGCCTCGGCTAAACAGGGAGATTAATGAAGATCTTGAAAAGCTAGATGGGTGGCTTATAGGCAACAAGTTGTCCTTGAATGTAGCCAAGACACACTCAATGCTAATTGCCACTCAACAAAAGCATAAATCTCTCACACATTCAGACATAAGATTTGATCCTAAAATAAGAGAAAAGGAAATTGAGATACGCAGCAAGGCAAAGTACCTAGGTGTTCAAATAGATGACAACCTTAATTGGAAAGAGCACATAAGGGCAGTTTCTGCTAAAGTCTCTCGTGCTGTTGGGTTTTTGAAATATTCAAAACAGTACCTTCCACTTTCAGCCGTGAAGACTCTTTATACTAGCATTGTTGAGCCTCATTTTCAATATTGCTGCTCAGTTTGGGGTTGCTGTAATGCAACAGAAATTCGACTTTTGCAGAAGCTCCAGAACAGGGCAGCTAGGATCGTTACTAATAGTAGTTTTAATGCTGATATCAAGCCTATGTTTGAAATTTTGGGGTGGAAAACCATACAGCAGTTGATAGACACACAGTCAAAGATTGTAACTTTCAAGTCCCTGAAGAATCTTGCCCCAAAATACCTATGTGAACTATTCAATAAAAATAGTGCATGTTCTTCCCGCAACCTCCGCAACACAAATACTGATGTCAGGTTGCCCAAGAAAAACACAGCCAAAGGACAAAAAGCCTTTTCCTTTCGAGGTGCCAAGATATGGAACAGCCTTCCTACTGAGGCAAAACTGGCACCCTCCCTTTACAGATTCAAAGAACATTTGGGTAGGTAGGTTTCTCGGATGATCTGGGGTCTGCCTGGCCCTTGGTTTTGGGCTTAGTTTCTGCGGGGTCGGCCATTGGGATTCAGAGTGGGCCTGGTAGCATGTGGTGGGAGATGGAGATGCTGCTGGGTCTATTCTGGGTCTCTCTGGCTGATTTGGTGGGGATTGGGCCTGGGGCTGGGGGTCGGTGGATCCCTGGGTCGTCTGAGAAGCCTACCTGCCCATCATATTTCCTTTACTTTTTATCCTGCACATAATGTAAATATTGTATTTTATAAACATATTAGCTTTAATTTTCTTATTAAGTATTTATTTTTGTAATTATTGTATTTATTGTATTTTTAGATGGAGGGCCCCTTGAAAAACAACCTTTGTTGAAGGGTCACCCTCCTTAAATGATTGAAAAATGAAAAATGAAATTGAAAAATGAAAATAAATGTTCCCAGACTTTATGACTCCTTGATAGTTGAGCTGGAAACTGAAAGAAAAGACCAACTAAAGATTGCACATGTCAATGTGAATGGTTTATTGACAAGAAACAAATTATCTGAGATCATACTGCTGTTAGAATCAACAAGTCTAGACATACTTGGAATCACTGAGTCAAAACTAGACAAACACTGTGACAATGAAACTTTACAAATAGATGGTTATAAATTTGTGAGAGAGGATAGACCACAAGGAGGGGGAGGTGGCTGTATAGTTTATTACAAAGAGTCTTTGGAGGCCACCCCATATGAAATAAAAACTGACAGTAAAACAGTAGAATCAATATGGATGGATTTCACTTTCCACTCCCAAAAACAATTGGTGGCGATAATTTACCGACCACCAAAGGACAGTCAATTTTATGCTAACATTGAACACTATCTCCAAGGCGTACTACCAAAAAGAAAAAATGTCCTGTTGCTTGGGGATTTCAATTCTGACCTGATTTTTACAGGGAAAACTGATAGCGAATGTAACAAAGGAAGAAAACTGATTGGAATCTTGAATAGTTATGGGTTAAAAAACCTTATAAAAAAACCAACAAGAGTTACTGAATGTTCAAAGTCTCTAATTGATCTGATTATTACCAACAACCCTGAAATGGTACTAAAATCTGGTGTTTTTGACACAGGGATAGCTGACCATTGTCTGATCTATGCAATACTAAAACTGAGAAGGAAAAGAACACCACCTAAATTCAAGTACGTAACCAACAGTAAAAGGATAGACTGGGAAGTTTTCACAGATGAGATGAACAGAGTACCCTGATCAGTCTGCAGTATTTTCCATGATGTTGATGACTGCCAATGGATTTGGGAAAAATTATACACAGACGTTAGGAATGATTTTATCAAGGGGAGGAAAGCCAAAATTCGTGCACACTCATTACCATGGATGAATACCCAGATAAGGAAAAAGATCAATGAACGTTATAAACAACTACACAAGGCAAAGAATAGTAGATTAGCATCAGATTGGATGGACTATAAGAAAATCAGAAATGAAGTCACATCCCTATTAAGAGCAGAAGAAACATCCTACTGGCAGAAAGAACTTGAGGCTGCATACAGTGATAAAAAGACCTTTTGGAATGTACTAAAGACCATGACAGGAAAAAAAAACCAGCGCTACCATAGGGCCCATCAAGAATGATGAATTATCTCTTATACACACTGACCAAGAAAAGGCAGATGCATTTAATAGTTACTTTTCAAGGGTTGGTGAAAATCTAGCAAAAGACCTTACATCTATAGCAGCACCAGACATAAACTACATCAGCAGAGTAACCCCAACAATAACACAAAGGTCAAGTGTAAAAGCAAGACTGGAAAAAGAAATACAAAGGGTAACGACTGGAAAAGCTACAGGAGCTGACAAAATCACTGCAAAGGAGATAAAGGCATCAGGGAGAGCATTCACAGATGGTTTTCTAAGTGTATGCAACACCAGTCTGAAACAAAACAAATTTCCAACTAAATACAAGATTGCTAAACTAAA
The DNA here is from genome assembly GCA_964019985.1 of Aurelia sp. 4 Dawson et al 2005. Lineage (NCBI taxonomy): Eukaryota > Metazoa > Cnidaria > Scyphozoa > Semaeostomeae > Ulmaridae > Aurelia > Aurelia sp. 4 Dawson et al 2005. Next base: position 3,693,636 of record OZ026511.1, on the reverse strand, counting down.
GATGACTTTCAAAAGTGGACCCCCAAGTGATCGTGGAGACTATAGACCATTAAGCATGTTATCTATACCAAGCAAACTGCTAGAAGGGGTTGTGTGCTCAGAAATTGATGATCAAGTAGAGGAAGTACCAAACCCAAACCAATGGGCATATAAGAAAGGCCTCTCAATTGAAACTTTATTACTTTATCTCACTGAAACCTGGAAATCAGCCATGGACAATGGAAAATATGTGGGCATTCTACTGATAGATTTTAGGAAGGCCTTTGATGCAGTGGACCATCAGATGCTGCCCTTTAAGTTGCAAAGTGTCGGAATATATGGAAATATATCAAAATGGATTGAAGATTACCTTACTGAGAGGAAACAATTTTGTGAAGTAAATGGTGTAACATCAAAGCTGTTGCCAGTATCATGCGGGGTCCCTCAAGGCTCCCTTACAGGTCCAAGACTATTCTCAATATATGTAGGAGACCTTCCAAATTGCTTGTCAGTTGGCCAGATTCACATGTATGCAGATGACACCACTGCTTTCTGCATTGGGAATTCAATAGAGGAAGTAACTACAAAAATGTCTAAAATGTTAATAGAGATCAACACTTGGTGTATACAACGCAAACTTACACTGCACTCTGGAAAGACCAAAGCTCTAATACTAAACAGGCATAAATTTATAGGACCACTAAAGGAGTTAGGAATTGGACAGAATAGCATAGAATATGTTGATGAAGCTGAGTGCTTGGGGATAAAATTTGACCAAAAACTATGTTGGGCTCCCCAGATAAGTAGGGTTACAAAATCATACAATGCCAAGATAAAGAAGCTTAAAAGTATGAGATACTTAAAGAGACAAATTCTGGAAGATCTATATTACAAAACAATTATCCCTGCAACAACGTATTGCATTTCAATATGGGGTACATGTGGAGAGCAACTATTCAACCAGCTAGAAAAGACACACATAAGAGCTGCCAGGATTATTCATGGCATCAAAGGAAAATATAACAATGAGGAAATCTTACGGATAGCAAATTGGGACCCCCTTTCATATATCTACAAAAGGAGATTGTTGACGATAATGCTGCAAGTTAACTTAGAGAAAGTAATCCCAACAATCGGGCAGCTGTTTAGCAAAAAGGAAGGACAAAGACATGAACTAAGAAGAAAAACTGCCTTCAAGATCCCTTCATTTAGAACAGATATCGGAAGAAACACGGTAGCTTTTAGGGGACCAATTATTTGGAATAGCTTACCAGAAGATTTAAAACTGAAAACTGTTGAAAATTTTAAAGTACATTTAAAGAAACAAAGGACTCATATTAACAATTTTAATTTCATTAAAGGAACAGGACACCTAAGTTTTAAAGATAGAAATTTTGTTTACCAGTAACTTTAAGTTTTTACTTATTTATTGTAAGTACATTAAATAGCAGGTACACATCAGCTGCAAGCTGCCAGTAACTTACCTGCTCATCAACAAAATGATGTATGTATGTATGTATGTATGTATGTATGTATGTATGTATGTATGTATGTATGTATGTATGTATGTATGTATGTATGTATGTATGTATGTATGTATGTATGTATGTATGTATGTATGTATGTATGTATGTATGTATGTATGTATGTATGTATGTATGTATGTATGTATGTATGTATGTATGTATGTATGTATGTATGTATGTATGTATGTATGTATGTATGTATGTATGTATGTATGTATGTATGTATGTATGTATGTATGTATGTATGTATGTATGTATGTATGTATGTATGTATGTATGTATGTATGTATGTATGTATGTATGTATGTATGTATGTATGTATGTATCACAAGCATAGTTTTTCACTTTCGAATGATTAGCTTCATGCCTGGTCAGGGCTTGCTTGGTTGAAAAGCCTTTACCACAGGTGTTGCAAGCATTTTCTTGGGTATGGCATTTCATGTGTCTGGCTAGTTGCTTCCCACATGAGAATTGTTTGCTGCAAACTCCACATACTCTTTGGCCGCAGTCTTTTTCATGATAAGTTTTGTCTTTCATGCGAGTAAACTTCTTTTGGCATTTATGGCATTTATATTCCTTGAGTCCCATGTCTATATCCTCTCTTATCCGTTGCCCTTCTTTATTCCAGTCCTACAAAAGTAATAAAATTCCAATCTCCTCACATGGGAAAGTAAGCAAATGAATATTTATGATACACATTGTGATGCCAATGAAATTACAAATACCATTTAGAAAAATCATTTTATGAAATAAAGGTAACATGACTTTGATCTTCCAAAATTTTGGCCGAACTGAGCACCCTTGTGAAAATCTTGAGTTTGAAAAATTGGACCCTCTCAAGATTGGTATCCACTATATAACTGCAAAACAATAAACTTTAAAACTATATATAATATAGTCGTATCTTGAACAAATGGATTGCAAGAAATTGCAAAATTTTTCTGAAAAATCTTTACATTGCAAGGGTTAAAAAACTGGAAATGTGGATCTATCACAAATCCCTGAAACAAAAACCTGAAATTTCATGTGATTTGCAAAGGTAAAAATAAAAAGTTCCGTATGTGAAATAAATTTACCTTGCGAACCTCCATGCTACACTGTTTCCACATTGAGGCTGCTACTTTGCTCATTGAGCTCAAGCTACTGTCTGGGTGATTCTCTTTGATGCTTTCCTTGAATAGTTAATATGATAAATTTTACAGTATATACATTGACTGATGTGCGTGTAATCATAATGTTTCATTAAATATATATGTAATGAAATAACGCAATAACATTCTGTGGGTGTCAACGGACTCATTTCAAAAACAGCTTATCAGAGACAGAAGGCTCTACTTTTCAAAATTCAAAACTTAATAAACCTGAATTGGAAATGCTAAGAAACTTTTGTGAGTTTCAGGAATAGTTTGAAACTTTACAGTAATAGCATCTGTTTGGTGTTCTTTTGAGTGCAAGTTGTGTTATGATTCTAAAGGCTCACTTCCATGGAGCTGCATTTTGCGAGTGAGCTAAATTCTGCACAAATTTAAAGGTCACTCAACCATAACTCTCTTTTCAAATTAAACTAAGTTTCTGCTTGGTTGCAAAATGCTACTGCAAGCCTCAAAAAAGTAAGTTAGGAACCCTTGTAACAAAGCAATTGTAATAGCTCTATCAAGCCCCTCTATCTAATAAGCCCCTACCCTGTGAGTCAAAATTGAAATAAGCCTCCCTCTCTATTAAGCTCCCCCATCAATAAAAATTCTAGAATTTACCAAATATTTCCCATTAGCTATACAACCTTGCATGTTAATTTTAGTATGGTTTAGGATAAAGACTGTGTTGAATTTATGTATTTCAGCCGGAAAGTTGTATGTTGATACCGCAAAATATGGGGTAAAGGAACTAAAAAGCTACCAAATATATCCTTGTCACTTGATTTTGTGAATAAGCCCCCCTCTCCAATAAGCCCCTCTCTAGTGAGCCCCCTCTGGAGGTCAGAAACTAAGTAAGCCCTGCAGGGGTTTAATAGAGCTTTATGGTAAATTAACTTTTCACTTACTGCAATAAAAACATGAGAAACACGTAAGAAACATCTTAGAAATATAAGAAAGTACTTGCCATATCCAAACCTTAGTTTCTTGTGGAAAATTAGTGTATGTGTAGCTTTATTTGGTTTTGGATGCTGTGGGTTATCAATGAAAGTTCAAATTTCCCCTGGGGGGAAAATAACTAACAAACAATTTTGGTAGCCTATCAGTTTCAATGAATTTGATTATTTTCATTAAATTTGATTAATTTCATGGTATTGAAAAGATGGCAAAGAAATAGTTTATGAAAATAAGGAACCATTTACAGCAATATGCTGATAGAAAGCACTGTATCCATTGAAATTTACTGATTTCTTGCCCCCTTCCAAAGATGCCATATCTTCATGCAATAAGAAAGGAAAGGTTATGTTTAAGCCATGTTTAAGCTTCTTTCAAGAATTTGGTCATTTGTGTGTTGTTGTTTTTCGAACCAACAGATACACTCTATACTAAGCTCAGCTGTAATTTAATGGTACACGGCAAGCTGGCAAAGGCAATATTTTTCTTACTCGAAAATAATAATCAACATGGTCTCAGATCAATACCCTATCATGGATCATAATGCTGGAATGACATCCCTGTAGATATATAATGATCACCATCCGTCAATGTTTTTCGCCAAAAACTGAAAGCTTTCCTTTTCCTAAGTAATTATCAAAGCTGATCATAGATAGTCACCATTCATTCCTAGTCTTTCATATGCCTTTACATATTTAATTCTTTAAAAAATTGTTGGAAAAGGGGGTGCTCCCTCCTTGATTACCTTAGCTACTGAGGTGTGAGAGAGTCCCTCCTCAAAATTCCCTTCCAAACAAATTCTCCAGTCAAGTATCTTTTATTTTATTGATGCATATATATTACATGTGCCTTTGTCCTTTAATTCATTTCATAATTATTGTAATGTTATTAAACATATTGGTAGGGTAAACCGGGGTAATTTGGGACAGGGGAAATTCGGGACTCCCATGGGGTAATTTGGGACATTGCTAAAAATTGCCCAACTTTGTATTAGCTGAGAGAATTATATTACATTTGTTTGGTAATTGTCAGTTTGATCAATTTTGAAGTGCACTTGTGAAAAAATAGACATATTTGAGATGGCCCCAGAACGACAAGTGGACCAGAGTGCATTCTATGTAATACCTACGCCGAAGGTACACCAATCCTTAAGCTTTCGTACACCAGGCATTTTCAGGGAAAGAGCGCTGCTAAAACTCTGAGTACTGATGATTTTAAGAAACTTTTATTACTGGCCTAAATTCTTAGTTTCTTATAAAAGAAATGCATGTATTATCACAACAAACTGCAAAAACATCGAGGACAACTTCACATCCATGTCAAGGTAAGATGATTTTGAAACGCCGTCACGCCAAGAACCGATTTTATTGAAAAAATAACGCCGCTAGGCCAACAAAAAAGTCAGGTCTACGCCGAAGATCTCTGGGCCTAAGTGCTTGAAATGCAACCTGGCAAGTGAATGGCATAATATCTTTCAAAGATTGCCTAGTTTATTAAAGAGGCCATTTTTGATGAAATTCAAGTGAACCATGGCAGTTACAATTATTTTCTATTCAAATTTGCCTTTAGGTATAATTATGTATCCTTTGCAGGTGGAATCATTGCTGTCCCAAATTACCCCATCTGTTGCATAATATATCAGCAACCACATGAATGAAGAAAATGTTTTTTCTCAATATAAATTATTTAGTACTCAAATGTATATAAAAAGGTGAATTAGTCTCATTCAAATATGCAACCAAGTAGTTATTCGTCAAAAATGACAAAATTGTCCCAAATTACCCCGGTTCACCCTATGGCTATCACATGTTGTGGAATTTAAATCAATGAAACTGAAGGCCTAATGGCAATGTGCAGGCCAATTCCATGATCATAGTTTTAAATCAAGTGTTTGTGTGCAATGCAAGAGACGGTAAAACATAGCATAACACATTCTAAATGATATCTTTTCTGGTTTCATTTCACATGAAGTCATAGAGTCGAATGCCTTAGGCCTAACGAGAGAACAAGAATGCACATCACAAGCCTTCGCTTCTTGCTTCCATCAATTTTGTAACAGTTCAGCCCTAATATTCAAATTGTAAACTCCAACGTACTTGCCACACCCGAACATAAAGTTTCACCGTCAGTAAAAATAGCTAAACTCACCTCAGGGATGATCTTCTGCAGAACACCAGTTGAGTGAGAAGGAAAAGCGCGCCAAAAGTCTGAGGCCTGTTTCCAGTACTTCACGTAAAAACCAAAAAATTCACGAAAACGATGCTACCGACCATCAATGATGCTACCGACCGTATACGGATTTGAAAATTGCGGCGCCGCCACTGCGTGATTCCTACTGTCTTGGTATCTTTTTCTGGTTATTCTATTACCACTTGCCCTTCCTTGTTCATTTAACATCGCAACGTATTTCGAAATTTCCGTTGGAATGGAGGGCTCTTTTCTCCTTATTGTTGCGGCAATGTTAACGTTATCTCGTGGGATTCAGCCATGTACCCATGCTAATTCCACGCTTTGTTCAATGCGTCACTGGCTTGCTCCGCTTGTTACTGGCCCGTTCCTGTCTCGTTCCGCTTGTTTCTTTTTTTTATATGTATATTCCATCTAAAAATTTACAGGACAAAATTACTAAATACACTACTTAAACTACTTTACAATACTACGACGACGATACCAAGAGGAGCAAAATACAATGACAACCCCGAGGCCTTAAAAAAAGAAAAGTAAAAAGAAAAACATTTAAAACGAAGACCAGACAGAACTATTAAGAAAAATATAGAACAAAAAATAAACAAAACAAAAAGGCGTTGCAAAGAAAGAGTGCTTGGTGGTTGCGTGGTTTGTAGCAGAGTTTGGAAAGAGCTTAATCTAAACGACCGGTTTCCTTGATGAATTGTAATGTTAGCTCGAGTATATTCCTGTCAACATTATTAGGGAGGTTTTCATCACCATACAATAAGAGCTGCGTTAGAACCTCATTTGAAAGGTTAGCATATCCAAATGGTCGTAACAGTGGAAGAATTTCAGCAAGAAGGTTTTGTCGTTGAACTGCAAAAGATGGGCAAAGCAACAAAAAGTGCTCCGTATCCTCAACACCATCGTTGGTAGGGCACAGTGGGTTTACAATGTCCTTAAAATTATGCCTGAATTTGTGAAAATTCAATTTGCTGAGACCCACTCTAAGCTGAGTAAGGTGTGATAATCCCATTGGGTCATGAATCCCGAAAACAGATTCTGCAGGGGGGCAGATAATCGACAAAAGTTTCTTCTTAAAAACAGTGACAGACGGTGCAAGTCTAATCTCTGGGTCAAGTTCATTCCATTCAGTAAGGCAACTAGGATAGAAACTAGACTTGAATTTTTCTGTTCTTGCCCTTATTCGCCCTATGACATCCGGATTGCGAAGAGTGTAATTTGACTGCTCGAGAGGGGGGATTGGTTCTGTCATATACGAAGGTGTTAGATTATTTACTATTTTGTAGAGCAGAGTGAGGCGTCTGCTCCACCTTCGTAAATTCAGGGATTCCCAGCCAAGCTCTGCGTACAGATTCACTCACGAAGTTCCTCTCCATGTCCCTGTTACAGCCAGGGCAGCAGAATACTGGACGGACTCTAGCTTTTCCATAGAACTTATGAAAATTTCGTTGTGACTAAATTCGCATAATTTTGCTGGGGTGTGGTAGATGACATCTCCGTAGTCTAGATGGGGACGAACATGCAACTTATAAAGTTCATTAAGTGTACGTCTGGGCAAATACCTAGAGAGAAATTTCAGCATACCAATACCCTTTCTTGTTTTAGAAATAGCTTCTTTGATGTGAGCGTAAAAAGACAACTTTGAATCAAGAACAATCCCCAGATGTTTGTAATCAATTACTTTCTTCACAGGTGTGTCATTAAAGAGAACGACAGGATGATCAATTTCATTTTTCTTCCTTGAAAATATTAGTTCAACAGCTTGTTTCTGTGGATCAGGATTAAAAGACATCCTCCAGCTATGAGCCCATTGATTTATCAATTTTAAGTCGTGATTCATGTCATTTGCTGCGGCATTGGAATCTTCAACTACTGTGAACAATGAAGTATCATCAGCAACGAGCTTAACATTGCACCTTAAATCTTCAGTAAGGTCGTTTATGTACACAAGGGAAAATAGAGGTCCTAAAATAGAGCCCTGGGGTACTCCAGCTGAAATATCTCCCCAGGAGGAACACTGCCCATTCAAAACCGTTCTTTGTTTTCGATCCTTAAGGAAACTCTTGACCAGAAAAAGAAGTTGCCCTGAAATACCACAACGCTCTAGCTTATACAGGAGGCCATCATGCCACACTCTGTCAAATGCTTTGGAAATATCTAAATACACAATAAACGCTTGTTTCTGGCCTGTTACTGGCCTGTTCCTGGCTTGTTCCGCTTGTTACTGACCTGTTCCTTGCTTGTTCCGCTTGTTACTGGCTTGTTCCGCTTGTTCTGTGTTTTAGTAACGCCGGTGAAAACAAGTTCAAAAATGGCACGTTTTTGATGAAAAATGAGTTTTTACGCAGCAGAAATTGCACCTTACGATTTTTTCGTGAAAATAATGATAAAATGAGTTACTTTCTGCCGCCTGCAAATACTGAAAACAGTTAAATTACTTTGCAACTCACAGAAAATCTGTTATTTGAAAAAATACTACTTTCTCTGAATGTGACCAATTTCAAAATAGGCCCGGAATTGCTTTTGCTATACCTGACCGAGTTATGGAACAGAGCCATTGACTCTGGAAAAGCAGAAGGAATAATGTTTATTGACTTTAGTAAAGCTTTCGATACCATAGATCATAAAATTCTCGACTTCAAGCTGCAATGTACAGGACGCTGGCGGGTAACATTGCGTGCTGGATACAGGACTACCTAACAGATCGCAAACAGTTAACAGAGGTGGGAAAAGATCTCTCTGATGAAAGCCATATTCTGTATGGCGTAACACAAGGTTCATTATTATTATTATTATTATCATTATTATAAAGAGTTTAGTAAACAAATGCTCAAGAATGCTCTAAAGAAATTGAAGAGTAAAGCAACTCCAACAAGCCCCAAAGAAATAACAAGGGAAATAAAGTTCGTCTCAAAACTGCTACGTAGAAAGGCAAATGGGAATGATCTTGATGTCAATAACAAAATAGACACGACGGATCACAGTGCAATGATTAAGAGATCCTTTTGGGACTACGCTAAACAATTCATCGAAAAGCCCAGGGAAATACTGCCTTCATTTGATAGATCAAAGTGCTTCTCCCATTTTGTAAAGACATTTCGGGCCTTCATACCAGACAAAATATTTCGCATTCCGAACTGGATACCCAAACTGTCACAGCCAAGTATCCCGTTCAATCTCACTGCTCCTTCCTATAGAGAAATAACCAATATCATAAGACGAATGAAAACATCAGGTTCACCCTGCCCCCTTGACCAGATTTCGATCATAGTACTGAAAAGATCATCTTACTTGCGAACCTATCTGACTGCAATTATTTCACAAGCATGGACGACTAAAACTTTCCCCAGTACATGGAAAAAGGCTATAACTGTGCTCATTTATAAAAAGGGATCGACAGACGAACAAGCCAATTTTCGCCCTATCACACTTCAAAATGTTGCCTTAAAAGTTATGACATCTTTCATAAGAAATCGTGTCTTCGAGTTCCTAACTCAAAATGGTTATGCAGAGAATAATATCCAAAAGGGGTTTACACCAAAAGTGGCAGGTACTCTGGGGCATACGTCCCATATGGCTTATCTGATAAACCATTCAAAAAGGAAACAGCGATCTATTGTTATCACCCTGATTGACTTGAAAAATGCATTTGGCGAAGTACACCATAACCTGATCAAATGTATTTTAGAATACCATCACGTGCCATTTGAAATCCAGAGCTTAGTTGAAAGTTTATACAAGGACTTCCAAACATCGATCTTGACAAAAAGTTATTCCACGCCATTCATTCCTATCAACAGGGGAGTTTTGCAAGGTGACTGTCTTAGTCCCCTACTTTTCAACATGATTTTCAATACTTTTATAACGTCAATAAGATCTCAAGAATTTGAACAGCTTGGTTACAAATACGCACAGCATTTGTCCCCACGGCATTGGTACCAATTCGCTGATGATGCTGCAATCGTCACAGGACAGCAGTATGAGAACCAGATACTACTGAATGCATTTACCAGATGGGTATCATGGGCAAATATGATAATACGTGTTGACAAGTGTAAAACCTTTGGAATACAAAAACAGGGTACGACTGCTGTCCAGTTCCTTCCAAAATTGCTAACGAATAACTCAGTCATTCCACCTGTCAAGATAAATGAGCAATTTACGTACCTTGGTAGACATTTCAACTTCCAGATGGATGACGAGGAGCACAAGAGTACCCTTGTGAGAAAATGCCGCGAAATACTCACTGATATAGACAAACTACCCTTACACCCAAAGCATAAAATAGAGTTATACAGCAAGTATCTACTGTCCAAAATAAGTTGGGACCTCACCGTCGCGGACTTAGGCATGACATGGGTTAAGCAAAATCTTGATAACATCTGTTGCAGCTACATAAGAAAATGGCTCGAAATCCCCATCAACGGAACACTTGACATCGTCACCTTGTCAAAAACGAGATTCGGTTTGGACTTGATAAAGGTGTCTACGAAGTTTATGCAGTGCCAAAATACCCGCCGAAATTGTCTAAAAAAGTCTCCAAATCATGACGTAAGATTTTTACACCAAGCAACAGCTGAAACAAATATTCAATATGACACCCATGAAAACTCAAAGGAAGTAACAAAAGCTGTTAGATCTCAGCAAATAGCAAGAATTTCAGATGAACTAGAATACCAAGGATACATAGTGAAACTGATGTGGTCACATTGCTCAGAGATATTCAAAAGTCTTTGGACACAGACCAGAGATATCCTACCAGCTAACATCTACAACTTCACAGTGCGGTATCTGAACAATACCCTGCCGACACTTAAAAACATGACCATGTGGGGGAAAGCATCAAGTGACACTTGCTTGGCTTGTAACAGTAATGCCCAGTCTCTAATGCATGTCGTCTCTGGCTGTAAAGTACATCTACAACAAGGGCGTTATACGTGGCGTCATAATTCCATCCTCGCCAACATCACGAAAGCACTTGTAGGCTTAAAAGATGTCCAAATATATGCTGATCTTCCAGGGTATGCTTGTCCAACTTCAGTAACAAGATCATTAAAAAGGCCTGACCTGATATTAGTCCACCGCAAGGAAAATGTCGTCGTGGTTGAATTAACGTGTGGATTCATAACAAAAGTAAAGGAGAACAGTGAAAGGAAACAGACCAGCTATGATGAAACGCTTCAAGACTTGAATGCCAGATACAAAAACGCTGGTTTCGTAAATCTGAGTATGAGCGCTCTTGGACTAATCGGTAAAAACGATTCTGGACAAAATCTACTCAATGCATTAACAAGTATAGGAGTTCCAAAAGTAAATGCAACAAACGTAATTAGAACAGCAATCAATATTTGTATTCGATCAACATACTATCTTTTTTGTAAGAAGGACAAAGACTGGCTAGATCCAGATCTCCTGGTATTTTAAAGGACTTTTCAATTTAAGGTTACAATGATGTAAGGTTTTGGACTTTAGCAGCGGTAAAATGTATTTTGTCATGCCCAATTTGGAGAGTGGCATATACGAACTTTTATCTTGTATATTACTTTATGTAACTAGTTACTTTTAGGGATGAGATGTTTTCATTATTATTATTATTATTAATTTCTTTATAGTAGGCGTTTAAATGAATAGCAAAATTACAGCTAATTGAAGCCTACTAAAACAAAAGCAAAAGTGAAATAAAAATAAGCCTACAAATCTAACATAAAACGATCTTCCTAAATATATACATATGTTACATATTTACAGGCGATTTTTAGCTTGAGATAAGAACAAGGTTAATTCAAGAAGCCAACCTGTGCTATGAAAGTCTTGCATAATCGACAGTAGCAGTCATCACCCTTCCATTCCTTTATACGTTTTTTAAAGATGGAAATATTAAGTGACTGTTTAATGTCATTGGAGATTCCATGCCACAGTTTACATCCAAGGAATGAAATACTCTCTGACCCATACCGAGCTGTCTGGGGCTTGGGCATTTGTAGAATATTGCTGCTCCTTAGATGATAAGGGGGATTCTTCTCAATGAAAATTTCAGTCATAAAGCTTGGGGTGATATTTGATTTAGTTTTGTAAATCTCTGTCATTAGCAACTGCAGATTCCGTTTATGTACAGACACAGAATTATCTCTCGTCAAAAGTGTATCAAAGTCAGAAACATCATCTTTGTATGCGATTCTCATTTCATTCATTTCATTTCATTTTATAATATTTATACAGGGTAAGTATTCAATACAAAAAGTGAAGTTGATTTACAAACTGCCCTGTTACAAAAGAAAATAAGCTATAAAAATTACAATTTCAAGATAAAAATTTGTATACAAAAGTAAAGTAAAAGGAGATGTGAGACAGTGCTCAGGATTTGTCATTTTTCAGTGACGATTTGAAATGGGTGAAAGTATTTGCCATCTTACGTTCTCTAGTTAGATCATTCCAAAGTTTAGCTCCTCTATAAGAGAAGCATTTTTGGCCACACGCAGTTCTTAGAAAAGGTACATTGAGGTCAGTGCTGGTATTACGAAGCTGTCTAGCGCTGGTTTCAGATAACCTTTGGAACAGTCCTGTGAGATACTCAGGTGCTTCATGGTTAATAGACCTATAGACCATTTTCAATGTTTCAGTTTCTATGAGATCGTTCACCGTTAGCCATCCCAACTGCTTGATGATGGGTGGTGCAGACATTCTGTAGGGGCTATTTGTCACGATTCTGGCTGCACGATTTTGGAGCTTCTGAAGCTTGTTGAGTGCTGTGGTGCCACAAACACCCCAGACAGGGCAACAGAAACGGAAATAAGGCTCAACCATACTTCTGTACATGGTCTGCAGTACGCTTAAAGGGAGATACTGTTTTGCATGGCGTATCATACCTAACGCCCTTGAAATTTTCTTTATCATTTCGGCTATGTGAACATCCCAACTAAGGTATTGGTCCACATGTACCCCTAAGTATTTCGTGTGCTCTATCATCGAAATTTCCTCGTCACGAATGACAATTGACGGTTTTATAGCTGATGTTCTTTGAATATCCTTAACCTTTTTCCGACTTCCATTCACAATGCTGTTTGTTTTAGCAACGTTGAGTGACAGTTTATTTCCTGCAAGCCATGTGTTTAGACATTCTAGGTCCTCATTAACCTTTTCATTTATTGTGGAAATGCTATTTGAGGAGAAAGATAAACTGGTGTCATCGGCATACATATTAACTTGTGAGTGCTTAATAGATAGGGGAAGATCATTTATATAGATGATGAAAAGTAGGGGGCCTAAACATGATCCCTGCGGAACTCCACAGGTTACTTCTCCCAGGTCAGAAAGCTTCCCGTTTACCTTACAGCACTGCTTCCTATTAGAAAGGTATGATTGAAACCAGCGTAGCTCTTTGCCTGCAACCCCATAAAGTTTTAGCTTGTTAATTAGGATTTCGTGGTTCACCGTGTCAAAAGCTTTCTTCAAGTCTATGAATGTGACCGAGGTATATGTACCGTTTTCGATATTCAAATACCAGTCGTTTGTACACTTTAATAGACATGTCAATACTGAATGTAGCAATCTAAAGCTGGACTGTTGTGAATACAACAGACGACCTGACACGAGAAAATTATAATATTGGTCGTAAACAAGCTTCTCAAATAACCTAGAGATTACAGGCAAAACAGAGATTGGACGATAGTTTGATCTGTTATCGCTCTTACCATCCTTGTAAATAGGAGCAATCCTAGCAATTTTCCATTGATCGGGGAAAATTCCAGCCGACAATGACAAATTAAAGAGCTGACTCAATGGCTCGGCCAGGATGGATATTCCGGCCTTTAGGAAAAAGCTGGAAATTTCATCAAGGCCAAACCCGTTGGAGGTCTTAAATTTGCTCATTGCTAGCATCACTTGTTTGGATACCACAGGCGAAAAAATAAAGGAGGCATTAGTAGGGTTGATGGTATATTCACCTTTCAGGAGACCGTTTTCTGTATCGGGGATATCTTTACATAATTCATTGCCGACATTACAAAAAAATTCATTCATTGAGTTAGCAATACCGACAGAATCAGAGACTGAACTTCCATCAACAGTCAGTGACGATATATTGGTAGTTTTAGACCTTTTATTGACAAGTTTATTGATCGTTGCCCAAGTCTCTTTCAAATTTCCTTCAGAAGCTTGAATCTTATTCGTAAAATAAGCTCTCTTAGCCTCCTTATTCAGCTTGGTTGCCTTATTCCGTAACTGCCGGTATGCGGACATTAAGATCTCTGATTTATTTTTGACTGCAGCGATTTTGATCTTGTCACGCGTATTAAACAGTTGTTTGAGCTCAGGAGATAGCCAAGGAGAATATTTATCGGACACTCGTTTTTCAACCAAAGGCGCATACTTTTCTATTACAGCAGAAAGCACACTTGTGAAATTATGTACGATTTCTCGTACATCAGAAGAAGATCTTAATATAGACTGCCAATCAACAGATCTTAATTCTGATAGGAAGGCCTCTTCGCTAAAATTTTTCATTTGCCTCGTTCGGATGAACTTGTGTTGACGTTTGACACCACCTTGGAACTTCCTAACTGCATATACAAGGTAATGATCACTGAGTGTAATTTTCAGTACACCAGATTCAACAATGTTATCGGTATTACTAACTGCAATGTGATCAATCAAGGTTGACGACTGAACGGTTACTCTAGTAGGCTCTTTAATCAACTGTTTTAGACCATATGTGGCATAAATGTCCTTAATAGACTTAACGTGACATGGACTGTTTGCATCACTGAGATCGCAATTTGTGTCGCCGAGTAAATCAGTGCCTTTTTGTGAATGTGATTGATCTTGTTATTAAGATATCTGTCACAGAACATCCAAACCAGGGGGCAGTAGCTAAATTGGGATAGGATAAAAGCCCGCATGATATGCTTGAGTTTTTCAGTGTCAAGTAAGTAGGAAATACGCGAAAGAGCGTGAAGCTTTTGGCTTGCTTTCTTGCATAACGATTGAACGTGTGTCTTGAAAGAAAGTTGCTTGTCCAAAGTTACGCCCAGCAGATTTTCCTCTCTGCTTTCTGTGATAGTTGTACTTCCGATTTTTATCGACAAATCATTGCTCTTTTCACCGAATATCATCAAGTGGCACTTATCGTCATTTAGCTTCATGTAATTATTCCGAAACCATTCAGAAATAAGTAGGGTTTCGGTTTTTAACTTATTGATTACGTTTTCGTGATTATCATCGCAGACATAGATCGTTGTATCATCAGCATAGTTGCATATTTTGCAGTCTGTCACAAACATAAACAGGTCATTCAGGTAGATGTTAAACAAGAGAGGCCCCAGCACAGGTCCCTGCGGTACGCCTACACTAGTCTCTATCCATGTGCTGAAAGACCCATTCACTTTTACTCTTTGCTTTCGCCTATTCAAGTAGCTGTGGATGAGCTGCAATGCTCCTCTGCTAAAGCCATATGCTTCTAATTTTGCTATTAGCAGATCATGATTCAAGCAGTCAAAGGCCTTGGAAAGGTCCATTAACACGGCCCCAGCAGTGTTACCACTGTCCAATGCTGTCCTGCAGTCTTCTATGAAACGAAGAAGAGCATGCTGTGTGCTATAATTCTCACGAAAACCGCACAGCAATGAATTGAGAAAGCAGCGAGCAAAAGCTTTCATTTGAGACTCCATTAATCTATCAAAGATTTTGGATGCAGATGGCAAGACGGTTATTGGTCTATAATGTTTCTTGATGAAATTATCATCCTTTTTGTAGAATGATGAGATATCTCCTGCTTTCAGAGTTTCTGGAAAGTCATTTTGTGAGATAGTTGCATTGAAATGTCCTTGAAGGATTGGTGCAAAAATATCAGAGTTTTCTTTCATGACCTTCGCAGGTATACTTCCAACTGGAGACGATTTCCTGGGGTTTAATTTTCTAAGTTGACTAAAGACCTCTTCAGCAGTAACTTGCCTAAAATGAAACGATTCTGAGCATGTAAAGCACTCTTTAATTTTCTTAATGCTAGGATGGTTTTTATATTTTTCAACAGCCTTATCTATAGGGTCTTCTATACCTGTTGTGGATGATAGTTGATAGTAGTTGTGCACCAGTGTCAGTGATTTCTAGATCTTGTGTGATATTAGCAAAATATTCGTTGAAAATTTCTGCAATTTTGAGATCATTAGTAACCATTTCACCTTTTTCAATAAGAGTGATAGATTGAGATACTTGGACTCAGTCCTTGGAC
Organism: Aurelia sp. 4 Dawson et al 2005; assembly: GCA_964019985.1. NCBI lineage: Eukaryota > Metazoa > Cnidaria > Scyphozoa > Semaeostomeae > Ulmaridae > Aurelia > Aurelia sp. 4 Dawson et al 2005. The sequence goes on along the minus strand of OZ026511.1, from coordinate 3,677,626 downwards.
CCAGGCTATTTCAATCTACGCAAACGATTTACCAACAGCAGTTACTGCTGGCCAACTAGAAATGTACGCAGATGATACGACGGCTTTTTGTATTGCAAATGATATTGATAATGTATGCTTGAAGCTCCAAGCTGTACTGAAAGAGATAAATGGTTGGTGCAGAAAACAATAAACTATGAGAAAACAAATGTCACTTTAATAATCCGGCAGAAGTTCATAGGCCCACTCCCACAGCTGAGCATGGAAAAAAGTGAATTCAGTATGCGGAAGAAGCAAAATGTCTTGGTGTGAGAATAGACAATAAGTTGAACTAGAAATCACACGCAGAGAGGGTCTACAAGGATTTTGCAGCAAAGGTGAAAAAATTAAGAACTATGATTCAAGTTACATGTCAAAGGACATCTTGGAGGATATATACTTCAAAACCATCATACCTGCTGTTTTAAATGTCACCATTGTGTGGGGACACTGTTCGATGAAAACAATGAATGAAATTGAGAAGGTGCACAAAACAGCAGCCACAGTAATACACAAGATAGATAAAAGTATCCCAAAAGAGGAAGTCCTTACAAAAGCTGGTTGGAGCTCCATATCATATATGTGTAAAGAAAGAATGATTCTTCTAATGGAAAAGGTTTATACCGGAGCTGTAAGTGAGAAGATTGCTAGTCTATTTGAAAGAGAGGAAAATCGATACAACATCCGAAACAAAAAGAGATTTACAGTGCCTAGAATGAGAACAAAGAAAGGGCAAAGATCAGTATCTTACAGAGGTCTACAAATATGGAAGGCATTGGGCAATGAAATTAACGAACTGAATGCAGTGCAGTTAAGGAAGAAGATTCCAACAATAAGAGAAAAAATAGAAAACACTATTCTAGACTCAGCTACACACAATTTTAAGGCAAAGATGGTAGATTTTCTATACACTTAAAACTTAAAATAGCACCATCATTATAAACCTAAAATATGTGAGATCTTAAAGCTTAATCTAAACTTTTATTTCTAGTTTTTCTCCTTTTCAGTACCAGTAAAATAATTTAAAATTTTCCGTTTTCTCTTCTCAGTAGTATGCAGGTCCACATCAGTGTCAGTTGCGTTTAGACTTAACCTGCTAAATATAAAATATGTATGTATGTACGTATGAAGGTATGTATGTATGTATGTATGTATGTATGTATGTATGTATGTATGTATGTATGTATGTATGTATGTATGTATGTATGTATGTATGTATGTATGCATGTATGTATGTATGTATGTATGTATGTATGTATGTATGTATGTATGCAAGTATGTAGTGTATAAGGCTGACAGCAGCTCGATATTGATTTTGCATTTTAACCTCCATATCAACAGTGGATAGAATTGAATTGCTTAGATTTTTTGTATTGTAACGTTTTAAGTGTTATGCAGAAAATTTGACCTTTCAAAGTTTTTACCTCAGGCAACACTTCAAAGACTATGATCTTTAAAATCACTTTGTAATCTTGGGGTCATATTTATACCAATTAAGAGCCAGTCGATGTCGTACGGTCTATTTCTAATAATTTATCAAACGTTGAACGATTTTTCGAGACACCCTGTATGCCTCATTATGCCGTATGTATGCCGTATGCCTTACAATGGAGAGAGGTAAAACGCCCATGCGTATCGTTCTGCGCGAGGAGAGTCAGAGACACAATCAAGGAGACACAATTCCTTCAAAGCTGGATTTGTCAATAGATCCTGTTACAAGACAAATAAGAGACAGAACCAAACTTAGAGAAATCTTGATGATGAAAAGCAGTAGCAAGGTAGTTGATCCTTCCAGTACACAAGCAAATAAAGTCAGAAAAGCGATTGTAGAAAAACTTTGGGACCAAAAGCAAAACGCAGACAACTAATATAACTTGTATCAGGTTTAATCTACAAGTCTCATAGCATGACACACCAGGAGTAAATAACTATTAAAAACTGTGCATGGAGTCTCAAACTGGGCTCCCTATACTAGACTCATGACAATGAGTCCCTTGTATCCCTGCTGCAAACATTGCTCAACAGGGACCCATAAAGAAAAAAGTGAAAAAGCTGACCCTGCTTTCTGCAATCATCAATGGAATTATGATGGATTATTGGGTATTCACTTGAATCAAGAAGTCTGCCACATTTGCCATATCAGCAATAGTAATTCAAAAATCTCGCAGTCTTATTGATACTCTAGGAATCTCAGAGTTTGGGTCTAAATAGGGTCAGGTTTTTCAGTGTAATACTATGAGCCTCTGTTGACCAAAGCGCCATCATCAAGTCAAGGGAGCACAGGAAACAAGGGATGCCAGTTGCCAGGTCATAAGTCTAGGCTCCCTCCTTGCTCTACCTTGAGTTTCAGGATATTGATACATCATATTCACCCCTAACCAACACTTATTTCACAAAGCAACAAACGTTTCTCGTTCAGTTCCCGACCTGACCATCCCCTGGGTATCCCCAAGACATTCGCACGAAAGATTTACACAGCCTCTGGGTACTTAACCATATTCTTCCCCAGCCCCTGGGCATTTGTGCAACAATTTTTGTTGACGCCTGGGCTGCCCAAAGTTTGATGCCATACTTCATGGTGTCTAATGATCATATTACTTGGAATGTACTTGGGTCATATCTAAACATTGGAAAGTATTCAAATCATCTTCACCTTCAGAGTCTGCAGAACAGAGCTCGCGCACTTATAGAGAGTTCCAGATTGAAGGACAACTGGAGATGTAATTGGCTGTCTGTTTCAAGCTTAATCAAATATGACAGTGCTATCATGATGTACAAGACAATTAATGATTCGTGCCCTGACAGCTTGAAAGGAAGATTTTCGACAAGGTCGCAGCTATCTACTTATGAATTAAGAAACTCGCTAGACATCGACGTGCGGAGACTAAATTCGGAATTTTCAAAAAAGAGTTTCCATTACTCTGGTGCCAAAGTTTGGCACGAGATTCCAATAAACATCAGAAATAGCCCTTCAATTTACACTTAAATTGAAGGATTTGCTGCTAAGCCTGCAATAATTTCCCAAAGCTTGACCCCAAGGAAGAACAGCATTATTTCACTGCATCATGGTTTTAATCATTCATGTTAGGGTATTATGGTTTATATTTAACATTTAGGGTATTGATTTTGTTATTGTCTTACCTGATAGGGTTTTCGTGCATGAATATTATAAAATAAAATAAAAAAAAAAATAAATAACTTTGTTTTGAAAAGTTCACAAGGGCACAGTTAGTGAACATGAAGATTTGTTATGAAACCTTAAAGAAACTCGTAAGAAACTCTGAGAACTCAAAAACTGATAACTTTAAGAAACATTCAGCACTGGCACAAATTCTCAATTTCTTATGTAATAATATGTGTGCTGAACGAGCCCTTAGCCTTGCAAAACAACAAAGACTTACTGCAACAACAAGGTTAATAAAACTAGCTTCGGCCTGACTCCTCCTTTGTTCATTGGGTTATTTCATTGTAAAAATGTTGCACTTGTTACTGATAAGCTAGTTTGAAGAATTGTCTTTGTTTCTACTACAGCCATTAATAAACATGACAAATATTGAAAGCAACTGGAAGAAAATCGTTTGTTCATATAGCCCTTCAACAAATAAATGTGATACTAAAAGTGGTGATAGCTTGTTTCTCTGTCTTCTTGTTGGCTATTGAAACCATCAGCTCTCCTTCTGGCTACAGGAGGGCTCCATACTTCCTGTGGGGGAAAATTGTTGTGCAATTGGTTCTGGTATAGCATGCCACTGTAGGCACCTTCTTGGTATCTATTCTGCTGATTTTGGAAACCTCCAGGGACTGTATTTCCAATTCCCCCAAGCAACAGCTCCATCATCCTGAGCTCATGTTGCTTAGCTTTTTCAGTTTCCTCATGCGCAAAGGCAATAAAATCTTTCATTGGGTCATTTTGAATTATCGTCTTAAACATATCTACAGCTTCAGACAGTATGTCTTGAGTTTTCCTTTTCCGACTGGCTTTCTTTGATGGTACAAAGAAATCGTCACTTATTGTGGAGGTAGATGCTGATGACGATGAAGCCATATCTTTCTCTGAATCTACAATGGAAGGCTCTATGGCCTGCTCTGGTTGGCAGGAATTCCTGGTTTTCACAAGGGCAAAAAGCTGGTCAAACCAGGGACCATATCCCTTTTCATCTTGAAGCCTTTTAATGCCTGTAGCAGTCTTCATTGTGAGGGCTGCTTTTTTGCATTCTGATGTTGCCTTTTTCAACTTTGTTCGCAACTGGACAGGGGTAAATTCGACAGTTTCATTTCTCCCTTCTGCACGATCTTTCAGTCGCTCTAAAACCTTTCCATATACTTCTGTATTTATCTGATTTCTGGTGTTTCTAAAGAATAAATGCTTCCTGAAAACTTCATCGCTTACAATGATGTCAACTGCATCATCAAGGAGAGTATTACTCCAAACTGCTTTTCTGCCTGCCTTTTTCTTTTTCTTTCCTTTGGGAAGAATGTCTACGATCTCTTCATCATTGTCATCAAAATCATAATCACTTTCAGGTGTGTTGCTCCCTAGTAGACTTTCATCCAGTACGCTCTCACTTGGTGCCTCCACAACAGATTTACCAACTTCTTTGTTTTGTCTGCGAGGTGGTCCTCCCGATCTATAAGAAGTAATATGAAAAGATAATATCTAAATGACCCTTTCAAAGGAAAGACATCACAGAAATCATAAGGGAAACACAAATAACCATAACTGGTCTGGTACTGGTAAAAGACAATTGATTTAGCGAAGCACTGCTGAGTTTCTCAAAAGACTTTAAAGTTGCTATTTCAATAGGCAAGAATTTATGCGCCAAATAAAATCAATTTCAATTTATGTGACTAAAAGACATCATTATAACTACACAAGAACCACAGAAATTATGATGGCGTCCATAATATCTACAAATAGCAAGATTATAGCTAGGCCAATCATGTCATGTTGGGTTCTTGATTCTTCTTACCGTTTACGGATAGGACCACAAAAGCCACAGTATCCTACACTCTTGCATGCCACCCTACCAGCAGTTTCTTCGTCTTCCTCTGGGACGCAGCATTTATTGCACAAAGGTTCTTCGCATAAAATGCAACGATACTTTGTTGCTTCCTGGCACATGAGGCAAGAGTCAGCCATATTGACAATTACTTTGGTGCTAACTGCAAGTTTAATGGAAATGCGCAAGCTCAGCATGCTGAAATAAATCTCAGTAATTTATGCATTTGATTCGGCACATGTCAGATTCGACGCCTGATCCCAAGGCGCTCTCGTATCGCATTATGCGACTGAATCAGTCGAATCTTACTATTTAGGTATGGCTTCATGTTCAAAACCAGCTTGGCAACACATTTGTTATGAAGAACTTGCAGAGTCTTAATCAACCATTGGTCATTTCTATCACCCCAAACAGTATCTCCATAATCAAACAATGATGCTATCATGGCGTTTACAAAAGTCAAACGTTGCGCCCTGGGGATTAGATGAATGATTCTTTTTATCAAACATATGCTGTTTTGAAATGAAAATGTTCTTATATTCTGCAAGAAGGCGCACTGAAACTAAGCTTGACTAGGGTCATAAAAAATGAGAATGAAAAAACTTTGAAATGAACTCACCTCGGCACAAAGTTGGAAATAAACCATGACAATTGCAATTTCGGAGCAGCATATTCCCAATATGATAAATACCAAGAATAGGAAACCAAATAAATAGTAGAACTGGTTCTCCCATATAGCCTGTAAAGGAAAAAGAAATCTTAGTCAATCATAAAATTTCATGCTGATATGTCATTATCTGCGACAATAGCAGAGGGCATTCGTGAAAAGTCGCGTTCTCGTCAATTGTCATTTGCTTGGATTTTTAGCTGCCGATTTATGGTCTAGTTTCGTTTCAAAAGCTGTCATTTGTGATGGAGAATACTTCTTTGGAGCAGGCGATTTATTTAGTGATTGATTATATCCGAAAAGTCCAACATAAACGCCCATACAATGAAAACATCGTCGATACAGTGGCTAAAAAATATGGCCTAAGTGAAACAAAAGTAAAGAAACAACTAGATCATCTTGTTGAAACTGGTGCTATTTACATCACAGTAACGGAAAGAGGTGATTCATACTTTGCATTCAACCCAGAAAAGATGGAAGTCAAGGAAACGGATTTTCAAGATCTATCTATGGACGAATTGGGTTTGGACTTTGATTTTGGAAACTCGCAAAACTTGGCTGGAACAAAGGATGGTCATTCAACTGAGACAAATGGTACTCACACGCAAGTAACAAATTCAATCGGAAATGAAACGCTAGCGACCTTCGCAACTTTTGACAAAATGGCCGACGCCATACTTCAAATGAACAATTTGCTTCAGGTAGAAAGAGATCTTAGTAATAACCTGCGTATTGAAAACATCCAGCTGAAGTCTAAAATTGGGGAACTTGAGACAAGTCTGCGGTAAGGAAATCGACTACACCCTCTGCGGTGGAAAGTTGTTCGTTTGAGTCTTGCAGCCATCATCATCGTCCTAGCAACGGTCGCCTAGAAACCAAGTTTAATGAATTAACATTGCATAGCACCATTGTTTACGAAGATATTCAACAAAATGACATTGCGCAATCAATCGGAAAAAGTACAAATAGCGACAAAAAACGAAAAAGTAAAAGAGAAGGAATAAAAGAAAGTCTGAAAGTGTATGCGTAAACAAGAGTCAAGATGGATCTTCCATACTCGACCAAATCCCGGAAGGCTCAAAAAATGATTCAGAGGAAGATTCACAAAAGCTGAAAAGAAATGGATCGCCTACATCGGACCAAATCCCCAAAAGCTCAAATAACGCCGCAGAGGGAAATTCACGAAAGCTGGAAAGAAATGCGTCTCAGAAAAATTCACAAAAGCTGAAAAGAAATGAATCGCCTACATCGGACCAAATCTCCGAAGGCTCAAAAACGCTGAAGAGGGAGATCCACAAAAGCTGAACGGTAATGGGTCCCGCACCACAGTCATCTGTGGCGACTCCATGGTTAAAAATGTGAAGAGCTGGGACCTTAAGCGGGGAAGTGAAAACAATGAAAACATTTCAGTTAAGGTTTTTAATGGTGCCACTGTGAAGGATATGATATCCTACTGCCAACCATCAGTTGAAAGAAAGCCTGCCAAGATCATAATACATGCCGGTACAAATGATCTCAGCAACAAGAAATTGAGTGAAGTGAAGATTGCCGAAAGCATCGTGAATTTAGCTAAACCCATCGAAGAAAAAGGTGTCAAAGTAATCGTTTCGGGTTTAATAGCAAGGGGTGACTACTTAGAGACCAAGAGAAAAAGGGTGAATTTGATCCTTGCAGATATGTGTCGTGACGAAAATTTCAGATTTGTTGATGATCCAAATATCGAGCCTCTACAACATTTAAATCGCAGCAAGTTGCACTTAAACAGAGAAGGGGATAGCATCCTTGCTGAGAACTTTCTTGAGGTTTGTAAATCTGACTGCTGACTAAATGATTTTGTAGATGTAACATTAGGGGCTGATATGCCCAATGAGACAGGAAATCCTTCGCTGATCCCTTCAATCCTCGAATCTAGTCTCCCCGATCCCTTTGTTTCAAACCAAGGTATAGATGTTTCTACTGTAGCTGAAGACGTAAATTCGGTAGATGTTCATCTAAGTCCACCACCTCCTCTCGCAACAAAGTTGGGTTTCCGGAAGGGAATGGTTATAGCCTCCTTGAACATTAACAGACTTCCTGCTCACATTGACGAAATAAAAATTCTTCTTCAAGAACAAAACATTGAATCTTCTTCAAGATCCTTCCGATCCAACGGAAACCTTCGACAAATTCGAAGAGGTACTAAAGTGTTTGGAATCGGAGGGAAAGGGGATTATTCTGCTAGGCGACACGAACTGCGATTTAACTTCTGTTGACAGCCCTCAAACTGACTCAAATTAAAATTTACCTAACAACACAAAGCGCCTCTTAGATCTCTACAACTCTTTTGGTCTGAAGCAGTTGATCTCAGGGCCCACTAGGGAGGCAATCGATACCTCTTCTATAATTGATCACATTGCAGTCAGCAACCACTTTAATGTTGTTGAATCTGGAGTCCTTAAGACTTGTATCATTGATCATTACCTGGTATACGTATGTAGAAAATTTCGAGGCTCTTTGAGTGCAAAACACAAGGTAATAACGTCAAGGCAGATGAAAAATTTTGATAAGGACCTCTTCCTTAGTGACCTAGCTTCCGTTGATTGGTCTGCAATTGTTTATAACTCAGATGATGTGGACAGTGCTGTTTGTCAATGGTCTCGCACTCTGTCGAATATAATTGAGAAGCATGCCCCCCTTAGGGAGCGCAGAGTTACTGAACGCTTCAGTCCTTGGATTACCCCGGGACTGAAGCAGCTTCTTAGGGCAAGAGACAAGCTGAAGACTAGTTCTGTGAGGGCGAAGTCACAGCTTCTCATGGATGCCTACAAACAAATGCGCTGTAAAGCAAATAACTTGAACCGAAAGTTGAAAAGGGAACATTTCTCCTCAAAAATTGAGTCGAACAAAGGCAACATCAAGGAAACCTGGAAAACCATTAACCAGTTGGTAAACAAGAGTTCTAAGACAACGGAAATCTCGACCATCAGGGTGGGTGATCGGGTCATATCTGACCCAACCGAAATCAGGGCCTCCGACGACCATGGCCCCTCCACTTTTTTGCGAAAAAAAATGCAATTCCGAAATTTGTTGATAATCGTTTTAATTCTCTTTAAAACCCTATGCTCAAGCAAATTTCCTAGCATCCATTCGATTCAATCCCTGTTCTGTTGATAAGGGAATTTTCATGTCGGAAACTAACAAGGTCACAACTTCACTATTGTACACAATCACAGACGATTTTCAGTAATATCAATGTTACATCTTTTAAATCACCATGAATATATAAGAAATCTAAAGCTATAGAAACTGCCCCAGGAAGCAGATAGTCAAGGCAGAATGCAAAGACCTCGTATCTCTTGGGCACAAATCTAGTAGGCAAGTAAGGCAAGTACTGCTTGCCAGCCAAAGAAGATTCTACTTTCTAAAAACTATACTCTTTATTGGAAGGGTATCTTACAAATATTTACTTCTCAATTCTGCCAGCCTCAATTCAAAATGGGGATTTTTTAATGAGGTGAAAGGCGTAGTCCAAAAATTCTTTCAAGGGCTGCAACCCCCAGACCCCTACGTTAGGACCCCTACTTCAGGACTTTACCGGCGCTTCACGCTCGTACGCCTCAGTCATTCTTCCCTCTAGATCTGTCTCTGGGAGGGCAGCTTATCTTATCATATTGGGCTATGGTATATTTTCATACCAAATTTTGGCCCCTCCACTTTTCAGGTTTCGTGGGAGGCCTTGGAAATAGCTGACTCGATGAATCAGCTCTTCTGTAGTGTGGGAAAGGACCTTAGTGATAAAATCCCCAACAAAGAGAATCCTCTTTAAACAGGCAATTATGGTGAGCGTAAGAAAGACGTTGAAAAATTTGCGTTCGTACCTGTAAACCCCGAAAATGTAATGAAGCATGCAAAGACTTTAAGACATCCAAAGGCTATGGTACAGATTTTAGCTCTGTCTTCTTTCTCAAGGTTGGCATCGAAGTACTCGCTCCTTCGTTTGCACAGCTCTTCAACTTGTCTCTTTCAACCGGTCGCTTTCCTGATAGCTATAAAATCGCTAGAGTAGCCCCTATCCATAAAAAAGGTCCCAAGGATGACAGATCGAATTATAGACCCATATCAGTTCTTTCGGTAATTTCCCGATTGTTTGAAAAGCTCGTTTTTGGTCAGCTGTACTCCTATCTCGATAGAAATAAGCTGATTTTTTGTAAGCAGTCTGGTTTTCGGAGCCTTCATTCGGTCTTAACATGTCTTCTTAGATGCACGAATGATTGGTACATGAACATCGCTAGGGTGAATATACGGCTGCCCTTTTTATTGATCTCAAAAAGGCTTTTGACACCGTAGATCACGAAATTTTGTTGGCAAAACTAAATTTTTATGGTCTAGAAGGGAAGTTACTTAATTGGTTTAAGTCTGATCTCCAAATTAGGCATCAATACTGCAAGGTAAATGGTAAGGTTTCCAAAACAGAGGTTGTAAATTGTGGTGTACCACAAGGGTCATGCCTGGGGCCACTTCTCTTCTTAGTGTACATCAACGATCTCCCAGATTGTCTCGAAAAATAGAATGTGTCAATGTACGCTGATGACACTTGTTTATATTAGTCCTTTGATTCCGTTGATGCAATGGATCAAGCCATTAACGCTGATTTAATTGCTTTGAAGGGTTGGCTAGAAGGCAACAAGTTGTCGTTAAACGTTGCAAAAACAGAAGCAATGATAATTGGAAGTAACAAAAAGCTACGCAAGATAGATACTCCTGACGCCCCTAAGCCGCAGTTTAGAATAGGTTCTGAAGATGTCAAACTTGTAAGTGATGTAAAATACCTCAGAGTTCAAGTGGATCAAGAACTCAAATGGACGAATCATTCAACCACTGTCATGAAAAAGATCTCCAGGGTTATTGGCATTCTTCGTTATGCAAAGCGATATCTTCCACCCGCTACGATTGAAACAATGTATAGAAGTTTGGTAGAGCCCTATTTCAGATACTGCTGCCCGGTTTGGGGTAATGCTGGTGTATCAATTATAGGAAAATTGCAAAAACTGCAAAATCGAGCGGCAAAATTGATCACTAACAGCCCATTCGATGCTTCGCAACTCCCAGTCATTCGTGCACTCGGATGGTCCACAGTAAGGGAAATAATTGATCTTGAATCTGCTAGGATTGTTTCAAATCCCTGAATGGTGATGCACCGTCCTATATGAGTGACATGTTTACTAAAGTCAACGTCTCTACAACACGGTCTCTCAGAAATTCGGATTATGACCTAAGAGTCCCTTTTCTGAGAACGACCACATGACAGAGATGCTTCTCTTACCAGGGTGCGAAACTTTGGAATGGTTTATCTAAAAAGACTGAAAATACGTCAACTTTAAAAGACTTTATGAAAGCCATAAAATGATCCTCTGTTCTCGAAGAATCAACGAAACCTCCCTTTCCGTTTTAATGTTGTTTTTTTAAATTTCTTTTAACGATTGTAATTAGGTTGTTGATTAGCTTTATTTTGTGTAAACTATTTAACCTAGTTTTAGTGTATTTTATTGCATGGCCCCCTGTAAATCAGTTTTCTCAAACTGAGGGGCTACCATGCCTAAAAAATTGAAAATGAAATGAAATGAAATCTAGATCATAAAAAGAGCACCAGATTCTTGCACATCTGCAGCAAATCGAATGAGTGAAGAGTTGTCAAAGATCACGTTTGTGCAAAAGCTGAAACCATATTTTCACTTTTCATTTTAAAATATTTATACTGGTATAAGTTTCATATAATATATACATGTTTTTCAAACTGACCAGTTTAAAATTTAAAAAAAACTAAAGGAAAAGAGGCTAAACTAAGGACAAAAGCAATTAATTTACCTAATTTACAATATAATACACTATAATACCTAATTTACAATAAAATATAACAGAAATGAAATAGAAGTTAAAATTACACCGCCCTCTATATTTGTTCCTTGAAAGTTTTCAGGGAGGGTACCAATTTTGCTTATCTTCGTAAACTGTTCCAAAGTTTTGCTCCGCGATATGAAAAAGCCTTTTGGCCATTAGCAGTTTTTAGTAGCGGTAACCTAAGATCAGTTTCTGTCGAACGCAAAGTCCTTTCTCTATCATCTGAATATATTGTAAATAGTTTTGTCATGTAGGCTGGGGCAAGCGAATTCAAAGACTTATAAACTAGAGTGGCGGTCTCTTTTCTTGTGAGATCACTGATGGTCGGCCAGCCAACATTCTGAATTGATGGAGCAGCAGAAGCATCGTAAGGGCTATTTGTTACGATTCTTGCAGCTCTGTTTTAAATTTTTTGCAAGATGTTAATTTTTGAATTACTACAGCAGCCCCAAACAGAGCAACAGTAACTTAACTGGGGCTCGACAATCCCTCTGTACATTTTGTTGAGCACATCAGATGGAAGATATTTTTTAGAATACTTAAAGGAGAATGGCACTAAAAAACTATCTTTTGACATGTGACGGATCTTTAGACGTAGATTCCATATCTGTAAAGATTTTTGAAGTATCTCTTTTCGTTTGAGAGTTAGGGGCCTGCAAAGTAGCGGGAAACGCCCTTTTACGAAAAAGGACGGGATTGATTGCACATTCTCCCGCAGGATGTCACGCGATGCTTGTGCCGTCAAATGCGATCAGTGGTCAGAAGGCGAATTAGGCCTATCGCAGGGGTAGCAGTGAAGAACCCCGAATCATATCATCGACGAAACGACTCTGTGGTTCTAGCAAAGGTTTGGTCGATATAACTCTAGATTTCATCTTAAGCTCTTACCCAAGGCTATGGTCTAATGAAAATGAAGGGACTGGTTTGTCCATCATCACCAGATCCGACTGGATGCTGAACGAGACGAGGCAAGTGGCAAGCGGAGGGAATCAATGTAGATGTTTCGGATACGAAATGATACATGCAAGAATCATGCGTTTCAAATCAGGTGATCTTTCAATTACTAATACTATTCTCTACTTTGATCAACAACTTTCTTTCCTCAGTTGCACAGAGATTATTTGTTGCTTTCCGTTCTTTGGGAGTCTTGCATGTTCACTTATGATTAGGCCTTAACAGCAAAGCCATAGTACTCTCATTTATTCTTGACGTAGTGAGTTCCGCAGTGTAGTCCCTGTGGGATTTTTTCAACAAACTAAAAGATGAAGAATCTGTGATGAGTTCCTTTGCTCTTTCGGCGGTTTCCATGCCTCTTAAACTTTGGTAAAATCCTGAATGTAGGTCATAGATTTCTCATAAAAAGTGCATGTTGTCGTACTTTAAAAATTCCCGCTTACCAATTGAATGCACAGTAGCGGTTTCCCTACATTTAACATCTATCTATATTTTCAGGTATCATCAAGGGACACACTACACAGGGCAGTTGAGTGTGTTTGCACAAGAGATACTTCGATTTTAAAAGCTGGCAAGGAAGGGATCCTGTGTATAGGCACAGGTAGCATGACAAATGAAATAATTGCAATGCCAGAAAGCAGGCAACAAACATTTTCTCCATATGAAAGACTGCCCAGGGGGGAGGTACTCCATAATTTTCAATATGGGGGTTCATGTCAATATTTGGGGCTCAATATTTTACGTTAAATCAATATTTTGGGTTTTTGAATTAGACAGAAATTCAATATTTTGGGTCCACAAGGAAGAATTGTGGAATTTGGTGCAAGTCTCCAAAATATTAGACTCAATTTTTGGGGTCCCCAAAACATTAGGCTTAATATTTAGGGGTCAGCAAAGAAATAGTGGCATGGACCCCCATATTGAGAGTCAGGGAGTACCCCCCATTCCCCTGGGGAAGACTCAAGCCATGTTGTAAATATGTAAATAGTGATATTGTAGTGTTGTAATTAGTGCCATATGGCCAGATAATAGAGACTCATGCTCAGAAACTATGTTCATATAAAGTCCAGAGACATTGAAATGATTATAGAATTGAAATACCCCCGGGGGTGCACTTGACCAGATTTTGGTCGGGGATCTGCCATCGAGGCTTCAAAAACATACCCGTTCCTTATACCAATTATTTGAAAAAGTATACCCAAACTTATGCAAATTTTTCGAGAAAGTATATCCGACCTCATATTTCATAGCAAAATCTTGCAAGTCGGTACCGTTCCTTACACCAAATTGTGAAAATTGATACCGTTCTTTATACCAATATCTTGAAAATAGATACCCTTCCCAATGGCACGTCCCCGTATCCAAAATATGTGCAGTGCACCCCCCGGGGAAATACCCTTCATGCTTTATGATAGCCGTGTCTATGTGGTATATACTGTATTGGGACATGAGACAGAAAATAACACAACAGGGACTTTAAAATCATTCCATTCACCTAGCTACCTTGAACACAGCAGATAATGATAAGATATTTTCTATTGATAATTTCACTGATCAGCAGCAAATTAGGTGTATTGTGTAATTAGGTGTATTATTTTTGCAAAGTCCCTACAAGTTATTCTCACCAACTTTAAAAGTTACAAAGAAAAATGTTGCGAAATAAATATATCTGTTTGAGGCTCCAGCTGTTGTCAGTTTGTTTGTTTGTATTGCACATACTGTGGGAATGAAAAAGAAACTGTTTTCCAGCAGTTAAAGTTTGGTTTATCAGACATGCAAATTTTCAGTTTCAAATATCCCAAGGGCTGTCAAGGGTACCAGGGAAATGCCATCCATGACAGTATTCACTACTTATGCTTTGAAGAAATATGGTTGTAAATTTTTGGGACACATTTATACCAACAAGTTCTCAATAACACTTTCTTAAAGGTTGCCAAAGCAAAAATTCTTCGTCCATATTTAAAGGGAATCAACATCTACGTAAAGCTCACTCAGATCAAGTGGTGAAAATAGCCTAATTTGATATTCTTGGCAAATGTCATTTCAATATTTAGAAAAAGAAAACAGGTGTGTATGCGATTTCTTTGGCATGTCTATAACATCCACTCATTTCCACCTTAAAGATTTGGTTGAAATGAAAGTACTTCAGCAATGTGGATTTTGAAAGTTGTCATCAAATTCTTTTAATAATTTGGCATGAAAAGTAGACCTTTCTTAGTTTTGCTACAGTAGAATCCTGATTGAGCAATTTTGTTTCACATATTTTACAAGAAATTCAACCAATTATTGAAAATGTAGAACAGTGATGAAGGTGATGATGCCACTCAAATCAAACCTTTGAATAAAACTGTGAAAAGGTGTCTCTTGATCCAGACTTTTTGTGGAATAGCTAAAAGACCTACTTGGGCAGCACCTCTCTAACGTTACATAAGATAAGATCAAATGGCATCAATCAGATAGACTCAATTATTCAACAACATGTTTTTACTGTGGGTATGTCAGCTGTCTTTCTGGAAGATTTCAGAGTGGACAGTTTCTCAGTTATTTCAGAACAATTTATTCAATTGTATTTCTGCTGCTGTCCATATTGTGGTCCTTTCCATAATAACAAATGTCCTTTTTATATGCAAGCCTAAATGTCTCCCTTGTACATAATCGCAAGTCCTCTCTCAATTCCAACTTGGTTGATGTGATTTGTGGCCAATAAGTCAGGACAAACTGAAAAGAGGATTGTAGACTATACTTTTGTACAAATGCAAAGTTTGATGTCTGAATACCTTGCTTACAAGTGACTGAAATTTTCAAATGCAAGATCAACACTTGACAATAACTTTTGATACTTTGCATTGCCTGTATTGTCCATGTGATGAAACACCAACTGTAATTTATTATGAAATGAGAATAATGAGCAAAGATATGCTGGGCACAATTAGGCGGTTATGAAATATGTTTAGAAGCTTTCCATTTTCTTTCATCTTGTTTTTTCTAACTTTCTGTGTGTAAGGATGAAATATGTTTGCTGCATTTTGTAACTGTGCCTTCAAAACGTATAGTATGAATGCATGCAAGAAGATGGGTTACACATCATGTTACATTTTTTGTCATACAGAAAAAATCCACAATAACTTATCTCTAACCAACAACCCATACATTAGGCCCCATATATCTAAGTTAGTCTTACCACAGAATATATTCTGTGGTCTTACCTTTTCAGTGCTGCCACACCATTGCCTGTTAACTTCCTCTCAATGACTTCGTTCCTGGTCTTGTCCAGCCTGCCCTAATCGCAAGTCTCAGTTTAATCTCATCAGATGTTGTCGGGATAGGGTTGCATCTCTTTCTAACGTAGCTATTTCGCTTTAAGCACCCCCATGAGATTCCATAACAGACTGGCTTTGAACTAGTCACCATCAAAATTCCTTTCCTTGTTGTGCAATTCACTAACTGGCATGTTTGGCAATTAAACGAATCGGCTCAAGTCTTCCCAAAACCGAATCCATTTTGGAATGGTAAAAGCGACTTTCTCGTCGGAACCTTTGATTGAGAAGTGCCCTGTTAATTGGTAACACACTGTCTGCTGTCTTTCAAACCATAAAATTTCAAGCTTCCTTCACCAAGCCTGCACTGGCCTAACCAACAGATGTTGTTGTGTGACCGCCGACCGAAAACCACTGATCACATATGACGTCACAGAGCCGAATTTAATTCTCGGAAACGACAAAAAACGAAAATTGTCCCGCAGAGAAATGCGCAATGGAAACTGCTATTATTCAAAAACCAAACAAGATATACAAAAAATTACTTCACGATCGTGTTTCCCATGACGATTGGCATATTATATCAAAAAATTTTTTGAATGCCATTCTCCTTTAACGAGTCCAAGGGCTCGATTAGCCTTGGTCTTGATAGTATCGACATGTTTGTCCCAGTTAAGTTGACTATCTACTTGAACACCTAAGTACTTTGCATTGGCAATCATTTCAATTTCCTGATCACCTATTGAAAAAGATGGTTGAGCATCAGGCTGGCTTTCTATCTTACAAATGTTTGGTCCAGAGCCTATGATAAGCGACTGCGTTTTCACAACGTTCAATGAAAGTTTGTTTGCATGCAGCCAATTCTGTAGCTTCAGAAGATCTAAATTTAAGTCATTTTGCAGGTCACCAATGCTTTTTGAAGAGAGCGAGATGGTCGTATCATCAGCATACATTTCCTTTTCCTTACATGAGCCTTTAGCAGGGAAAAGGGCAGGTCATTGATGTATATAGGAACAACAGTGGACCAAGATAAGAGCCTTGAGGAACTCCACAACTTATTCCCTTCATATCAGAAGAAGAGCCATTTATCCTGCAAAATTATTTACGATTATCCAAGTATGATGTAAACCAGTCATGCTCCAGGCCAGTCACTCCATACATTTTAAGTTTTTCTAATGGGATTTCATGATCTACCGTGTCGAAGGCCTTTTTCAAGTCAATAAAAATGAGGCCAGTGTGTTTTCCTTTATCTATATTCAGGTACCAATCATTGGTGCTAGCAATAAGGGCTGTGGCAACCGAGTGTAAGGGTCGAAAACCAGACTGATGGTCGTATAGTGATTTATTTGCGTCCATGTATTCATAAAGCTGATTAAAAATCAATTTCTCAAATAGTCTAGATATGAAAGGAAGAACGGATATTGGCCAATAGTTGGACCATTCGTCCTTTGCTCCACTCTTGAAGATGGGTGCAATACGAGCTATTTTCCCGTCCTCCGGAAATTTTCCTGCAAACAATGATTTATTGAAGAGATCACACAAAGACCCGCCAGTAACTGGCAAAGCAATCTTCAAATAAAAGCTCGCAATGCCATCGTGGCCAGAACCATGCGATGTCTTCATCTTATTCAAGGTTGATGATAATTTATCCGTCATAATTGCAGAAAAGGAGAAACTCAACGGAGGAGTTTCGATAGCGTATTCGCCTGACAAGAGTGGATTAGCTTTTCTGGGAATTTTCTCAATGAGTTTATTCCCAATGCTGCAAAAGTACTCGTTCATTGAAGACGCAATTTCTTTGTGACCTCTGACTGTCTGGCCATCTACAGTAAGACAAGGCACAACTGTAGTGCTATACTTTTTGTTAATAACTTGGTTGATGGTTTTCCAAGTTTTCTTGAGATCTCCTTGAAACTGTGTAAGTTTTTCAGAAAAATATTTGCGCTTAAGTTGCGTATTCATGTTGTTTACCCTGTTTCGAATATGCTTGTAGCATTCCATCAGCAGCTTTGAGTTGCCTTTTACAGCTTGACTTTTGAGCTTATCTCTCGTTTTAGCTAATTTGAAGTAATCAGCGTTAAGCTAAGGCGTGAATCTATCAGAAACTCTTCTACTTAAAGTAGGGGCATGTTTTTCAACAATTAGAGCAAAAATATGGGTCCACTGGCGAACTGCGTCATCAATGTCATGAGCAATTGCTACAATTGCCTCCCAATCAACCTCAGAGAGATCAGAGAGGAAGGCATTTTGATTGAAGTTTTTTAGTTGTCGAGAAGTAATATATTTATGTTGGCGTTTAACCCCACTGGGTAACTTTCTTATACAGTAAACAAGATAATGTGGATAGAGGATAGACCCCTGAACGAATGGTTTTGCAAACAGGCTTCCAAAATCGAGGCAGAAGGTCACCCAAGTGCATACCTCTCGTTAACGTCAGAGCGAACCAAAGAAGACTTATGTTCACCTAAATTCGTCAAAGCATCTACGAACTTGACTGAGTTCCAACGAAAGTCAAGTTATTGAAATTTCTTTCAATATTTTAGTTGGTTTTCTCTGAATAATAGAGAAAGAAAGAAAAATGCAGCCCAATGCTATTTTCTCTACGAGTGCCATCGAGGAGCCTCTGGTTTTAGCTTTTGCACCAACTTGTCCTTCGAAGCTCGCAAATCCACGAACATTAAGGGGATTTGGATAATATTTTTGGGACACCATACATTTCAATGAATTCATGCTCCATCGCAAATATCTATTTATGGAATTAAAGGATTGTTCTAAATGTAGGACTAGGAGAATAATACTCACTGATAATATGAAAAAGAGCTCAATGAAGACAGCTCCGAATGGTAAAATGCCAGCCATCAACACCCTAAAATGCAAGGGAATGAAATATTATCGCGTCAGTGAAGGTACCTCACATTGTAAAGACATGAAATTTGGATGGCTTAAAATAGTTCGAAGTAATAAAAATGGAAACAACCTTAAGATACAATCACTTAAGTAATTTCAGTCCAATGGTGTAAATTTCCGAGATAAAAGGCGGTTGTTTCTGCAACATAGAAACCAACAAGTTTCAATTCAACGAAAAGCGGCAAATCAATGTTTCTTAGGCTTTACAATGACAGAAATTTCATGTTTAAGGTTACAGTAATTCGCCAGACAATGATTAAGTAGCTCAGTTTACCATTGCCTTTTGTCAAAATATACCAAACGAACTAATATATCACTCAACTAATATTTCGACACGAATGTATCGAAACATTTCAATTCAGATGGACATTCCACCGATGATATGGCAGTTTTGGGACTATTGTTTGCGGACAAAGATTCAACAAAGAGAAAGACTTTAGAGAAAAGAATAATCTTCAAATTGGGGACTCTTTTGCAACACGGACTTAACAAAAGATTTTCGTTTATATCCTAATATCTAGGTGTAGTAGCATCTCTTTTCGAATCCTTCTCTTGCGTCGCATACTTGCGTCGCATTCTTTGCTGCATTCTACTAACATTCTACTTATTACCTGTCTATCTATCGTTCTTTTTCTATTCCAACGACCTGATCGTTCTCTACTTCGTTATTACTGATGAAGGTTCATACCCGAAACGTCTTATCGTAACATTCAAGGCTATTTGCATTATTTATATTTAAATCTTCGTGTAATACATCATTCGACGCAGAAATGAATGCAGAGTATCAAAGTACAATGGTTAATTGATTTGATGAAAGGATAAATGATTCATTCAAGATATTAAGCGAAACGAACAACCACAATCGGAAGAATATCTGTGTCCATCCAGCATTATTTTTACACCACGTTTATCTACAGGGACACACAATCCAAAAATGTAGAGTGGACAACAGAGATGAAAGTAAGATTGGTACAAATTGACGATGAAGAAAGAAAAGGGGGAAGAGGATTTATGAAAAGGGTGATAGAAAATGGATTGATGAGTACCCAGAGCACGCAACAGTCAGCATACAGAAGCTACGTGATAATGCAGCGAGGCTTCGAAAAAAACAAACCATTACAAATCTTATACTAGTGCGACAAAGAAATGAAGTGGATAATGAGAACCGGGGAAACCAAAGAGATGACCAACAGGAGATGATTTCTAATGAAGTAAATCAGGATGAATCAAAGATAGAGCCTGAAACAGCCGTGGAGGGTCCTGAGCAAATCGATGAAGAGTTAGAGGCTATATTTAATGACAAACTTACCAACTTGAAACATGTCACATTGACAGTCATGGGACCTAGAGAGAAGTTAAGGAAACTCAAGATGCCAGCTGAGTTGCAAGAAAGAACAGACAGTACCTTGGGGAAGTACTTGAGAGGAGTAGACACCATACTAGAAATCCTTGACAACGTTTATGCGATGGGTAAGACTGTGGAAATTAATACGGGCTTACTGCAAGAAGTAAGTAAAGGAAATAGCAGACAAAAGCCATCTAATGGAAACGGAAGAGTGAGGAAAATGAAAAGAGAAATGAAAATGCTAAGACAAAGTATAGCTAGGGCTGGAAATGAACTGCATAGGAGAAACAAAAGAGAAAAGCAACAGACAAAGAGAAAAAGATCTTGAAGGACTAAAAACATCAAATGGAGGAGTACGAAACAACATTAATGAACATCAGAAGATACAAAGAGAAATGGGTGGACAAATTACAGTACAAAAAGATGAAACTGGAAAAGTTGATTGAAAAAGAAACAGAATAAAGGACAATGTCAACTTTGAAACAGACCAAAAAGCCTTTTTAAGACCTTGGAGGACAAGACTGTATACGAAGGAGAACCGCCACCGATGGAAAAGTTTGTTGAGTTCTGGGCTGGGATATGGGAAAAAGATGAAAAAACATCAGAAACGCCATGGATGTAGAAATTGAAAAGGGCGCTGCGGGAGAAGGTGAAAAATGTAAAGGAGATTACCCTCACGGAAAATAAAGTAGTTGGAGAGATCAGAAAGAGGAAGAACTGGACAGCTCCAGGCAATGATGGGATTCAAAATTACTGGTGGAAAGATTCAAAACAGCACAAAACATGTTGACGAGAGCATTTGAGAGGATGAATAACGATAAATACCTGATACCAGTACGGTGGCCAACAGGAAAAACAGTCCAAATACTTAAGACAAAGGAACTTAGCAATGAGCAGAAATATCGACTAATCACGTGTTTGAATACTTCATATAAGATTATGACAGGTTTGACTGGTAAATACATGTGGGAAAGAAAGACATCTGGGATGCAGGACAGCTTGGAGCAGTGGAGGGTGTTCTGGGCACAGTTGACCAGTTAATCATTGACAGCTGTACTATGGAAGAAGTAAAGACCTACCACTGGGACTTAGCTGTAGCCTTCTATGACTTCAGAAAGCCTATGACAAAGTGCATCATGATTGGATGGTACGATTGTCCGAGTGGATTGGCATACCCACAGTAGACATTTCATTGTTAAGAGAGCAAATGAATAAATGCAAAATGAGACTGGAACTCTGGAGAGATGAGGAAAAATGCGTAAGCACATGGATAGATATCAAGTGCGCATTCTTGCAAGGAGATAGTAACTCACCTTTTGGATTTTGCATCAAAGAAGTACCTGCTGCTAAGCTTCTTGAACAGAGTAAAGGATATCGAATGGTAGTGCCAGGAAAGAGAGACGTAAGCCGGACACACACTTTGCTTGTTGATTGACCTTAAGGTACAGCCGTGGCCAAAAGTTTAAGACATTCATTTTTCATTCATTTTTATTTATTTAGGCACGGTAGCCCCGTCAGTCCATGAGAACTGCTTTTCAGGGGGCCGTGGCACAAATATTACCAGTTTAAGATTTGATTCTTCTCTTAAAGGTGGCAAGAGATGGTGCCTGTTTAACATCAAGTTCAAGGCTATTCCAAAGCTTAGGACCACGAAAAGATATAGCCCTCTGCCCATTGTTAGTTTTTCGTAAAGGTATCGAAAGATCAGTTTCGGTGTTTCTGAGTTCCCTGACATTTCGAGTCGACCTTTTTTCAAACAAGCTGGAAAGGTACTCGAGGACGAGACCGTTTAGCGATTTGTACTCTGTAGTTGCGGTTTCGCCTCTAATGGCATCGCTTACAGTAGGCCAATTTAAACTTTGTATCAAACCTATAGAAGGGGTATCGAAATTGCTTTTCGTAACGATTCTGGCCGCTCGATTTTGCAAGTTTTGTAAGGTTTGCAGCTTGGTCACCCCGCAGCACCCCCATACCGAACAACAGAACCGAAAATGGGGCTCGACGATACCCGAATACATTTTACTCAATGTGTTTTGAGGTAAAAATTTCCTGGAGTATTTCAGAAACCCAATTGCATGAGAAACTTTGGTACGGACATGGCTAATGTGCTCTTCCCAATTTAAGTTCTTATCAATTATCACAACCAGGTATTTTGCTCGGTCAACATTTTCAACTTGAATGAATGATCAACAATTTTTTCAGTAATTTTCTTAATTTTGGGATGGGAGCCTACGACCATAGCCTGAGTTTTTAGGACATTCAAAGAGAGTTTATTACCTTGCATCCATAGCTTCAAATCATTCAGTTCACTATTTAGGGTTTGTTCTATGTCTACTAAACTCGAGGAGGAATAAGAAATACTCGCATCGTCTGCGTACATCGCCACTTTGCCTTTCTCTAGGGCGAATGGAAGATCATTGATATAAATCAAAAACAAAAGAGGGCCAAGACAAGAACCCTGGGGCACACCGCAATGAATATCTTTAGTTTTGGAACATATCCCGTTTACTTTGCAAAATTGCTTTCTGTTAGTTAGATAAGACGTAAACCAAGCAAGTTCTAGATTTTGAACGCCATATTTCCTCAACTTAGCAAGTAAAATGTCATGATCTACAGTATTAAATGCTTTTTTGAGATCAATAAAGATATTTGCAGCGTATCTGCCATAGTCCACGTTCAAATACCAGTCATCTGTGTTGTTAAGAAGACACGTGACAACAGAACGAAGAGGTCTGAAGCCAGATTGGTTTGAAAACAGATGTTTCTTTCTGTCCAAATAATCGTATAATTGGTTATGAATAAGTTTTTCAAAGACCCTAGCTAAAACAGGCAGAACCGATATAGGTCGGTAATTAGATCGGTCATCAGGTTGGCCACTTTTAAAAATGGGTGCTACTCTGGCGATTTTCCAGCTATCTGGAAAGCAACCAGTAGCAATTAAACGGTTGAAAATATCCCAAAGAGATTCTGAATGACCGGAAGTGCAATTTTTAGAAAACAGCTAGCATTACCATCATTCCCACATCCCTTTGATGTTTTCAAGTTACCAAAAACTTTTCCTAATTGAAAGGTGTCAATAACGTGGAAATTAAACATAGTTTTTTGTGGATTAACCTCGTGATCATTCTCAAGAAGAGGGTTTTTCGCTCTGGGAATTTTTCCACTAAGTGTCTCTCCTATGGCACAGAAGAAATCATTCATAGATTCTGCTATGCCAGCACTGGAAGAGATGTGTTTCCCTTCGATACTTATGGACAAAATGTTGGTGGTTTTGGATTTCTTGTTTAAAACGATATTGATGGTCTTCCATGTGATTTTGGGGTCTCCTTCGCAGGGAGCAATTTTTTGAGCGAAATACTCGCGCTTAAGCTGCTCATTTAGTTTGCTAACTTGGTTACGTACATGTTTATAGGACTTAATCAGTAGTTCGGACTTTGTACGAATGGTTCGTTTTTTTAAATTATCCCTTGCCTTGCACATAAGTTTGAAGTCGTTAGTCAACCAAGGACAATTTGTCAGAGACACGCCTGTTACATGCAGGGGCGTGTTTTTCAAGAATAAGTAAGAAAGTTTTTGTCCAGTTGTTAACTACAACATTTATATCGTCTCTATCCCGTACGATGCCTCTCCAGTCAACCCCTAAAAGGTCGTTTATAAACTCATTTTGATCAAAATTTTTCATTTGCCTGGTAGAAATGTTCTTGTGTTGTTTTTTGCAAGAAGCACGAAATTTTTTAACACAAAAGATTAAATAATGATCACTGAGGCAAGAGTTATGCGACCACGTGACCGCGAGACCACGTTTTGTCAACAATTTTTCTTGGAGTAACGAAATGGAACCCTAGCGCTCTGCCTGGTTTACTCTCTTGGAGTTAGTTTAGGTCATCTTCTACATAGATTCCGAATTTTGATGTTGTTTTTTAAATTTCTGTGCCATTTTGCTATGACGGCATAATGAAATCTATAGAAATTCTCGGAAATTCTAGCGGTTTTGCCGAAAAGAGCTGTGACACGAAAATTGTGCTACTTAGCTGTATTTTACATTAGCCTATGCACAACTCATTTCTATGATTTGTTTGCAGAATATCGAAACCTTGCAAAAAACTGTTGCTTCAGGGAAAATGGTAGTAAACAGCCTTCAGTCCAAAGCTTTGGCCAAAAGTTTTTAAACCAGCACTTTATTTTTAGTTTGAAGCAACAAATTGCATAGTTATTCAAAATAATTTTCAATATTGCTAATACTGTGGGTCTGCCAAACTATTCGAATTATCGAATATCAAAGGCTCGTACATCATAATCACAAATTTTTTTTCACCCCTTGCGAATCATGGTCTTAAAATTTTGGTCAAAGCTTTAGGCTGAAGGCTATCTACTACCATTTTCCCTGAAGCAATATTTTTCGTAAGGTTTCGATATTTTGCAAACTAATCATAGAAATGAATTGTACATAGATTAATGTAAAATTCAGCTGAGTAACACAATTTTCGGGTCTCACCCCTTTTCGGCAGAACCAATGGAATTTCCGAGAATCTCTATGGATTTCATTGTGACGTCATAGCAAAATGGCGCAGAAATTTAGAAAACAGCATCGAAATTTGGAATCTACAAAGACAGTTGTCCTAACCTAACTCCAAGAGAGTAAATCAAGCAAAGCGCTAGGGTTCCATTTCGTTACCCCAAAAATAGTAGTTGACAAAAATGTGGTCTTAAACTTTTGGCCACGACTGTATGTCACTCTCTCATGTTAGTGTGCAATTTGCCGTAGGCGGAGACAGCAGTACATGATGATGTATATCAGAAATCACACAATTTATTAAAGGAATAAATGAAGTTATTGTACAAGCGAGTTCAGATACAGGAGCTCCTTATGGTATTTCAAAATGTGCAGAAATTGTGTTCGAACGTGGAAAAATGGTGAAAGGGAGAAGGATTCCAAGTGTTACAAGAAATGGATTGAAGCAGCATGGCAGAGAGAAACAATGAAAGAAACTAACACAATCATTGACGAAGCAGTAAAAGTAATGAAGGAAGCTGATAAGACATTAGAATTCGTAAAGAATAGTGTAAGGTTAGAGGGAGAAATATTGGAATTAGAATGGAAGCCAACATGGAAGAAGGTGAAGGCAGAATTGAAGAAGGGTGTGGAAGAGAAACATTGGTTGGAAAGCGCAGCTTTATTATAAATCGTAACATTAGGACCACGACGAACATCATTTTGTGGAAGAGAAAAGAAAGGATTCATGCGAAAAGAAAGAATTTTTAAGTGATATACGTATACATATATGAACTCTCATTAGCTCATTCACAATATGCATTAAGATAGAAATATGTACTCAGAAAAAACACACATTCGTTAAACGTTTCGGCCGAGGCCTTCATCAGTATGACTTTTCAAAATTAGAAGGAGCATACATATAGAGTTCGAATTCAAAATAACAATACAACGTAAAACAATAGCCTAAGCGGGATCCTACTAATTATAATGCGTATTAAAAAAGTGTTAAACAGCCGGTAATGCAAAGGTGGCGGGAGAAAGATCAAAGAAAGCGCAGAGTTAAGAACTGCTGAAGCCGGTGGCTGTGTCCGTATCGACGAAGCTGAAAAGATCGCATATTACAACAAAACAAACAATAGAAAGACCCGAGAGTGGATTGGCAGAACAGAGAAGCCTAAAAACAGTGTGTGTCCCTAATGAAAAGCTCAGTGCTAAAATAAAAACAACCCAACAACCAAAATTATAACAAAAATGAAATCTATGTATCAACCTGCCTAGTACTTAAAATCTTAGGGGCAACGCAATCCAGCCGATATTGCCAGAAGCTTTCCCGCATCCTATTTCCTCCCGTTAGCCTATCGATTACCTTTACGCTAATATCCTTCAGAAACCCCTGGTGGCCTTCTTCAGTAAAATGTCTGAAGAATTCCGCCTGGGGTACTGAGGCCCCCGAATTAAACTTACGACTACACGCCTTGTAATTATTAAACCTAAGCCTAAAAGGCGTGCAGGTGCTACCAACATATTGTACACCACAAACAGTACATTCCAAAAAATACACAACATTTGACGAGTCACAATTAAACGAATAGTTTATCCTATATTCCCAGCTATCTATGTTCGAATGAAAATACTCACTATTTTTTTTCTTCAATTTATTTAACGTTGGCTAACAATATACAAATAGCACAAGATGCTAATTTAGGCCAACTACAATTATAAATTAAAAAAGAAATTAACTGTATCCTAAATTTTCTACTAAATCAAATGTACCCTAAATTTTCCACATATCGCTTGCATAGTCTGCAGTCACAACTAACCGTGTACGTTTTGATTTTTCTTTTAAACACTGAAAGAGATTCAGAATCCTTTATGTCGGCAGATAGTGTCCTCTAGAGCTTCTGCCCGAGGAACCGCACAGTTTCTGTTCCAAACCTCATTGTTTTAACTTTTGGTAAACATATGTTTCCGCCATCCCTCAGCTCATATGAAGGAACTACTACTCATGAAGGAACTACTACTACTACTACTCACTATTACTCATGACATTACACACTTGATAACGAGATATACCACAAGTTTAAGTTTTTTAAGTTCAAGTTTTCATTTTAAAATTCCAAATAATACGGAAAACCCTCTAACAACAACTATTAAACAACACTAATAACAACCAAATAAAGAAGTTAATTTACAGAAAAAGCTAAGCACAAGTACAAAACAATATCAAAAACAACAAAATGATATAATAGAAAACGAAGAGAGCTTAATAACCAGTTTAAAGAGAATCTGTACGCAAGGAATTTTAAGGAGGAGCTCTCTCAATAGGTAAACTAATCGAGGAGAGAGCACCCCCTGTACTAAAAGCCTATTATTTTACAATTGAAACACATTTTGTTCATTTGAAGATTGTTCAGAGATATTTTAAACATTTGGCATGGTTGCAGCTTTCTAAATCACCACATAAAGTTTCAAAACATTCCTACGTTGAACTTGATAATTTATATTAATAATTAACGCATTAAAAAAGAAAATTGTACGAAAAAAATAATGGACCTTCAGTAAACACGTCCTTCGGCCATTTTGCCTTGGACGCGACCGCCCTTCCGCCATTTTGCTTTGGAGCGAGAACATCTCGTTGTTCTCGTTGTCATAAATCTCGTTGTCAAGTGTGTAATGTCATGATCAATAGTGAGCATTTTCATTCGAACATAGATAGCCGGGAATATAGGATAAACTATTCGTTTAATTGTGACTCGTCAAATGTTGTGTAGGATGTGAAATAGGATGCGGGAAAGCTTCTGGCAATATCGGCTGGATTGCGTTGCCCCTAAGGGTTTAAATACTAGGCAGGTTGATACATAGATTTCATTTTTGTTATAATTTTGGTTGTTGGGTTGTTTTTATTTTAGCACTGAGCTTTTCATTACGGACACACACTGTTTTTAGGCTTCTCTGTTCTGCCAATCCACTCTCGGATCTTTCTATTGTTTGTTTTGTTGTAATATGCGATCTTTTCAGCTTCGTCGATACGGACACAGCCACCGGCTTCAGCAGTTCTTAACTCTGCGCTTTCTTTGATCTTTCTCCCGCCACCTTTGCATTACCGGCTGTTTAACACTTTTTTAATACGCATTGTAATTAGTAGGATCCCGCTTAGGCTATTGTTTTACGTTGTATTGTTATTTTGAATTCGAAATCTATATGTATGCTCCTTCTAATTTTGAAAAGTCATACTGATGAAGGCGTCGGCCGAAACGTTTAACCAATGTGTGTTTTTTTCTGAGTACATATATATATATAAGTATATATGTATATGTATATATATATATATATATATATATATATATGAACTCAGAAAAAACACATTCTTGTAAACGTTTCGGCCGAAGCCTTCATCAGTATGACTGTTCAAAATTAGCAGGAGCATACATATAGATTACGAATTCCAAAAACAATACAAGACAAACAATAGCCTAAGCGGGATCCTACTCATTACAAAGCGTATAAAAAATGTGTTAAATAGCCGGCAATACAAAGGTGGCGGGAGAAAGATCAAAGAAAGCGCAGAGTTAAGAACTGCTGAAGCCGGTGGCTGTGTCTGTCTCGCCGAAGCTGAAAGGATCGCATATTACAACAAAACAAACAATAGAAAGATCCGAGAGTGGATAGGCAGAACAGAAAAGCCTAAAAAACAGCGTGTGTCCCTAACGAAAAGCTCAGTGCTAAAACCATATATATATTTATATAGATGCTCAAAGGAAAACACTTCTGGTAAACGTTTCGACTTGCGTCTTCATCAGTATATACTGGTGAAGACGCAAGTCGAAACGTTTACCAGAAGTGTTTTTCTTTGAGCATCTATACTAATTTTAAAGCATCTTTTAGAATGAGCTTTTGAGAAAATATATATATATATATATATATATATATATATATATATATATATATATATATATATATATATATATATATATATATATATATATATATATATATATATATATATATATATATATATATATATATATATATATATATATATATATATATATATATATATATATATATATATATATATATATACTCAGAAAAAACACACATTCGTTAAACGTTTCGGCCGAGGCCTTCAGCAGTATTTCATTTCATTTTTAATTCTTTATACAGGGTAAAAACTTCAATAACTAAAGTTACTGCTTTACAGCTTGCCCTGTCAACTAAACAAAAACCTATCTACAATTTTATGTCGCAGCTAACGTATAAAAAAAATATATATAGAGTAAAAGTAAAAGAATATATGGAGTCAATTTTGCGAGAAAGCTTTCTTAAAAGCAGCAAAGCTACTCGTAGTTTTGGCTTCGGATCCTAATTTGTTCCAAAGCTTTGCTCCCCTGAATGAAAAGCTCTTTTGTCCAAAGGATGTTTTCAACAGCGGAAGGTTCAAATCTAGTTTGGAATTGCGTAATTCCCTGACGCATTTATCATTTATAGCGGAGGCGTCATAGGGACTATTTGTGACTATCCTGGCTGCTCTGTTTTGCAGCTTTTGCACTTTTTGAAGAGCCGTAGTACCACAATTACCCCAGACAGGTAAACAATACCTGAAGTAAGGCTCTACAAGACTCTTACACATTCTTTGAATGGTGGATAATGGGAGGTATTTTTTTGAGTATTTCAGCATTCCTAAACCTCGAGCAATTTTTTTGGTAATAATACTTAAATGCTCATCCCATAGTAAGTGCTGATCGATCTGAACACCTAAATATTTAGTGTGCTTAACCATAGAGATAGGCTCCTCTCCTATTTTCAGGGCTGGCTCAGGGTTTTCAGACATGCCGATCTTTTTGAGTCTAGTTCGGCTACCGATTAGCATGCTCTGTGTTTTTGCTACATTTAGCGATAGCTTGTTACCCTCCAACCAGTTCTTAAGGTGATCCAAGTCTTCAATGACTGAATCATTAATATTTGTAACCGAGTCCGAGGAGTAGGAGATGCTGGTATCGTCTGCATACATATTAACTTCTCCAAACTTAAGTGAGAGGGGAAGATCATTAATATATATAAGAAATAGTAAAGGCCCAAGGCAAGTACTAGTATGACTTTTCAAAATTAGAAGGAGCATCCATATACCACCATACCTGAACCACCATTAATAGCATTTAGGAGATGTAAGAACCTTAAGGATATACTTATTAGGGCTACGATGAGTAATGAAGGAAATGGGGGGACTGATAAGAAGGGATGTTCTCGTTGTGGTAAATCTCGTTGTCAAGGGTGTAATGTCATGAGTAATAGTGAGCATTTTCATTCGAACATAGATAGCTGGGAATATAGAATAAACTATTCGTTTAATTGTGACTCGTCAAATGTTGTGTATTTGATGGAATGTACTGTTTGTGGTGTACAATATGTTGGTAGCACCTGCACGCCTTTTAGGCTTAGGTTTGATAATTACAAGGCGTGTAGTCGTAAATTTAATTCGGGGGCCTCAGTACCCCAGGCGGAATTCTTCAGACATTTTACTGAAGAAGGCCACCAGGGGTTTCTGAAGGATATTAGCGTAAAGATAATCGATAGGCTAACTGGGGGAAATAGGATGCGGGAAAGCTTCTGGCAATATCGGCTGGATTGCGTTGCCCCTAAGATTTTAAGTACTAGGCAGGTTGATACATAGATTTCATTTTTGTTATAATTTTGGTTGTTGGGTTGTTTTTATTTTAGCACTGAGCTTTTCATTAGGGACACACACTGTTTTTAGGCTTCTCTGTTCTGCCAATCCACTCTCGGGTCTTTCTATTGTTTGTTTTGTTGTAATATGCGATCTTTTCAGCTTCGTCGATACGGACACAGCCACCGGCTTCAGCAGTTCTTAACTCTGCGCTTTCTTTGATCTTTCTCCCGCCACCTTTGTATTACTGGCTATTTAACACTTTTTTAATACGCATTGTAATTAGTAGGATCCCGCTTAGGCTATTGTTTTACGTTGTATTGTTATTTTGAATTCGAAATCTATATGTATGCTCCTTCTAATTTTGAAAAGTCATACTGATGAAGGCCTCGGCAGAAACGTTTAACGAATGTGTGTTTTTTCTGAGTACATATTTCTATCTTAATACATATTGTGAATGAGCTAATGAGAGTATATATATATATATATATATATATATATATATATATATATATATATATATATATATAGATTGACATGAAGAAAGACAGCATCAATAATGACACTGAAATGGTGGAAACAAGAGGATGGAAGGTGGCAAGAGGGCTAATGGAAAATGGAAGATGTTGATTATGTGGTTAATTCAATGAAACTGTTGAGCACCTTGTTGCTGGATGTAAGACGATAGCCAACAGCGAGTACTTAGCACGGCATAATAGAGCGTTAATGGTGATGGCAGTTGCATGGGCAAAGGAATACGGGTTGGTAGGAAAAGAAACAAAGTGGTATATGGAAAATTGGGTGAGAGAACAAGTCTTGGAAAACAGTCGTGCCAAGTTAGTCTTGGACTTTGAGTTCAACTTAAGTAAAACAACAACATCCAGGAGACCAGATCTGGTATTGGAGGACAAAGAAAGAAATAAGATTTGGATATGCGATATGGCATGTCCGCAGCAGGCAAAAATAGCAGCTAAAGAAATGAGAAAATGACAAAATATCGAAAAATTGCATTTGAATTAAGAAAGAAAAGACCAGGATATGATATAGCGATCATTCCTGTTGTCATTGGTGCTCTTGGTGGAGGTATGAAAGAAGTGTTGCCTGATGTGGAAAGAGTACTTAGCAAACGCTTAGAACTAAAGCTATTAGCCGAGAGGGCGGTGGCAGAGATGCAGAAAACTATATCAATGGACAGTGAAAGCATGGTTCGAAAAGTACTTTCAGGACTCGTCTAACACGAAGATCAAATACTGACTGCTTTTTTAAGTGGAGGATGTTGCTCATTTTTAGGACCAACAATACTTGATGATCCTTATTTTTGGCTATCTATTTCAGCTAATTTGCTTCAATAATTGCAGCGTAGCTGCATTATATTTCAAAACAATCAGCGGGTGTGATATCAGTCATTCTTTCTTTCTTCCTTCTTTCTTTCTTTCTTTCTTTCTCACTTTCTGTCGATTTGTGGTAACAATGCATTCGACGAAGACGTGAGAGAATTTCTCAAGCAAATTTGGGATTCTGTCATGGTGCAAAGGAAGTTGTAGAGATTG
Source organism: Aurelia sp. 4 Dawson et al 2005 (assembly GCA_964019985.1). NCBI lineage: Eukaryota > Metazoa > Cnidaria > Scyphozoa > Semaeostomeae > Ulmaridae > Aurelia > Aurelia sp. 4 Dawson et al 2005. The sequence continues at coordinate 3,645,891 of OZ026511.1, read as the reverse complement.
GAGTCCATATGGTGATCGAAGGGTACATAACATTTATGTGACTAAAACACATAATCAAAGTGACGTAAATTGCTGCAATAAGCAATAAATAAACAAAGGAAACACATTCTTACCAATATTTACGAGGGCTGTTTGGACCTTTCATCGACTAATGAGGTTAAAAAAGAATTGTACGATAGGGTAAGTGTAAATTATCAATATCAAAATTGTGGACCTTGAGCTTGTGATCCAATTATGAGTTTGTATTTGATTTCAGCAACCAACAATTTTCCTTTCCATTTTTACCTTGTTTTTACTGAGACAGATATCACAGATAATAAAGACAAGTAAAAGAAAGCTTTTTGAGAGTTTCTATTGCAATCAGCAACTTCATTCTTTAAAGGGGTAGGGTCACGTAATGTAAACAAACTTCTTTCGAAATGACGATTTTGCAGTATTTTCGATAGGTCGTATCACAGAGATCTTCAACCATATTTCTCAAAATGACAGTGCTATTTTGAAGACGGACTCTTGAGCTTTGTAGAGAAACAAACGAAACACTCATTTGTTGTACGATTGCACAGATATTGGTGGATTTTTGGAAGTAACTTTCCAGTGGATTCACCCCACCCACCAAAATCTGTGCAGAACACAATGGCTACGTGTAGGAAAAAATATAGATTATAGAGACAACAGGTTTGTTTACGGTTACGTGACCCTACGCCTTTAATGCATTTTGGGTCTGAGATGCCTTAGACTACATATCGTTGTTGCAGCTTCAATTGTTCGGTTGTAAACGATCTTTACTTGGTAGAATTGAGGGGCATTTCTTTGATTAAAAAAGCCTACGAGGTTTTCTTCAGAACAAAGGATGTTTACGGACTTCTAAGGGATTTTTGTGGGAAACAGGATAAGGAAGGCCTTTTACTTTTCTTCCGTTCCATGCGATGGTACAGTTTGTTCCCATTCCCCAAAACGCTGCACTCACTAACTAATGTTATTGCTAGTAATGATAATGACAGTTTTTTTAGATGGGGTTGAAATAAAAGACCGTGCAGTGTTGACTGTAAGGGACAGAGAGATATTGAAAAATGATGATTAAAATTAGGAAGAGACCAAGGGCACGATTGCCAGCACTGAGCGGAGTAGATCGTGCAAAGCTGAACGAAACAGTGAAGAGAGTTGAAAGTGCACTAGGAAAGCTTAAAATAGAGAGGCCAAACTCTTTGCAGATGATACTTCTTTGTTTTCAGTAACTGAAAACGAAATCGTTGGCGCTGAAGAACTGAATAGAGATTTGAAAAAATAAGGATTTGGGCTTGGCAGTGGAAAATGCAATTCAATGCAGGCAAAACAGAGGAAGTCATATTTTCTACCAAAAGAGCTAAGATTGTCCATTCACCATTAACATTAGGTAGCGACGAAATCAAAAGGGAAAATGAACACAAGCATTTGGGAATGATATTGGACTCAAAGTTAAATTTTCAAAATCACATCTGAGCAGCCATCTTAAAGGCTGGAAGAGGTATTGGTCTGATACGATATCTTTCAAAGTATGTCTCAAGAAATGTTCTTAATCTATCTTATGAATTATACGTGAGCCCTCACCTTGACTATGGTGATATATTCTATCATAGGTATGACCCAGAAATGCGACTAGGTTTTAAACAAACATTACAACAAACCCAGTATTCTGTAGCCCTGGCTGTTTATGGTGCATGGAAAGGTACAAATAGGCAAAGGCTTTACAACGTGTTTGGATGGGAATCCCTTTACAGTAGAAGATGGTATCGTCGTTCATGTCATTTTTTCAACCTCAAAACTAAACAGGTCCCAGAATATCTCTTCAATGAAATCCCAGCTGAACGAAAAACAAGCTATAATCTTAGAAATCAGAGGATGTATTCTCCATCTATTGACAGGACTGTGCGTTTTTCAAATACATATTTCAGTAGCACACCTTTTGTAGCGGAATTTGCTTGATAGTGATACCAGGTGCTCTAAATCTATTGCTGAATTCAAGCAAAAACTGCTCTCTAAGATACAGCCTACTGAAAACTGTGTTTAGAACTTATGCGATATTGAGGGTATAAGAATTTTAATGAAATTGCGCCTGCAGTTCAGTGACCTAAACGAGCATAGGTTCAGGCACTGCAGCTGCGGTACAGCAAATGAGGATGATAAGCATTTCCTCCAGCACTGCCCTTTGTTTAAGGGTTGCTTAACAACCTTCGAGTGAATCTCCATGGCGAACTCTCAGAATTTCTGAGCCTAGATATTCCTAACCTTGATGATAATTTCTTTTGTTCACTGCTATTGTATGGCAGCGCTGAATTTTCATATATCGTCAACTGAATGATTCTTGAAGCTGCAATTAACTACATCAAATTATCCAAGCGTTTTGATCGTGTAGATTACGAAACTTAATATCATCTGGAAACAAAGAATTCGTGCTTGATATGTAAGTAAACGCATCTGTTTATGTGTACTATATGTGAATGTATCTGTTTTGATGTGTACTATGTGTATATGTATGTTTGATGTGTACTTTGTGTGAGTGTATGTGTGTTGTGTAAAATTAATTTCATATATCTAAAATTGTGAGTGTCACCCATAGTGGCAACTCACTGACAATATGTTCTTTCCCGCTATGGATGGCACGTAGTTTATAATTCTCGTTCTTTGTTGATTTTAATTGTTTTCATTGAATTGTTTTCAAAAATACGATATACTATGGAGCGGCTATTGTGTGTGAGATCCTGGGTGCTAAAAACAAAAAGGTAGATAGAAGAAAAGAACCGTGGTGGAAAAAGCGGCTTGTCAGACAGATAAAGGAGATGAACAAAGATCTCGGTAGAGTAAACTCATTGATAGATTGATAGACAAGAAAACAGTAAAGAAAAGACATCAAGACGCATTACAAAGGAAATATAGAGTCCAACAGAAAGGGTTACAAATAGTTAAAGAGGAAATAAGGTAAAGGATCAAAGCAAAAACAGCTAAGATCTCAAGATATCAGTAAAGAGTCAATGAATACCAACAAAGTAGGATGTTCAAGAACGACGAGAGTAGATTTCATCAGAAATTTAATAATGATGATGAGCAAATACTATATTTGATGCTAATGAATCAAAACAATTTTGGTCAGAAATGTGGGGTAAGGAGGTTAGGAGGACATTCGGGGTAAGAAGGTTAGGAGGACATTTGGGGTAAGGAGGAGGTAAAACATAACGTTGGCGCAGAATGGCTGAATGATTTCAAACAGGAAATAGGGGATAAACCAAAGCAACAAAGGATTGAAATGACTGAACCAAAAGTGAAAAAGATGCTTAGAAAGATCCCTAGCTGGAAGGCGCCATGGTCCCGATGGGGTGCAAGGATTTTGGCTTGTACCGAATTTGTATTTGTCAAGGTACACTCTCACTGAATTTGTTTGCAGGATCGCCAGATGTATCCAATCGTCCGGATACACCGTCACAAAATTGTAATTATTTCGAAAATTGTTTGTTCACGCTCCCATTTTGAATCACAAATCTCGCACGCCGTCACGAAATCTAACCGGCCTCAAAAAACTAGGTCCCAGTCCTAATCTAAACTAAACGTTCTAAATGTACTTTGCGGACTAGCGCACTGGAACGAACTCAACAACAAAATGGTAACTGAAATAAACGAACTAAAATCCGTTCACAACTCCCCCTAAAATTTTAGTTCAACAAACCTCAAATTTTATTACCATCCATTGTTCCACTTTCAGTCAATTTCATCGTTCTCTAATATCATCTTGGTCTTTATAGCAGCATTCATCACAGCATTCCTCTCACTCCTCTTCGGTTTCCTTTCATTGCTTGTCTCTTCAGTTGCAGCTTCTTCAACTCTCTCGTCTGTAACTTCCTCAGCAATACAGCTTCTGATTTCCAACGGGCATACAGCTTGTAATGGTCTTTCAATAGTGTGTCCTTTGTGTAGCAATGTGACTCCTCGGACAACTCCATCACTTCCTTTCACATGGCTAAGGACTTTGCCCCTTTTCCATTTACCTCTGTTTTTCTCCTCTCCCAAGACAAGGACTATCTCCCCCAACTTTGGAATGCATGTGCTAGATTTTGTAATGCGATGCACTCCCATCAGACTTTGTATGTATTCTTTCTTCCATCTTTGCCATACATGTTGTCTGGCGTTATTCAATCTTCTCTGCATCTTGGTCAAATCATTCTCCTCTACATCTATATCTTCTAAAATGTGACAGTTCTTTCCCCACATAATCATGCTTGGTGTCAAAACTTGGCTTTCTTCGTTGTCTCCCTCTACGTACGTCAAAGGACGATTATTCATGTGTCTCTCAATGTCCATGACGACTATTTCCAACTGGTTGAAACTAAGTAGTGACTTTCCAACTGTCTTGAAAAGTGCTCTCTTTAGATCTTTGATTAAACGCTCGTACATTGAGCCCCACCAAGGACTCTTCGACAAATTAAATCTCCAACTGATCTCCTGTTTTGCTAAGTAATTTTGTAATTTTTCACTTTTTCGAATTTTCTTTATCCAAGTTGCAGTTGTTTTGAACACTTGAGCATTGTCTGATACAAGTAACTTTGGTCTTGTCTTCCGAGTGATAAATGAATTCAACTTTGATTGAAATTCTTCGGCTGTTTGCGATCGCGTAACTTCAAAATGTACGCCTCTCATAACTGCACACGTAAATATTATAATGTATCCTTTCTCTACTTTGTTCTTGTTGACCCTGTACAGAAACGGGCCAGCAAAATCGACTCCAGTTGTTTCAAATGGCCAGCTCACATTCGTACGAAACGTCGGTAAAGGTGCAGTTGATTGTCCTTCGTAAGGTTTTGTCGAAAACACCTTGCATATAACACACTTTCTCTTTTCTCGTTTGACTGCAGTTCTCAGTCTTGGAATCCACCAATCAGCTCTAATGGCAGCCATTGTATCTGCCACCCCAAAATGCAGTATTTCCTTATGTGTATAACTGATGAGTTTCTCTGCAAATAACCCCATTTCTAGGTAGGTTGGATTGTAACCCTGAACCCTCCCATAACATTTTAAAATGCCAGTCTCCTCATCTTTCTCAACTCTGTACCCTGGTGTTTGTTTGATTTCTGTTATCTTGTTTTGTTCCTTTCTCACCCAGTAATCCCTTGCATTTAAAATTTCTTCCGTGGTCAGTTTCCCTTTGGTTATCTTGCCTTTTCTTGCTTTGGCCTCACAATTTTTAACAAATCTTAAACCCCATGCAGTTGTTCTTAAAGTCTGCCAATATGTTTTTCTCTCTAAAAGTTGTTCCCATTCATCAGATTTCACTTCATTTGCATGAAATACTGTTTCTTTCTTTGGCTTAAATTCACTGTTTACTGCTGAAGAACTCTTTAAATCTGGTTGATCTGGCCAATCTTTCTCTGAGAGTAGCCACCCTGGTCCTTCAAACCACTCCCCCTTGACCATTTTTTCAATATTTGCCCCCCGGCTCCCTATGTCTGCAATGTTACTGTTTGATGGACAGTATCTCCATTTGATGTCAAGCTTGTCTGTTATCTCTGCAATTTTCCTTGTTCTGTTTGCAACAAAAACTTTCCATGATTTTCCTGGATTTGTAATCCAGAAAAGTGCAACCATGCTATCCATCCATATGTTTACAGAGGTAATAGGTAACCCCTTAAGTGCACTATAAACATTCATGGCCATATTGGCAGCCATTTGTCCACTTACTAGTTCCAGTCTTGCAATTGATGTATTTCGTTTTGATATCCGTGACTTTGATGTCAAAAGGCCTTTCACAATGCCTGTTTCATGTTGTATTAATGCAATTGTTACTGATGAACATGCAACTGCACTTGCATCTGCAAATATATGCAAATTTATCCCTTTCACTTTTCTGTTCTCTTTGATTAAACTCCTAGGAATTTTGACATTCTTCAATTGCTCAACCCATCTTAAGTAATCTTTAACAAGGGGTTTTGATAACTCTGAATTCCATCCTTTTGTTTCATCACAAGCTTCTCTGTACAATCTCTTGCCCTCTACAAGTGTTGGTGAGACAATACCAAGTGGATCATACACTCTACTCAATTGACTTAGCATACTTGCTTTGGTTACTGTATTTTCTTCAGCATTTTTGTTTATCTCAATTTCTAGAAAATCCTTCCTCTTGTCCCAGCTTAGGCCTAAAATTGTGGATGGGTTTTTCATTCCCTCACTTTCAAGCTCTGCTAAATTTTATTCCCATTTGTGCACAGGAAACTTTGCATCTTGAAGAATTGCTGTTGACTGCTGTTTGAATTTCTGTAAGCTCTCATAGCTCTCCCCTGTAGCCATCAAATTGTCTACGTAAGTGTTTTCTCTTAGCATTTTGACTATTTCTGCAAGCTCTGGTGTGTCAAATTGATCATAATGATGCACAAGTGTAGCTCCTAGCATGAAAGAACTGGCTTCAGTGCCAAACGGCACCCTCAGGAAACGCAAGTGTTCCTCTTTACCCCCCAAAGTGAACAAAAACCTGAATGCATCTCTGTCTTCACTCTTTATTCCTATTTGCAAAAATGCTTTCTGCACATCTCCAAGAAGTATGTATGGAGACATTCTTCCTCTTATCAATATATCCCATAGATGTGGCTGTATTGCTAAACCTTTGTACATACAGTCATTTATGCTACTTGATGAAGAATCAGGTCTTGCACTTGCATCAAAAACCATCCTGACCTTTGTTGTTGTTGCACTGTCCCTAACAACAGGTTTATGAGGCATGTAATAAATTCTGTTTCCAGTTGCTGTTTCTGGCACCCTCTCTATAATTTCATCTTGCAACTGATCTTCTACAATCTTTGTATATTCTTGTTTTAAGCTTTCTTTGTTTTCCAATTTTCTCTCTAGATTATTCAGTCTCTTTCTGCTCTGCAGTTCATTTGTTTTGGTTAATTTAGCTCCAGGCACCCATGGTACATTCACTTCATATCTGCCATCCTCTTTTCTGCAAATATTTTCATGAAATTCTTTCATTACATCAAGCTGATCATTTTCACCTCTATCTTCCACTCCTAAAACATCTAAACTGTAAAGCCTTTCATAGTCCCTTGTTTCTCTGGTAAACATACATTGATTGTCTGGAAAGTCTCCACCATGAATCACCCAACCAAAAGTTGTCCCTTCAACTATTGGGTCCTCTGGTTTGCCCTTGAAAATATCTTCTGTTTTAATTTTGGAGTAGAATTTGTCTCCAAGAATTAGATGAATTGTGTACTTCCTTGAGGATGTCATGTAATATGATTTGTCTCTTGTGTGTTGATACTTAGCTTTCAGCTCTTTCAAATCTGGCCTAGTTATTGTTGTGAAATCTTTGAGGTTTGCTCCTGTGACTTCTATCTCTTCTGATGTTTTGTTGTCTACTGACTTTACTACTACTTTGTATATTGGCAGTGCTTGCTTCTTTGTTCCATTAATGGTCATAATTTTCTTTGTTTCATGTCTAATTGGCTTTAATTTAAGCATCTTGATGGCATCAGTTGAAATAAAATTTCTCCCAGACCCAGTGTCTAAAAATGCCCATAATGTCTCATCATTTGATACAATTGGAAGTATTGGTGGCAATGTTTCTTCTGGAGATGGAGCATAGCCTGTCAGCAAAGGACCTTTCTTTTCTTCCTTTTCACATAGGCTGCTATGATGTTTTGCTGTACAGTAGTAACATCCTCTACTGAAACACTTATTTTCTCTGTGTCCTTTCTTTCCACAATTAAAGCACAGTTTGTTGTCTCTAAAATATTGTTTTCTTTTCTCTGTTGTTTCATATTGGTCACACTTGTCTGACCAGTGCTCTGCATCACAATAAATGCACTTTGGCTTTCTCTTTTCTTTGTTTGAATCTCCAGCATACCAGTGCCTTTCTCTCTTTTCTGTCTCCCTTCCTGTGTCATCTGGTTTGTTTCTTCTCAGCCATGCATAGATATTCTCAATTAAGTCATGCATTTCCCATGTCTCCCACTTCTCATCTATTCTCACTATATCAGACTTTATTGCTTGAAGCTTATTCAAGGTTGTCATCACAAAGCCCTTAAGAACTTCCTTTTCTCCTAATGTCAAAAGGGCATCACAATTTTTGCTCAGCTTCTCATAAAAATCTTGAATTTTATTGAAACTGGTTGATCTCAAAACTGGCAAATTTACAATTTCCTCAAGATGCGTATTGATCACAGTTTGTGTTTGTCCATATTCTTTCTTTAATCTGTCCCATGCTATCTTTAGACCCTCAGAACCTGGCTTCAAATTTGCAACTTTTTCTCTGACTTTTGAATTCACCATTTCCAGCAAGTAGCCAAATTTGATCTCATCACTAAAGCCTTTGTTTAATACTTGTGTTGTAAACATATTTTCGAATCTCACCCAATCTGACATAGTGCCCTTAAACTGTGTAACCCTAAGCTCAGGTAATTTTGAATAATTTGCTTTAGCTCCAGTTTCTAACTCTAATTTTCTTTCTGCTAATTTCATTTCAGCTTCCATTCTCTTTTCCCATAGTTGTTGCTCTCTTGAATATTTTTCCTCACTTAATTTTCTTTCAAAATCTGCTTGTAATCTCTGTTGTGCTATGAATCTTTCTTCTTGTAAATGAAATTCTCTCTCTTTAGCTCTATTTTCTTTCTCCTTAATTTTATTCTCATTTTCTTTCAATGCAGCAATAAGCCTTTCTTTGTCATCAAGTTGCCTTAAGAATTTCTCTTTTGTTTCCTTTTTCCATTGTCTCACTGCCCTGGCTGATTTGCCTTCATCTATTTTTAGCTCTTCAAACTGCAGTATCAAATCTGAAATCTTTCCATGAATTTGTTCTATTCTCTTGGTCACAATCTCAATCTCTCTGTAATCGTTGCCCTCCAATAATTCGTTTGTTTGATCTGTGAAATAAGTTAGTTTAATGATCTCTTTCTCGATTTCAAAATCTCTCAATTTCTCAATTTCCTGTGATGAAGTTGGCCTACCTTGTTTGTCTCCTTCTTCTGTCATGATTTCTTTCAAGCTCGTCCTGGCAGGATCGCCACAAATGTACCGAATTTGTATTTGTCAAGGTACACTCTCACTGAATTTGTTTGCAGGATCGCCAGATGTATCCAATCGTCCGGATACACCGTCACAAAATTGTAATTATTTCGAAAATTGTTTGTTCACGCTCCCATTTTGAATCACAAATCTCGCACGCCGTCACGAAATCTAACCGGCCTCAAAAAACTAGGTCCCAGTCCTAATCTAAACTAAACGTTCTAAATGTACTTTGCGGACTAGCGCACTGGAACGAACTCAACAACAAAATAGTAACTGAAATAAACGAACTAAAATCCGTTCAGGCTGAAGAATTTCACCAGCATGCACACATATTTGACACAATATCTTGCTCATTGTCTTGAACGAGATACACCTGAATGGATAACGAAAGGCAAACGGTTCTCATTCAGAAAGATAAGTCAAAGGGGATAGAATCAAGTAATTACAGACCAATAACCTGCTTACCACTTGTGTGGAAGCTACTGACTGGATTGATAACCGATGAAGTCTATGACTTCTTAGAAACAGAGAAACTACTACCCGAGGAACGAAAAGGTTGCAAAAGAAAATCGATGGGAACTGCAGACTTACTATAAACCGATTAGTGCTACGAGAGGCCAGGAGAGAAAAAAAGAACTTGGCGATGGGTTGGATAGATAAAAGAAAAGGCTTATGACATGATGCCTCATTCGTGGATATTGGAGTGTTTGAAATCATTAGGTATTAGCGACAACATACAAATGTTCCCTGAAAAAACAACGAAAACTTGGAGAGTTGAATTGACATGTGCCAACCAGCAACTTGGAGAAGTGAACATCGAGAGGGGGATTTTTCAAGGTGACGAACTCTCACCTCTTTTATTTGTTGTCGCAATGATTTCTCTCACACATGTTCTGAGCAAAGATAAAATCTGGTTACGAGTTTACAAAGAGTAAAGAGAAAATCAACCACTTACTATACATGGACGACCTGAAGTTATATGCAAAAAATGAGAAGGAACTAGACTCCCTTGTTCAGACAGTTAGAGTACTCAGCAATGACTTAGCCATACGTACAATTTGGGTTAGATAAATGTGCAGCCCTGATAATGAAGAGAGGAAGGATAGTTAAGTCAGAAGGAATAGAATTGCACAATGACGAAAAGATAAGATCACTAAAAGAAGATGATAGCTATAAATATCTGGGTATATTACAATCAAACGAAATACAGCAGAAAGATATGAAAGACAAAGTTGGAAAAGAATACAAAAGGCGTGTCAGGAAAATACTTGAAACCAAGCTCAATGGTGGCAACATCATCAAAGCAATCAACACATGGGCCATACCAATGCTAGGATACTCAGCTTCATTCCTTGACTGAACCATTAGTGAGCTACAAGAAATGGATAGGAGAGCAAGAAAGTTAATGACTATGCATAGTGCGCTGCATCCTGGGAGCAATGTTGATCGTCTATACACACCACGAAATTAAAAGGGAAGAGGACTTCTGAGTGTCGAGGATACAGTGAATTTAGCTAAACTGGGATTACAAGGATACGTAAAAATGAGTGACGAGAGGCTCATAAGTGCTGCAAGAGGTGACGATGAAATTACAGAGTGGGAGGCAGCAATTGAAAGAAAGAATTATTTCAAGAAACGACAAATATACGAACGGCAAAACAACTGGAAAGCAAAGATGCAGCATGGGCCGTTAGGCAGACAGAAAATATGGCGGACGAGCAACAAAGGATGTGGTTAAAGGATGGCACGTTGAAAGAAGAGACAGAAACATTGATAATGGCAGCTCAAGAACAGGCAATCAGAGCTAATTTGATCAAGGCAAAGATAGACAAGACCAAGCAAGAAAGCAAGTGCAGAATGTGCGGTCAAGCTGATGAAAGTGTCAATCATATTCTGAGCGAGTGCAGTAATATGGCACAAACAGAATATAAGCGTCGGCACGACTGGGTTGGGAAGAAGGTGCATTGGGAAGTCAGTAAACGGTGTGGATTAGACGTAAACGAGAAATGGTACGAACATGAGCCGAATGGAGTCAGTGAGAACAATGATTTCGACATTCTCTGGGATTTTGAAGTGCAAATAGATCATGTGATTGAAGCAAGATTGCCTGACATGACCGTGACAGACAAAAAGAACAATATATGCAAGATAATTGATTTCGCAGTGCTTTATGATAGCAGGCTAGATGGAAAACATTGAAAAATACCAAGATTTAGCCACGGAGGTAAGAAAGATTTGGAACAAACGAGTGAAAGTCATACCTATCATAATTGGAGCTTTAGGAACAACTCTGAAACAGTTGAGAAAGAGACTGGAGGACATTAGCATTGAAAAAAAGATAGTGGAATTGCAGAAGAGTGCAATCTTGTATTCTGCAAAGATCCTCAGGAAGGTTCTTGAGATTTGAGGAGACTTGTCGTCACCGAACCTGAAGGAAAAAGATCTCTGCTGACTTAGACAGTATGCGATATGATGCTGATGATAATAACAACAACAACAACAACAACAACAACAATAATAATAATTATCATCATCATCATAATTATAATTAATGTATCTAAAGTGGGCGCTAAATAACTATGTACAGTAAATACTAAAAACAATACCATACTAGGTAATCCAAGTCAACTGCTAAAATTAATATATCCAATGAATATACATACACGATGAATAAGACATCAAGTACATGGCATAGAACTTAAAAGACTTAAAACGTAGTATTATAAGTGAGTAGTGTTGATTGTAGGAAACCAGTAGACCCAACATTGATAAATGAACATCAACTGTATCAAGGACGCTATTAGACACGGACGACTACATAGCAGCCATGAACAAAGGTTTTAGCAAAATCCATTCCAATTTTTCACCCTACCCATTTTAACGCAAACCTACCCATTTAACCCCAGAAAACTTTCATTTACTTACGCTAAAGCAGGATGCATGTACCATACTTGTTCCGGGACTTGTCTTGGAATTTGGTTTGTTCGAACAGGTTGCTGGTATGGCTGAAAAATTTGACAGATAATATTCGTAAGGATAGAAACAAATTGAAGAAAGCATCAGTTTGCAGCGGTCCAACTGAAAGCATGCTTGCAACTTTGCGTGTAGAAATCCTCAGCAATAGTTCAGTTCAGTTCATTTTCATTTTAAAATTCCACTACATACAAATGCCTTTAAAATAATTAGAACATACTACAAAGCAACAAATTACAATAAGAAATACAAACTAACAAAATAACAAAATTTATAACGGAATTTGTATGCAGGGAGTTTCTTAAAAGGAGGAGCTCTCTCAATAGGTAAACTAATCGAGGAGAGAGCACCCTCTTGGCTAAAAACAAAATTTTGGAGTTTGATTGATTATAAATAAAGATTCTATTAATTCAACAATGTCATATTTTCAAATGAGACTGCCTGTGTTGGGTGGTTGTTTGAAATTCTAGGACTTGTAGTTGGTTGCGAAGAAATGGAGCTTAAGTTGATGCCGGAAACTCATTACTGTCGGATAGTCACAGAAGATGAACAGCTCATGTTATCTTTGGATGATACCGTAATGACCACCTTGCGAATAAATAGTCTCATAGAATTTGAGAGTTTATTGTTGAGTTTTTATTGTATCTACTTGGCTTGCCGCGCATCGTACTTGGGATTTATCAACCGTAATCCTTATTGGGGGAAAGTATCTTCCACCCCTCCAGACTTTTTTGCGGCGCTTTAAAGGACATCAGAAATGTTCCCTCAACCTCCCTGACCTTTACTTATTGTCTATTAGCTACCTTTTGATGGAAATCTTTTTGAACAATGGAGCTCACAGGTCAAGTGACACGCCCATATTGGGAAGAAGTAGCAGCAAATTCATCGCTTTCTACAACTTCAGCTGAACGATTTGATTGAATTTGAAACATTGGAAAGCAAATAAATTAGCAAAAAGGGGCTTTCATCTGATACCAAAATTCTGGCATTTGATATCATCAGCATTCCAGACTGGGCTAGCTAGTAAAAGCCCTTGAACCCTTCCCAACTTTTTCAATTAAAAGTACTCTAATGGTACGTTTGTAACAGGTTTCCATCTGTTTGCAGCTTCTTCTTGTCTATTTCTACAAAAAAATTAGTAGGACTAACGATGACAGCAGAATTATCATATCATATCATCATATCATCGTTGTTATTCAACGTTAATAGTATTAATAAATGCTTATTAAAATTAACATGATACAAAACTGCAAATCTAAATAAGAATTAGTACTATGTATTGTTTAGTTAACGGCATATTCTTCTGGTGCAATGTTCTCCGGACCAATTTCTTACCTTTTTTTTAAACATGCGAGTGTCGGTTCTAGTTTTACATTATCATCAAGGGTATTCCAAAGGAAACTACCCCTGAAAGATAAAGATTCCATTCCATAAGATGTTGTCCTTGTCCTGAGAAGTTTGCAAAGATTCTTTTCCTTAGATCATATGACACACATTTCTTCTCATGAAATTCCCATACAATTGATGGATTCATTTCATTCAGTGACATGGATATCTTAGTCAACAATTTTTGCAAATTTTTTACGCGGATGGTAAAGCTGTTACTGGAGCGAGTGATGACTGAAACGAAGAGTGATAATCATTGTGGAAAGTCTTTAGCGCACGCTTATGAGCATGATATATTTTCTTGTTTGCACCATAACTGCAGATTAAACATACCACAGAGCAATAACTGAAATTGGACAGAATAACCACATTGTAAATTGTTAACGCTTGCTCTCTGGAAATGTACACATTAGGCAAGAAAAACCACTAGTCTTTTTGTTGAATTTTTGGTACAAAGTTTGCACATGCTTTTGAAAACTTTGGTTTGTTGATATTTTCAGTCCCCAAGAGGTTTAACATGCTCTTTTGCTAATGCTGTACTACCCTGAACATTTAGGTGCGGTTCTTGCTTTCTTTTTAGGCGAGGAAATATTGGCCAGAATTTCTTGGGAATTACTACCATGCCATTGCATGTGAACCATTCCAGCAATTTTCTCATATCGTTTTTCAATACAGTCGCTGTTTCGTGTAACTCATTCCACAGGCGAAGATTGTGCTATCGTCTGCAAAGTTACAAATCTCAGAATCCAGGCTACTAAGAGATAAGTCATAAATAAAGATGTTGAATAGCAAGGGTCCTAATAATAGGCCTTGCGAAACCCCAACATATATTTTACGTGGAGAACTTTTGACGGAATCAGTTTTTACCCTTTCGTATCTGTTGTTTAGATAGCCGTCGTTGTGTTTACTTCCGCTTTATGCAGCAAAGTTTAGGCCATGTTTGACCGTTTTGACCACCATCCCGAAAAAAGCATTGCATGCTCAGCTATGTCGATTTTCGTCAAAATTTCAACGGGAGAAGAGTCTCAATTCCTCGGACTATAAGTGTTTTCGGTATCACAATGCTATCGCGAAAATTAGCCGATTCGTGGCATTTTGAAACTCACTGCAGTCATGTTTGCGTGGCAAATCCTATAAATCTTAGCAAAGGCGAGCACAAACTGATAATTTAAAGTCCATTAACCTATCTCAACTGTTTTGAAGAGAAATATCCACTTCTCTACTGCTATCCACTCCCAGTGTCACAACCAAGTCTCTCCCATTTGCTGTGGGTCTTTTTCCATAAACAGTGCCCCAATCCTTCTCCCAAGTCCTGCAGTAGTTACAAATCTGTAGGAGCGTAAACCGGCACTGTCAACCAAAATTTCTGAATTTTGTGAATTACTTCTTTCATAAGAGTGAAAGAGATGGTAGTGTCGTGTTACAGTAGAGCGGGTCCCATATGAAGTAGAAATGAAGTGGAGCTGTGCTTGAACGAAAGAAATGTTCATTTTGCTTTCATCACGAAAGACTATATAGCATTTTAAATACCGGGTGTCTCAAAAAAAAGTACCCCCTTGTGACTGGAAATAGGAACGAAGCGTTAAGATATCATTACTCTCCGAGTAGTTAGCTAAATTTATCAATCTTCAACTTAGATTCACAAACTTTGCATTTAAGAATTGTCCACCAAACACCAGAGATACAAGCTTGCAAAGACAAAATTTACAGTGCACCCAAAACCAGAGGTTTTGTAAAAGGGCCTAGCCATGATTTGTATTATGGATCTTTTGCAAAGCACCTGTAAACTTTAACTTTCAGTTTTTTGCTTTCGAAAAGAATAAAAAATACTCGTGGAAATCGCCCTGATGAAACAAATATAACAGAAATGTGTTAAGAATGATGAAGTCGTGCAACTTCTCCCAAATGAGCATGCATGTGTTCCTTTTCTTCTTCTTTGACACTTGGAGTAGAATGCAATGCACGGATTGATTCCTCAAAGGAATAACTATTTGTAGTTCAATTGAAGCATTTCAAGGTATAATTCTTTTCAATGGAAAAAGCTAAAGGTAAAAGTCGAAATTCCTGTGCAACATGCCTGTGATAGCAAATTATGGCTAGGCCCTTTTACAAAACCTCTGGTTTCGGGTGCACTGTAAATTTTGACTTTGCAAGCTTGTATCTCCAGTGTTTGGTGGCCAATTTTTAAATGCAAGGTATGTGGATCTAAGTTGAAGATTGATAAATTTAGCTGTCCACTCCGAGAGTAATGATATCTTATGATTTCGTCCCTATTTCCAGTCAAAAGGGGGTACTTTTTTTTGAGACACACGGTACCATTTTTCAAAGCTCCTCAAAATCAATTTCACGTTTTGTGCTGGTATCATAGAGGATATTTTTAGTCCTCTGGTACGTAATAGGTAATCATCTCGTGGCAGTAGAACAACGAAGCATCATCGGAGAAAACATAGATATCATTGTTACGTTCTGTAAGCTCATAGAGCTACACATTTATTTTTTGAGATGCCAAAACTTTGATCCAGAATTGAAAGCTTCTCAGAATTCTTATTATTGTTATTGTTATCTGAGAAGAGAGAGAGAGAGAGTTTCTCAAGGGTTTCTCATAAGTTCCTTCAGATTTCCATTGACAGGAGGCCCCTCAGATTTCCATTGGTATTGGTGGATGATCTCTTGGATCGGGATCACATAAGAAACTTGGAGTACAAGAAATAGGCAAAAGACGAAACGATCTTGTTCTGTAAACAAAGTTCATAAGAACTGCCTGTAAGAAACTCTGTCATAAGACTCAGAAGGTTGAGTCATGTCCAAACACTGAAGGTGCCTCGAAAATAGTCCACGGCAGGGCACATGAGGTGAACCCTTAAGAATCTTTCTTTACTCAGATAAAAACAAGAATTTGGAAAACTTTGCGGACGAGATCAAAGTTTTAGTATCTCAAAAAATGCATGTGTACTTCCATGAGTTTAAAAAATGTAACACTGATATCTATGTTTGCTATGATGCTGCTTGCGGTATGACTTTCAAGGGGTGATTTCCTAATACGTAATGGAGGACTAAAGATATCTTCTATGATACCCACACAAAATGTGAAATTGATTTTGAGAGGCTTTGAAAAAAGTCTTTAAAAAGTTAAATGGTTTTTCGTGGTGAAAACAAACTGTAAATTTCTTCCCCTTGTTGCTATTTGTAGGAAGACAAAACACAGCTTCATCTTATTTCTATTTCACGTACCTGCTACACTGTAAGACGTCACTGTCTTCTCTGGTCCTCTTTCTTATGCAAGAAGTATGGGCTGTGAAAATATATGCAACACTATGGTTGATATTGTCAGCTTCCATTCCTTCAGACTTGCAAATATGGCAGGAGTTGGGATTGGCGCACTGTTTATCGAAAAACACGCATAGCAAATGGGAACGATTTGGTCGTGAAACTGGGAATGGATGGCTGCAAAGAAGTGGGTATTTCTCTTCAAAACAGTTGAGGTAGGTTTATAGACTTAAAATTATCAGTTTGTGCTCGCCTTTGCTAAGATTTGTAGGATTTGTTACGCAAAAATGACTGCAATGAGTTTCAAAATGCCAAGAATCGGCTAATTTTAACGATCGCATTGTGATACCGAAAACACTTATGGTCCGAGGAATTGAGAATCTTCTCCCGTTTAAATTTTGACGAAAATCGAGACAGCAGAGTGTGCAATGCTTTTTCGGGATGGTGGTCAAAACAGTCAAACATGGCCTAAACTTTGCCGCATAACGCGGAAGTAAACACAACGACGGCACCTGATTGGTCAGTTTTATTATTATTATTATTATTATCTGCGAGTTCACTCCTAAAGTTCATAGTCTGGAGGAATGGTTCATCAAATGTCAAGCTGCAACAAGCAGCCTCAGACACTCAATACTTTTCTTAGTATCCCAGCTGTTCCAAGGAGGGCTGACTTCTGGATGCAGTGAATATCACCTGGTAATCCTAAACTCAACAAATGTTCTTTTAACTTTTTGGGAATGGAGCCAAGGGCCCCAACCACTATTGGAATCAATTTTGCTTTAACATTCCATAATCTCATTATTTCCAGCTTTAGTTCACTGTATTTGCTGATCTTCTCCCATTCTTTCTCTGCAATATTTTGGTCAGCAGGAATGGCTACATCAATGACAATGCATTCTTTTTCTTCCCAATCGACGATGAAAATGTCCGGTCTTCTGTGCTCTATGACTCGATCAGTTTGGATGGAGAAATCCCACAAGAGTTTGTATCTCTTGTTTTCTACAACAGGACTTGGCTGATGTTGATACCATTTGTCTGTATGCTCCAGGTCATATTTCTTGCATAAGAGCCAATGGATGAAACACGCAACTTTGTCATGTCTACGCTTATACTCCTTTTGGGCAAGTTTTTTGCAGCCACTAACAATGTGCGTGACATTCTCGGCCGCACCGCCACACAATCTACATGTATCATTTTCCTGTAAGTGGTAAATTCTTGCCTTTACAGAGTTTGTATTCAGCGCTTGTTCCTGAGCTGCCAGTATTAGAGATTCTGTTTCACGTTTTAATTCCCCTTTGCACAGCCAATTGAATGACTCATTTGTTTTGATATCATCAGTATCTTTTGCAAACTGCCCATGCAGTTTCTTTTCTTTCCAAGATGAAAGCTTTTCCGTCTCCTTTCTCTTCTTAAATTCTAATTTTGATTCGTTCTCCGTTGGCAGCTTCAGCTCTTTCCTTGCAAACTTCAACAATTCTTCCTGGTTCTGCGACAAGTACATGGCAATGCTTCGCCTTTCTTCTTCAACACAGTCTTCTATCGAACATATTCCTCGACCTCCTAGCTTCCTTGGCAGATAAAGTCTATCGACATCCCTCTTCGGGTGAAATCCACCATGCATGGTTAGCAATTTTCTTGTTTTACGATCAAACTGTCGCAGCTCCTCCTTTGTCCAGTCAACAATTGCAGCACTGTAACGTACAGATGCTACTGCCCAACAGTTAATTGCCTTGACCAAATTTCCTGCATTCAACTTGGATTTCAGCAACTTCTTCAATCTGTCATAATACGAAGTACGTATTCTCTCTTTCATTTCTCCATGCAACACTTGATCTATTTCCAGTACACCTAGGTACTTATATCCACCTTCATCAACACACTCAATTTTATCACCAGACTGAAGCTCTATTCCATCACATGTTACCAATTTACCTCGCTTTAAATTCAAAACTGCACACTTAGCAATACCAAACTCCATCCCAATATCAGAGCAACACGTCTCAACTGTCTTAACTAATGAATCAATTTCATTCATTGATTTCCCAAACAATTTAAGGTCATCCATAAAGAGCATGTGGTTAATAGTTAAGCTCTGCTTATCAACTTTATAGCCCATTATTATTATTATTATTATTATTATTATTATTATTATTATTATTATTATTATTATTATTATTATTATTATTATTATTATTATTATTATCATCATCATTAGTATTATCATCATTATTATTATTATTATTATTATTATTATTAATTATTAATTATTAACAATTAATTTTACATTAGCGAAAAAATATACATACATATATACACATCTATTGTATTTTTGGTTATATGTACGTTCTTTCGGATTTGAGAAGCAATACTGATGAAGACGCAAGTCGAAACGTTTACCAGAAGTGTTTTTCTTTGAGCATCTATACTAATTTGAAAGCATCTTTTAGAATGAGCTTTTGAGAAAATATATATATATAAAGATGCTCAAAGAAAAACACTTCTGGTAAACGTTTCGACTTGCGTCTTCATCAGTCAATATATACACACATATATATATGTATATATATATATATATATATATATATATATATATATATATATATATATATATATATATATATATATATATATATATATATATATATATATATATATATATATATATATGTATATATATATATATATATTATATATATATATATATATATATATATATATATATATATACTCATAAGCTCAATCTCAATGCGTAATAGAAATAGATATATGAACTCAGAAAAAACACATTCTTGTAAACGTTTCGGCCGAAGCCTTCATCAGTATGACTTTTCAAAATTAGCAGGAGCATACATATAGATTACGAATTCCAAAAACAATACAAGACAAACAATAGCCTAAGCGGGATCCTACTCATTACAATGCGTATAAAAAATGTGTTAAATAGCCGGCAATACAAAGGTGGCGGGAGAAAGATCAAAGAAAGCGCAGAGTTAAGAACTGCTGAAGCCGGTGGCTGTGTCTGTCTCGCCGAAGCTGAAAGGATCGCATATTACAACAAAACAAACAATAGAAAGATCCGAGAGTGGATAGGCAGAACAGAAAAGCCTAAAAAACAGCGTGTGTCCCTAACGTAAAGCTCAGTGCTAAAACCAAAACAACACAACAACCAAAAATATAACAAAAATGAAATCTATGTATCAACCTGCCTAGTGTTTAAACCCTTAGGGGTAAAGCAATCCAGCCGATATTGCCAGAAGCTTTCCCGCATCCTATTTCCCCCCGTTAGCCTATCGATTATCTTAACGCTAATATCCTTCAGAAACCCCTGGTGGCCTTCTTCAGTAAAATGTCTGAAGAATTCCGCCTGGGGTACTGAGGCCCCCGAATTAAACTTACGGCTACACGCCTTGTAATTATTAAACCTAAGCCTAAAAGGCGTGCAGGTGCTACCAACATATTGTACACCACAAACAGTACATTCCAACAAATACACAACATTTGACGAGTCACCATTAAACGAATAGTTTATCCTATATTCCCTGCTATCTATGTTTGAATGAAAATGTTCACTATTACTCATAACGTTACACACTTGACAACGAGATTTACCACAACGAGAACATCCCTTCTTATCAGTCCCCCCATTTCCCTCATTACTCAGCCTAGCCCTAACAAGTATATCCTTAAGGTTCTTACATCTCCTAAAAGCTATTAAAGGTGGCTCAGGGAACACCCTCCCATGCTCCTCCGAATTCGTGAGCATAGGATGGAGTATCCTGGCAACCTTCCCCAAACTATTGAGCGCTGGATGATATGTCGCAACAAGCGGAACGGAACGGAACGGACGTATATATATATAAATACATTATATTTATATCATATATCATAAATATATATATATTTATACATATATATATATATAGGTCGAAACGAAAAGTGTCTAGGTACCGTAAAATATAAGTCGAAACACAAAATGTCAACAAGCCACTTGGGACTCACTAAACTGATTTATAAATAAATTCTCGCAACTAGTTTCGTCCGTTCACGCGGACTCTTCAGGCTACAGTGATTACAGATACTTTTCACTACAATTTAATACATGATACTATGTCTAATCTGACGTAATATGAATATAACGCATTAGTCTTGTTCCGATTAATGTGATCCAAAGCGAGTCTTATTCAAAATGGCCACGCTTGTGGGATCTATTTGTTAAGAGAGGGATTGTATTTTGAAATGAAATAGCTTTCTTTTTCTTTACGATATGTTTCGTCTTGATTATGTAATTTGAAAAAGGGGCAAATCGTGAACATTATGGTTTTATTCTTTGCGCATTCTGCAATGTGTTTGCTTACTTTTAAATTTCGATATTGTGGTATGGAGATCTGGTTGCGATGTAGTGTTGTTCTATGTCGCAGGGTGTCTCCTGATTCACCAATGTATTTTTCTCCACAACCATTGCACGTTATAACATAAATAAAATCTCTAACCCCACAATCCATATCATTTTTAATGTTGAATAGTGTTTTATTTGGCTTGTTTATTACAACTTGGCTGCAAACAACGATTTGTTTGCATGTCTCGCAGCGTTTATCATTACATTTTGTCACTTTGGGTGTACTGTTTATTCCATTTTCTGATTCACTGAGGTAGTTCCCTGTCATAAAAGCGCTCACAGCGCCCATTGGCTTTCCTGTTGAGACTGACGTCTATAAATATTTATAAAAAATACACAAGTCTGCAATAATCAGTGATGCCTGTGCTCAATTTGTATTTCGTTTCGACTTATATTTTTACTTGTGCACTGTACTTTTTCGTTTCGACCTATTGCACATAAGACATTTTGAGTTCAGGCAAAGATTAATGTTCTAGGGCCAAAAAGATGGAATGATTGTTCCCTGGCCAAGCAACTCTGATTGCAGCATTTTCTAATGCCAAAAATGCAAAGAACGCCGAGAAAAGTCCGGTGATAGCTTCAAAATATTCGGCCGAAAAAGGCCTAGGCCAAAGCGCCATTTTTCTATTAATAAGACGTCAAATAAAGCTCGGTATTAAAGCCTCAGATGCTGCCGAGCAAGTCAGTCTCAGGTAACAGGTTGACAGAGGTAGTTCCCTGTCATAAAAGCGCTCACAGCGCCCATTGGCTTTCCTGTTGAGACTGACGTCTATAAATAATTATAAAAAATATACAAGTTTGCAATAATCAGTGATGCCTGTGCTCAATTTGT
This sequence comes from Aurelia sp. 4 Dawson et al 2005, assembly GCA_964019985.1. Classification (NCBI taxonomy): domain Eukaryota; kingdom Metazoa; phylum Cnidaria; class Scyphozoa; order Semaeostomeae; family Ulmaridae; genus Aurelia; species Aurelia sp. 4 Dawson et al 2005. The sequence continues at coordinate 3,624,013 of OZ026511.1, read as the reverse complement.
ATTTCGTTTCGACTCATATTTTTATTTGTGCACTGTACTTTTTCGTTTTGACCTATATATATATAAAGATATACATAGATTTCATTTTTGTTTTAATTTTGGTTGCTACGTTGTTTTGATTTTTGCACTGAGCTTTTCGTTAGATACACACGCTGTTTTTTTAGGGTCTTCTGTTCTGCCAATCCGCTCTCGGATCTTTCTATCGTTTTTTTTTGTTATACAGGCTATCTTTTCAGCCTTGGCGAGACAGACACAGACGCCGACTCCAGCGGTTCTTTGTTCTGCGCTTTCTTTTATCTTTCCTCTGCCGCAAAAGCTGTATGCTTCATTCACACCTTGTACTAGGTAGGTTTCGTTTGAAGTTATTGAATAACACATCTATTGTATTTTTGGTTATATGTACGTTCTTTCGGATTTGAGAAGCAATACTGATGAAGACGCAAGTCGAAACGTTTACCAGAAGTGTTTTTCTTTGAGCATCTATATAAAGATATATATATATATACATATATATATATATATATATATATATATATATATATATAGCTAATAAGCTAATAGCTAATTAAGGCCAAATTTTATGAGAAAATGTGATCTGATCAGAGCGTGGCAAAGAGGAGCTTTGGACAGAAGAAAAGATTTGTCCGCTATGCTTGCAAAAGTACTGCTGTGCTGACAAGCGAAAACAAAGTAGACTTGACTGCAAGCAACGCCTATGTTTGTAGAATTCTCAAGTACTAAATGAAAATTACAATAATGAACGGAAGTCAGCTTTAGATTCAATGATCAAATTCACGCAAATATTTCCAAACTCTTCTATTTTGCATCGAGAAACCAAGACTTAAGTTTCTTCTTAGATTTTTCAACGCTGATTTCCACTCAGCAGAATTTTCCGAGCGGACGGAAATTTACACAATGAAAGGTCTGTCAAGCGTAACATTTTAAATCAAATTCAAAGCGACATTTTTTCACGCAAAAAATATTTCCAGTCCGCTTGGAAGATTCTATTGAGTGGAAATCAGCTTTAAGAGTGGAATAAATTGTTTGATAATATGCGTTAGGAAGTATTCTGAAAAGCTCTGAGCCCTCAAAATCTGAAGAGGGATAAAGCAAAGTTTATTTTATAACATGGCCGGTGCAAAACGTAACGGAGCAACTACTTTTATTAAGTTTATCGGAGGAGGGTCAACACCTTTTGAAGCAAATATTATCGGAGGATGAAATTTGAAATGTAAGATGTCTCATTTTGAGGGCAAAGTTGTCAATCATGCAAGCAGGGGAATGCTTGGAAGGATATACATTTTAGATGACGCAAAATTATCTTGTCAGTTGCTTGCAAGAACGATGCATCAGTCATATCTCTTAATCTTCAAAGTAAATTTTTCATAGAATAACATGTGTAAGTACAAGAATTGATTTTGCTATGGTCTTTGGCTACTGGATCGGTGATACGTACTGTAAAGCATCTGTTGTTCATGAATAAGGGGCGAAAAATTTTTAACAACTTTAAGGACAGGGAGAGGGGGCAGTTACTTTTTCTGCAATGATTTCATACGGGGAGAGTAGATTCTTTCCCCCCGGGGGGTAACATAACATGTTGAGGGTACGGGTATGTGCCGCCCATATGGGTGGGTTTGGGTCCAAAATTCTCTAAACAAGGGTCCCTTTTTCGGCAGATTTTCCATAAACATGGGTGGGTTATCCAGATATTGGCCAAAATAGCCAAAAATAGGCCGTTTTCCAAGCAAGTTTCGGTAATCAGAAGAGGGTACCTTTCTGAAAACCGGGCGGCAGACCCCCGTCCATCCGCAAGTCATGTACCCCCCCGGGTTCTTTTCCAAAAAGCTTCGGCCATGTCATGTAATAAAATTTTGCACTGTCCCTAGTCCAGGAAAGTTGCGCAGTTTCTTATGAAAAATACTTGTAACGCTGTGCACACTCTTTCTTATGAAAAAGTTTCTGATGAAAAATACTTGCAACGCTGTAAACTGCGGCCTTCTTCGTATTTGATACTCAATCACAAGTTTTCACTAGCAGACCCCTGCTCCTCTTTTCGATTGCCAAAACCATATGTAGTGGACTAAATTCAACAGTGTCCTAAAAGTTAAGAAACCACCCACCAGCCACGGGGACTTTAGTTTCTTTTAGAAATGAGCGCACATTCTTCGCAAATCTTTCCCCTAAACGTTTTAATTTAAGTTTCATTAAACCTTTGATTCAGTATGTAGATACTGTAATTTTCATAACTTGAGCCGACGAAGTAAATGATACAAGTATTTCTTTTCACAGGGAACCAAGAACATAAGCCCACCAAAAGTTACCATATTTTGAGTTCTCAGAATTGAACGAAATTTTCGTCCCGTTAGTATACTGAATGCTTCCTCCAAATTTATGAAAAGATTTTGAAAAACCAACTTATCCCATTCTTACACTTATCCCTTTCGCTGTTGATTGCTGCCTATAGAAATCATATGGTACGCAAAATGCCTTGATAAGAATGATTGAAGATCATTCTTAAGTATCCTCATGGATTTGTCGAAAGCCGTTGATTGTATTCCACATGATTTACTCATAGCCAGACTATATGCCTATGGCTTTGATGAAAATGCCCCAGTCCCGATATACTCACACCTGAAAAAGCCGAAACGGTCCGTTAGAATCAATAATAGTATCAATAAGAATCAATAATCTCTTTGCAAACTATTTCATCAGGGGTACACCAAGGCTCTGTTTTGGGCCCTATTCTTTTCAATTTTTACATTAACGATCTATTTTTATTCGTGAAAGAAGCAACATTGCATAATTATGCTGACGATAACACTCTGGCTTATTTTTCCAAGATTTTATCAAATTTGATTGAGGTACTGGAAGAAGAGGCTGGGGTTGCTTTGATTTGGCTGAAACAAAACCAAATTATAGTTAATCCAGAAAAGTTTCATAAACTCCTTATCAAAACGGATCAAACAAATACAAGTGGAGAAAATTTCAACATCTAAGGAAAAACGTTCAAACCGGAAGAAACAGTCAAGTTACTAGGAATTCCCCTAGACTATAAACTAAATTTTGGAAAGCACATCTCTGCACTTTGCAGAAAAGCTGCATCACAACTCAATGTTTTAAAAAGACTCAAAGGATTTATTGGCTTTGATGAAAAGAGGACCCTTGCTCAGAGCTTTGTCTATTCTAATTTTGCTTATTGCCCCTTAGTATGGTATTTCTCTTCAGCTACGTCTGCGCAAAAAATTGAAAAACTTCAAGAACGCAGCCTTAGATTTCTAAACATTAATCACTTTGGCTCATACGGTGACTTACTTTCGAAGTCAGAAAGGTGTACTTTGCATGTTTCCCGTCTAAGAGTCCTCTGCATAGAAGTTTTTAAGACTCTGAAAAATTTAAAACCTTCCTCGTGCAAGATATTTTCAAAATAACATCTTCTAGCTATTCACTACGAGGGTCCACTGTCTTACAGCATTATAGACCAAATCAAGTCACCTTTGGTTCATAGCCTTCGATCTTTGGGCCCTCAAATCTGGAATGGACTGTCAAATGAAATGAAATCGGCAGAAAATTTCAATAGCTTTAAAAACATGATAAAAAAGTGCGATGGCCAAAACTGTAAATGTAGTGCTAGTAATTATGTGTCTCAAAACTAGCTTTAATTTATTTGGTCAGTTTGTTAAAACATTGTAAAAATATCTATTTACGTTGCTATATTCATCGATCTAGATTAGTTTACTTTGTACATTTGTACCAGGTGAGCAAAAAAAATACAACTAGCATTGGAAAAGCTACTGCCCTGAGCATATAAGCAATGATATTTTGCAATATCTAATTGAATTGCCAAATCGTTCAACTATTTTTAGAGTTGTTCGTGACTAAAATCGGTCACTCTGTTCAGATTCCGTAAGCGATTTTCTAACAAATTCCCCCCGAGAAATCTTTAAAAATGTGTTAAATTTGCAAGCAACTTTCCATGATGTGTTAACTTCACAGCGATGACTTTCAGCACGTGTTAGCACGTGCTTTCTTCTTGTCGGGTTGAAAAGTCTTCCCCCTAGTATGAATAAATTATGCAGGGGGATTCCATTCTCCCAAGAGGACAAAATACATGAACACATGCAAGTGTCATTGGTGCTAGGAAGAAGAACAAGGAGAAATCTTGCTTGGCGATTTCACTCGTTTTTGCAGGTTTTCGAATGGGGCTTTCTGCAGAAAATCTCCCATTTCGACAGGAAGGAATGGCCGATTAAAGCCGGATAAATTACTGAGCCTAATCTGATGTACCGGGAATAAAACAAGACAGTTTTCGCTATCATTACTATGATATTCAGAGAGCACAATTTTGTCAAACGCCAACCGTTTTTGACTCACCTGGTATATAGTAAGCTAGCTTAAAATTAATTGATGTAAAATAAGATGACAACCACAAGAGTTTCTTGCGAGTTTCTTAAAGGCTCCTCAAAGATCATGATATCTATGCTTCCTGTGCCAACTTAAAATTCTTTTTAGGCCTTTTCACTGTTTGGACACTGCTCAAGTGGAGGAGTTACGATAAAGGAAAATGTAAAGAAAAGAGAAAAAAAATCTTCGACCCCTGAAATATATAATTTCTTACTACCATGCAATTACAGAAATTTCCTAATGCTTGGTGAGCTGACAGCTGCGTTTCTTACAAGTAGTTTCTCTAAGAAAAACAGGCATACCACAAACAGAGGCGATAAAAATAATAATCTGTCTCTGGAGATTTTGCCTCATTGTCGCCTTCTTGAGTTACCCCTTGACCAACTCCTGACACGTTCGCTAACATTTTCCAGACAGTTTCAGAAGGGTTTTACAGGTGAGTTCGAATCGATTTGAGAATCTGCAGAACCTCAAACACAGCAAATGAAATACTACAACCACAGTTTGTTTTGAACGAAGAAAGATACGGCAAGGAGACTTTTTGAAACTTGAAATGAGGAAATGAGGGTCTTTCGTTTTGGAAATCAAGCGTATGCTGTGTTGTATATGGTTTTGGTAATTGAAAAGAGGAGCAGGGGTCTACTAGTAAAGGCTTGTGATTGAGCATCAAAAACGAAAAGGGCTGCAGTTTACGAGGAAAGCACAAAAATTCAGTAAAAGTCTAGACAGAAAAGAAAAATGAAAATGCAAACCCTTTGCTCCTGGTAAGGTTTGTGTTGTTTCAATGAACTTTGGGAAACTTTTGAACGAATAAGAGCCAGCATTGGATGGTACGCCGAGATGAAAGGAATGAAATATTTTCTTAAAACATCTGTTCGCAGAATCAAATTTTGCCCCACAAACCCATGATCCCTTTCTTTCCATGAAGTGGTCTATTAAAACCTCCTTTTAGCCTTCTCTTAGCAGGGAAAAGATTTTCCAAAATGTCTAAAGATCATTCTTTTGGGAGTAGAACCTTGCAAGAAGAAGCAACTACCAAGCCACCATATTGTAGACCAACAAGAAAAACCATTCCGCACCACTTTAGACTTTCGAGCAAATGTTGGTACGGCTGTTTTGCATGGAAGAAACCCAATTTCCTCAACGTATGATTTACTGTGCTGAGAGGGAAAACAAAAGGAAGATGGAAGGTTCCAGGCCACGACGCACCTTTGTTTGTGGGTGACAAGCACGCAAGTTTTGGTCTCATGATTAGCCATTGCGCAGAGCAAAAAAGGGCTTTTACCTGGCAATGGTGACACTGGTGTGTCGCCACCACTGGCACCTTTGATCAACCTAAAGAATTGTGAAATTATATGTCTTATAAGTCCCGTAAAAAATGTCGTGGCAAAACCGAGTGAAATTGGGTAAAACTGTTTCAGTTTATAACTTACTTACAATCCCTCTAATTAAAAATGGACTTAGATGTAACGCAAAGTCAGGATCACGTCAGCCAAGCATAAAAATGCTGACGACCGGCGGTTAGCAATTCTCTTCAAATCTACAGTACATACAAACAAAGTGCAAATATGTGAGAATAAAGGAACAGAATGATTTCTCAATGTTCAACAGAACATACACTGCAATAGTATTGAAACTGTAAAGGTACTGAACCCTTAAGCGTGCAACAATATATACTATTTCAAAGGGCTTATTACTTATATGCTTCTCACAAAGAAGATATGAAATTGTCTTTACCTGTTTCCGGTAACCAAAGAATGTTCCAAGGAACACTAAAGGCACAGATATTCCAAACCACATAAAGAGTAATGCCAACATAGTGCCAAATGGTATCTAGCAGAAGAAACATGTGCCAATTATAGGGCCAGGAATATAGCATATGGGCTTGAAATTTTCATAAGAGCTAGTATAAATGGTTATGGATGAAAGGATGAAATGCGTTCCGTACTTATAACGCCTTCTTTTTGTCTTCCTACCTCAAATGTTTTTGCGCTGGTTATGGTTGTATAAATACAGGGCGTTTCAGATAAAACGCTACCCGACTATAGCTTGAAGTCTTTAAAAAGTGCTAAAACTTGAGGACATGCAATGTAAACCATTTGAAAATACAGTCTTTCTTGTTTCTAACTGTATGCAGTTTGGATACCTTAATGGAATTATTTATCATTTGATTCATATTTTGATGTGCAGCAACCTGCAAAAGCAAAGTCAACCCCCTCTTTCTGGTCAAAATTATGAAAACAAATTTCGATGTATTTCTGGCCTAGAAGCACTCGATATGATGCCTTGAGGAGGGAAAAAGAAAATTTCATCCTTATGAGATAATTTTGTAGATAATGATAAAATATGTCTTCACAAACGTGGATTATCGTCTATGTAAATGCCCTATCACTATCCAGCATCTAAAATAGGCCATTCATTACGAACACGTCCATTAAGCAATAAAAATTGAATTAATCCACCGAACCAAGATGTCACTGGAAAGAAGATAGATTGCACTTTCAGATGGTATGCCTCTAATTCATTCAAAGTGGATCTTTCTAGTCTCTATCATTTCCTGAAGAGACTAGAAAGAGAGTGGATGACGTTTTTCCTGAAACACCCTGTATATGTCGATACCTTTGATTAATTTAGTTTATCATTTAGTTTGCCGTATATATTCGACTTGATCCAGCATCATAATTTAGGCCTAGGCCTAAGCTGGACTCGCAGAAGGATTCACGTTGCTCTTGATTGCCATTCCATTTGAATTGATATTTAGATTCATTAAAACTTAGAAAGATAGACATGTTCATGCAAATAGCTGAATTGAATAAAGAAATATCTGTTTCACTCGTGCCAACTGTTTTTTAATAATCCCCTCCGTAGAGCTCTTCATGATACGTCCGATCCTCATAAATGCAACGCATTATCAATTCAACTTAGGGTTAGGGATAAAAAATGTTCCGTGGTCTCAATACCATCATTTGATGGGCACATTGGATTTATGGAATCTCTAAAATTGCACTTGAATTTATGAAAGCATAATTTACGAAGACCCACTCTTAGCTGAGTCAGCTAAGATAATCCTATTGGGTCGTGAATCCCAAAAACACATTTTGTAGGGGGGCGGATAATGGAAATCAGCTTTTTCTTAAAGATACCAACCGACGGTGCAAGTCTAATCTCTGGATCTACAATCAGTTACAAAATAGTTGAGCAAACCCCAAGCTTTTCAGTTTTTTGCCCCTGCTTTCCCCCCCATCCCCGAGTCAATGTTGCAGTACCACAAAAAGTTGCGGAGTCACGCGTGTCACGACTTTTTTGTTTCTCTTCTTCTTTGTTTTGTTGTTTTCTTTACCTTATTAGGTATTCCCCCCTTCCACATGCCGCTTTTCGTTTTAGTTTAAAAGACCCTCGTGCGCTAAGTTTCCTTGCTGAAGATGACTCAAGCCAGAGTCGAAACGTTCCGTCTATGTCATCAATTTCAACTGGACTGTCAATTTCTTTCGCCATCATAATGTAACTTGACTGTCGCTTTTCATCACCATATAACAGCATCATAAGCATCAAAACGACTTTATATACATTGTCAAGCATGTAATTTTGCTGATGATAATACCATCTTTTCTTGTGATGACACTTTTGAAAGTGTGGCTTCAAACCTTGAAGAAGATATCTCTCAAGCGATCTCGTAGTTCAAAACTAATCAAATGGTAGCCAATCCATCAAAATTTCAAGTTATGCTACTCGGTTTGAAGACAGATGATAACATTGTTCTCGATATTAGAAAGGTATCCATTGATGTTGTCAGTGGTGTTAAGTTATTGGGGATCACAATAAACTCGAAACTAAAGTTTGACCAACATGTGGCAAAATTATGTCAAAAAGCAAACGACAAGATCAGTGCGTTCTCTAGAGTCTCGCCCTAATTAAATGAGAAGGAATCTCTTTTGCTGTACAACTCTTTCATAATGTCCCAGTTCAATTACTGTCCGTTGATATGGATGTTTTGCGAATGGTTGGAAATAATGATCTGAATCGCACCCATAAGAGAGCGCTTCGAATTCTCTTCAATGATTACACATCCACCTTTAATGAGTTGTTACACAGAGGAAATGAGTGCAAAATTCATCAAAGGAACTTGCAAAAGTTAATGCTCGAGTTTTATAACAGTTTAACACAACAAATCCTTTATTTTTGTGGGATATGTTCCACGGAAAGGACAATAATGATAATTTAAGATTAAAAAATCTGTTGATGTTGCCTCAAACTAAAGCAACTACTTATGGTCATGATAGTTTATCTTTTCGTGGTGGCATATTATAGAATTCCCTACCTAATGACAATAAAACTGCCACCTCAGTCTGTTCCATCAAATCATGAATTAAAAAATGGAATGGGGAGAACTATCGTTGTATAATATGTAAATAGGGAATTTTAAGTATTACGTTGGCTGCTGGATGAGCTGTAATTTATTCTGTTTTTTGGAAATAGTTGGTCTTCATTAATTATTATATTAGAACTATTTTTGTAAACCAATTTTAAAGAATTTTATGATGATGATAATAATAATAATAATAATAATAATAATAATAATAATAATAATAATAATAATAATAATAATAATAATGATGATGATAATAATAATAATAATAATCGGACAGTTTTGTGGAAATCGCAGTTTAATTAAGAACCGAAGGATGAGGCAAGCGACGACAATCATTGTGTTCAACTTCATAATTAGAGACATTCCATGTTAGCTATATTTTGACAAATCCAGTACAAATCCAGTGAGACAAATTCGAGGTTACATTTCCAGTTAAGATAAAAATTAATTAATTAATTAGACGTAAACATGTTTTATTTGTAATTCGAACGTTTCGAACCAACTAGGTTCATCTTCAGCGAATCAAACTGATAATGAGTGGCAATTTAAACTAAGAGACAAACAAACTAAAAGACGAGGTAAACAAGCGTGAGTTACATTTTCTACGCACAGGGGACCCGAGGCCTGAGCCTCAGGTGGATGAAGTGGCAAACAAACTAGAGGAGAACCAGGGGAATAGACGACTGTTGGGAATTGAGAACTGGTCGATCCCGTAGAATTAAAAGGCTTTCATGAATGAGTAAATCAAACTCATTGTTGGCTCTGTCCAGAATGGAGAAATCTTTAGGCGACGCGGCGTGCCCTGATTGGTTGATATGGTCCCGAATGACAGATGGACCACCTTTTACTTTAAGATCAGCTTTATTAACTCCCAAGTGCTCTCTGCAACGAGTAATCAAATTACGTGATGTTTTTCCATAGTACGAGGCATGGCAGCCAGGACACTGAAACTTGTAAATGGCAGATGAGCGCATAAGAGCAGGAAAGCGGTCTTTAAACGGAAAAAGTGATCCAATGCGTCTGGGGGACCGAAAAATAACTTTCAATTGGATATTAGGGTAGCATTGTTTGATAATTCTATTTAGCCTAGTTTTGATTTGTAAGCTATACTGCCCCAGGTAAGGTATACAGAACAGAGGAGGGACTTTATTATCCGGTTTAGTTGAAGAACCGGATTCAAATTGGCGATCCAAAAAGTTCTTAATGATACGGTCAATCAGGCTCTTTGGGAAGCAATTTTCGGTCAGGATCTTCTTAATGCGAACAATTTCTTCATGAAAATTGTGATAAGACGAGCAAATATGGAAAGCACGATAAATTAACACTCTAACTAGATTGAACTTATACTTGGAAGGGGCAAGGCTAGAATTTTAGATATTTAGATATAGTTATAGATATTTAGTAAAGGTTAGATATTTGAATAACTGTCCTTCTGAATTTAAACCTGTACTTTATCGTAGGTATGTTGATGATACTTTTTGTTTATTTAGGAATGAAGATCATGTGTAAAGTTTCCTAGAATATATAAATCGTCAACATCCTAATATTAAATTTACTTATGAATTAGAGACGGATAATGCTTTGCCATTCTTAGATGTGCTTGTTAATGATGATAATGATGGTTTCTCTACTAGCCTATACAGAAAAAAGACTTTCACCGGCCTTTATACGGACTTTTCTAGCCTTGCCCCTTCCAAGTATAAGTTCAATCTAGTTAGAGTGTTAATTTATCGTGCTTTCCATATTTGCTCGTCTTATCACAATTTTCATGAAGAAATTGTTCGCATTAAGAAGATCCTGACCGACAATTGCTTCCCAAAGAGCCTGATTGACCGTATCATTAAGAACTTTTTGGATCGCCAATTTGAATCCGGTTCTTCAACCAAACCGGATAATAAAGTCCCTCCTCTGTTCTGTATACCTTACCTGGGGCAGTATAGCTTACAAATCAAAACTAGGCTAAATAGAATTATCAAATAATGCTACCCTAATATCCAATTGAAAGTTATTTTTCGGTCCCCCAAACGCATTGGATCACTTTTTCCGTTTAAAGACCGCTTTCCTGCTCTTATGCGCTCATCTGCCATTTACAAGTTTCAGTGTCCTGGCTGCCATGCCTCGTACTATGGAAAAACATCACGTAATTTGATTACTCGTTGCAGAGAGCACTTGGGAGTTAATAAAGCTGGTCTTAAAGTAAAAGGTGGTCCATCTGTCATTCGGGACCATATCAACCAATCAGGGCACGCCGCGTCGCCTAAAGATTTCTCCATTCTGGACAGAGCCAACAATTTCATATTTTTCATATATTTTTATTTATTTATATTTCATTTTATTAGGGAGGGAGACCCTTCAACCAACTGGTTGATTTACAAGGGGCCCTCCATATAAAAAACCTACAAAAATTAAACAAGTTAAAAACCGCTAAAAACTACTTACAATGAATACATCTAATAAAAAAAAAAAAAATCCTATCTATAAAAAATGAAAGAAAAGTACCTAAAAAACAAAACCGCCAGTCCATCATAAGCTATCTTTAAAAATATATATAGAGGATGCCTGTTTGGTCTCAGCTGGGAGGCTATTCCAAAGTTTAGCTCCGCGAAAAGAAAAACACTTCTGCCCATTTGCAGATGTTTTCTTTGGCAGCCTCAAGTCCGTTGCCGTATTTCGAAGGCTACGAGAGTTACTAGTAGAGTTTCTAGTGAAAAGATTGTGCATGTACTGTGGAGCAAGCCCATTGAGAGACTTGTAGACCACTGATCTGGACTCTTCATTGACAAGCTCACGAATGGTCTTCCAACCAAGGCTCCTAATCAGTGGTCCACTCGGGGAATCAAAGCTGCTATTCGTTACAATTCTAGCAGCTCTATTTTGAAGCTTTTGGAGCTGATTGATATCAGTGGTGCCACAACAACCCCATACAGAACAGCAGTATCGAAAATGGGGCTCCACAATACCTGAGTACAAAGTTTTCAAAGAAGCCATTGGGAGAATATTCCTTGCGTGTTTTAGAAATCCAATGGCTCTGGATACTTTGCTAGATACAGCTTTAATATGCTCTTTCCAATCTAGACTGTTGTCAACTTGAATACCAAGGTATTTGGTCTTCTTGACAACGTCCAGTTCTCTGCCACGAATTTCTAGATTCAGTTTTTCTGCTGCATTGTTGAGCGTTCGGTGCTTTGGTTTGGTCGCGATTAACATAGATTGTGTTTTAGCAACATTTAGCGAAAGTTTGTTGCCCTTCAACCATGAGTCTAAGTGCTCAAGATCGACATTAATAGCCTTGTTCAGCTGAGAAATATCTTTTGACTTTAAGCAAAGGCTAGTGTCATCAGCATACATGGACACAGTTGAACTCTGGACAGCACTTGGGAGATCATTGATGTAGATCAAGAAGAGAAGTGGTCCAAGACATGACCCTTGGGGTACCCCTACCTCCACTTCCCCGGTTTCAGAATCGACTCCACCTACTCTGCAGTACTGTTTTCTGTGGGAAAGATAAGATTGAAACCAAGAAAGCTCCCTTTGTCGAACACCATAGTGCTCTAACTTTTTGCAGAGAAGGTCATGATCTATAGTGTCAAACGCTTTTTTAAGGTCAATGAATACTGTACCCACCATCTGTCCAGTGTCCAGCCCACTATACCAATCGTCAGTGTTTTTCAGTAAACAGGTCAGTGTAGAATGGAGTTTTAAGAATCCAGATTGACCAGGATGAATAAGGTTATACCTAACCAGATATTGGTGAAGTTGGTTAAACACTAGTTTTTCAAAGAGCCTTGAAATGACGGGAAGAACTGAAATTGGGCGGTAATTAGACTTTTCAGCCCTATCCCCATCCTTGAAAATTGGTGTAATCCGGGCATTTTTCCAAGAATCAGGAAACTGACTAGTTTCAAGAGAGGTGTTAAACATGAAAACTAAGGAGTTTTCAATGTAAGGAGTAGCTAACTTTAAGAAGTAACTAGATATGTTGTCACTTCCAAGGCTCTTAGATGTTTTTATCTTGCCCATTGCATCTCTAATGTCCTGAACTACGATTGGCCTGAAATTAAAGCGCCTATTATCAGGGTTAAGATTATATTCACCAGTGAGCATGGGGTTGGGGGCATCTTCAATCTTGCTTGCTAGATCCTTACCTACTGAGCAGAAATAAGAGTTCATGGTATTGGAAATTTCCTGCATATCTACAATTTCTCTTCCAGAGTCTTTCAAAAGATCTATGTTTGTTGACTTAGATCTTTTGTTTATTACCTGTTTTATTATTTTCCATGATTCCTTCATGTTGCCTTTAGCTTGAACAAGTCTTTCCGAAAAATACTGCCTCTTCAACTCAGAATTTTGTTTGTTAATTTTGTTTCTTATGTGCCTATAGGAGCTCATAAGAAGCTGAGATTTGCTTTTAAGAGCAGCTTTTTTCAGTTTATCCCTGCCTCGTATTAGCTTCTTTAGGTCGTCATTCACCCATGGGCAGTACCTCTCAGAAACACGCAAAGTCTTGGTGGGAGCATGCTTGTCAATGATCAAAGAGAAAAGGGTTGACCACTGGGTGACAAGTACATTGACATCATCTGTTTCGTTAAGTCCCTGCTCCCAGCAAATGTCAGCAACATCAGCAAGGAATGCATCTTTGTCAAAGTTTTTCATAGATCTTGTTGTGATCACCTTATGGTCCTTCTTTAATGCACCCTGAAACTTGCGGACACAAAAGATCATATAGTGATCACTCATAGAAACCTTATGCACTCCTGCTTCAATGATATTTCTGGCAGATGTTGTAGCAACATGATCTATCATGGAGGATGTAGTTAGTGTGACCCTAGTTGGCTCCTCAATAAGCTGTTTGAGACTAAAGAGCTCATAGAGACTGCTGATGTGTTTAGCATTATTATCAGCAGGTTGGTCTGGGGCTCTTTTTGTGAGATCACAGTTTGTGTCTCCAAGAAGGATAATTTCTTTGCCTTCCCTATCTAGATAGGAAAGAACTTTTTCCATCTTATTGAAAGAATCAACAGGGTCACTTGGTGGCCTATACCAGGAAACAACAAGATAGGACTTGCATTTGGGTGGCTGAATCTCCACACAAATTAGTTCAAGATTGTCGGTGGGGAGATCATCTCTAAGTTTGAACTTTACTGAGTCCCTGATGTAAAGAGAGACACCACCACCATTGCAAGTCCTATCAAGGCGCTCCTGCTGGTAACCCACTATGGCAGTGAGCTCCTTGGGGTATTGAGGATCAAGCTTAGTCTCATTCAGAGCAAGAATATGAATACCTGAGCTCTGCAAAAACAGTTGGAGCTCATCAAAATGTCCTCTAAGCCCATTAATGTTAAGAGATGCAATGGTTAGGCCCTTCTTAAAACTTAGTGGATGATGACAATAGCCTCTGCCATTTTCCAGTGAGGCATCCCCTCCATTTATGATACTGGAATCAAATATCATGTAATTTATCAAGAATGTTACCTGCAAATTTAGAGATGCCTCTATTGTTCAGGTGAAGTCCACGACGACCGAGATCTTTGGCTGTAATGTTATTGTTATCAATGATGTTTAGATCCAAGCTCTTCAACTTTCTGTTTAGTGACTCTACCATCTGACCTGCAGCTTCTTTGTCGGTTCTCATAATTGGTATGGATATCACAACTTCACATTCTGGCAGTTCTGACTCTATGTCTTTCTTTAAGTCCAGGAGAGCATCTAGGATCTTGTCAGCTGTGGTTTCTTTCTCGGTTACATCATTTGTTCCAATGTGCAGTATTATCTTTGTTGGTTTTTTACGAAGAAGGGGCTTCATGTAGTAATTTTGAAGATCAGAGATTGTTGATCCAGAAAAACTACGAACTTTCACCAAACCATTGTTACTCAGACTTCTTTCATCTACCCCATTTAGCATACTGTCACCCATGACAAGAATGGTGCCCTTTTTCCACGGATACACCCCAGGCACATCACCAGTAGTGCTTTTGTTGGGACTTTGCTTTGAAGTGCTCTTATCAGGAGTGGTGTCAATCTTTTCCTTTGGCAGAGTAGAAGAAACTTTCTTCTTTTTGTTTTTTGATACTGCTTTGTTTGCATTCTTTTCTCCAACTGACTTGTTGATGTCTTTACTACCATTATTCATATTGCTTTGTTTGTTCTTCTTGCCATCAGTGGCTTTAGATGTTATTGTCTCTTTGCTTTTGTTAAGGTTACATTCAATGTTGTATTGTTCATATTTTTTCCTTCTCTCATCTAAACAAATTTGCCACTGAGCATTTAGGTTTTGCTGTTTCTTTTCCTCTCTTTGGTCATTAAAGTTATGGTTGCTGGCAGAATTGCAGGTTTTAATTGATTTATGGCTGCTTTCCAACTGATGTATTATAGATTTTAATGCCCTATTTTCCTCATTCAGTTTATCAATGACTTTTCGATCATGGCATACCTGATCATTCAGACCTTCAATTAAATCACATACTCTATTCAAACTTTTGCATAGGTCATCACCAGGGGCAAGAAATGCTGTGGATTCTTCTTGAACAAAGGGTCCAGAATAACCTTCCTTCACATTTGATCCATCCAAATGGGCAAGTTGTTCAATCATGCTATTCTCAACAGTGTTGTAATGGGCGTTGCAATTAATCGCTGTGTTAGTTGCTATCTCATCTTCAGTATCGCTTATTTCAATTAAAATATCGAGAGCATCAGGGCTACCATCATCCGAGCTATCCTCATCACTTGCAGGGAGACTTCCGCCATTCTCCATTGTCGGGCCTAGTTGAACCAGGGAATGCTCCTCGACAAACATGGGCTGTTCACTGAGCTTTTCTTCAGTTTTAGCAAAAAGCTTTCGTTGCAGTTCTACATTGACAAAGAACGACTCTTTCCCTTTGTCCCTTTTGATGTACAGAACATTCGATTTGAGTAGACATTCCAAAGTATTCAAAACCACGTTTCTGCTTAGGCCATGTTTTGACTGCAATGCTTGTGGAATAGATTCTCTGTTTGGTCGTCTCCTGCGGACTGTTCTTATCTCTTTAATTGCGTTGCATATAAAACCAACAAGCTGAAGAAAATATTTATCATCATGAGTTTGATTTACTCATTCATGAAAGCCTTTTAATTCTACGGGATCGACCAGTTCTCAATTCCCAACAGTCGTCTATTCCCCTGGTTCTCCTCTAGTTTGTTTGCCACTTCATCCACCTGAGGCTCAGGCCTCGGGTCCCCTGTGCGTAGAAAATGTAACTCACGCTTGTTTACCTCGTCTTTTAGTTTGTTTGTCTCTTAGTTTAAATTGCCACTCATTATCAGTTTGATTCGCTGAAGATGAACCTAGTTGGTTCGAAACGTTCGAATTACAAATAAAACATGTTTACGTCTAATTAATTAATTAATTTTTATCTTAACTGGAAATGTAACCTCGAATTTGTCTCATTGGATTTGTACTGGATTTGTCAAAATATAGCTAACATGGAATGTCTCTAATTATGAAGTTGAACACAATGATTGTCGTCGCTTGCCTTATCCTTCGGTTAATAATAATAATAATAATGATAATAATAATAATAATAATAAATAATAATAATAATAATAATAATAATAATAATAATAATAATAATAATAATAATAATAATAATAAGAGAAAGAAAACACAACTGTTAAAATTCATAGACGTTTCGATAAAAATCTTCTTCAGCACAAACTTTCCAAAGGGACAACCGAGAATTTATACTGTACAGAAAAAACAACCTAAGTTAAAATAAAGTTACAATTACATTTTATAAAAAACCCCTTCGTAAATATGACTGCTATTGAAATTAAAACCAAGTGGGAATGAAAGATGGCGTTTGAGTTCAAAGTTTTTGAAGCCTAGTTCACACCAGGTCACCGGGGCCGCACAGTAGGACCCTAAGACAAAGGGCCCAAACTCTGAGTCTTTGTTCCCTGAGTCCCTCCGAGCAACCAAACGACCCAAGAGACCCAGTGCGGCACGGGCTACAATCATAAACAAGAAAATGAAATGTTTGGCTGATTAGCGATTATTCCCCTTTTGAGGCCAGATAAATCACAGACCAAACCTCCAAGGAATCTAGCAGGCAACCCCACAGCCCTCCCACATGACCTTTCGATGATTCGCAAATTGCTGAATCTTGAACGGCTTGATAGGGGATTTCACCCTAACGCCACATGCAAAAAAAAACATGAAGCCAAATAGGAAGACGGCAGAGCACTGCCAACCGAACCCCCAAGAGAAACTAGATTCAATAGCAGTAATTATGCCACGCCACTCGCAAACATATCGAGTTCCACATCTGCCGCCCGTTCATTCAAACCCTTGGGTAAAAAAGTTACCAGCCTGTATTGCCAAAATAACTCCTTACGTCACAACGAAAAACATTATCAGCCCCATCGATCATTTTAACCCTAACCTCAAATTTCCTATTGTGATTCCCCTTAAAGAAATGACTAAAAATTTTGCTTTAGAAAACTCAGTAATTAAGAAAAGAAAACTGATTTACAATGTGCCCTGTCTAAAACAACCTAAGCTCGTTTACATGAAATTCAAAACAAACTAAACGAAAAATTAATATGCAATATATTCTGGTTAAAAAAGAAAAAGTTTGATGCTGTATAGGAACTTTCACACCCTTTGATTTTTCAAAAATTGTTTCAGCAAATTTTTGAAAGTAGCCAGTGAAGGGGCATTATTTATTTCAGTTCTTAGTTTATTCCACACGGTGACACCCCGATATGAGAAACTGCGTTGCCCGTAAGAGGTTGCAAAGCGAGGTATTCGGAGACCTGTGTTGGTATTCCGGAGAGACCGTGGGGTGTTTTCAGACAATTTTGTCAACATTTGCCGCATATATTCAGGAGCTAATCCATGGACAGACTTATAAACTGTAATTGCAGATTCAAATTCGATCATTTCTTTTATGGTTAACCAACCTAGGCTTCCAATCAAAGGAAGAGATGATGCATCATAAGAGCTGTTGGTAACGATTCTTGCGGCACGGTTTTGCAGCTTTTGCAGCTTATCAAGCAGGGTTTCTCCACAACAACCCCATACCGAGCAGCAGTTTCTGAAATGCGGTTCAACTATATTTGTATACATGTTTTTTACTATGTCAAGAGGGAGATATTCTTTAGCATATCTAAGCATGCCCATTGCTCTGGATATCTTACCTATAGCAAAAGTTATATGTTCTCTCCACTTAAGTTCTGAATCAATCTGAACGCCAAGGTATTTATTAGATCCAATCATGTCTAGATTGTCCTCGTTTATATGGAGATTAATCTTAGGATCTCCATTGTCCATATGATGTTTTTTCAAATTACTCGAGGAACCAAGGATCATGCTTTGTGTTTTGGTTACATTAAGGGAGAGTTTATTGCCTCCCAACCAAATCTGAAGCCTCTTAAGGTCTGAATCGATAGCTTCATTTATTCGGCTACGGATTTTGATGAGTACGAAATGCTTGTATCGTCAGCATACATGGTCACTTTTGTGCTTCGCAACGCACAGGGCAAATCATTTATGTATATCATAAATAGAAGTGGACCGAGGCACGATCCTTGCGGTACGCCGCAGTTCACGTTTGCTAATTTTGATGTATGTCCATTTACTTTACAGCATTGCTTACGATCCTGTAAGTACGATTTAAACCAATCCAGCTCCTTTCCCCGCACTCCATAATGACAAAGCTTTTGAATGAGAATTGCATGATCTACAGTGTCAAATGGTTTTCTCAAGTCAATAAATACTACAGATGAAAGGAATCCTCTGTCAAAATCATGGTACTAGTCGTCACTACTTTTCAATAAGCACGTCAATACTGAGTGCAGGACCCTGAAGCCGGATTGATGTGAGCAGAACAACTTATTATCGTCGAAGTAGGCGTAAAGTTGGTCGAAGATTGTCTTCTCCAAAAGACGTGAAACAACCTGAAGCACGGATATAGGTCTGTAGTTAGACCTGTCTTCAGTAGGTCCCTCTTTATAGATAGGAGATACTCTGGCAACTTTCCAGTTGTTTGGAAATAGGCCCTCCGAAATCGATTTATTAAATATGGTACTCAGCACTGGCGCGAGAACAGGCATTCCTATTTTGAGAAAATAACTGGAGATACCATCTGTCCCAAAGCTCTTTGATACCTTAAACTTTTGCATAGCCTTCATTAGGTCTGCCGGGGTTATCGCTCTAAACTGAAACCTGTTTGAATTTTTGTTCAAGGAAACATCTCCACGCAAAAGTGGGTTTTCTGCATGAGGTATAGATCTCAAGAAAGCATTTGACACGGTTGACCATCAAATACTCTTAGATAAAATGCAATGTTATGGAATTACTGGACGTGCACACAAATGGTTCAGTTCTTATCTTGATAATCGGAAGCAGTACTGTAGAGTCAATGGCGCAACTTCTAGCATCGAAAATATTGATATCGGAGTGCCACAGGGATCGTGCCTAGGGCCTCTTCTTTTTCTTTTGTATATAAATGACTTGCCATTTGCTCTAAAGAAGGCTAAGGCTACTGTGTATACCGAGGACACAGCCATCTCGTATTCTTCTGATAAAAGTGAGGAACTGGACATAGTAATCAACGAGGAGCTTTCATGCATTGATAGGTGGCTACAGGGCAATAAGCTTTCCCTTAATGTTGTCAAAACCCAAGCTATGATAATTGGCTCTAAGCCAAAAATTAAAAAACTAAATAATCCTAGCACCCATCCTTCTTTCAGGGTAGGGGGCGAGGAAATCGACCTAATGAATGAAACAAAATACCTCGGAGTCGTGATTGATAATTGCCTTACATGGGAAAGTCATATTTGTGCCGTTCAAAAGAAGATCTCCAGAGCAATTGGTCTATTGAAGTATGCGCGAAATTTTGTTCAAACTGATACTTTGATAAATTTATATAGAGGCATCATAGAGCCACATTTCAGCTACTGTTGCTCCGTATGGGGCTCTTGTGGTGCTTCAAAGCTAGACGTGCTTCAAAAATTACAGAATAAAGCCGCCAGAATAGTAACAAATAGCCCTTTTGATGCATCTGCAGCTCCTTTGCTCCAGAGACTTGGTTGGCCATCGATACAAAAGCTGATATATAAAGAAACAGGCTCTATGGTTTACAAATCTCTCAACTCTCTTGCACCTCAATATCTCAGTGATCTTTTCGTGACATTATCCGGGTTACATCCAAGAGAGTTGAGAAACTCAAAAGCTGACCTTGCAATACCCATGTTGAGAACTGGCAATGGCCAGAAATCCTTTGCGTATCGCGGCGCCAGTCTCTGGAACAGTCTTGATTTGGAAACAAAGATGGCTCCCTCAATCAATGCCTTAAAGTCCAAACTCAAGGAAAAATAATCTTACACATTATTTTTATATTTCTATTGTAAATTTTGTATTATACCGGGTGAGTCGGTTAAAAAATGGGCGTTTGTCGGACTGTGGCGTCGCATTGAGTCTTTCAATCATCGTGAAATAAACTTTTCCAAGCAGCGAACAGCCTAACTTAGATCATAAACCTTTCCCCGTTGAAATCGGTCGCTTAATGCATTTGTTAAAAATATTTCCTTCGTAAGACCTTGTATGGGATTCTTGCAACCTGATGGAATCCTTGACCAAGCCTCTTCAGCATTTTAGCCTTGCCAGAGTTGCAGGTACATGTGGAATCATCTGGGGATACTGATAAAGTTAAGCCTGGTTCACACTAGCTCGTTTAGGTCGCTAAGATCGTGCAGAAAGAACAAAAAGACAGAGACTCAGAGTTTGAATCCTTTGTCTTTTGGGTCTTTCTGCACGACTGGAGTGACTCAAAAACTCTATTTTGGACCAGGCCTTAGGAAATGCGTTGTCGGCAAAAAGTCCCATTGCGATTTACACAGCGTTGATCTGCTTGAAAGAGACCTATTTGCAAGACAAAAATGTAAGCATTATTAATGCCTTTCAAACATATTCTCCACGCAGGACAAGTTATGCTAAGACATCCCAGGGGAGAAAATACTATCCCCTAGCAATTTGATTCTCCCCTGATAATACCACATGTACCTGTAACTCTTGCCAAAATTAAATGCAGAAGTGGCTTGGCAAAAGATTTCACCAGTTTGCAAGACTCCCATACAAGGTCTTACGAAGAAAATCTTTTTTAAAAATGCGTGAAATGACCGATTTAGGTGGGGGAAGGTTTATGATCTAAGTTAGACTCTTGGCTACACGCAAAACTTTAGTTCACGACAATCGGGTGACTAAATGCGATGTCACAGTCCGCCAAACGCCCCACGTTTTTTCTGACTCACCCGGTATAACTTTTTATTTGGTAAGTAGCTTTTGCAAGACCAATTGTAAAACAGTATATAGACTGAATTATACCCTGGGTAAATAATTTTAAAATGAAATGAAAAATTAAAGTATCTTTTCACTTAACTTTTGCCCAATAGTGCAGAAATACTGATTCATCGACTCGGCTATTTCATCACTACTCGTTAAGATTTTGTTGTCTTCTTGTAGCGAAGAAACATCTGTGGTTTTAGACCGCTTATTAACCAGCTGACTAATAGTCTTCCAAGTTTCTTTCATGTCGCCCTCGCAGCGCCGAATTTTTTCCGAAAAGTACTGTCTTTTTAGTGTTTTGTTTTGTTTGTTAACAACATTTCTGACATGCCGGTAAGCCGTCATCAGGATCTCAGATCCGGCTTTTACCGCCGATTTTCTCAGACGGTCTCTTGTTCTTGCTGACGCTTTTAGCTGAGTAGTAATCCAAGGGTAATACTTTTCCGAAACTATCCGATGCCGCATGGGCGCATGCATTTCTATGATCATCGAAAGTACATTTGACCAATTTTCTACATCTGTATTTATATCCTTACTACAGTTAAGGATTGAATCCCAGTCAATAGAGGAAATATCAGAAAGGAAGCTATTCTGGTCAAAGTCCTTCATTTAACGGGTAGAAATTTTTTTGTGCGGTCCCTTAAAGGCTCCACGGTACTTCCGAACGCAGAAGATCATATAATGATCACTTAGCGATACCTTCAAAACACACGATTCGACGATATTGTTGGCTGCACTAACTGCAATATGATCTATTAGAGTTGATGTGCGACAGGTTTCCCTGGTTGGTTCGCTTATCAACTGTGTTAAGCCATATAGCTGATAAAGTTCTTCGATTCTTTTCGTGTTATTATTTTCTACATTACGTTCTACATTAAGGGACACTTCTCGCTCTACTGCCAACAGATCGCAATTAGTGTCCCCCAAAAGAATAATCTATTTGTTTTCTCTCTCGAAGAATTGGAGAACTTGTTCCAATTTTTCGAATGTCGCAACCGGATCACTGGGTGGTCGGTACCAAGCAACTACTATGAAAGGGCTTGCATTGACGGGCTTAATTTCGATACAGGCAAGCTCTAGGCCATTTAATGGAATATCGTCCCGTCTTGAGTGGTTTATACTTTCTCTAATGTAAATTGCAACCAAGCCCCCGTGCTGGTTACGATCTTTCCGTTCAATTTTGTAATTTTTTATATTCATCAGTTGCTTTGGTGTTTTTTTATCAAGTTTTGTTTCATTAAGTGCAAGAATGTGAATCCCTTTATCTTTGATAAACGCCGAAAGTTCATCTTTATGCAAGGGCAAGCTATTGACATTCAAAGGAGCAATAACCATCCCCTTTCGAAAACCCAGTTTTTTGAGAGGAGATGGTTATTGCTGATAGTTATATCCGAAAGGGGATGGTTATAGCTTCCAAATCCTTAGTTTTTGGCTGCCTATCCAAAAGACTTAAACGATCGCGGCCACGGACTTTGCTGATTTGTTCAAGAACCTCATTTTCACCATAGCCCTATTGCAAAGCCACCCCTTAAGTTCCCCTACCCTATCATCAAAAAAATCGATCCTCAGAACAAATCCACCTAATCCGCAAGGCCTGGCTATAGGGTATACCTTTTTTAGTGTGACCAGGATGACATGAGGTACGATAAAGTAGTTGGTGAGTATCCGTTGGCTTAGTAAACAAATCTGTGATTAATCGATCACCCTCTCTTATCACCTGAACATCGAGAGAATTTATCTTCTCCCTTGACCAATCCGCAGTGAATTTTATCGAGGGGTGCGCTTGGTTAAGGAAGTCTATAAATTTTTTAAAGAACGCACGTTGGATAATGGCGGCCGCAGCCACGAGTGCTCTGATGAACGAAGCTCTCCAACCATCTGCAAGCGAGTCTTCAATTGTAAAAATCCGCACTATGCCGAAAAATGATAATCCAGACATAGGGGAAAGCATCCTAAGTGAAATTCGACGCATAAAGAAAGCGAGAAAACGAGCCAATACAAAGTCAGTTGTCGAACGGCTAGTTGGACGCATGGGCCTACCTGGCAGTGTTGTGTCAATAAAGTTAAATGAATTGATACAAGGTGGCAAGATCCTGACGGGTAAGAATCGTGGCAAGGAGTCATTCAAACTACCCGACGAGCATAACGATGGGGATTCTGATACTTCATCCGATACCGAATCAGAAGAATCAGAAGAAGACTCCGATTCATCAGTAGATCTTGACCCGACATTTTCTGGAAAACGTTTCCAATCTGAATCCATCGATCAAATCACACATACGCCATCCAGGCAACTAGCCCACGCAGCTACAACGGTCACTCTGCCGGTATCGATTATCAGCGATCTGACGAAAAATGCCAATTTAGCCAACGAGATGCTGGCTAATGAACGCCAATTAGTTCATGACCTAATGCGGGAGAATACTGAGCTAAAGCTCAGAATTAAAGATCTTGAAACAGCCGCAGCCACCGGGCCTATTCCAAAGCAAGGCCAGAAAACATCCAAACCTCCCCTGAGCACAGTACAGTCGCAAGGATCCAATGAAAAGAAAGATTCAGTGTCTCCGTTGGGAGAAATCAATAGCGAGAAACACGAAGATACCAGACAAGAAAACAAGAAGTCAAAGGTAAACAATCGCAATACAAATAATGATCCTGTAACGAAAAGAAATTATTCAAAAGGTGACAAAAATGGGAGAAGGACAACAAATGTTAATTCAAGTGGAAAAAGGGGTGCAAAGAATATGGAAACGAAGGAAACTGACACCAGAAAAGTATTTATTATCGGGGATTCTCAGCTAAGAAAAATCAATGGCGAGACACTATCGAGAGATCACCATTCCGTAAATGTGAATGCAATGCCGGGCGCGAAAATTGCGAAGATGAAGAACGTAAACATCGAAGATGACGCAAATGTTATCATTGTACACGCAGGCACTT
The DNA here is from genome assembly GCA_964019985.1 of Aurelia sp. 4 Dawson et al 2005. Taxonomy (NCBI): domain Eukaryota; kingdom Metazoa; phylum Cnidaria; class Scyphozoa; order Semaeostomeae; family Ulmaridae; genus Aurelia; species Aurelia sp. 4 Dawson et al 2005. Next base: position 3,599,981 of record OZ026511.1, on the reverse strand, counting down.
GCAACATACGAAAACAAACAAATCCAGAGAAACTAGCAGAAGAAATTGTGTCAACACTTCGTGATGTGAAAGCAAAGCTGCCAAAGGCACAGGTCGCATTCTCAAGTATCCTTAAACGAAATGATGATCTAGAGCTCAATGCAAAAGTGCTTAAAACGAATCAACTACTCGAAGAAAAACTGCTTCTTAGCGGACTGGACTTCATTAATAATGACAATATAAGGTATGGAAATATTTCATTTGATGGTCTTCATGTTAATGAGGGAGGTGTTAAGATGCTAGCATCCAATTACAGTAGATACATAAAATATTGCTAGGGACTTCAGGGAAATGCTAACTACTCCGTTAATGTAACAAAAAAACGCAGAAAAGGAGTAAAAATATCGCAGTTGAACGTAGTGTCACTTAGAAAACACATGGTAGAATTAGCTAAATTAATGCACGACCATGAGTTTGATGTTCTTGGCCTCAATGAAACCAGGCTGTCAAAAGACATACGCGACAGTGAAGTTTCAGTTGAGGGATATGACATCTATAGACACGATAGGGACACCTCAGGGGGTGGCGTAGCTATTTATGTAAAAGATACCCTTTCCCATCGAAAAAGAGAGGACATCAGGGACCCCAATTTAGAGATTATAGGGGTTGAAATAACCCCTAGGCATGCTAAGAGTTACATAGTGCTTTGTTGGTACCGTCCGCCAACTGAGGGTACAGACGTTTCCACCTTTGAGGCTTTAACGAACATTATAAAAAAGTTAGACGCAGAAGGTAAGGAAATTATTCTTGTTGGTGACACAAATTGCGATTATAAAAAACCAAAGGACTGTAACACAAGGAAGCTGAAACTTATTTATTCAGAATTTCAGTTTGAACAGCTGATCAAGGATTTTACAAGGGTAGCTGCTACAACTAGCTCTAATAATGGAGAGATTAGTACATCCAAAACAATAATTGATCATTTCTCCACGAACAGGCCAAATTTTATTTCATACTCTGGCGTCATAAAACTTGGCATGACAGATCATTACATGATCTTGGGAATCAGAAAACTTAGTGCCAGACTCCAGGTCACAAGGAAGCAATTTAAGACCGAATTTCGCAGCATGAGAAATTATGATAGGGAAGCTTTTCTGTTCGACCTGCAAAGCGTTGATTGGGAAATGGCTACATCCACCGCCTGGGATGACCCTAATGTAATGGCAAATAATTTCTACGATCTTTTCCACTCGATCTTAGATGTGCATGCACCGTTAAAGACACGGAAAGGAATAGCGAGGCATGCACCTTCTCCCTGGATAACTCCCCGTATCAAGAACTTGATACGCGAGAGAGACCGGGCTAAGAAGAGAGCTGAAAAAGACCGTTCAGTATGGCCTGAGTACAAACGCCTAAGAAACAGGGTGACCGATGAACTCCGAAGAGCTGTCGAAGGCCACTACTGCAGCTTGATAGATGAGAATTCCAATAACCCCAAGGAGATGTGGAAAATGATTAACAAAGTCTTAAACAAAAATCAGAGTTCCACGACTCCCAGATCCGTTATGTACGAGGGTCAACTGGTTGAAAAGCAAAAGGAAATTGCGGAAGCATTCAATAACCACTTTACCACCATAGGCCCAAAACTTGCGGAAAAAATCGAAACTAAAGAATCCGATGACCCACTAAAATACCTAATTGATGAAGGGCCTTCTACAGCCCCTCGTTTCGAATTTCATCCAGTTGATCCAAGCACTATCGAAAAAGAAATCAAAAAGTTGAAGTGCTCCAAATCTGCAGGATATGATAAAGTTTCTGTAAAATTAGTAAGAGATGCAGCAGGAATTTTATGTAGGCCTCTAGCTGCCATATTCAACTCTTCATTTGAAATGGGTATTTTTCCTGACATGTGGAAAATAGCAAGAGTGACCTCTATTTTCAAGTCTGGTTCGAAGAACGACATGGGCAATTACAGGCCTATATCCGTGCTATCTGTTTTCTCGAGGTTGCTAGAAAAACTAGGGCATGATCAAGTTTCAAATTACTTGAAGATGCATAAGAAATTTTCAAAATGTCAACACGCATTTTTAAAGATGCATAGCAGTTTAACGTCACTACTTAACGTAACAGATGCGTGGTTTTCTAACATTGACAAACGCAAAATTAACATAAGCGTATTTCTAGACCTCAAAAAGGCTTTCGATACGGTGGACCACGGTATTCTCCTCTCAAAGCTTACTAAGTACGGCGTTGTAGGGACACCTCTTCGGTGGTTCACATCGTACTTGACGAATAGAAAACAATACTGTCAGGTGAATGGCCACAAATCTAGCCTAAAAACTGTTCACTGCGGTATTCCTCAGGGTTCGTGCTTGGGGCCTCTCCTCCTCGTTCTGTATGTCAATGACTTTGAGCAGTGCCTCAATAAATGCACCACAAACATGTATGCGGATGACACCAGCGTAACTTGCTCTGCTGAAGATATTGACGAACTCTGCAATGATCTAAGAACTGAGGTTGACAATATTGCAGAATGGTTACGGCAGAATAAGCTCAGTCTGAACACTGATAAAACAGAATACATGGTTGTTGGTCACAAAAGACAAACTAACCGTATCCAAGGTCCACTAGAGGTAAAAATAAATGGAGGACCAATCAAACGGGTCAAAAAAATCAAATACCTTGGAATTACAGTGGACGAAAACCTTACATGGAACGAGCAATATAAAAACCTCAAAGGTAAAATTAAAAATGCTCTCTCGTCCCTGCGGAAATTAAAGAACATACTACCGCAATCAAAATTGGATCAGGTGTACAAGGCACTGCTTGAGAGTCATCTGAGATACAGTGATGAACTATGGGGCAGTTTGTCAAACACAAAGCTTGATCATCTTCAGCGTCTGCAAACTAGAGCACGAACGCTAATAGAAGGCTCTAGATTAAAGGATGGGTGGAGATGCAATTGGCTTTCAGTCCAAAACTTGATAAAATTTGACAGGGCCGTGATGATCTATAAAATAATGAATGGCCTCTGCCCAGACAACTTAAGAGGGAGACTTGTTACCAGATCTCAAATATCTAGTTATCAAACAAGAAATCAGTTAGATTTTGACACTCCAAGGCAGAACCTAGAATTCTCCAAAAACAGTTTTTTCTATTCTGGTGCAAAGACGTGGAATGAAATCCCATTAGAAATCAGAGCAAGTTCCACTATCACCCTATTCAAAAGGAAACTGAAGGAATTCCTACAAAATTAGCATCCTTCCCGAAGCACGATCCCTAGGAAGACCAGCAAAGTTGTAAGATTTTATATATATATGTAAATAGACATTTGTATAGTTTCTCTTTTCTTTTTTAGCTGATAGGGTTTTGTGTTAAAATATGATAAAATGAAAATGAAATAAATCGATGCGATTTCTCTTCACCGTGATGCCATATCAAGAAAATATCATCGATATACCTGCACCATAACCAAGGTCTATCCTGAGCTTGAGACAATAATTCTTCTTCTAATCCCGCCATGAAAAGAGTCCCATGAGATGGAGCGCATTTTGTACCTATGGCTGTACCCCTCAACTGATGATAAAATTCACCATCAAACTCGAAAAAATTGTTCTTAAGAACAACGCACGCCAGTTCTATTAGAGAATCAACGGAAATACTTTTATCTTCTCGATGTTCAAGAGCTGCCTCCAAAGCTTCCAACCCTTCCTCATGTGAAATACTAGGATACAACCCTACAACGTCTATAGTACAGAGAAAAGCGTCATTGGGAATTTCTCCTAGTTCTAAGATTTTGTGGAGAAAGTAGTTAGTGTCTTTAATGTACGAAGTAACGTTTTTAGCCAATGGTTGTAACTGATGACCAAGAAATTCCAAAATATTCTCGGTATAAAATCCGCAATTTGAAATAACCCGTCTCCCAGGGACGCTATTTAATCTATTATGAATCTTTGGAAGCAGATAAAACCGCCCCAATTTTGGGTTATTGACCATAAGGTAATCAAGAGTAGAATCGACAATATCCCCTCGATCTTTAATCGCTCCTAACGCTTCGGAAATGATCTGCTGAAGTCTGTCCGATGGATCCTCATCAAGTTTCCTATATACATCAGAATCCCCCAATTGCCTTGTGCCTCCCTAATATAGTCCCCCTATCCCTGACCCTTTGTCTGCTTCCATAATGAAGAGGGATCGGTCAGACTTCAGAGTCTTAATTGCTAAATACTCTTCTCTACTGATGTTCCTACAGTTCTGCCCATCTGCCGATATTTTCATAATTTCTTCCTCTAATCTACTTACGTAAAGTTCAATGGCAGCATCTTTATTACGTGGATTGGACTTACTTCTCAGCCTAAACGCAGGAGATTCTGAGAAATCTTCTGACTCCCTAAAATGCCATTTAAATCTTAGGCGTCTTCCGAAACTTTCCAAATCTATTTATATTTGTGAATAATTTAACTCTTTTGGTGTAACCACAAACTTTAAACCCTTCGATAAAACAGAAATTTCAGCTTCACTTAAGACCCTATTTGACAAATTAATAACCTGGTGACCAACAAACCTCCCAGTAAATCGATCATTATTTTCAGTTGTCACACTGTTTGGCAGTTCAACTGCACCGACTACGTCCAGCGCCTCGGTTCTAGAAGTATGTCCATTTATTGCTTTTCCAAAAGTTCTTATTGGTGTACTGGTGTATGTGATTACCTCTTCTTCCCCCATGAGTAGCATTCTATTGATTTCCATTAGGTCCAGCTCTTCCGGCTGTGTGTTATGAGCATTCTCACCATGTTCTACCATTGCCGGTGTTCTAATAATTTCTTCAACGTTCTCAGTGTCCGATACTGGTTCGCCCTCATTTGTGTCATAAAATAAATCTCTGAACGATTCAATGTCTGCCAGGAAATTAAAATCCTTCCGAAAATCACGTTCCAAATTGACGTCGTAGATTCCACCAGCTAAAATTCTCATCTTTTCATGTCTAATCATCATAGTACTGCTTCCAACCAACAGAACATTATTGTGAATCACTGCAACGGTTTCAGTTATGAAATCTACATCTGTAACTTGTGATAGCAACGACATCATCATATTCCAGAAGTCCATTTGTAAATTCCGTTCTGTCATCTTGTACTCTTCTAATAATGTTTGAACTAAATTACGCTCCGCGTTGTGCAAGATTTTACTCCATCTTTTCCAAAAAACTTTCAAAAGTATTTCTTATATGTGCAGATTTCTTTAGCCTAAGTCCTTTCGGAGCAACGTTTATCACGCAAGAAACTTTTAAAAACAGCCAATGATTGAAATACCATGTTATTCTTTGTGCGAGGTCGATAAGTTTCTTTCGTAGTAAGACTTGGTTGGCCTCTTCCATCTGCCCTCTCAATTGGAAAACATAAATATAATAAACGAAACTACCATCACAAATTAACAGAAAAAAAATGAAAGAAAACATGAACTTTCCAAAGTAACAACCGAGAATTTATACTGTACATAAAAAACAACCTTAGTTAAAACAAAGTTACAATTGCATTTTATAAAAAAATCCCATCGTAAAAATGACTGCTATTGAAATTAAAACCAAGTGGGAATGAAAGATGGCGTTTGAGTTCAAAGTGCTTGAAGCCTGGTTCACACCAGGTCCCCCGGGTCCCTTGGGTCGTTTGGTTGCTCGAAGGGACTCAGGGGACAAAGACTCAGAGTTTGGGTCCTTTGTCTTTCGGTCTTTCTGGGCGGCCTTGGCGGCCCGGGGTACCTGGTGTGAACCAGGCTTATTATTTATCATTATTGTTAATCGTTGGAGTACATTAAAACATAGCTAAAAGTAATAAGCTAATTAATTCCAACGTTAAAATACAAAATACAAATATTACATAAGAAAAACAGTGGCTAAAATATTTACAAGTAATCAAAGTTTATACAGCATAAAATCAATGTCTAGAAATATGTAATATAAAAGGCCCAAGTTCGGAATAAAGACGAGGCATAACTTGCATGGACAGTTTTCTCCGTTCCATCTTTGTATCTTTCTTTTAAACTGGCAAAGGGATTGTGAATTTCGTATCGTTGGTGGTAACATTTGCCATAGCTGTGGTCTTTTGAATCGGACGCTTTCTGTCCCGTTATTCACAGATCTCACTCTTGGTTGAAAAAATTCGTTATCGTTACCCAAATTGTAGTAAGTTGTATTATCACAGAAGATTTCCTGCATAAATTAAGGATTCAGACCATTTCTGGTTTTGTACATCTCAGTCATAAGTATTTGCAAATTCTTTGTATGAATAGTAACTGCACTGTCCTTCTTATTTCCACTATCTTCATATGCATTTGTGGAATCCGTCTGGAAACTCTCAATAACAAAATCCTTTCGTCGAATCTCATTTCTTAATGACTCGTTTTCCTCTTTTAAAGAGAGATTTCCTCCTTCAGTTCCAGATCCTTACTACTATTAATGCTGTTCCTTGTGAGTTCATCTTTCTCCTCGACTGCTTTCCTCAATGATTCCACTTGTTGCTTTGATGCTAGAAATTCTGATAATGGAGTGTACTTGACAGCTTCAGCTGCAATAATGTCATTTTATTATCATTCGTATTCTCTTTTCTTGGTAAGTCAGGCCATTCAGATATATCCAGCACAAAGTAGGAGTCCTCGCCATCTTCTCCTCGGTTTTCAATCCTTTTTCTTTGCACGAGTGCATCGTCAACTTCACTTGGTGTACAAGTAAATTCTTTTTTCCAAGTTTTGTGTAATCGTGCTGCAATAAGGCTTCTTCCTATCCTTTGCTCCTATTTCGTTGATTGCAGTTATGACTTCAGTGTCCATATCCCATAATTTTCTTTCCTTTGCCATTTCGACAAATTTGGCCTAACCTTCGGTTTGCCTTTCATGTGCTGCAGAAGTTCGCATTCAAATTGGCCATAGTATCCAGTCAATTCCAATGAAAGCTCTTGATTTGTCGAAGAATAAGTAAATAAAAATGCAATCACGTAAAGTAAATAAATAAATTTTATTTAAACGAACGTAATGGATAAAATCAGACTGACTTCGGAGCAACTCAAAAACATGTCTGCTCTCTACTCGTGACAACAACCACTCAAGAGTTTTAAGACATCGATTTTCAAACAAATACGAAAGAGTTTCAATCCCATGGCAAATAATGTACACAGGATATCTCACACCCATGAGAGATTGCATTTCCTACATTACTCTGTGAGAGAAGTCATTGATCACTGTTTGGGCCATTTTTCATCATTTTGAAACCATGAAATTTTTGCAAAGTTGAATTTACCTATATTTGTAGTTCTGGTAGGACAGCGAGAAAAATCACAAAAATACTTTGATCTTTCGGCTTTTAACTAGAATTTGAATTATTCAAATCCATGAAGTAGTCTTGGTGTTACGAATTTTCAAAAGTGGGAACTTTTTTCTGGTTCACCCGGTATTGTTATCATATATTTTTTTGAATCTAGTGACTACATATTCTCTGTACTCATCGCATTAATTTTCTTCGTCGATACCTTATGCTAAATGTAAAAATCCCAAAGAAATTCATGCTTATTTTCGGTCAACGTTGAAACTGATTACAAGATCGCGCTGGCTGAAAAATATCGTCTGAAAACCATATGCAACTTAGAAATTAAAAATGGCGACTTAAGAAGCAAACCTTTTTGATGATAATAACCCATTTTAGAGTTTGAGGAACAAGGTACACGGGAAACGCTGGAAAAGTTCTCGTTGCAGACCACAAAAAAAATCTTGTCAGCAAATGTTAATGCTATCTTTGTCTGGATGCTCATCAAATTGGTACCAGCCTTGGGCGAAGCCAGACAGAATGCATTGAAGTGTCAATCTCAGGACTGTGAGAGTGAGGCATTCTATGGACCAACCAAGAAAAAGCCTTTATCCTATACAAAAACAAATGAGTTTGAGTTAATAGATCGAATTGTGAACTTGGACTTGGGGCTAGTGTCCCCAAAGTCATGGATATAAATTGCTAGTCGGCTTGATTCTGGTAAACCACATTGGACCCACTTAAATCTTAATGTGCTTGTCAAATAATGAAACGATTTCTCTCTTTATTTGGAATTTAAACCTTCCCTATTACAACCGTGCAATGAAAACCAAAAATTATGCAGTAGAACCACTTAGAAATGCAATATACACTCCAATAACGGAATATCACAGAAAATAGAACACATAGGCCTAAGTGACATGATTTTTTCATATCAGCTAGAAACTTTTACCTTTATGAACGTGAAGGAATCCTTTGGCAGAAATCTTCATCAATACCGAAAGATTGATGGGAAATGAGTTCTAAGACTCTTTTTCCTCAAACAAAAACAAGACGTAACAATTTTGATAAAGTTCAAACTGCAATTTCTCTGCGCTCGTTGGTCCGATTTACATACGGATTTGCTTTGAATAGCTTAAGGTAAGTCTGCTTTCCGCTCAAGTGAGCAGCGAGTTGACGTTTTACAGAACAACTCTCTCAGAAAACAGTTGATATCTCCAATACTATTTCGGTCGATCGAAAAGCGGTAAAAAAGACACTGTTCTACATTGTCTTGGCTGGTTGACTTTGCAAAGCATTTTTCGAAACTTTTTGCTGACTTCAGAAAAGTAGATTTACTCCAAAACTAAAACGAAAATTTAACAAATGCATCACATATCACAAATTACAAATGCACCACATACAGTTGATATAGCCTGTAAGTCACCGTCGAATTCATCTTGAGAATTGAAGAGTGCAATGAGAGGAGCCAGTGGTTTGTGAGCAGAAAGAATTGAAATCATTGACCAAAATTCCGACTTGAAAAATTGTATTTTCCCCTCCGAGGAACCAAATTGTTCCACCTTCAAACACAAGTCAGAAATGGTCGAGGTTCCTCCCACGTGAAGAGCTGCTTTTGCGCCGTTTTACAAGGATGTCAGTTTCATATTCGTCATAAATCATTTTGAAGACAAGAATAGCAAGTGTTGAGAGTTGATGCTGTAAAGAGAAGGAACTTGTGATTGCCTTACTTCATAATTCTTGGTCTGCATACAATAAACAAATAGCGTGCAGACTGATAAGCATTCGTGGCAACTCTGGGTAAGTTTTAACTTGCATTCTTCGTAAAACAAACCACAAACTTTGACTTCATCCCTCGACCAAACTAGGCCAGCATGAGAAAGGATTTTTGAAATCGACGACGTGCTGTCCTTGAATGTCGAGTTTACTGTTTATCTGCGAAATACCCGCTTCTTCCCATGTTTTTAGCCTATTTTTAGACCGTAAACATGCTTGCATCAATTTTAAACTGGCGTGCTTTCACGAATATTTGCAATATCAGAAGAGTGAGAGAGGAAAATGTGCTCTCGGGTTTGCTAACAGGTGCGAGGAAAAAGATTTTGAAAATTTTGCAACAGATTTTACGCCGGACACTTTTAGAGGGAAGAGGTAAACACAGGCCAAAACAGGCATTACCCGTCATGTGACCACAATTTCTCGGACGGCATTGGCTATCAAGGTGTGAAAAATTTTACGGTGTGTCTGCGCGTCAGCCAACCAAAGAAATGAAGCCTTTGCTTTCGGTTGATGTCAATACAGAGGAAGATGCATAAAATGAATATTACTTACAGCTCCAGAAGAATGTTTTGACCAGATGAAGAAATTTAAGACGAAGCACATGCCGAATACAATACCAGGGAACAATATCGAAGTCTATGGGAAATTATGAAAGTTGATCAAAGACAAACAAATATGTATCAGGTGAGTCAAAAAGAGCTTGGTATGTTTGATTGGCGATTGGGCAAATAGTTGTGATTGAATTATGTTAATCAAAATTTCAATGTGTAGCATGGGGAGAACATTCAAATTCATGCAATCGCAATGACAGAATTTCTTCACAGCCTCCGTCTCAAAGAAACGCTAAATTGAGACAAAATTCTCGATCAACTAATTGCTGTCTTCCTCACTCAGACAACTTGAAATTGAAGAGAAGCTGGCCCAACATATGTAACAAAAGTTGACAAAAGCCCTTTATTGCTCTGTTGGCAGAACAAGATCCGAAGATCGATGTCTGTCTTGAAACCGCTCCATACCTGTCCCAGGAATAATTCGGGTACTGGTTCGCGCCTGTGGAATTTTGGACAACTTCAGTTACCGTCCCATGAAAGCCGTTTTTTTGATGACAATTGAAATCAGACAAATAGAAATTCCACAAAAAAGGGGAAGATTTGCCGTTCACAAACAATTTCGCCTCACTCCTGCATTTGCCTTGCAGCGGAGAGGCTCGTTTAGAGAAAGACCTGAGGCCATTTGCAAACATCGGCATTGGAATATTGGCATCGATATTGCACCTGTGCGACAAGGCATGCCAAACTGATCAGGGAGTTGTATTGTGCCATCAATTAACTTCCTGCGAGTAAACTGTAAAGCTCAAGGCACAGAAATTTTCATGAAAAAGTTGCTTATTCATCGGTTAAAACAACGGTTGTGATTTAGACTACAAACTAAAATAACATTAAATTGTTGCATTCATGGCGAGGAAAGACACGAGGTCACCGAGCCCCACCATAAACTTGACTAAAAATTTGACAAAGTCAACAAAGTCAACCCGTCAGTTCATTGAGGACAAACCAAGCTGGACTGGTAAGGACAGCCAAGGGAAGCTAAAGGTCTGATGTGTAAGACATGAATGAAAAGCTTCTCGGATAAGGAAGCATAATTATGCACAAATAGTTAGTAAACCATAGCCAAAGTCCCCCTGACATGGCATGGAGGAATTGAAGAGGACAGTTTGAGGAAAGCATGCGCACTGTCCTACTCCAGCTATGCTTTTCTGCATATATTTGTTGTTGAAACTCTTCGTAGGAGATTCAATTTTCGATGAGATCGCCAAAATGTTAGAAACCTCTGTTGACTCATAACTGCTAAGGAACCCAAGGGCATTTAAATCATTCGAAGAAACGTGCAAAGTTTCTTCAAAATAAAGCGATTTTTACAGACCTTTGGAAAAGAGGATTTTTGGGAAAGGTGTACAAGATTTTTGGGAGTGAGATGTATCTTAGACAAATTATTCTAAGAAAATTGTTATTTCAGTCAAGGGAACTTATAAAACCATCTCTCTGCATTTTCACATTGTTTCACACAAGAGACATCGTGTAAACATCAAGGAATCCTTACGAAATTTGACCATTCAAATAATAAGAATTTTTAGAACAATGCAGAAAGATCATGCACTTCAAGTCAGGTCATCCTAGGCTGTCTTCACGTGTCCACTTCATTTTGTCCCAGCCATGACATGGTTTGTTGATTTTGCTTACAATGCTGAAGGCTGATACCTTTAGGAAAGAGAAATATTTGGGCTGGGTTGATTGACTGCTCTAAACAAAAGTAACTGGCAGTACAAACAAATATATTGATTAAAGCTCAGTTTCCCCTGATCAGTTTTCCATGCCTTGTCGCACAGGTACAATATCGATGCCAGTTCCATTACCAATGCCAATTACAATGTCGATGCCAGCATTTTAATGCCGGTGTTTACAAATGGCGAGACCTGAGGTTGGTGTGTTAACCTTAACCTGACCTGAGCGTTTGGAAACAACATTCAATACCTGGGGGCGGATTCCGTCCTCTGTTTATCTGTTGCTGTTTGAGATATGGCAACCTAATTTGGTATGAAAGTTGTTCATTATATAAACAATCAATTCTTAAATAACAATTTCATTAGCGATGTTGTTGTTGTTGCTATGGCAGGATTATCACTATGATGTCATATGATGTCATGAAAATGAAAGTGTGTTAAGAGTTCGTGAAACTCTACTTTTAGTAAGGAAATGAAATATGAAGATCAATGTCCAGTCGCTAAGGGTGAATATCGTAACAGAGTGGAACAAAGCGCATAAAACTTTCCAAGGTGATACCTAGGGGAAAAGAGAACACTTCCAGAAGGGATGCCGCTTCCTATCGATTCCAGGGGCTAACCTACAGACAAAACTCTTATGACATCACACGAAGAGAAAAGTTCAGACAGTGAAATATCTTGGAATAAGGGTCGATGAAAACTTAAGTTGGAACGAACAATATGAAAGCCTTAAATGCAAAGTAAAATGTGGACTATCCTCTATTCGCAAACTTAAAGATATTTTACCCCAATCTAAGTTAGAGCAAGTCTACAAAGCCCTGGTTGAAAGCCACCTGCGATGAACTATGGGGCAGTTTGTCTGATACCAAATTAAATCATTTGCAGCGTCTCCAAGACAGAGCTCGCACATTGATTGAAAACTCCAATGTAAAGGACGGATGGACGTGCAATTGGCTCTCTGTCTCTAACCTTATCAAATATGACAAGGCTGTTATGGCATATAAGATAATGAATAATTTTTGTCCGAACAGCCTTCAAGGACAATTCACCATGAGATCTCAAATATCTGCATACGCAACGAGAAACTGCCAAGGTATTGATATCCGAAAACGAAACCTAGAATTTTCAAAAAAGATTCTTCTTTACTCTGGTGCTAAACTGTGGAATGATATACCTCTTGATATAAGGAATAGCCCCACATTTCTCACATTTAAAAAGAAACTGAAGGACTACTTGCTACACTAGCATTTAACCCAAAGCACGATCCCTAGGAAGAGCAGCACTTACCACGGTTACATTCCATATTATTCTTTGTAGATATAATATAGTACATTTTTTTTTCTTTTTTACTATTGTTATTTTACAAACTATTATCTTGTTGTTGTATTAACTGATAGGGATTTGTGGGTAAATATGATAAATGAAATGAAATGAATGAAGACTTCCAGAAACCTTTTTGGGGATATTGTAAGTCTGATTCCGACAATGTAGATGGTTTCTATTAATCATTTATCCTTGTAAATGAACTATCTGTGAATCTTTTTCAGCTTTTAACAAAATAAACTTCAAATTTCTCAAAACCGGGGGTCAACACATAATTTGTTTCGCTAAATTTGAGGTGTAACGAGCGTAAGGAGCGTAAAACACCTCTAAATATACATGTCTCAAATGTAGAACGTAAGTACCTTTTCCAAACAATGAGACATGCTCAGGCTAAGGTTTCTAGTGACACCAAGTAAAATAGTCCACAACATTATATTTTCTACAGGCAAAACTAATCTAAGAGTCAAGTCAGTCTAGTCACCCAACATTTGCATGATATCGATATGGAGCTGGCGAACTGTATGTTGTTGCCACAAGTCGGTAAACAGTACAAGGTACCTAATAAAGACTGCTTGATCACTATGGATGAGATTTCCACAAAGATCTCCATTTCCATTTTCAGTTTTCAAGACAGAAGCTCACGAAGATCTCAAAGTGTGCAAAAGTGGTGATTAATTCGAAGGGTGAATATAATTCAGGTAGTCGCCTCTACTTCCCCAGCTGCTTTCAAACAGGAGATACAGACAAATAATTTGCACAGGAATCATCATCCCTTAGCATCCCTCTCTTTTTGAGCAAAGAAGGCTCCTTCTGCCAACGAAGAAATCAGTTTCACTGCAGGTATTCCGGATCACAGATGTATCATAGAGCTATGCATGTGATGCTATAAAGTTGTTGAATGTTGATGGCAAAGTGGTGGGTACATTTAATTCAAGTCAACGGTCATTCTACTTTTAATGAATACGAAGGGGAGATATTTATACCATGGTTAAAGAAACAGATTCAAAACTGCCCAGAGAACAGAAATAGTATGGGATGTCTATAAACCAGGCAGTATCCAAGAATCTAAAATCCGAAGAAACTAGGAGGAGGCAGCCTGCGTGCAGATTCTACTGATCGCTCTTCAGAGAGGTTTTCTCCCTGTAGAGTCTGCACATCAGCGACCAAATTCTTGTTCTCAGTTCAAGAGAACCACGGAACCTTTGCTGATTTGCTTACGCATATCCCTTTCTTTCTGTAGCGTCTCCGTCCTTGTTCGAGTCTGCATTTATTTAATTCGCGCTTCGATGGACAAAGTTGGCCAAAGAAACCTTGTGGATGTTATGCCTTCCCTTTCTATGGGCCGCTCTACTGAATCCAATTCACTGACTTGGTTTCTCAAGCGAGGGAACAGTGCGCGGATCAGAACGAGGATTTGCTTGTCGATGCACAAAACCTGAAAAGAATCAGTAGCGTCTGCATGCAAGCTAGGAAGAGGCAATTTCTTCAAGCAAGAACTGTTGAGACGACGCTCTTCTAAACTGTTGGAAAGGCTCTTTCCATATTTCTTAACTGTGCAAATAGTCCTTCCGACTGTCTTCTTCACAATTGCCTTTTTGATTTTACAAGTTTTGCGTTCGTTTCAATGTCCATCGAATCCCTACGCACGCTTTGCCAAGAGAAATACAGACAGACAACCACAGAAGTGTCACAAATTAGAAAATGGTCTCTTTTTGACTTCAAACAAAATTAGAGTACATGCCAACACTGTGGAAAAGGATAAATATAAGTTAATTGCGAAAAAATCTTACGTATGCATTTGCAATACCAATATTGTATTTTAAGATCACTGATTCTAAATTTCAAGACCCCGTGTCAAGAACAGTGGTTTTGAAAATGGAAACGTAGTTTAGAAATCTACAAATTGGATACAAGACCACACTAAAATAGGCACTGGCCGGAAAGCATGATAAGGAAGCGCTAAGGACATTCTCATAGACCTAAGAAACAAAGAAAGACGTTTGGCCTGCGTTCAACGAAACGAATGGATCGCCAGCACAGTATGCTCCTTAGAAAAAACTGGTTAAGGATGAACAAAAAGTGTTTCAGTGTTTTAGTAAAAGTGATGCTAGACTGAGATCACGAGGAAGCAGACAAGAGCATATGTATTGATGTCCCACCAGATGGGAAACAGCAGCCAGAAATGCCTCATTCGAACTGCGGCTGCATTGTTGTATGCTTCAAACTCCTCGATGCACACGTAAGGAATTGATTGTCGCCTTTGGTACGGGCAAGAACTTCAACCATGACAGCATCAATAACCTCTGTCACAAATTAGAGAGGACAAAATGCGAAACATTGCCCTTTTTCATACATTTTCAGGATACAAAATTGATTTGATGTGATTTGATTTAATTTTCTTTATACAGGGTTTAGTTACAGTTTAAAATAAAACTGAATTCCAAACTGCCCTCTTAAAATAAATAAAACGTAACATTTCTAATCATAACAAATTTACAAGCAAGAAAAAGGGAGAAAAGGAAAAAACTATGTATTAACGAGTTAAGCGAAAAGATCACTTGCTGTCTTTATAAGCAGATTTGAATCGACTCAAGGTGTGTGCTTTCTTGATTTCAGCGCTAAGGCTGCTCCATAATTGTGCCCCTCTGCAAGCGAAGCACCGTTGGCCACTGCAAGTTTTAAGGCAAGGTAGCTTGAGGTCTGTATTAGTATTACGAAGCTCTCTAATACTAATATCTGACAACCTATCGAACAGAGCTGTTAGGTAATTGGGAGCCTCCTTGTTTCAAACACAAACACAATCACAGTTCGATAGTGAAGGGACAAAGGAAGCGTGGCAACTATGGCAGTTGTTCACCCATGTCACCAAACCCTTTCTGCATAACGCACCATTTGATTTAATCAATTTAATCAATTTTGATTTAATTGATTTAATCAATTTAATCAATTTAATCAATTTTCTAGGGTCAATGGTGTTGACTCGTCAATCGAGGAAATAAATGTTGGTGTGCCGCAAGGCTCATGCCTTGGACCTCTTTTATTCCTCATTTACATCAATGACCTCCCACGAGCTGTCCGAAATTCAAATGTGTCCATGTATGCTGATGACACGAGCCTTTGCCATCAATCCAGAGATATCAATCAGCTAAATGAGGCCATCAATGACGATCTTACGCAGGTTGAAAAATGGCTAAAAGGCAACAAACTTTCACTTAATGTGATGAAAACTCATTCCATGCTTATTTCCACAAAACCAAAGCATAAAGCTCTGAAAAATAAGAGCGAATCTTTGAAGTTGAATATTCGGGATAATGAGCTTGAAGTTGTTCAAAAAACCAAATATCTTGGTTTGCAGATAGACAACTCCTTGGATTGGAAGGAACACGTTAAGACAGTTTCGTCCAAGGTCTCAAGAGCGATTGGTTATTTGAAGCATGCAAAATCCTTTCTGCCAGAAGAAACTCTTAGGACCATGTACACAGGTATCGTGGAGCCACACTTCCGCTACTGTTGTTCAGTCTGGGGTTGTTGTGGTGTAACTGAGATCAACCAGCTGCAAAAATTACAAAACCGTGCTGCCCGTATTGTGACTGGCAGCAGCTTTGATACCCCGGGCCAGCCACTTATCAAAAGGCTTGGCTGGAAGACCATAGATGAACTAATTGCTAGTGAGTCTAATATCATGGTCTTCAAATCTCTTCATGAGCTGGCTCCACAATACATGTGTAATCTTTTCACAAAAACATCCCAGCTGACCTCTAGGAATCTTAGGAATACGGCAACTGACCTAAGGTTACCAAAGAAAAACTCAAAAAATGGACAGAAATGTTTTTCGTTTCGAGGTGCCAAGTCTTGGAATGGCCTCTCAGCTGAAAGTAAGCTAGCATCCTCCCTCAATAGTTTTAAACAATGTATATAGGGAAAGCTAGCTTTTAAAACTGTGTTTGCCATATGGATTTTCTTTTATTGTAAATATTTATTTTAGATCATAGGGTTTTCATTATTGTATTAGAAATTGAATTGTATTAGTTTAGGTTATAATAGTATTTAATTTTGTAAGTTTTGTAATGGAGGGCCCCTTGAAAATCAGCATTGCTGAAGGGTTACCCTCCTTAAATATGTGAAAATAAATAAATAAATAATAAATAATAAATAATAAATAAATCAACCGGAATCTCAAACATTCAGGTTACTGGAGGAATTTACCTCTGTACTCATAAGAACCAACCAGGTCAACCGTGAATGGGTTCAGACAGGATTTGTTATCAGAGAAGGTACCTTCAATGGAAATTCGTCCACCAATTCAGGTGCGTATGTGTAGCAACTGACATCGATCAACGAAAACGATGCATGGTCGAAGAGGAATGACAGAAATGTCCAGCTTTCATGCTGTCCTCCCATGAAAACAAACTGAAAGTCATAGAATCAGGAAGAAGGGGGGGGGATACCTTGGGTTACTGGTTTAAATTCATGATACGCCCCTTTATAGAGGCTAAGCAGTTTATAGAAAGTGAGACACGGCAACTATCAATACAGCCAATTTTAACTATGATACGACTTATGCAAATCGAATGATAGTAACGAGCAAAGTCTCTATCCATTGACTCAGATGCAAGATGTTACTAAAGAACACTTTAATCTGTGCGGCTGTTTTCAATGGTTGTTTTTCTGAAATGAAACTGTTATTTTCAGTTATATCAACCTCTGATTATTCTCTACAAACATGGCCATCAAGCTGGTGTGAAACTGACACGGGCCATCAAACGTTCAGTCATGTTTGAAAATTTCTTGAAGTGGTCTGCATTTCATCTTTAAACATAGCAGACTTTTTTGGTCATAGCTACCCAGAGGCAAGCAAAGCATACAAAGAGCTGATCAGATGTGGTTGTAGGACCCCTTCCTGTTTGCCTGCAAAGATGTAAATGTTGACTTGCGGGGTTGTCACGTACAAGTTTATGTTGATGTAATGCAACATATGAAAATTCCGATCACTAAGCCAACTATCGTCGACTGTTCGTTTAGTCTTTCTTGTGGAAAATGATGCTGCGCGCTTTTTATTACTTGATGGCACTAGACAACTTAGTTTGAGCATGTTTTAATGCTTGGAAGAGTTCCTACTTTCTCAGTTTGAGACATCTAGCTTTAGCGTTGAGCTTTACGCTCGTTAAGCTGCAAATTTAGTGAGCTAAGTGATGTGTTGACCCCCGGTTTTGAGAAATTTTAAATTAATTTGGTTGAAGCGCTGACAAAGACTCACAAACGTTTGATGTACAAGAATTAATGATTAGTATAAACTCTCTAAACTGATGGAATCAGACTTAAAGTACGGTTTCCTGGAATTTTCATGTGACGTCATCAGATTTTTGTTGGTAGGTTACCCCCGGAATCGATAGGAAGCGGTACCCCTTCTGGGAATGCTCTCCATACCTCTAGGTATTACCTTGGAAAGTTTGGTGCTTTGTTCCACTCTGTCACTATCTCACCAAAAATTTGAGTTAAGCGACTGGGCGGGGTGATGAAAATACCCTGTGCGATGCTGGGAAGGGGCACCAAAATTTCCGAGAAAGCCAGTTGGGGGCTACGAAATTTTACCAAATATTTGTAAATATCTTCCACCCCCTCCCCAGCAAGAATTAACGACCCACCCCTTACCAAATATCAGAGGCATTCAGCAAACATGGCAAAGCGTACAAATGAAAATGCATGAGGGGGCGGAATCCGCTCCCAGGTCAGATAAGGTTAATTGTTAATTGTTTGTTTTAATTGAATAATTAGGAAGTAAACAGCAGCGGCCTCTCTCCCTACCATTGTAGCTTTGTACAAAATAATCAATAGACCATTTCGACAATCAAAACCGGTGACTGGGGAGAGCGGTTTGTGCTGGTAAATGGTGGATGCAGTTCTTGTAAATGGCTGCCGCGTAGCTGGGCCGTTGAAGTGAATGTAATGTAAACATTGAGTTTTGCAAGCTGAGGCGAGGATCTCTACAGCATCGGCGCTATTTTAGAATTTCAGTTTTGAAATATCATATTTGACATATGTTCAACCGTCAGATTAAAGGGTCTCTTTCATCCAACATTCCTTGGACGTGTCACCTCTTGGCTTGCCTTTGTTCGTCGCCATTTTCGTGGGCCATGAAAATGGCGGCAACAGAGGCAAACAAAGAGTCGACACGTGCAAGGCATGCTGGATGAAAGAGACCCTTTAAGAAAATTCGAATTATGCTCGAACTTTTACCTCGCGTCAACTTTAATCGAATTTAAAAAGGATATTCAAAGTTAAAACTTAAGTTGAATGCCATTCACTTGAAAATCGAAGTCAAAGTAAGTTGTCTTATTCTAAATACTTCAATTGCATCATGTATTTCGTCAAGTTATGCGAAAAGGGCTTAAACTCGACAAAAGCATTGCTGTTTTCAGCACTAAAATTAACATGCAAGGCTGTGTAGCTACATAAATGGAAAATATTTGGTAAATCTAGAATTTGTATAAGTGGGGGGCTTATTAGATAGGGGGGCTTATTTCACATTTTGACTCAGAGGGGAGGGCCTTATTAGAGAGGGGGGCTTAATAGAGAGGGGCTTAATAGAGCTTTTACGGTAGTTATGGTTACTTCTCATTTTGCGTTGTTGTGAAGGAAATTGTATATCTATAAGGATTCACATTATTTTGTTCTAGATTTCACATCCTTACCATGAAAGTCTGACGTATATCAAAGTGCCCTTCTTATGCATAAAGTGCCCATGAGGTGCCCTGCCCCTCCAAGTTTAAGCTACGGCCTTGTCTGTCCTATTAAATTTAGGCTTACATTGCAGTATGGGCTGGATTGGGACAAAGTCAAATTAGGTAAATTGTCATTTTTATATTATCATCTAAATTTTACAATATACTAACTAACGAACAAATTTCATTACAAGACGATAGTGCAAGGAGCATGATAATACATTGCAACCCTGCAACTATTACACTTAACATCATACTACGTTGTTACACTTCTCACTAATAACATACTGTTGTTACACTTAACATAAATACTACTTAACATAGATACTAATACTAATATCAATACAAATGCTACAGATACTAACATTAATACAAGGAAAAACAGGAACCACACGATGAAAAAAAAGAACCGCTACAGTGACCACTCCACACAACGAACCATCAGAGAAACCGTGAATGAAACTGGATCGTCGTTAAACAACGAGTCTGTAGAACTGAGGATTAATCTGCAAGGGCTTATGTCCCTAGAAAATGGCTGCTTAAAAACGAGGGTCAACAGAACAGAGGATCCGCTATGTGGAGAGGACACTGTACGCATGTTGAATAAACGATGGCATTGGTTCAATCAAAGCCTTCTATTGCGTGTATATACTTAACTGTTGCCTCAAGGACCATGGTATTTGACATCAGTGTCAACCTTTCATCACCATAAAGAAGGATTTCGAGAAGCACTTCATTAGAAAGGTTTGATAAGCATCAAGGTTCTAAATATAGAATTAATGGCATCGAGAAGATACTGTCTTTGCACGTCGTAGCTATGGCAGAGCAGCAAAAAGCGTTCCGTATCCTCAATTCCGTCGTTGATCGAGCACATTGGATTTACTGTGTCTTTAAAGATCTGCTTAAATTTGTGAAGATTCAACTTCTTAGACCTTCACGAAGTTTTGCTAGAATTGCCAAGCCTTTCGGGTCGTGAATGCTGTTGACTGGTGGGGGTAGGGAAAGAATGAGTGAAAAAGCTTCTTTTTAAACAGGCACAGAGTTGGCAATTGTCTTATCTCCGAGTCAAATTTATTCCATTCCGAAAGACAGTTTGGGTAAAAGCTTGCACCAAGGCTCATCGTTCTTGCACATATTTGCCCGATTATAGCTGGCCTACGAAGGCCATAGTTAGATTGCGGAAGGGGTGGAATAGGCTGCCTTGTATACTCCGGTGTTAGGTTGTTAACAATCTTGAGAAATAGAATAAGACGTCAGCTCCAACGTCTGAGATTAAGCGATTCCTTCTTAGACCGTCACGAAGTTTTGTTAGAATTGCCAAGCCTTTCGGGTCGTGAATGCTGTTGACTGGTTGAGGTAGGGGGCGAATGAGTGAAAATGCTTCTTTTTAAACAGGCCCAGAGTTGGCAATTGTCTTATCTCCGAGTCAAATTTATTCCATTCCGAAAGACAGTTTGGGTAAAAGCTTGCACCAAAGCTCATCGTTCTTGCACATATTTACCCGATTATAGCTGGCCTACGAAGGCCATAGTTAGATTGCGGAAGGGGTGGAATAGGCTGCCTTGTATACTACGGTGTTAGGTTGTTAACAATCTTGAGAAATAGAATAAGACGTCAGCTCCAATGTCTGAGATTAAGCGATTCCTTCTTAGACCGTCACGAAGTTTTGTTAGAATTGCCAAGCCTTTCGGGTCGTGAATGCTGTTGACTGGTTGGGGTAGGGGGAGAATGAGTGAAAAAGCTTCTTTTTAAACAGACCCAGAGTTGGCAATTGTCTTATCTCCGAGTCAAATTTATTCCATTCCGAAAGACAGTTTGGGTAAAAGCTTGCACCAAAGCTCATCGTTCTTGCACATATTTACCCGATTATAGCTGGCCTACGAAGGCCATAGTTAGATTGCGGAAGGGGTGGAATAGGCTGCCTTGTATACTCCGGTGTTAGGTTGTTAACAATCTTAAGAAATAGAATAAGACGTCAGCTCCAACGTCTGAGATTAAGCGATTCCTTCTTAGACCGTCACGAAGTTTTGTTAGAATTGCCAAGCCTTTCGGGTCGTGAATGCTGTTGACTGGTTGGGGTAGGGGGCGAATGAGTGAAAAAGCTTCTTTTTAAACAGACCCAGAGTTGGCAATTGTCTTATCTCCGAGTCAAATTTATTCCATTCCGAAAGACAGTTTGGGTAAAAGCTTGCACCAAAGCTCATCGTTCTTGCACATATTTACCCGATTATAGCTGGCCTACGAAGGCCATAGTTAGATTGCGGAAGGGGTGGAATAGGCTGCCTTGTATACTCCGGTGTTAGGTTGTTAACAATTTTAAAAAACAGAATAAGATGCCTGCTCCAACGTCTGAGATTAAGCGATTCCCATCCAAGCTCGTTATGCAATTTCTCCCAGGAAGTACCTTTCTATGCACCAGTTACTGCTAATGCAGCAGAGTATTGAACGGATTAAAGATTTTCTATCATATGATTCAGTTTCAGACTTTCACTGTTGTCGCACTTAGTGGCAGGAATGTGATAGATAACGTCACTGTAGTCTAGATGCGACCTTACGTATAGTTTACAAAGCTCGTTAAGGGTCTGTCGAGGTAAATATTTCGAAAGATGTTTAATCATTCCTATTCCTCGTCTAGATTTGGAGATAGCTGACTTGATATGACTATTGAAAGATAACTTCCTATCAAGTACTAGAACTAGGTGTTTGTGTTGATCAAACTTTAAGGCTGGCGTATCATTGAATAGGATAGGTGGATGGTCAATCGGTTTCCTTTTTCTTGAAAATGTTATTTCAACCGCTTGTTTGGTTGGGTCTGGATTGAAAAACATTTTCCATTTGCTTGCCCATTGTCTAATGAGATTCAAATCATGGTTCAAATCACTCGTGGCAGACACAGGGTCACGAAAAACTGCGAAAAGCGATGTATCATTTGCAAAAAGTTTGACGTTACATATCAGATTATCTGTTAGATCGTTAACATATACTAAAAAGAAAAGAGGCCCTAATGCAGAGCCTTGGGGAGCAATAGCAGAGACTTTTCCCTAATCAGATGTTTTGCCAATCAACATCGTACGTTGTTTTCTGTCGGCAAGAAAATTTTGAATCAAAGATAGTAATTGACAAACGATACCACAGTGACGTAATATAAAAATAAGACTTTCGTGCCACACTCTGCCAAATGCTTCAGACATATCAATATACACTGATCTTACGTCGAGTGCTGGATTGCAGTCAAAGCTTTAGATATGGTATGTGCTATTGATGATAACTGATTAAAATTCTTTCCATTTACGGAAAGTTACTTGTGTAGTGCCAAGATTCTGTGGTAGGGAATTCAGCTGAAACAATCGTTCTTCAGAATGAACGCATCATTAGCCAGTCATTCATGATGCTTATTTTGCATAAAGTCAACTCTGGGGCATGATGTAACCATGATGTTAGCGTTCAGTAGAAGGACCCCTTCAATACAGCGACAGATACAAACATCGCAGTTTAAATTGCAGAATCTCCGCAAACAATGGCCACATTAACTGGGGGAAGATACGCGACCGTACTGAAGCAAAACGTCTTCATGCATACGATTCTGCATGGGGGTTGATGTGCATGGGGATCGAAACTGCTCTTCGGGCGATTCTTATTCATACGAAGGGCATTTGGTCTTCGAAAGGGGACAGCTTTGGGGGTAACACTCATACCCTTCTGATTTGCAGCTAAAACAGCATCAACGATCAGTTGGGGATATGAACATTTCATTTTTCATTTCATTTAATCTTATTTAGGCACAATATCCATTCAGCTAAATACGATACCAAAAGAAAATAAATTACAATTTAAAGTTTACAATATATGTTTATAAGCTCAAAATATGTTTCACCCGCTCCCTACCCCCATGTACTGATCTTCCATGGATTAGTGCAAACCTATTTTCTATCAGCTCAAAAGGTGAGATTTCAGATCTTTTTTGAATCGTACAACGGATTAAGTGTCTCTGATGAGCTGTGGGATACTATTCCAGGCTTTTGGACCAGTGTACAAAAAACTTCTTTTCATATGTTCGATATTCAGTTTTAGCACGTGGAGATCCTCCATGTTCCTTATGTATTAATTTTTTTTACGGATTGATTTTCATACACACTTATGCTTGCTTAGCCCAGGATGGACTTTGTAATCATCCAAAAGGATCTTAGAATTGTAAGGGCCATCTAAAGTAGGGACCAGCTAGATAAAAAAAGATAGGGTTAATCCTGACAGATATCGCAATTTTTTCATCCAACTACTTCAACTTTTGCGGCTTCGCCGCAATGAAGAAACGAATCTCATTCTCACAAAAAAATGGAACTTTTTCGTCGACCGACACGCTTCGAAGGCTGTTCAAATAACGCCATTTTGAAATTTGTGACGACCTCTTATCTGATGATGCAAGATTTGTTGTCTCCTCTTTCTCAAAAGGCTTTCTAATTCTTTTCCTGAACTTTGGTCTTTCTTCGTCCATTCAGCTTTGCTATGACGGCCTATCTTGACTGAATAAGTTGCGAAAGAAAAGGATTTTTTAACAAAAAAGTAAGTACTACATCCGCAGGGATTACACTTATTGCCTTCTAAACCAAGAAGCATTTGAATCATTCGTCAGGTCAAGTGAGTCTGTTTCCTTCAAAAATGCCTATTCATGCGATTTTTGAAAAACAAGAGTGCTTCTTTCAAAATCCTCAAATCTGCAGGTAATTAGGCTTGTTTTGTGAGGCGAGGTGGCAAAATCAACACTCAAATACTTGAAAAATCCTTGCTTGAAGGCAGTATTCTAAATCACTGATTTTGACACCAATGAGCAAAGTAGTGATCAAGAATCTTTGGGCAAGTTTTGACGAAAATGTTTTGTTTTGAACACAGTAATTGAACGCTATATAAAAACAATGACCTGACTTTACTTTACGTTACTCTATGTAGTTGAAATTGGAGAGAGGCCCCACTTCCTGCTTTTATGCTCTTTGATGAAAGAATCCTCTTACTTGAAGGTTTGTAATGCTGCATTTTAATCTACGCACTACGAATGTTTCAACTGCTTGGGCAAATTTCATACCACGGGTTTGCGTTGCGGTCGGGAAAAATCCCTCATCCAGGCTAGTTCCAATTTTGAAGAATTTAGAAATGAATTTTTATATACTTTCATATGAATGATTACCACAACACTGTTTTTAAGAGGATTCAGAGTCCATCATGCCTGCATGTCCACAATGAATAAATCAAGGGCTCATCAGAAGCAAAATTGCTCTACAACCTACCAATAATGCGCAGCTTTTCCAATGTGTTCCTCGCAGAGTCTTATATAATCTACCAGAATAATATCCAGCAAAGATTCTACAAGAAAACCAAGCAGAAAATTGAGAACAAAGTACATCAATAGAGCAGTCCAAGTTAGAGAAGAATCATGTAACTTGAACTAAGATGACTTCGAACTAAGATAACAGATGCTATGGATCAATCAGTTTTAGAAGAAACACCCATATCTTTGCTGCGAATGGCTTTAATTCACATTAAGGTTACTGCCCTAGTTAAAATGACCAAAAACGTCATTTTCGGTTTTTTTACGTTGATCGATTATTTAGAATCTGAGCTACATTTTGAGCCCTTTCCAGTCAATTTCTAAGAACTGGAAGTAATGATAATTGCTGATTAAAGGTTAGAAACTGAAAAAAGCAGGACAATTTTTTTCCTAAATCGGAATGGATTAACGATAATCACTTGACCTTCCAAATAGATATGATTGCGTGTTAATCCACATGTGGTTTGTGGCATCTCCTGTTGCATAAGGCCATAAGCTTGATATATTCAGCACTAGCATGCAAATAGATGTAAGTTTAGCTCAGTTACAAAGTTTTAGTCAAGGGTGTGTTCAAGACAGCCAATTGGTCGGCAAAGAAACGTAAGAAATCTATTAAACAGGCAACAGATATTGCAACTAAATTCGACAACGAAAACAAGCTTTTGTTGGTATATTCAGACAAAGGTTCTGTTAGAATCTGTTAGAAGGAAATTTTGAGGAACCTCTCAGTGTGGAAAATGATGAGCAAAGCTGTGACGATGAGGAGACTGAAGAAGTACATTGGGTAAAGCCATCTACAAGACTCTATCTCGTAGACCCTTGTACTTTAGAAGCAAACATGCAAACTGCTGCAATTTGTAAGGAATGTTACGGAAATCTTCAAATTTGGCAAATGAAAAGCAACGGCAAGGTTTAGGCATGCGATGGCTCCTCCAATGTATGAATAAGCAATGTCCATCACGTTGTAATAGGAAACCTCTTGCCATTAGCAAAGTGAGTGGCCGAGCCTATGATGTTATCCGAGTCTCTGTATTGTCTTGAAGGCTCATTGGAAAGGGGTTTTCCGTGGCGGCAAAACTTTGTAGTATTGGACTTTCTCAGCCGATCTCAAAGAATAGGTGGGCAGCGCATACAAAGATCATTTCCGAGAGTGTCGAATGAACTTGGAAAAGACTTGTGGCGTGATATCCCAAGTTTACCGCGTTGTTTCGATTTATTTACTAAGTACTTAGTTACACGCTCTATGCTGATAATCGCCTTGACGCCGTCTATTTTGTGGTCTGATCAGCATTGCATGTCACGTTTTTAGAAGCCTTTACAAAAAGCCAGATTTCTCGGAACTAGAGAATCGTCTTGTAGAAGTTACTAACTTTTTATTTAGGGCCCCCAGGGCCAATCAAATGGCGAGAAATTTGGCACAGTTGGAGACAATGGATATATCTGCCAAAGTATGCCTGCAATTCTTCATCGATCCACTGGTCTGGATTTTAGACCGAGCCAAACTACAGGGAGGGCCAAAAATTATGATGCCGTTCTTGGAGACGCCATTCCGTCTAAACTAGATAAGATATAAAAAATGTGGGACATACTTTAATGAGCAAAGCCGTGATCTTTCGGCTTAAGTTATTTTCGTGATTCTACGGTTTTCCTAGGGGTCCTAAATAGCAAATGAAGGAAGGGCATTTTAGAATCATGTTATCGTTGATAAAATATTCACTGATACTTCTTTCAACAGGATTTTGACATGGGCATATTCGCCATCAAATTACGCATCGAATGATGTATAGGTTCGCTGTCATCCGAGCACAATGCGGTTCTTGGGAGGAAAAAAGTGAAATGACTGTCGTCGTGACGGTGGGCAGTAACCTTAAACGCAAAAAATTCGTTTGAGCAAACTTCAGAAAAGGATATTTTGGACCAAACAATCAAGGAAGTCTGAAATGTCCGAAATTTTGTGCTTAACCTACATCTAAAGCTCTCTCAATAAACGCACGGTGAGGGACTTTTATCATGACTTTGTTGAGTCTTTTCAGCAAATTTTTGCTTGCTGATATTTTGGGACTAGAAAGATTCTCCCACATAGCATAATGATTAAGTAATCGTTCATCTTTATCGCTGCATAGGAACGTTCTGTTTTAAACAGGAAACAGAATTACGTAGATTTCATCTCATTCATCTGCTGCTACCCTTCCTTAAAAATGATCTGTGATGGGTAATCGTGCAAGTTCCTTTTGTTGGTGTCAGAGCTGAAAAAATTATCGGAACCTTGTAACTAGGCTCTCAGAAAATCTTCAGCTCTGCCAGAAAACTTTTCGATGAAAGTTTTCTTACACCAAAAGATGATGATTGTCAAACAATTTCTACGAAAAAGAGGAAACTTCCTTTGACTGCTCGATTCTGCTGATCATAATCTTGGGTAAAATAGAAGGCCTTGCAAACATCAATATGTCCAAGGATTCTTAAGAATTTTCAAGAATTCTTCACTCAAGTAAGTGAGGAGATAAGTGAGGAGAGTTTGTGAAAGATAATTTTGATTCTCCAGTTTGGTTGGAATATTCATAGGACCTTTTCAGCACATCATGGCCTGCAAAAATATTTTGCATAACATCTCAAGAATTCACAGAAAATCTCCCCATTTGCCAGATTCCCAGATAGGAAATTATTTTTTGCACCTCTGGTAGGTATATCAAGACACTACTGTATATAATAAAGTTATTTTGATTACCTTTTGGAATAAGGGCCCGTTTACAGAGGATCGAACCCCAAATGGGATCGCGGATTCACTTCTTGAGCGGCTAAATGATTCAAAACCTTAGCATGTCACACGGGATCGGATCCAGTTCTACTTTAATGAGCTTTTCGTAGAGCTCTGGTAAACCTTTTATCTCATTTTAACTGGATCCTTTGAAATTTTGCACTCCCACAGACTCTTTTCTCATTTTTGATTGCTTGCTTTGAACTGCTAACAAAGGCATTTGAATTTCATAGCGTTACTTCCTATCCGTGCAGTGTAGATCCGCTTTCCACCCGTTCATACGAGAAATCTTTGGGATAGGATCCAAATGAGATCACCTGTAAAAGCGATCTCATTTGGGTAAGTATAGCAGATCCAAATGGGATTGGATCTGTCAGGTCTCGTGTATACGAAGAGACACTGCCAGGAAATAGACTTACCCCATAAAAACGTAAACAAACAAAATGGCGGTCATCAAACTTCCTCTGCTTGCAGGAGACAGCATACCAAACATTGCAAACACTACAAAAAGGATATAAAGCTTTAGCATATTACACAAACTTAAAAGGCATTGTTGAGCCACACATTCACTACTGTCTTTCAGTCGTCTGCGTTGCTGTGGTGTGGCTGAAATCAACCAGCTGCAAAAATTACAAAATCGTGTTGCCCGTATCGTAACTGGCAGCAGCTTTGATACCTAGGGTCAGCTATTTAAAAAAGGCTTGGCTGGAAGACCGTAGATGAGCTAATTGCTAGTGAGTCTGATATTATAATCTGCTATTCTAAAGCAGGAAACTATTCTAAAGGCAACGCGAGGAATTGGACCTATAATAGCAATTATATACTATAGTCTTCTTTAAAATAGCTGAGACATCTTCTCAAGTCAACTGAAGATTTCATGTCCAATCAGAAGAATTGACTGAGAGGAAATCCGCCTTATCAAGTTTGTCAAAGAGATATTTCTTTGACGCACCTGGTACAACCAAATTTTTGTAGTGTATGTTTTCTTGTTATACTAGGTTTATCGTTGCATTGAAATTTTGTAATATGTTGTTCGTAGTGGGAATTCGATGACCTTGTGTCCTTTCTCGCTACAAACGACATATCTTTCCTTTGTGTATTCTAGTTTAACTGTTGTTGTAGTTTGTGTATATATTTTAATGTTTTAGGGCGCTATAAAAAACAAAATATCACAATCTTCAAATCTCTTCACGGGCTGGCTCCACAACATATGTGTAATCCTTTCACAAAAACATCCCAGCTAACAGCTGCGAAGCTTAAGAATACAGCAACTGACCAAATGTTACGAAAAAACTCTAGAAATGGACAAAGAAAGTCTTCACTTGGAGTTGCCAAGTCTTGATAATGCTAGTTCAAGTTTCAAGTTTCATTCATTATCAGTCAGTCCTAAATGCAATTCATACACAAAGCTCTACGACTAAGAACTAAAAACTAACAATACTGAAAACAAATGAAAAAAGTTACTTTACACAATTATATTTAAGACTGATTGATTAAGGAGGAGCTCTCTAAGTAGGTACACTAATCGAGAGAGCCCCCCCCCATAAAACAACAAAGAAACCAAAAATCATTTACAAAAAAGGGACAGATATTAACCAAGTACCTGATGAACCTCAATGGGATAGATCGTGTGTGTTTAACTAAAACTTATTTTTGAGTACGAATCAAGGAAGTTACTTTTCAGTTTTGAACAAAAACCACAGTAGAGCTAGCAACGCGTATGAACAGTGGAAGGGTGTTCCAAAGTTTTGAACCAAAGTACTGAATTGTTTGCAGACCATACAGAGTAGCATTTTCAATAGATTTAAAAAGATTTTTTTACATTCAATCTAAACAGTTACAATACATATTACTTAATTACACTACTTACAAAAAACTATGCCCTACTACTAGTACAATACCATGTGGAGGAAACAACTGACTACCTCATGGCAACATAAAACAGGATACACGAACATAGCACTACACGTAAGGACGTAAAGAAGGGAATGGAAGGAAATTGAAGAAAACCATTAAAAAGATCGCCTCTTAAAAAGATCGGCTCTTGTAGCCTGCCGAGTTCCAATTCTATGAACAGATGAATTTGGCTGAAAATAATCATGAAAGCAAGAAGGAGATAGGTTATTAAGAGATTTATAAACAAGGTTTAAGATGTTCAGGTGCAGAACATCCACAATTTTTAAAGTCTTTAATGACTGAAAAATTGGTGTGCTAGGAGAAAGGACGGGTTCAAATTTAATGCAGCGAAGGATTTTCTTCTGAAGATTAAAGAGTGGGTTTAGGTAGGATTCATAAGTCATTCTCCACACTGAAATACCATAGTTGAGGAAGGACAAGAAAAGTGAGTTGTAGAGAGAGACAAGAGTAGGCAAGGGGGCATAATGCCGGACTTTGAAGAAACTACCAGCAGTCCTAGAAAGTATTTTTACAAAGGTCCGTTGCGTGGTACTGCGAAGTCAGGTGTTCATCCATGAAAACTCCTAAAAACTTTACATACGTAGTCCTTTTAATATTAATGTACTGTTTACCAACTTTGAGGTTAGTGAATTCTGACAATTTCTTCCTGGGGGGGGGGTGAAAGAGTACAAAGTTTGTCTTCTCAATGTTTAATGCATGCTTATTTGAATTAAGCCAAAGCTAAACTTTCTTTAATTCTCTGTTGATTTTTTGGTAAGAAGTTGAAGGTTATCAGAGACACAATAAATGTTGGTATCATCAGCAAAAAGGAAAAAAGATAGAAACTGTGATGAATTGTAGATATGAAATAGCAATGGCCCAAGAACTGATCCTTGAGGAACACTACAAGATAAGTTAGTGACGAAGAAGAATGGCCATTAATTGAAACAAACTGTTATGCGGTTACTAAGGTGAGATTGGAACCAACTTAAAGCAGTACCCCTGATACCATAATGTTTTAACTTCTTTGAGAAGTATATCATGGTTAACTGTACCAAAAGCCTTTTGAAGATCAATGAAAATTCTACAGCCAAATCTGTTTTTGTTCACAGAAGATTTTATAGTTTCAGTTAAACTAAGAAAAGCATGATCAGTCGAGTGATCTGTGCGGAAACCAAATTGCATGCAGAATAATACCTCACAGACCTCAAGAAATTGGGACCGGCGCTGGTGCATTAATTTTTCAAATAGCTTGCTAAAGACAGATAGGAGTGAAATTGGCCTATAATTTGATTTACTGGTGGCAAGTCCTTTTTAAAGATTGGAATGACCTTAGCTATCTTTAGTTTTACAAGAAAGGTTCCTGTCAAAAAAGACTCATTTATCAAAACAGCAAGATCTTTTGAGATAGACCGATCAAGAATTTTTAGTAGCTTGACTGGAATACTGTTTGGTCCATTTATTCAAAGATTGAATACGGGAGGATAATTCCTCTGCTGAAAAATAATATGAAAAATGAGTCCAAATTAGGATTGGATACATAGTCCAAAGGAGATATTGGTGTTCTTGGAACCTTCTTTGTACTGTTAATAGCAACGTAATTGAAATAGTTATTAAACTAATTAGGTATCTTCACTGGGTCTGAGATTTTGGAACAATTTTCTTCCTTTAAGAATCTAACGCTATCACAATTTCCAGGTCTAATGCTTATTATGTTCTTTATACCTTTCCAAAGCATTTTCACGTTATTTTTGTGTTCATCAAAGTACTGGTGAAAGTAGTTCTTTTTGCTTTCTCTTATTTCATTGACAATGCGATTTCGAAACTGTTTATATGCCTTAAGATCATTTGGGGATTTTGCTGATCTAAATTGCTGAAAAAAATCTTATTTCTGATCTCTGATCTGAATCTCTGATCTCTGAATTTCATCATTCTTTGAATTCGAAAATTAATCCAAGGTTTGTTTTTTAGCTTTAAAGCTCGCTTATTCAGCTTTTTCTTTGAACAATGTTCGTTTACAAGATTATGAAGATTACATTATGTCAATTCGTGTCTCCGAAAAGTACTGTCCTTGGATTGATAGAGACTTAAGGGATCTTATACGGACAAGAGATAAACTAAAAAGATCTGCTGTCAAGAGTAAGTCTGCACTATTGAGGGACTCATATAGGCAAGTTCGCAACAAGGTCAATTCTCTAAATACCCAGCAGAAGAAGGAGTACTACAATAATAAGATTTCTGCATGCAAGGGTAACATGAAAGAATCATGGAAAACAATCAATGAACTTCTTAGTAAGAGGTCTAAGTCAAGTAACACTGATAGTCTTAAGGAGTCTGGTTCAGAAACTGTTCACAGAAAAGACATTCCCGATGCAATGAACAGTTACTTCTGCTCAGTAGGTAAGGACCTAGCAGATAAAATCAGTCCAGTTGCAAATCCCCTCCTATCAGGTGACTTTGAAATGAATAAAACTAAAGCAAAGTTCCACTTCAGGACTACTGAGGTACAGGAAATCAGAGATGCATTTGCCAAGGTTAAAACAGCAAAGAGCTTTGGAATTGACAAATCTCTAGCTACTTCTTGAAGCTTGCTTTACGCTTCATTGAAAATTCCCTTGCTTTCATGTTTAATACATCAATTGAAACAAGTATTTTTACAGACTCATTGAAAATTGCTAGGGTTACTCCTATTTACAAAAATGGAGATAAGGCTGATAAGTCGAACTATCGCCCTATATCAGTCTTACCTGTCATTTCAAGGCTCTTTGAAAAACTTGTACTCAATCAGGTATACCAGCATATGGAAGATAATGGTTTGTTTTCATGTGGCCAATCTGCCTACTTACGACTCCATTATACTGTAACACAATTACTTAAAAATACAGATGACTGGTACAATGGGCTGGATCTTGGTAAGCTTGTACAATCAGTTACAAAATTGTTGAGCCATTCCCAGATCTTCATTTTATTTGCCCCTGTTTCCCCCCCCCTTTCCCTAGTCAATGTGTTGCAGTACCACAAAAAGTTGCCGAATCACGCGTGTCATCTCAATCAGGTACTTTTTTCAAAACAACATTGACATGGGGGAGAAGGGGGATGAAAATTTCATGTTTTCTAAGGTGGCTCAACAATTTTGTAACTGATTGTCTGAAAATGCAGCACCTTTTAATGGATGTAAATCAAAAACGTTTGCTTCAAACAATGTGAAGTTAATAGAATTTGCAAAAAAATACATTGGTAGATAAATGCCTCAGATTTTTTCGAGAATTTTAGAAGCTTATGCGACCTCGCAGCGTCCCTTTGAAAATATGCCTATTTTTGACATTTTTTGGCTATGTGCCTACTTGCTTAGGCCTCGCAATAATCAGGTTCGACGAAGAGGTATACCACAATAATTATTTTTATTAGCACGGGAGAGTTTAAAGCAACTTTTTGAATTGCTAACATTACCTTGTTTAATGAAAATGATGGAGCTGCATAGGTTTACATTTTCTGCGTTATTTCTGTTAAATTAGGGTAATTATCTGGAATCTGCCTATTTTGTCACGATGACTGGTCATAGGGAAATGATGATTATCTGCTAGGAAAGCTTTCTTCGTGGAGCTTTACTGATGTATGTTCATATGCAACAGCTATCAAATAGATACCGCGTCTGCGATAGCCTCTGTCTGGCTGTAAACGTATAGGAGTTCCGTTGTGCAAAATTAGCCATTTTTGAGCCCTACACAAAAAGAAAAATATGAATCTCGAACGAAATTACAAATTCTTTAGCGGAAATTCATGATACATTCAGAATCGAACGTCTGTTCACACAATTATTCCCATAAACCAAACAAAGTTGTGCCGTATTTGTGTTTTTCAAAGGAATCATTTCACTTGATCAGGCGCGGGAAATTTGAAAAATCGACATTTGAATTTCAAAGGGCATACGTTACCCATTTGAAATCAGTCATAATTCTTTTGGAAACGGACAAAGCCTTACAAGAAATCATTTCTTATCGGTCCACTGAGCCCACAGTGATTTGA
The DNA here is from genome assembly GCA_964019985.1 of Aurelia sp. 4 Dawson et al 2005. Taxonomy (NCBI): domain Eukaryota; kingdom Metazoa; phylum Cnidaria; class Scyphozoa; order Semaeostomeae; family Ulmaridae; genus Aurelia; species Aurelia sp. 4 Dawson et al 2005. The sequence continues at coordinate 3,566,609 of OZ026511.1, read as the reverse complement.
AAGCCCAAATAACCAAATAAAGATATTAACGTCACTGAGTGAGGGGTTGAGATTGAGAACAATTCTCAGCAACAATTCCCACTTTTTTAAGTTCCTTAAAAACGGCCAAAAACCTCGATAAAAAGTCAATAAAGTCAACCAAAATGTAGCAAAGGCCTGTGAGTAGACATGTGCGAAGTTTGCAGCAAAACGCTGGCACTCATTAGATGTAAAATGACAAATAGGTCAACAATTCTCACTTTATACACTACTAAAATGACTTCTATTAGTTTTTCAAGGCACCAAAAGTGAGCAATGTCGGTGTGATTCCTAAAAGTTTAGCTCTGTTGTGCAAAGTATTGTTCTTTTTGGTCATAAATAGGAGTCTCCACTCCCTCTGACATCAAAGCCAATGTCCTTTTGATAAATAAGGTATGTTTACCCTTGCAAAGAATCACAAAATGGAGTGAGCAATGTTAATGAGAAATGTACTGAGCACTGATTATTGTGGCGAGCGACGATGACGTAATTCGCCTTGCAGACGAACTGGCGTCACGCACACAAACTGCTCGCATCCTGTTGACATCTTCAGTGCGCTCGAGCTGCCAGAGTTTGATCAAGGTTTGATGATATCTAAGAGCGTTATGATTACTTTCTATCATGATTTGAACGAAAGGAAAATGAACCTTCAATATTCACTATTTCGGAGAATTATGCCATTTTCTTGCAAAATTGTGGAAAAGCGCGAATTTCAAAAATCACGTAAAAAATTTCCAGTTGATGAAACTCCTTAAGCCCAATGCTTATATCAACTTTGTATCAATAACATTCTGCAAGCAAAATTGTGCGTCATTGCCTCCATCACTTTTCTTGAAAACTGGAGTTAAAGTTGCGAGCCTTTCAGACAATCAGTTACAAAACTGTTGAGCTATCCCCAGATTTTCAGTTCATTTGCCCCTGTTTTCCCCCTCCCCCTAGTCAATGTTGCAGTACCACAAAAATTTGCCGAATCACGCGTGTCATCTCGATCAGGTACTTTTTTCAAAACAACATTGACATGGGGGAGAGGGGGGACGAAAATCTCATTTTTTCTAAGGTGGCTCAACAATTTTGTAACTAAAAAAGCTTTTGACACTGTTGACCATGAGATTCTCTGTCAGAAATTGGTGCTCTACGGTGTCCAACAGCGGGAACTCGCATGGTTTAGATCCTACCTGTGCAGTTGACAACAATTATGTCGGGTCAACGGTGTCAGCTCAAAAACTGAGGGTATAGATGTTGTTGTTACTCAAGGCTCATGTCTGGTCCCCTTCTTTTCCTTATTTATATCAATGATCTACAGCAAGCTGTCCAAAATTCAACCGTTTCCATGAATGCTGATGACACAAGTCTGTGCTACAAAGTCTTCGGACATAAATGTGTTTAATGAGGCCATTAATAACGACCTCAAACAACTGGATACTTGACTTCAAGGCAACAAGCTCTTCTTAAATGTTGCAAAAACAAATGCCATGCTTGTTTCCACCAAGCAAAAGCATAATATCCTCCAAAGTCGAAATGAAGAATTGGATTTCAAAATTTGCGACAATGAGCTCGAAAAAATGCAAAAAACAAAATACCTTGGTGTGCAGATCGACAACTCGCTAAACTGGAAGGAACACATCAAGACTGTCTCTGCCAAAGTTTCTAGAGCTATTGGTTTTTTAAAGCATGCCAAGACGTTCCTACCGCAGGAAACATTGAACACAGGTATTGTCGAGCCACACTTTCGATATTGTTGCTCTGTTTGGGGTTGTGCCAGTTCGACTAAGCTTAGTCAGTTGCAAAAACTTCAAAACTGAGCTGCTAGAATTATAACCAACAGCAGCGTTGACACCCCAAGCAGACCCCTTATCGACCAGCTGGGCTGGAAGACCATTGAACAACTCATCGCTTGTGAATCTAAAATAATGGCCTTCAAGTCCCTACATGAACTGGCTCCCCAATACTTGTATGACCTTTTCACCCGAAACTCTAAGTGTTCTTCGTATGTCCTGCACAATTCAGAAACAGATTTAAGATTACCCATGAAAAAGTCCAGTAATGGGCAAAAATGTTTTTCCTATCGAGGAGCAAAAATGCGGAATGAACTTCCTGCCGATACCAAACAGGCATCTTCCGTGAATAAAAAATCTATTTAGGAATTTTTCCTTTCCTCTCTTTCTTTTTTATGTTAGATTTTGTAAATATTATATTAGGCTTTTATAATGGGGTTTTTATATTGTAATTTTTCTTATTCGTTATGTAATTGTATTTTAATGTTTTTAGTTCCTTTCAAAACAATCCTTTAATTGGTTTCTTAAATATAAATAGTCTTCGAAACAAAATAACTGATTTGAAATTAGTGATGGAAAAATGCTTGCCTGATATTATTTTGGTAATAGAGGAGACAAAACTAAGCTCAGATTTCAAAACTGAGATCTTTCTGGTAAATAACTACCAAAAACCAATTCGTCGTGATAGGAATGAATTTGGTGGCGGCCTGATGCAATTTGTCAGGAAAGGCGTTGTTTGCAATAGAGTTTCGACTTTTGAGAGTCCCAACATCGAGGTTATTTGCTCTGATCTGATGGCTTGCAAAAAGAGATGGGCTATTTTCAGCATTTACCGAACCCCAGATGCTTCCAATCTGGAACTATTTTTTAGAGAACTGTCTTCCTCCTTAAACTCGGCCATGGACAAATATGACAATGTTATGATTATGGGTGACATAAATATTGACACTCATGAGTGGTGCTTTTAAATGTAATGGTTGTCGTGGTAAAAGGGCTGGCAAGCAGGTGCAGGACAAGATTTTCAAAATCGAAACAATATCAACTGTCAGGAACGTTGAAGCATACTCAAAGGTTTCACAGAAAGGAGTCAATCATGCTAACCTTAGGTGTGTTCCTAGGGTACAAATGGCAATAAATCCAGTGAAGTTCTGTCATCTCAATGCTCAGTCTGTCAGGAATAAGGCTGAATATATAAAGGATTACATCAATGAGAAGGATTTGGATGTTTGTGCTATTTCGGAGACGTGGCTATATGAGTCTGATGATACCGTAAGAACAGAATTGTTGCCGGAGGGCTATAAAATCAAAGATATCCCCAGAGGTGATGGTACCATGAAGGGAGGCGGTGTAGGAATAGTTGTTAAATCACAATTTGACATCAAAATTGAAAAGAATCAATCAAGCTCATCATTTGAATACATTGTTGCACATATTTCTTATCAGAATCTCAGTATCACAGTTGTTACTGTTTATAGACCTGATTCAAACATAAATCATGCTCCAGTAAGTACATTTCTAGATGAATTCTGCGAAATTGTTTCACCACTGTGCATATCTGCTTCACATTTGCTTATATGTGGAGATTTCAATTTTCATGTGGAGAATAATCAGGATAGTGAAGCTAAGAAATTCATGGAAACGCTTTCTTGTCTGAATCTTGTGAAACATGTGAAAAGTCCCACCCATAGAAATGGTGGTACATTAGATTTATTGATTACAAGAGAAGGAGACAATATAATTGGACATGGCCCTGTAGTAGATCATAGGATTTCTGACCATGATTCGTTCATTGTGGAGCTTAATAGTGTCAAACCAAAACCAATCCGGAAAGTTATTACATATAGAAAGTTAAAGGGCATCAATATGGATTCGTTCAGGGACAGCCTAGTGGAATCTGAGTTATGTTCTGATTTCAAGGGCACAGCTGGGGAATATGTGGAACTGTATGACTTAGTGTTGTCTGGGTTATTGGACTTGCATGCTCCAACACATTCTTCTTTGGTTACAGTTCGTGACAAAAGGCCATGGATTAGTGAAAAATTTTTAGAAGAAAAAAGGAAGTGCCGTCAACTTGAAAGAAAGTGGAGACAAAATAAATCAGATGAGCAGAAGAGAAAGGATTTTGTGGCTCAAAGAAATGTTACCAAAGCTGTCCTAAATAGTGATAAGAGTGTTTATTCCAAGGCTTTGATTCAGGATAAACATGACAATCCTATGGCTTTGTTTCGTATTGTGAACTCTCTTCTTGGAAAAAACAAAGAAAATCCTTTACCACCACATGAAAGTATCTCAGCTTTAGCAAAAGATTTCAATTCATTTTTTGTTGGCAAGATTGAGAAAATAAGATCAAAACTTGATGCTTTAGAGGAAACTGAACTATCATTTAATATGACTAAACCACAGCCTCCTTGTGAGTTATTCAGAGAGTTTCAAGAAGTATCCACTGAGGATGTGAAGAAGATTTTATCAAAAGGGAAACTGAAGAGTTGTGACCTGGATCCTTTGCCAGCAGCAATCCTGAAGCAATGCTTGGATATATTACTGCCTGTCATTGTTCACATTGTTAATGTCATACTTGCATCTAGCTGTATGCCTGCAAGTCTTAAGCAGGCACTCGTCATACCTCATTTGAAGAAAACAACTTTAGAATTACTTTATCCCAGTTATAGGCCAGTTTCGAATCTGGCATTCATTGGAAAAGTTACTGAGAAGGTTGCAGCTAATCAACTAATAAGTCATATGTCTGATCACGGTATTGGTGAAATATTTCAATCATCTTACAAAGAGTTTCATAGCACAGAGACTGCTTTACTTCGAGTCAATAATGATATCTTGCGAGCTCTGGATAAGGGCCAATGTGTGCTCCTAATTCTTTTGGATTTATCAGCTGCATTTGATACCATAGATCATGGTATTCTGCTGGAGCGTCTTGTGAGGTATGTTGGGGTCACTGGGAGTGCACTGCAATGGTTCAAGGACTATCTAACTGATCGCAAACAAAATGTTCTAATCAATGGTCATAGGTCAGCTCAGTCTAGTTTAGCACAAGGAGTTCCTCAAGGGAGTGTGCTTGGACCTATTTTGTTCACTGTGTATATGCTACCCCTGGGTAAAATTATGCGTCACCATGACTTGGATTACCACTTCTATGCTGATGATTCTCAGTTATACTTAGTGTTTCAGCCGGTGCAGGAATCTGCAGATACTGCCATTGATAAGATGATGAGCTGTATATCTGATGTCCGCTCGTGGATGGGTGCAAACAAGCTGATGCTAAATGATCAGAAATCTGAATATATGATTGTGACGAAAAATGGATTACCGGATGATGTGAAATTACTCAATTTTAAAATTGGTGAATCTGTTATAGAGCCATCTGAGTCCTTAAGGAATCTGGGAAGCAGATGGGATAAGCACATGAATATGTCTACTCATGTTGCTAATATTTCAAAGGCGTGCTTCATGCAGCTTCGCAATCTTTGGTCAATCAAGAAGTTTGTTGATAGCGACACGTTAGTTACGCTTACTCGTGCTTTTGTAACATCCAAATTGGACTATGGTAACGCGCTGTTGTATGGTATTCCAAAAAACACAATGTCGAGGCTATAGTATGTACAAAACTGTGCAGCCAGGTTAATTAGAGGTGCTCGTAAATTTGATCATGTGACACCCTTGCTCATTGACTTACACTGGTTACCAATGACGTATAGACCAATGGTTAAGATCCTCCTGACTGTGTTTAAGATTCTTCAGGGTACGGCCCCTGAATATTTGACAGAATTGATTACTATTTACAATCCTGGTAGATCCTTGCGATCTAATGGTAACCTTATTTTGAATGTGCCCCGCTCTAATACGAAAAGTTGGGGCGACAGAGCGTTTAGTATTGCTGGTCCCAGATTATGGAACTCGCTCCCAATTGAACTACGCACGACGACTAACATTGAAGAGTTCAAGTCAAGATTAAAGACTCATTTGTTTAACATTACATTCGAGGGATACTTATAATTTTAATTTTATATAAGCTTTTATATCTGATTTGTAACTATTTGGGAACTATTTCTACATTATCTATATTTGCTAAGGCGCCTTTGAATATATTTTATTGTAGATAAATGGCGCTATAAAAATGTTCTAATAATAATAATAATAATAAATGATATTCAGCATCCCGGATATACTAAGTTAAGCTCTTTTTGTGATGTTTTTGGACTGTCCAATTTAGTAAATGATAAGACATGTTTCACAAAATATCATAGTACGTCCATAGATGTCATGCTGACAAATAAACCGATATGTTTTCAAAATACCACTGTTTTTGAAACTGGTCTAAGCGATTTTCATGGGCTAGTCTTAACTTTAATGAAAACACACATTCCCCGTCTTCAACCTAAAATGATTAGATATCGTAGCTATAAGAAATTCGACCCTGAAAAGTTTCTTCTCGATGTAACGAATATTGACTTTAAAGCTGATGTAAATGATGCAGATTTGGCATACAGGAATCTTTCATCTGCTTTCCGAAAACTTGTAGATAAGCATGCTCCTTTAAAAACTAAAGTTCAAAGGGGAAATACTGCCCCTTTCATGAATCAGCAATTGCAAAAAGCAATTTATACCAGATCAAGGCTAAAAAAAGGCTAAATAAAAATCCTACCGCAGAAAATAGAACTAAGTTCAAAAAAAGCAACGAAACAAATGTGTCTCCATAAGAAAGAAGGCTATCAAGAGCCACTTTAAAGAAGCAACTAAAACAGCACCATGTCTAATAAAGAATTTTGGGATCTTGTTAAACCTTTTCTTTCAAATAAAGGGGGACTCACGAGTAGCGATATTTCTCTTGTAAAAAATGAGACCATCGTAACTGATGACAAGGAATTAACAGAGATTTTCAACGACCATTATGTAAATATAGTAGAGAAATCCAGTGGTAAGAAGCCTATCAGTCTTGCTAAAGATACTGGATTTTCTGACGACCGTCAAATTGTTCGATTGATTCTAGATAAGTATAAAAACCACTCTAGTGTGCTCCCTATCATCCAAAACCCAGAGCAATTACTGAACGCCTTCATTTTTCAAGAGGTAGGCAATCAAGAAGTTGCGAAACTATTAAAGTCCCTGGATGGCAGGAAATCTACTGGTGAGGAAAAAATTCCGCCAAAGCTTTCTCTCTAGCGGCAAATGAACTTACAAACACTTACAAATGAACTTACAAACACTTACAAAGGACCATGGCAATAAACCGTAGCATTCGTGATTCCCGTTTTCCAAACGATGCAAAAAAGCGGCAGCTTGCCCTTTAGATAAGGGGGAGTCAGATCGCACAGTAGAAAGGAACTTTCGCCCAGTTAGTGTTCTCAATACCTTTTCGAAGATATACGAAAAAGTCTTAAAGCAGCAACTCATTTAATATTTAGACAAAACGCAATCTGTCTTTATTGCGGCCTACAGACAAAAATATCGAACCCAACGCGTCAAGATACGTCTAATAGAAGATTGGAGATCTAAATTAGATAACAACTATCTCGTAGGTGCGATCCTTATGGATCTTTCTAAAGCTTTCGACTGTATCCAACATGACTTGCTTATTGCCAAATTACATGCATATGGATTTGATGAAGATGCACTAGTCCTTATCTATTCTTATCTTAAAAGACGAAAACAATGTGTACGGATAAATAATACGTATAGCTCTTTTCAAGAGGTTATATCTGGTGTACCCCAGGGCTCTGTATTTGGGACCCATCTTTTTCAATTTTTACATAAATGACTTATTTTTTTTCATGAAGCAGGCAACGCTCCATAATCATGCTGATGACAATACACTTGCTTATTTTTCTGAAACCATGCCGGATCTTGTAAAAACTTTGGAAAAAGAAACAGGAGTGGCTTTATCATGGTTAGAAAACTATGAAATGATTTCCAACCCTGAAAAACTCCATGCTATATTGCTCAAGAAAAATCAAACGAATACTAGTGGGGAGAAAATTCACATTAATGGCAAGATGATCAAATCTGAGGAGACCGTTAAACTTTTAGGAGTTACGTTGGACTATAGACTTGATTTCGACCCACATATTTCAAATCTTTGCAAAAATGCTGCAACAGAATTAAATGTTCTTAAAGGATTAAAAAATTTCATTGGCTTCAAGGAGAAAAGATTCTTGTTCAGAGCTTTGTATACTCGAATTTCAACTACTGTCCCCTTGTGTGGTATTTTTCATCAGCAAAATCATTACAGAAAATAGAACAGTTACAAGAACGTGCACTAAGATTTCTCTACAATGAACATATCAGTTCGTATAATGACTTACTCTTGAAGTCAGATAAATGCACGATACTTGTTGCTCGCTAAAGAATTCTTTGCATAGAGATATTCAAAACAGTGAAACAGTTAAACCCACCTTTTATGCAGAACATTTTTAAATTACGGTCTTCGAATTATTCATTAAGAAATCCAAATAACTTAGCTCACGTTAGACCAATCCAAACAACATTTGGGTCCAATAGCCTGAGGTCTATTGCGCCACAGATTTGGAACGGATTACAAGACAGAATAAAGTCAGCAGAAAATTTGAAAAATTTTAAGGATTTGATAAAACGATGGAATGGTCCCAATTGCAAATGTAGTGCCTGCAAATGACTCCCAAATTAGGTGGAAAGCGCAGTTTGACGAGAAATCTCGGGATGAGGCAAGCGACGACAATCATTGTGAATTTTTTAATCATCATTAATCAGTTGAAATCATGTTTGACAGATCCAGTAAATTGAGACAATCCACTTAAATTAAATCGACAAATCCATGATAAATTAAGAAATTAAGAAAATTAAGAATAAGACATAATCAGTACGTTTCGAACCATACTTGGTTCATCTTCAGCAAATCATTAGGCGTTAAACGGTAATTTATACCCTAAGACAAACAAGTAATTTGAGGTAAACAAGCGTGAGTAACATTTCCTACGCGAGGGGGAACCCGGGGCCTAAGTCCCAACTGAATAAAAAGGGGTATAAATTACCGTTGTTTGTCTTAGGGTATAAATTACCGTTTAACGCCTAATCATTTGCTGAAGATGAACCAAGTATGGTTCGAAACGTACTGATTTCGTCTTATTCTTAATTTTCTTAATTTCTTAATTTACCATGGATTTGTCGATTTAATTTAACTAGATTGTCTCAATTTACTGGATCTGTCAAACATGATTTCAACTGATTAATGATGATTAAAAAATTTACAATGATTGTCGTCGCTTGCCTCATCCTCAGACTCCCAAATTAGCTGTAATTAGTTATGTACATTTGAAAATATTTATTTATTTTGTTTATTGCTTTTGTTTTTGTAAATTCGATTTGGATTAGTTGACTTGTATATATTTATTCAAAAAGTATATATTGTTAGCTATTGTAAATAATCGAATTGAAATAAAAAAATCACACGCACATTAGCTGAGGGCCCCTTGTAAAACAACTCTGGTTGAAGGGTTACCCTCCTTAATAAAATGAAATGAAAATAAAAATGAAATGAAAAAAAAAACTAAGGTGTCAAATTTTCCACTCTCGTCCTGACTTTCATCATCAAGAAAGGAGGTATCCATTTCTTTATAATGTGCAAGAAATTTATCTTCATCAAAGGTCTTGTATGCAAAATAAGATGAAGTTTGTATTCAGGTGCCTTCTCACTCAATATAGCAAATTGTGGAAGGTGGTCAGAAAATAGAGACAGAATGTTGCCTGCAAAAATGTTACTTTCAGTTGCATCATTAACATAAATATTGTCAATAATTGTTGAGAAGGAGTCTGTAATGCGAGTTGGATGCAGTATGGATGGCTGGCAATGGTAAGAGAAAATCATGTTGATAAAACCATTAATGGGGGTGTGATTGTCATATTTGAGCAAATCAATGTTAAAATCATCCATAATCGCAATCAGTTTATTTTCCTTTGCCTGGTTGCTGAAAGTCATCTGAAAATAATCATTAAATCTTGAAATATCAGAGCTAGGATGTCTGTAGGCACAGCAGCAAAGAATATTTTTGCTTTTGAATTTTCAATCTCAATCCAGACAGTTTCAAAATCACTGATACAGTGATCATCTCTCTTGTTTGCATTTAGGTTGGGTCTAACTTACATCACCAGCAGAACTGTGAGAGGAAGTTTCATGAAACTCGTGGTCTGGTTTTTTTTTGGGAGCCAACTGAAGTCTTTATCTCAGACAAACCTATGACTTGAAAGTTCACATCGAGACACGTTAGCAGAGGATGTAGTTCATAAAAATGAAGAGAAAGGCTTCTAATAGCCATGAAGGAAAAGGTCAGTATCTGGCACTGCCATAGAGGCAATTTCTTTGACAGTGCAGTACTGAGAGCTAATGTTAAGGTTCAACTTTTCATCTCTATCATAGGCAGGTTGGGTACGTTGGTAAGTGTTGATAAAATTTCAAAGAAAGGCAAAAAATCAGCAAGAGAAGGAAGGCTGATTCCATTTCCATTTAGCCCTAAGAGAACTTCAGAAGATTCCAAGGTGAATGGAAACAAAGAAGAGTTATTAATGATGGTCCATTTAATACAAATCCAATGTTTATGATTTTCAGGCACTTTTTGAAAAGTTTCATATTGAATCTTTGAAATATTGTTGCATTTACTATGGATCCACTTATGGCACTGATCACAAAAAACTGCATTTTGGCTTTGATTCACATTTTTTTCACAAATACCACAAGGAAAATATACATTTTTGTTTGCAGGTTCGTAGCCATATTTGATTTGTTCGATAACAGGATTAATTTTGCTGAGTGAAGAGGACATCTGATTATCTTTGGTTTAAATCTGAAATAAAATGAGCAAAACAAAAACAGCAAAGTAAGAAAGTAAACAATAGTTACCAGTTTCAGTCCAATAAATAGAAGGCGCAACATAAATGTGGCTGGCCGGTCAAATGGATATTTACATACTTATTTGGTCATCACTTGGGAGAAATGTTTATTTTATCAAAATAATATTCAGCATTCTGAAGGTCAATTTCATCAAATTCATATCTTTTAAATCAAAATCCTTTGTTCATATGCAGAATGGCAGGGTATGTCAGGGATACCTTCCAATCAGGGTTAGTAAGTAAGAAGAACTTCCTTATCTTTAGCATCTTATTTCTTTCTTCTACTGTCTTTTTGCCATAAATTTGTTGAATATGGATCTTTTCAGATGTTTTGACTTTTGAACCATGACTTTTTGGAAACCTGGAGAGTTTATTGGCATTTTGTAAGATGTAGCTTGAATCTTGCCAGGTGACAACTTCAGTAATAATGGGCCTTGCTTTTCCTTAATCATTTGATTTATTCTTGGTATTGGCCCTGTGGGCTCTATTAATATCAACTGCCTCCAGGCCACATGCTTTGAAGTGTTTTTCCATGAGTTGTCTAGATTCTTCCCATGATTCACTACCTTTTCAGGAAAGCCATAAAACACCAACGTTTTTCTCATCTGCCCATTTCTGAGGTCTTTAAGTTCATTCTGTACTGATTTTAACTCATTGTTGTTCTTAGGATTTCAACTCTTAACTGAATAATAGTATTGCTTGCATCCGGAGCAACTTATTCAGCCTGTTTTACTCTTTGAAGGATATGCTCCAAAGGCCTCTTAGCCAAACTACTCACAGAGTTGAAAAATCAAGATACTTCATCAAGCTGCCGCTGTTATCACAACGAAGTTTGGCCTAATTCTCCGCATACAATACAGTCATCACATGCAGTTGGCAACCACCATCACGATCGGTGCCCGATGAAGCTTTTTGCCTTCAACCAATATGCAGCACCTGATCTCAATTTTACACCATGGAATAAAGGAGATTATTATCAGTATACTGGAAAAGAGATAAGTTCTAATAGTTATTCCTCATTCGCTGACCTAGATCAACAATGCATTTTGTGCTCAATGTCGACTTGTCAGGAACGCTCTGCCAGAGAATTTGGAAACCGCCAAACAATTTGCAGTCAACTTGCACAGCGGCTCCCCAAGGGGGGGGGGTCGGTAGAGCCCTTGAGCCCATCATTTTGAAAGCTTGGAGCCCTAGAGCCCAAACAATTCCCATGGTGGTTTTCTCTAATTTCAAGAGATGGATCCCCTCCTGGAGCCCTGGAAAGCATGATATGGAGCCCTGGAGCTAATTGAAATATGCCCTGGACTGGAGACTCAGAGCCCAAGACCCCTTAGAGGGCCTCTACACAAGAAAGTTTTGGTACATTTCAAAACAACAGCTTTACAGAGTAGAAGGATCTTGTTGAAAGCTCCAGTACTGTGTAGGGGGCAGAGACAAGGAACATATCCTGGGTGATTTTGCCTCTGCGGATATCCCAATTTTAAAGGATTACAGGATTGTGCAATAAATCTTTTGTTTTGTTAATGCAGAACTTTGATATTATGCATACATGGGATTTTTGTTAATTGGAGAGAACTCTGAAGCACTGTTCCAGAATCACTATTTAGCTAAAAAATCAGATGCAAATATCATGTCTTGAAATGATGATGTTCAAACGTAAACGCTATGAAGTTTTTCTGCTCATTTGCCTGTCTTTTAGCCACGTAAATTTACAGTACAGGTCTTGTGTACATTAGCAGCTTTCTGTTGGCTAACATTCAAAACAGATCTATAAATTGGAAATTCTTCCCCACTTTTCAAAAATCCTTAAAAGGATGCGAAAATGCTTATCAATGTATATATGACATGTACAATAATAAGTAAGATCAACAAGCTGTCACTGCAGTCTTCAAATGAGAAACTCAGGCACTAGAAATGAAACATTTTGCTTTCAAGAAGCCTCATATGCCATGCAAGATATCAAATCACTACTAAACCTAAAAACTAGTCATCTTCTCTTTCACATCACCTCCCTTCAGCAACTTCTTGGCCTGCACTCAAATATGCAGTTTTCATACAGTGCTTACAATACACATAATTTCCCAAAGAAACAAAGAAGTTGTGCATGCACTGAAGTTTCATAAAGTTATTCAATTTGAATATCCAAGGGTTTCTTGTGACCATAGTCTATTGAATTAGAACCTCTCTTTTAAATAGACTAATATGTTATGACTGTTTCTCAATCTTCATGTTTAGTGCCCATGTCAATCAATCAATCAATCAATCAATCAATCACTCAATCAGTCAATCAATCAATCAATCAATCAATCAAAAACTTTATTAATGTGTCAAAAATTTAGCTTACAGCCTAATTGGGGACACAACAAAAAGGTATAAAAAATTTAATTGGAATACACTTTATAAGATTAAAATTAGAGAACGGTTTATAAAATTACAATCGATATGTTACAAATAGCATGTACTGTGTGCAACAAAGGGAACCATCAGCCCACCAGAAACGGACCACACCCACCCACCACCCACCCACCAGCAACCCATCATGTGAAAATTTCAAGACAAAATTTTTGAAGCTAAGGAGAAAGTCTCTGCTGTAACATACAACCTCAACATTTAGACTGAAGTTCTGCTCAAAAATTCTCACATAACATGCAACAGCAGTACAAATAAGTTGTTGGGAACAAACTATTGTCTTGCCCAAAGCTAAGAAAACATGGTACCATCTTAGAGTACGGTTTCTTATAGAATAGATGAATATTAGAAATTACAGGCATCCTTGAAATGCCACCTTTAACAGTTTACTAACAGCTACCTTCAAAACACTCTCAGTTAGGTGATATTCTACTCTTCCTTTCTTACCATGCAGGGAATTAATACAGGTTTTTTCACATGGAATTGATTTAAGAAACTCTACACTGAATTTCATAGAAAAGAAATGTTAAGAAACTCTATTATTACTAGTATGGTTAGGCAGAAGTAAGAAACTTTGAGACTTTAGTTCAATTATGACTCCAATTTGCATTTGAGCATAACAGAAAATTTTTCTTTCGTCTAGAAACATATCTGTAGCAAGAGCCAAACCATAATCCTGTGCCATTTCCCTCCATTCACGTTTCAGTCAGTTGGCAGGATAGAGAACGATGGGCGTACATCAATAATGAATCACAGGGAATGGAATAAATTTGTTGGTTCTTTGTTGGTTCTTTGCATCAGAATATGGCTTCTATTGTCTATCGTGTAAATTTCCAATTTTTCCGAAGTTTGACACGACTGAGGTCTGGTATTTAATTGCTGCTTATTGCCTTGATTTGTCATCGTACTTTTAGGCAGTTTATTCCATCTGATTTGTCAGTGTACTTTTAGGCTTAGATTCGTTGCATTTCGTTCAATCGCAATACCATCAGATTCAGGCAAGATCTCGCTTTGTTTGACAGTGACTTGAGATTCTTTGCAGTGGTTAGTGGACAATCTCTTCCCAATACGGTCGCATAAGTCATGGTCATCCTGGTATTAAGCTTTGGTAGTTTGCAAGTAGCGAAGAGAAGTCTTCGTCTTCTTCGATGTTATTCCAGGTTGGCCTGATCTAGCAGACCATGGAGTTTGATTCAAGGGTTCCTGATTCCTGATTCCAGTCCACGGAATAGGTTAAGATGCGTCCAGGGATTGCGCAACAGAACGAGGTGTTGGTCGCACTATACCAGACTCTCAATTTGCTTTTAGAGAGAGTCTGGTACCCAGGGTAGGTTAGAGTTGACTGAGGTCAAGGATAAGAGAGTTAACAAGGGAGTGAAATTAACAATATTCTGCAATCATTCTCAATCACATTAGAGTTTCTCATGTAACTTTCTGGCTTTCTAGGCAGGTAAAAATACTTTGGTGAACTGACGACCTTGAAAAGTTTTTGATACGCTAAATTCATCGTTCTTCTGCCGTGGTCTGAATAGGGCAATACGGCCTAATTTATCCGTTTCAGATCGGTCCATATTCGTGTGGTTCCCGCATGACAATTAGGAAACGGACTCACTTTGAGGTTTGTAGCAAGAGTTGAGAAGCCTATTCAAGGTGAGTTCCCTTCCAGAACTTCTTTGACCTCTCTGATTATCTTAGTTTTCGGAAAAGTGGTCTGACCAGGTTGATAGTGTTCTATGTGTAATTCGTTCTTAAAGCTTCTTCTTATAGTGCACATCAATGCTTCCGTGCATCCCTTCAAATCTCCCTTTGCAAGCTATCGCCACAATTTATCCCAATTCACTCCTTCCTGGTCCCTCACAAACTGTTCATTCATCACCTGTTCTCATGCATCTTCCATTTCCTGTCTCATGGACTTTTTGTATTCATTTGGCTCCATTGCTTCCTCGGTGTCACACATTTAGGTTCAGTCGAGTATTGTGTTGTTTGTTCCTGTCTATTGGTTGGTATATCGCATTGTCTTCTTGCATTGTTATTTGTTGTCAACCTATTATGTTATGGCTTTTGTAGTGAACGCTATCACTGATTATTGAGTAAAGGCCACAAGAGAACTGGACACATATTGTTGATTTGATAGAAGGTGCGACTTCGAACGCAGCAGGTTGAACAGACTGCAAAATGACTTTTATGCGCTCGCAGATATCGATCGAAACCGAGACAACAGTGAAATTTTAATCATTACAACCGCCTCCTCGTACCTGCGCAGTGAAGGAGGCGAGATGCAGCTGCGACAAAACGAGCTGCAAAACTGTCCAATGCAAGATATTCGTTTCAAGTTAAGATATGG
This sequence comes from Aurelia sp. 4 Dawson et al 2005, assembly GCA_964019985.1. Taxonomy (NCBI): domain Eukaryota; kingdom Metazoa; phylum Cnidaria; class Scyphozoa; order Semaeostomeae; family Ulmaridae; genus Aurelia; species Aurelia sp. 4 Dawson et al 2005. Next base: position 3,551,192 of record OZ026511.1, on the reverse strand, counting down.
CAGAATACATCGAGGAAAAGATCATAAGAGAGGCAGGCAATAACAGAGATTAGAGAGAAAAGACATCATCGACCAGATAAGGAAAGTATCGCACGTCTTGTAATCACGCGGCATGGCCTAGCTATGGATGCCATTCTTAACACTGTTGACAAGATGCTTGCTAATGGAAATATAATGAATAGAAAGACCTCAAATGAAGAAGATTCCTTTTATATAACGAATAGTGATAAAAAAGAGACATTTGACCAAGTTAGAATTGATTGCTCTCGAAGCAAAGCAGTGTCCAAGCCAACGCCCACAAACCTGCACGTGGAAGGTTCAAGCAACGTGCGCACACCCCAACTCACTGTTGAATCATCTCAGATTGGGGCTGACATCGCACCAACGAACTGGGCCAATGCTGTTACATCCATGATGGAAAACATAAACCTCCTAAATCGCCTTTTGCAGGAAGAAAGAGCCAAAACATCAAATTTACTTGAGGAAAATTTCTCGCTAAAAATTTTGAATCACGACATGGAGATGAAACTCAAAAGCTTTGTCCTCGACAACAATGGAAACAAAGAGAAAGATAAAATTGTCACAATGAGGACAAAAGAGATTCGATCAGAACTAATCAACGAGGCAGAACGCCATAAACAAGCAACGAAAGGTAAATCGTCTCTTGCAAACTGTGCAAGTCAAGCACAAGCAAAGAACAAGAGTGAAAAACAAACTGGAAACAAACCAACATAGGGTAGTAAGCAAATGTTGCATCAGAATGTGGAAGGAACTGACGCAGCTCGAGAGGGAAAACCGAAAAGCCAACGAAAGCGCGTCGGAGAGAAAAAACTAACAGTCCTAATAGCTGGAGATTCGCAGCTTCGAAGATTAGATGCCTCAATACTATCAAATGATTACCGAGACGTCGACATCAAGTGTAAACCTGGAATGAAAATTGAGAAGACCACAAAGGAAGTTGGCAAAACTAACCAAGACATCATTATCATTCATGCAGCCACCAACAATGTAGCAGCTAAGACACCAGAGCAACTCAGTAAGGATGTCATTAATCAACTAAAACAGGTGCAGAAGAACAATCCTGAGGCATGGATCGTCTTCTCCTCAGTCATAAGTAGAAGGGATGATCCAGCTTTAAATGCGAAGGTAACAAAGCTAAATAAGCTGCTTGAAGATGAAACCGTTCTAAATGGTTTTGATATGATTGACAATAGTAATATAATGTTTAGCAATCTATGGACAGACGGGTTACATATAAACGATGGAGGGGTTCGAAAACTATCAGGCAATTTTAGCAAATTTATAAAGTATTGTTAGCAGTTAGTAGGCTCGGAGAAAAAGGATACAAGTAAGGATTCGCGCTCTTGTAAGAAAAATGGCCTAAAAATAGCGTTTTTAAACATAGTCTCTCTAAGAAAACACAAACATGAACTAGGTATTGTTCTCATGGATAATGAAATCGATATAATTGGCCTAAGTGAGACTCGCTTGGACGCAACAGTGAAAGACCAAGATGTTAGCATAAACGGTTACAGAATTTACAGAAATGATCGTAACCCTAATGGTGGAGGGGGGGTGGTGGCAATTTACGTAAAAGAAAGCTTGCCGGAACCTGCTGTAAGAATCAAAGGCAATGAATTAGAGCTTTTGGCACTTGAATTTCTACCGAATCATGGAAAGCCTTTTTTCGTTGTAGCCTGGTACCGTCCTCCTACTTCGGGAGTTGATGAAGCCTCTTTTGAAAAGCTAAGAGAGACTTTGAAGGAACTGGACAGGGAAGAAAAGGAGACCATATTGATTGGTGATACCAATTGCGACTTTAAAAGTAATCATACTGAAAACGCCAAAAAGCTCAAACAAATTTATGCCGAATTTCAATTTTCTCAAATGATTAATAAGTATACCAGAGTTGCTGTGACAAGAAATGAAAGGAAAGAGCAACGAACCACAAAAACGCTTATAGAACATTTTTCTACAACGAGCCCTAAGCGCATTTTAAGAGCTGATGTTCTGCGAATTGGGATGGTTGATCATTATATGGTGTATGGGATAAGAAAAGTTAATGCATGGAGACTCAAAAGGAAAAACAAAAAGAAAATTGTTGAGACTCGTAGCCTTACCAAATACGATAAAATATCATTCATCAATGACCTACGCCAGATAAATTGGTCAACCATCCTTTCTCCTCTCGCAGAAAATCCTAATTTATTTAATGGCATCCACTTTTCAGGAGATTTTTGAGTCAATCTTAGACATACATGCTCCATTGAAAAAAAAGAAGGGTCCGTAATGAAAATGCACCCTGGCTCAATCAGTCCATCAGAAACGTGATGAAGGAAAGGGATTTGGCAAAGAGCATTGCCCAAGAATCTCCTGAGAAGTGGTCAGTATACAAGCAGCTTAGAAACAAGGTAACAAATGAGATAAAAGTTGCTATAGAAACACATTATCGCGGGTTAATAGAAGAAAATAAGGATAACCCAAAGAAGATGTGGAAGACCATTGTTAGATATGTGTTAGATAAATCTTCACAATCAATAACAACCTCATGTTTAGACGTTGAGGGCAATAGAATTACGAAAGAAGCAGACATAGCAGAGGCACTAAATCATCATTTTGCCACAGTAGGCCCAAAACTTGCAGGTAAAATCGAACAACGGACGAATGATGATCCCCTAAAATACGTAGTTAAGCAATCTAGTGTCATGAAGTTTAATCTTGTTAGCGACATCTTCATACTTAACTCCATCAAGCAGTTAAAAAATGGGAAGGCACCAGGACCCGACAAGATTCCGACTATGCTAATAAAGGATGCTGGAGAGGTTATATGTTAGCCGTTAGCGATGATTTTTAACTCCTCCTTACGGCATGGCATTTTTCCTGATATCTGGAAATTGGCGAGAGTCACTCCCATCTTCAAATCGGGCTCGAGAAGTGATGCAAATAATTATAGACCTATCTCAGTCATCTCCGTTTTTTCTAGAATTCTGGAAAGAATCGTGCATGACCAGATGTATGATTACCTAAGATCACGTGGCATCTTGACGATTAGCAAATCCGCTTTTCAGAAACTCTGCTCAACGGTAACATCTCTAATTGACAGTACGGAGTTTTGGTATGAAAATATTGATCACAGGAAGGTTAATTTGGCAATATTCCTTGATCTGAAAAAAGCGTTCGACACCGTTAACCATGAGATCTTGCTTGAAAAATTAGAAGCGTATGGAATCCGAGAATTAGCCGGTAATTGGTTCAGATCATATCTGGAAGGCAGACAACAATACTGCAAGCTTAACTGCTATGAGTCTAGGACTAAGGCTGTCACATGGGGGATTCCTCATGGATCCTGTTTGGGCCCTCTTCTGTTCATAGTGTATCTAAATGACTTTGAAAAATGTTTGAAAGCATCTAAGGCTTGCATGCATGCTGATGATTCTAAGCATCTTCAAGTGTCGATGAGTTGGTTCGCAAAGCCCAAGATAAATTAAGTAATATTTCTGAGTGGATGCGACTAAATAAATTAAGTGCTAATCCACAAAAAACAGAACATATGTTTATGGGCCACCCAAATAGAACTAATAAGATGACCGAGCAAGAAAAACTAAAATTAAATAGCTCAGAAATAAAACGAGTGAAGAAAACGAAATCATTGGGGGTAATTATCGATCAAGGACTCAATTGGGAGGACCAATTTAAAGCTATCAAAGCGAAAGTACGCGGGGGCCTTGCTTCTTTAAAAACCCTAAATAACATTGTTTCGCAATCTCAATTAAGCAATGTCTATCGTGCGCTCGTAGAGAGTCATATAAGATACGCTAATGTCATATGGGGTAGTGTATCCAACTCAAAAATGGAATCATTACAGCGTTTTCAAGACAGGGCCATTTCGATAATTGACACTGCCAGGATAAAGGATGACTGATCGAAGAACTTTTTACAAGTTAAACAACTCATTACATTCGATCGATCAGTCATGACATATAAGATCATGAACAGGCTATGTCCAGAAAACCTTTGGAATAAATTTCAATGGAGATCTCATTACTCTAACTATAATACTAGATTTTGTGAGAACCTTCAAATCCCAAAGTATAATCTGGAATATTCTAAAAAGAGATTTTCTTACACAGCTCTGTGTGCTCCTACACTCGTACAAAATACAAAATGGCGACGATATTTGGCCTAACTTACGAAGATTCATTAACCAATTTATGAAAGTTGTAGGCATCAAAACTTGGAAAGAACTCACGACTGGTATTCAGCAGTTGGTAAGGTTGCTTTTTTAACAATAACTTTATCAACCCCGGACTTGTCCTTTAAAACAAGTTCTATTTCATCTTTAGTTATTGGCGGTCCTTCTAATGCTTCCTTGATTTCTGGTCGTTCATTTCTTTCATAATCATACAACTCCGCTATGTACTCTTCCCATCCATCCAGAATTTCTTCCTTGCTCATTACAGCTGTTCCGTCTCTTTATTGATTCATCCACTTGAACAGTATATCCTGGGTTTTGATGTATTCTTAATTGTCTCGAGCATGAGCTGTGGAGTTTTTTATTCTAAAATCTCTATTTCTTTGTATCCGTCATCTAACCAATTCTCCTTTGCACTTGCACACTACCTTGTTATTGTTATGTTTTTCTAGGCATGGCCTAGCCAACGAGACATAAGAAACAACACGACTGTTTTTCAAACCACTCAACTCAGAACAAACAACTTCTCGTAAACAACTTATCTACGCATTAACGAGTTCCCTCGAGACTAGTCTACCTAGTCTATTGAACTTTTGAACAATAACACAATACCTCATCTTCCCTCTTAATTTCGTCCACTCAAAATGTCATAGTTCAGTCTTTCCGGCTGTCTTCTCGCACGAACTGAGTGACGTTGAACTGGTACATTTTGCTCCTCCGCATTGATCTCTGGAACATTGGTTGCATCGTCATTTGATCGACTGAATGAAGGAAACGGTAAGTCATCTTCATCAAGGTCTGATGGCTGATCTCTTGCTCTAACTCGAGATTTCAGTTGTTGAGAATGTCGTCGCCAAATTAAGCCGTCACGAACAAACACTCAATACGACAGCGGACTTATCTTGTGATGAATCTTGGCACGAACGAATTTTGGTCCTCTTCTACTGTAATTACGTGCCCATACATGATCTCGTACTTCAAATTCTCGCATCTTCGCCGTACGATCGTGATAAGCTTTCTGCTTCTTCTGTGACTGATGAACTCTCTCTTGGATAGTAGCACGATTTTGGTAATCACTGACATTCTCTTTCACTCTTGGATGAATCAAATTTAAACGAGTACGTAATTTCCTTCCCATCAACAATGGACTTGGAGCTACATTAGTTGTTGCATGTGCTGTAACTCGATATGTAAGCAAGAAATTATTCACATTATAATCAATATTCTTGCTATTCTTTGCCATCTTGTTCATACACTTCTTGAAAGTTTGAACGAATCTCTCAGCCTGACCATTTGTTTGAGGGTGATATGGTGTAACGTAGCAATTATTCATTCCCCTAAGTTTGCAAAATTCCTTGAATTCCTCTGAAGTGAATTGTAATCCATTATCTGAGACTAGCTGCCCAGGTAATCCTTGAACAGCAAATATCTTCATTAGAGCTGCTGCTACAGTTGCAGATGTTGCAGTTCTCAATTTAATCACTTCAGGTCATTTAGAGTACGCATCTTCAACAGCTAACCACATAAAACCAAAATATGGACCTGCCAAATCAATATGTAACCTTTCCCAAGGCCTATCCGGAAACTGCCAAGAATGTAGGGGCACCTTTTGAAGATCATTCCCACCTTCTTGACATTCACAACAACTACGAGCAATATTCTCAATCACTGCATCCATACCAGGCCACCAAAAATGTTCCCTTGCTAACGACTTCATGCGAACAATACCTGAATGAACAGCATGCAACTCCTTCAGCAATCTTTCTCTCAGCTCTTTAGGTACAACAACACGAGATCCCCAAATCAAAACTCCATCACATACGGTCAGTTCAGCTTCACGTCTACTAAGAGCATTTACTTCACCATCTTTAAAATTCACATTTTTGTTCAGTTTCTTTCCCTTGCAAACATCATCAATGACACAGTACAGCATCCCTCTTTGAAGCATACTTTACCACCTTAACAGAGACAGGCAAAGTTCCAAACACCTCATATTCTACAAGATCCACCAAAGCATGTCCAGATTCAAACGGTGGGTCAAAGCCACAAGGTAATCGAGACAAACCATCAGCGTTTCCATGTTTTGCAGTGGGCTTGTAAACAATCTCGTACGTATATGCAGACAATATGATTGACCACCTTTGTAATCGACTTGCAATTATTGTTGGAATACCTTTCTTTGATCCAAAGATAGTAACAAGTGGCTTGTGATCCGTCACTAACTGGAATGTATGTCCCCATAAAAACTGATGAAATTTCTTCACGCCAAACACTATGCTCAAGCCTTCCCTCTCTATTTGCGAGTAATTCTTCTCTGCAGGGGTTAACGACTTTGATGCATATGCTATAGGACGTTCCTCTCCACTTGGTAAAATGTGAAATAACACAGCACCAATTCCAGAACCACTTGCATCACAGGCAAGTCCAAAAGGCAGACTAGGATCGAAATGCATCAATACTGACATAGACATAAGATCATCTTTTAAACCATTAAAAGCAGCTGACTTCTCCGAATTCCAGCTCCATGGAACACCTTTCCTCAGCAATTCATGCAAAGGAGCTGCGCGATCAGATGACTGAGGCAAAAATTTGGCAAAATAAACAACCATTCCTAAGAAACTCTTCAACTCAGTGACATTAGTAGGCTCATCAATTTTCTGTATAGCTTCTATCTTTTTGGGGATGGATGCATACCTTGACTTGAAATAACATTACCAAGATATTCAACTGACTCCTGAAGAAAACTGCATTTCTCCTTACGTAATCTTGAACCATATTCCTTGATTCGTTGAAGAACAGCTTGCAAACTTTGCACGAGTTCCTCTTCTGTTTTCCCAGTGACAATGACGTCATCTAAATAACACTGTACTCCATTCAATCCTTGGAATATTTGATCCATAACTTGCCGAAAAAACGCAGGAGCGGAGCTGATTCCAAATGGTAATCTAGAATACCGGAACAATCCTTTGTGTGTATTAATAACCACTAAAAATTTCTGATATTCTTCATCCAGCTCTATTTGCAAATATGCTTCAGAGAAATCAAGCTTGCTAAACAACACGCCACCATTCAAATTTGTAACCACTTCATTTGGTTGAGGCAGAGGATACTGATTAACTTCCATCTCAGGATTAATCGATACTGAAAAGTCACCACACAATCGTACTGATCCATCACGCTTCAGAACTGGAACAACTGGAGCTGCCCAGTCTCAGTATTGCACTGGTGTAAAAATTCCCTTCTGCTCCAAACGATCAACCTCGTTCTCAACCTTCTTCTTCATAGCATATGGCAATGGACGTGTTTTGCGAAATGTTGGGGTTGCATCACTTTTCATGTTGATTCTTGCTTTAGGAACCTTACATAAACCTGGTTCTTCCACAAAAACTTCATCAAATTCATCCAAAACAGCTTTTAATTTCTTTTCCTTTGGAATATAAACAGCCAAAATTGACTGCCAGTCAAGGCAAACTTGACACAATAAACCTCTTCCCAAGAGATGCTTGGCTTTTCCTTTCACTACTCTTGCACAAAATTCTGTCCGTTGTCCGTTAATTTCAACGCTTGCATCGAATTCTCCCAGTAATGGAACCATTCCACGAGAATAAATCTTTAATTCCAATGATGCAGGTCTCAACGTAGGGGACCTCATTGATAAGCGAAACGACAGAGCCAATGTCCACTTCCAAAGTGACCGGGTGTCCGTTAATAATAGCTTCAACTTTCGGACATGGTTTCAATTTTTCTGCAACATGATTTGTTTCCTTTGAATCAACAGACAATACTTCAGAATCTAATATTTCTTCAGAAATGTGCTTGACTTCGTTTTGTGCTGAATTCTTGCGAGGGGCACGAGGGCCTTTTGGGGGGCCTAGCAGTCACTTGCGTAATGTCCCTCTTTACCACAATCATAGCATTTCACTGATTTCGCTGCACTCGAAAAGTTTTGATTTCCTTTAGAAACTTCTTCCTTTCGAGCTTTCGTTTCTTTATTTCTTGGCTTCACTGCATGAACATAACTAGATTCTCTCGCTGAAAAAGTGTTGAACTGATGAGCGTCCTTCTGTGCAGCTTCGGTAGCTGTTATGCTGGTGCTGTTATGATGGATCTCTCCAAGGCATTCGATTGCCTAAATCATGCACTTCTTCTGGCAAAACTGCACACATATGGTTTCAAGAAGGCCTCCCTAGACGTCATCCACAATTATCTAACTAATAGAAAACAGAGGGTGAAAGTGAATGGTTCGTTTAGCACTTATAGTAATGTCAGACAAGGTGTACCGCAAGGATCAGTCTTGGGACCCCTTTTATTCAATATCTACATTAATGATATGTTTATGGGGCTGACTGACACTGAGGTATGTAACTACGCCGACGACACGACTCTGTATGCATGTAATAAATCATTACAAAATGTAGTTAATAGCTTAGATAGGGACACACAGAGAATAATTACTTGGTTTCCAGACAATTACATGAAATTAAATGAAGAAAAATGTCATTTAATGACATTCAGCGCATCTAGCACTGATACCTCCATACATGTTGGCAAAGCTCAAATAAAGGAAAGTTTTGAGGAAAAATTGTTGGGAGTAACTCTTGACAAACACCTTACCTTCAAACCCCATGTGAGCACTCTTTGTAAGAAGGCCAATCAGAAAATTCATGGGCTAGCTAGGATTTCAAAATACATGGAAACGGAAAAAATAGTCTTATTGATGAAAACCTTTATTATGTCCCAGTTTAACTATTGCCCTCTAGTGTGGATGTTTCACGATAGGAACTTGAACAATAAGATAAATAAGATGCACTTGAGAGCACTGCGAATTGCATACAGAGACTACGAGTCTGATTTTGAAACATTGCTGAAAAGGGACAACTCAGTGACAGTCCATCAACGAAACCTACAGTTGCTAATGGTCGAAATTTATAAGACAAAAGTAAATTTAAACCCTGAATTTATGAAGGACATATTTGTAACTAATGATGTGCCTTACAGCCTAAGAAGTGGCAATGGTCTTCTGCAGCCAAGTGCGAGGACCACAAATTTTGGGATTGAAACCACACCTTTTATTGGACATAAACTTTGGCAGACGTTACCAAATGAAATAAAAACTGCTAGCTCTTTGGCTGTTTTTAAAAACCGAATAAAATCGTGGAAAGGGGAGAGATGCAACTGTAGGCTTTGTCGAATCTTTATTCCAAATTTAGGGTTTTTAATTTGAAATTGTAAATAGCATTCTTTCTTATTGTAAAATTATTCTTTCAGATTATTTTTTGTTAGTAGGCTTTAATTAGCTCTAAATTAGCTATTGTACATTAGCCTACTTTAAATAAAGAATTAATAATAATAATAATAATAATAATAATTGTTATTTCGACAGCTCTCGTAAAGGTCAAAACTTCAGCTTCTTGCAATAATCGACGTTGCCACGCCTCGTTATTCAAACCAAAAACAAATTGATCCCTTAGTGACTGTAGTAGTGGTGTCAAAGCTGGATCTGTAGAGGCTGTAAATTCGCATGTTTTTGCTAATCTCCTCAATTCTGCTTCATACTCAGCTATTGACTCATTTGGCATTTGCTTTCTGTTATAAAACTTATAACGTTCGGCCATAATCGAAGGCTTTGGCTTATAATAATTTCGCAAAAGATTTAGGAGTTCTTCTAACGACTTTCTTTCTGGTTCTTCTGGTGAATATAGCGTTGTCAACTTCTCAAAAGCATCACGTCCAACGAAAAGCAAGAATTGATTGGTTTTCTCCTCTTCGGCGACTTTGTTTACTTTCCAAAACAGTTTCACACGCGCAACGTAGTTATCAAGGTCTTCTCTTTCATCGAATTCCCCAGGAATTCCGACATACGGCCCTCTTCTTGGCCTAGAAGCTGTCCAGCCTGTTCAGGGCTATCATCATCGGGCATCTTCGAAAAGAAAAAGTTGTCGACTGCGCCAAAATGTTATATTTTTCTAGGCTTGGCCTAGCCAACGAGACATAAAAAACAACACGACTGCTTTTCAAAACACTCACAAACAACTTCTCGTAAACAACTAATCTACGCATTAAGAAGTTCCCTCGGGACTTGTCTAACTAGTCTATTGAACTATTGAACAATAACACAATACCTCATTTATCTAAATCCTTATATCCCTCTGTATTCCAGATTCCTTAGCTCCTCTTCTTTCTCTCATTAAGTTAAGAACTTCTTCCGTCATCCATTTCGTATTACTTTGGTATTCTTTAGCCGGTACTGTCTCTTTAATATACTCTTGCCATATATTACTTATGTCTTCCAAACAAGCATTCAGATCTTCGAAGTTCTTTAACACTTCGAATTTACTCTTGACACATTCTAATTCTTCTGGATATGATCACACTTGTGTAGTAATTCTGAGTTGTACTTTGGTGTTTTGCTTTTCTTCCTTAAACATCTTAATTTCACTCACATCCATAGTGCTACAAGCACGTGATCACTGTTGCAGTCTGCACCTGGGTAGCATTTCACTTTTTTCACACCATTCCTATATCTTTTGTTAACTGTAACGTACCGTAAAAGCTCTATTAAGCCCCCAGGGGCTTAGTTAATTTCGGAGCTTCCAGAGGGGGGGGGCTTAATGGAGAGGGAGGCCTATTCACAAAATCAAGTGACAAGGATGTATTTGATACCTTTTCAGCTCTTTTATCCCACATTTTGCGGAATCAACATACAATTTTAAGGCTCAAATACATAAATTCGACACACCTTTTATCCCAAACCATACTAAAATTAACATGCAAGGTTGTGTAGCTAAATGAATGGAAAATATTTGGTAATTTCTAGAATTTTGTAAAAGGGAAGGGGGCTTTTTCAAATTTTGACTCAGAGGGGAGGGGCTTATTAGAAAGGGGGGTTCAATAGAGAGGGGGGCTTAATAGATCTTTTACGGTAGTCAATCATATTTCTAACATTTCCTGCTGGACTTTTACTTTTCCATGTCCAACGTCTCCTAGGGTGTTGTTGAAACCATGTATTTAGGATCACTTATCCATGCGCTTGGCACCATTGTATCCACTTCTAGCCCCTTCCATTTTTCTCCTAGACCATGAGGCCCTACAATATCTTCAAAGTGCTAGTACCTTTAGCAAGGCTAATAGGCTTCTTATCGCTAGATTTCTCTACTATATTTAAATAGTGATGGTTGACAATCTCTGTCAATTTTTGGTCATCAGTTACAATATTATCATTTCTAACAAGAGAAACATCGCTACTCGTAAGTTGATTGATTGATTCATTCATTCATTCATTCATTCATTGATTTCAAATTCTTTAGGCATGGTGGCCACGTCAGTCAAAGGACTGATTTACAGTGGGTGGTGCAAATAGATACAAAACTAAGAAAAGCATACACAATTAAAAAACCTTATTTACAAAATTATCTTATAAATAAATTAAAGTGATGCTAACTATAACATGAAAGAAAATCATCATTCGTTGTTGGCATTTTTGATACGTTCTTTGAATATTTCATAAAGATTTTGATGATTTGATTTGGATCAAAAGATCGTTCCATAATTTAGCACCCTTATATCAAAGCCGATTTGCGACGAGGAACGGCCAAGTCTGATTGAGTATTACGAAATTCTCTCTTTATAAGACAGCCTGACAAACATTTCTGTAAGGTAACTGGGAGCTTGGTTGCTTACCGATTTGTAAACAATCTTCAAAATTTCTGACTCGATAAGTTCATTGATGGTAGGCCAACTAAGTTTTCTGATTATAGGTAGGGCAGAAGCATCAGAAGCACTAGCCTGCGTGCAGACAATACCCAAAAGGCACATGGTATTTACTATGTAATCTATGGTGTTTGTTGAAGGAACATAGCCATCCATATAAACCTCCTGATAAACCTGGTTTTCTTGAGCAAAGTACATTGTGCTTTTGGTAAAAAAGAAAAGCTTTTGACGGTAGAAACATTTCTATGAGGCTTTCATACAGCTAGGTGATTGCTTTTCAACAAAGCCTTTAGACTTAGTATCTCAATAGTCAAGAGTACAAAAATTCAGTTTCCTGGACACTTGACACTGACAAGCACATTCCCTAGAACTCTCATTTGGCAGGAATCCTTGTGTTAACCCTGGAAGTTATCCCTCAGTTCTGCTTCCAAAAGCTTTACTTACGATATGGAAAGCACCATGATTTTGCTGCTATTGAAATCTTGTTTGTTTTGTTTTGCACTTTATCAGAGGGAACTGAGCTCAGTCTGGCTCCAGTTTGTTCACGTATTCTGTAACTGTCAACTCTGCATTGTAAAGTTTCATGTGATCCAGAAAAAATTTGCATCTGATTTGATCGCCACAATATAAGAATAGTTTGCACAATATGTCCTTGATTTCGAGGGCATCTAGGCTGATCTAGACTATTCAATGTACCACGTCTAAATCCTTGTTTAACTCGCAAACGTTATGGCTTTTTACTTTAGGCCACCATTTTGTTGGCTCAGCTCCAACGCGGGAAATTAGCCACCATTTGCAGTAAATAGTGACATTCTATCGATCGTGGTTCCTCCATAAGACAGCTGTTGACTAGGCCAAAATCGATGCCTTCAGAAAATATCGAATTTCTTGAACTCAGGAAGATGAATCAAAAATCCAGGCGACAGATTTGTACATTGGCTTTCACTTCGAAGATTTCAACTTCAACTTCGGTTGCAGAATGTACCACATGAATGCCCAAGTGGGAATTAGCCCTGTACCCCTCGGCCACAGCTTCTCCATTGACTTCTTATGGCGCAAGGCTAATTTGCATAAAATCAACAGGGCGCCACTTCCGGTAATTTCAACCAATCAGAAGATTATTCCGCCCTGTTTCCGGGCAGCTGTATCTGAAGTATGGTTCCACCAAACTTATGTACATTTTTGGACAGTAAAAATAGGCAGATACCTTTTGAAAAAACGCAGCATCCCTAAGCCAAGTGAAACTTTTTTCGTCACTGCTGAAATTTGCTCGTCCTAGCTCAGATGTTTATCAACAATTACCCCAAAGTATTTCATATTTTCTACTATGGAAACATTCTTCTCACCAACTACGAAACGAGGCTTTGCTACTCTATCATCGTTTATATCATTCAGTCGCTTTCTGCTGCCAGCAACAAGACTATGTGTCTTAGCAACATTCAGGGACAATTTATTACCTTGAAGCCAAGATTTAAGGCTATTCAAGTCATTATTGACGCAGTCGTCAATATGTGTAACCGAATCCTACTCAAACATAAGGCTTGCGTCAATCAGCATACACATCAACTTCACAATATTTCATCTGTAGATGGAGGTCATTGATATATATGATAAATAACAGAGGCCCTTGACAGGACCACTGCGGTACTCCATATGTGATAGATCTCATGTTCGAAGGTCCCCTCTATTTGAAAAAAATGGTTTAACGAGATCCCAAAATTCCTTATTAGACATAGGACCATTTTTAGTTGCTTCTTTAAAGTGGTTTTTCATAGCCTTCTTTCTTAAAGAGACACATTTATTTCCATGCTTTTTGAAATTAGTTCTATTTTCTGCCATAGGGCTTTTATTACGTCTCTTTAAGCCTTGATCTGGTATAAATTGCCTTTTATACCTGCTGATTCATGAAAGGGGCAGTATTTCCCCTCGCGCATGCCAATCTACAATTGCTTGGAAAGTAGATGCAATATTCTTGTGAGACAAATCCGCATCATCCGCAAACACATTCAACTGGTCATTTAGCGCTCTGCATTTGATCACAAAAGCCCACCTGGAATTAAAAGGAAACTTATGACCTACTGTTAGAGATAGTAAGGCTGGTCCAATTTAGACGAGTTTCAGAAATTCAATGACTATTTTTCCTGCTTTCTATCGAGCGAGGGAATCCCAAAGGAAGTGTAATCAGTAAATAAGAAGTAATTCACACAAATCCATAGTGCATAACTGTTGACTTCATATGAAAGGAAGTTAAATGCTTTGAAGTGGAACCAAACGATATAGAGGCAGACATAAACTTTCAACTTACCAAGTGTTATCAACACCATGCAAAACATCTGAACACCAGATCCAGTTAAAGCAGACAATAACTTTGGCCATCTTGGCGGCCTGAAAACATCACCATGAACAAGCTTCCAACCTGTTTCCTCAGCAGTATCCTCCTGCAACAGTAAATTTTGTTTTTGTGAGATGCTTTATCTTTGATCCAAGACGAGAATGCCGAATTGACAGTCACAGTAACGTTTTTATTGCTACTATCAGCTACTTTACTGCATTCTAAAATGTGCCGACTGACTTCATGGTAGTGTCGTATTAGACAATGAGCTGCACTCGATTTTAGAAAAAGAGTATGTAAAAACAGTTCGCTCCGTCACTTCCGTTGCTACTAAAACGGCTTCTCCAATCAATTCCGTCACGATTTTGTATTAATTGAGTGCTCCAAAATAAAGCATAGTGCCTACAGGGTGAATCAAAGAATTTTCAAGGCAGCGTGTAGACTGTATGAGTCTCGGTCTTCTGCGTTTAGTTGAATGGCTTCGGGTCCAATTCTGAGTTGACTAACATTACCGTTTTCAGAATTGATGCCAATCAATCACAGCAGTTGACACAATACAGATTATTATTTAAGTTTGAAGCCAGCCGAACGTTGCTGGAGCCTTCGACAGGGGCTGAAAAGGCTAAAAATTGCAATTTTCGCGAAGGAATTTAGCCGAATTTCCTAAGTACGGAAGCCAAATTTCCTCCGACGGGGGTTAGATGCTTCCGACAGGGGGCTGTAGCCCTCTAGCCCTCCCCTGGCACGACCACTTTGACCGAATACCAAGGCAGTACCTGGAAAAGTACCTGGATCTTAATAAAATACCTGCAGTCTTTGTTGCAGCTTGAGCAGAATGGCCAAGGTCGTTGTAAATCCCAGCACTGCCCGAGCAAAGTTGATTGACAAAGAGTTTATTGAATTGCAATTCATGCAGCCAAAGTAATCAAGAACCCATATTTACCCCAAGCCGAAGTTTTTTAAGGAATATCTATAGGCCCTTTTCCTAGAACAGACAGTCTATGTTACACTGCTAAACAGTCTGTCCAAACAAAACCTGGCTTAGGATGATTGAAAATAATGAGGTAAATTCTAGCTTATCAGGAAAAGGTTAGACGGATTTATTAAAATCTTAGTCTTCATCATACTCAACGATATAGGCTCCGGGGGGGGGGTACATGGATTGAGGGTGGGCGGGGATCTGCCGCTCGATTTTCAGAATGGTACTGTTCAAATTAAGAAAAGTTGCCTTTGTACCAACTTTTATGATGAAATTTGGAGGAAACCACCCGTTTCTAACTATTGCTTGCAAAGTTCAGCCAAACCCCCCTCCCGTGTTTAAGGAAAATCTGCCGAAAAAGGATCCTTGTTCAGATAATTTTGGCCCCAAAACCCACCCATATGGGTTGTACATGCCTGTACCCTCAAAATTTTATGTAAATCCCACGGATTAAGTCCCTTTGATGACATATTTAACATCTGTGTCAAGATGTCCAAATGATGAAGATGAATATGAATCTGTTTCTTGGTGATCATTGCCAAACTGAAAAACAAACTTAAAAATTCATGTCTTCTCAGTTTATTTCTTTGGAGACCGATACTGGTTATATCACAAATATTGTGGTTGGTGTAATCAGGACAAAATCTGGCAACCGACCGTGTAGAAAGAAAGTTAGTCATCAATTCTAAAACAATGCCCCCTCCCTATCTGTGGCTGGACATCAACATCAAGTAACTTCATGATGCTCACAAAATGGCTTGGAATCTTGTCAGGGTCAATTTGATATCCGTGTTTGAATTTTAGCCTTTGAGAACTCTGTTAAAGTTGTTTTGAAAGGATTGTAGAGTATGACTTGCATCGTTGTCCATCTTTCCTGTCTGCATTCAGCAGAGACGCATACAAAATCGCATCTTAAGCTTTAACGAAATATTTTGTATGTCATTGGGTTTGCCATATATTCGCAGAAGATTCGAAGTTTGTTTACATCTGTTAGGAGCTCGTTTGAAATTCGTAGTAACGACTTTGTCTGATTCATTGTATAAGAATGAATTTCTTGATTTCATTGATAGTTTGAAAATAATTTCGGCTGCAAAAGGTTAAATTTTGTCGTTTTCTTGAAAAAAGCCAGTAATGGTAACTGCTGGACATTATTTTCCTCGTTGGTTTCCATTTGGAAGACGTGGCTTCTTCCAGCATCCTGCGTTTGTACCTTCCTTTTCGGGTATCTCGCAAAAATTGCGCTAGACTGAGCTCAGTTTCAGTTCAGTTTCATATAATCACATCAAATACTGGAGCAACTAACTCGTAATCAAATCCAAAATTAGATTTTGAAGCAAGACACCTTGGCTGAGCTACGAAAATATCATCGTTTGTTCAAATCTTTTTAAAACATGACATAACAGCAGGCTATAAGAAATTCGATGGCTGTATGGGAATTTACAGCTTTTCCACGAAACACCAATCCTACGTTGTGCGTGGCTAACTCCGCGAGCTGTATGCATTGCTAAAACATGAATGCAGATAACAACGTCCATCATGCTACAAATGCAAATATGACTTTCAGACCAGGGATCAAATGTGATTCATGACAAAATTTCAATGAATTAGGAAATAAGGTAATCGACGCTTCGCAATGAATGCCCTACGGCTAACCTTGAATTCAATGTTTCTGAGTGACATAACGATAGAGAATGGATTATAAAAACATACCATTTCATCTTCCTTGTTGTAATTTGCGATATCACGGCGCAGTGTTCGAATGATTATCATAGCTAGAATACCTGAAAGGAAATAGAAATAAAACAATATTTACACCTAATTTTACATGCTACTTTACTCATCTAATTACTTTACAACATGACAGGGACGATGCCAAGGGGCGCGAAACACAATAAGACAATTGACTACAGCATGGCCAAAACATAATGACAAGCATCGTTAAATAACATAAAACTACTGTAAACTACAAACGAGTAAAAACACCAATGGCTAAAACACCAAACTCTATCTGACATTAGATGACGAGTCATGGATGGCATCAATTTGAAAAAATCCACGAGCGCAGCTCCTCCATGCACTGAGCTACATAAAAAGCAAACCTACTAGTTTCACCAAAACTAGTAGCTCTTCAAATGATATTATTCTCACAAACCGAGTGAGAAGCTTCCAAAAAACTTCAGTCTTTGAGACCGGTCTTAGCGATTATCATGGTCTGCAGGTGTCTCAAAAAAAATTGTTCGACGTTTGATTAAATATTGAAAATAAAGACAGTATGAACTGGCTCGTGAGAAGATAAGCCTGTTCCTAAGATTATGAAATAAGTTTAGAAACTAAAATCTTGCAAATCAGTTGAAAATTCACTGAGTCGCGAGCTTTCATAGATAAAAAATATGCCATAGCTGAAACCAGAGACCCCCCAGATTACTTGTACTGCAAAAAAGCTCGAAGACTGAGGTAAAAGAAGCTTACCCAATGTCATACCTCTCGTTGATATCAGAGCAAACCAAATAGGACTTCTAAAGTAAAATAATTCTTGCGATCATTCTCAAAATTCCCTTAGCATTGCATAAGTCCAAAAACAGTGGTTCAAAACATAATCGACGAGAGACTGAATCTGTTTCCTCAAAGCACCCATATGCTTGACAGTTGGGTTATCGAAAACCTGTTTGAATCCCATTTGTTTCGCCCTGAAACAATTCAGAAATAACAGAAACAATGGCTTGCGGGACTTTCACCAAAAATGACATTTCGAGGCGCCTGATTTCAGCTTTCGGACAAACTTAAACTTCAAGGGCTTGTAAGCCTAATGAATTTTTAGCGGATTTGCAAGATTCTTGTGTCAAAAATTACTTTAAAATCTCAGGAAAAGGGTGACTTGACCAAGGGTCCATTCAGCATATCGTTGTGTTTTAGTATTTAATCAAACGCCGAACAATCTTTTTGAGACACCCCGCGATTGTCTCGTTCCTAAAATCAGATATGCCTAATCTTTAACCCAAGGTAATAAAGTATCGAAACTATAAAAATTTCGATCCAGTTGAATTTATTGCACTTTTTGCAATCGTTTTTGTACTTTTTTGCAACATTTGCAATATTCCATTTATTGCAATATGATGAGGGGCCCTGGAGACGAGATCGAGAAATTATGAATTGCTGACGAAAGCAAACATAGATAAATTATATATCAAATGAAAGTACTCATCGAAACAAATCGAATGGCATATATATATATATATATATATATATATATATATATATATATATATATATATATATATATATATATATATATATATATATATATATATATATATATATATATTGACGAGATTCGATACAAAATGAAGAAACTAGGGCAATTTTAACGAATTTCTTTGTGACCACTCTCCAAATATGGGTATCTGGTAGTCACGTGGTGTAACAATATGCATTTGAATTTTCGTTTTCTGATCGCCAATTAGGGTTTAGCAAAAGTCAGGAAGTTTCAGTGCTATAGCTATCATTGTTTAGGAGCTATTAAAAAAGTTCGGGATGGGGGGGGCGAAAAACGACCCCCACGGCTAAAATAGGGTTAATCATAATCATAATCATACAGATTATTTATAATTCGTTTACTTGTAGTTAACAGCAACTAATCAACACCAACTATCTACAGTATACAATATACCAGATACAAAAATACATAAAATCCTAAATTAAATGCAAATGTAGCATTGCAATTGTTGCCATCCCAGCAACGTATTCCTTTTTTGAATTTCACGAGACAAGTTGTCAACTTTAGGTCATCACTAAGAGAATTCCACAATAGACTCCCTCTAAAGGATAGAAAATTTATTCCGTAGCGCTGAGAACTCACTGAGGGGAGCTTGCATAGTTCCTTAGTTCTTAAGTTGTAGGGAAAATCTTTCTTGACAAAGAACTCCCACATGTACTCAGGATTGAGATGGTTCATCGATTTGGAGATTTCAACTAAGTGATCTTTTCATGTGTTGTCTGTGTATCACCCCTTTCTAAAAGTTCCTCGCCTATACAAAGTTCTCATTGCACGTTTGTGGGTCCTATTAATTTCATTATTTGCAACTTTGCTCCAAAATAGCCAGATCAGAGGGCAATAGGAAAAATTCGACATTACATCGGAGTTTAAAAGTAACATTGACTTTTGTTCTCCTAAATATGATCTTAACCTTCCACATGCATACACTTTTTGGTTGACTTTCTGATATATCTCTTTCACATGCGTTTCAAACTTTAGTGAGTTGTCAATGTTTACACCAACAATTTTTACATGTTCGCTTGATGGAATCAATTGGTTGTTCATGTAAAGACATATTTCATTTGCTCCCTTTAACCGCAAAATCATTTGGAATTTTGAAGGATTGGCACTTATGCCGTTGTTAGTAAACCATTGCATTAATTCCTGTAGGTCACCCTCTAATCTAATCATGACTGCTGCCGCATGTGTATCGCACGCGTAAATTGTCGTATCGTCAGCAAAGTTACATATCTCCGATTCCAGTTCAATGTAAAACAGGTCGTTTGTAATGATCTTGAAAAGCAAGGGTCCAAGAACAGACCCCTGTGGTACCCCCAATTGAGATATGGTGTGGTGAGCTACATCTAGAGCCTATTTTGTGTCCAGTTTGTCAAGTAACGACTGGGTGAGTCAATAAAAACGCCTGGTGTTTGAAAAAATCCTGCTCTCTGAATATCAAAGCAGTGATGTTGAAAACTGTCTTTTTTTGTCCTCGAAATTTCAAATTAGGTTCAATAAACTTCCCGGCTTCAATCGGTCATTCCTTCCCGTCGAAATGGGAGATTTTCTGCAGAAAGCCCCTTTCGAAAACCTGCAAAAACAAGTAAACATCAAGGAAGATCTTCCTTTGTTCTCTTTCCTAGCAATAATGACTCTTGGATGTGTTCATGTATTTTGTCCCCATGGGAGAATGGAATCCCCTTGAATCAGATATTCACACTAGGGGGAGACTTTTCAACCCGCGAAGGGGAAAGCGTGTGCCAAAGCATGCTGGAAGTCATCGCTGTGAAGTAAACACATTGGCAATTCTTGCTGGCAATTTTAGCACGCTGTTTAAGGTCTCTCAAAGATATTTGAAGGTATCTAGAGTGACCGGTTTCAGCCAGGAAAATTTCTAAAAATAATTGAACATGTTAGCTAGTCAATCAAGTATTGCAAAATATCATTACTTATATTATCTTGAGCAGTAGCCTTTCAAACGCAAGGCGTTTTTTGAATCACCTACAATCCTGGCCATAAGGTGTTGAGAAAAAATCGACTTTCCCCTATTTTTTAGACCTCACAACCAAAATACCGTCAAAACGTCCACTTCCCCCCATCCCCCCATCTCAATGTTGTTTTTTTGTCTTCAGAAGATATGGCAGTTATCAGATTTTAGGATATCTTCACAAACAACATTGAATTGGGGGAGCGGGGGTTTGCTAAATGAAAAAATTCGAGATTTTCCAAACATTCTCAACACTTATGGCTAGGATTGTCTTTGGACCAATGAAAATAGCTCCTTAAAGAATGCGTATCAAATGGTCCTTGAAACTGAATTTAATACCAAAATGGAATAATTTGGCATATGTATCATTTCTTGACTTGCGGTGTGCAGGAAAGTAAGGTCATTTGTCTGATTCATATCCCTTAATCCATAATACAAAGGATCCTAAGATACTGTAGAACTAGAGGTAAGGATATCTCCATACACAAATTAGATAACTGTCCCTCATGGACGCATCTCGTGCAAAATTCTGGTCTCTGTTAAGCCAATCACGAGAAACAGTACTAACGGACTAGGGCATCCTACTGAGCCATGGAAATTACCTGAAAAGTCAACGAAGCTTAAGCAGCAATGATGGCCCATCATAGTTTCTTATACAAATACATGTATCGAAAAATGTTTGCCAACGGGTAACGCACGGGTAACGCAACGGGTAACGAAAATTTGTCTGAAGGCTCAGTACTGATTTCCAACGGGTAACACGGGTAACGGACTATTTATTAAAATAATACGTATTATTTTAATAAATAGTCCGTTACCCGTGTTACCCGTTGGAAATCAGTACTGAGCCTTCAGACAAATTTTCGTTACCCGTTGCGTTACCCGTGCGTTACCCGTTGGCAAACATTTTTCGGATAAAACTGAACGTCTCCCACCTCCATAAACTAAAGATTTATAGATAAACAGTCGGAAACTTTGGGATCTCCAACAATCTTTGCATTAGAGCAGTCTTCTAGCGATCTGGCGAAGGTTCTACAACCTACAATAAATAGGCACAACGATGCACCCCTTTGGATGGCTTCAGGGGAATCAAGCGCCGGCATACTTCTACCTCAAAAACGTAAGAAATTCGTTATTCCAATTTAGGCCCCCATGGAATCTATAGGAAGACCACGGAGATGTGCTATCTATAGCTAACAAATGTTTCACAACTCTATGCGAGATAAAACCTCCATAAATAGAGTGAGATGCAAAGAAAATTCTGAGATGTATCATTCAGGGAAAGCGTGACAGTTTAGCTTAAACCGATCTATTCCTCGTTCGTATGCCAATCCTGTGCAGTTTATGATAGCCGCTAGAACGGCAATTGATAAGACAGTGACGATACTCAAAAAAAGCCGCTTAGCACAATTACTTGGCTCCAAAGAGCCATACTCTGTAATTTCTCAGTCGACCTTGCTTTGCAAACTAAATTATGACGTCATAACTGCAAACCGTGACGTTGAACGTTAATTTCGTTTCCAGATTTGAATTCTACTGGCCAAAGTTGTTGGACAAGTGTAAATTTGAATTGATCCCAATGACTTTCAAAAATAACCCTCCTCAGACAATCCTGGCCATAAGGTGTTGAGAAAAAATCGACTTTCCCCTATTTTTTAGACCTCACAACCAAAATACCGTCAAAACGTCCACTTCCCCCCACCCCCCCATCTCAATGTTGTTTTTTTGTCTTCAGAAGATATGGCAGTTATCAGATTTTAGGATATCTTCACAAACAACATTGAATTGGGGGAGCGGGGGTTTGCTAAATGAAAAAATTCGAGATTTTCCAAACATTCTCAACACTTATGGCTAGGATTGTCTTTGGACCAATGAAAATAGCTCCTTAAAGAATGCGTATCAAATGGTCCTTGAAACTGAATTTAATACCAAAATGGAATAATTTGGCATATGTATCATTTCTTGACTTGCGGTGTGCAGGAAAGTAAGGTCATTTGTCTGATTCATATCCCTTAATCCATAATACAAAGGATCCTAAGATACTGTAGAACTAGAGGTAAGGATATCTCCATACACAAATTAGATAACTGTCCCTCATGGACGCATCTCGTGCAAAATTCTGGTCTCTGTTAAGCCAATCACGAGAAACAGTACTAACGGACTAGGGCATCCTACTGAGCCATGGAAATTACCTGAAAAGTCAACGAAGCTTAAGCAGCAATGATGGCCCATCATAGTTTCTTATACAAATACATGTATCGAAAAATGTTTGCCAACGGGTAACGCACGGGTAACGCAACGGGTAACGAAAATTTGTCTGAAGGCTCAGTACTGATTTCCAACGGGTAACACGGGTAACGGACTATTTATTAAAATAATACGTATTATTTTAATAAATAGTCCGTTACCCGTGTTACCCGTTGGAAATCAGTACTGAGCCTTCAGACAAATTTTCGTTACCCGTTGCGTTACCCGTGCGTTACCCGTTGGCAAACATTTTTCGGATAAAACTGAACGTCTCCCACCTCCATAAACTAAAGATTTATAGATAAACAGTCGGAAACTTTGGGATCTCCAACAATCTTTGCATTAGAGCAGTCTTCTAGCGATCTGGCGAAGGTTCTACAACCTACAATAAATAGGCACAACGATGCACCCCTTTGGATGGCTTCAGGGGAATCAAGCGCCGGCATACTTCTACCTCAAAAACGTAAGAAATTCGTTATTCCAATTTAGGCCCCCATGGAATCTATAGGAAGACCACGGAGATGTGCTATCTATAGCTAACAAATGTTTCACAACTCTATGCGAGATAAAACCTCCATAAATAGAGTGAGATGCAAAGAAAATTCTGAGATGTATCATTCAGGGAAAGCGTGACAGTTTAGCTTAAACCGATCTATTCCTCGTTCGTATGCCAATCCTGTGCAGTTTATGATAGCCGCTAGAACGGCAATTGATAAGACAGTGACGATACTCAAAAAAAGCCGCTTAGCACAATTACTTGGCTCCAAAGAGCCATACTCTGTAATTTCTCAGTCGACCTTGCTTTGCAAACTAAATTATGACGTCATAACTGCAAACCGTGACGTTGAACGTTAATTTCGTTTCCAGATTTGAATTCTACTGGCCAAAGTTGTTGGACAAGTGTAAATTTGAATTGATCCCAATGACTTTCAAAAATAACCCTCCTCAGACAATCCTGGCCATAAGGTGTTGAGAAAAAATCGACTTTCCCCTATTTTTTAGACCTCACAACCAAAATACCGTCAAAACGTCCACTTCCCCCCACCCCCCCATCTCAATGTTGTTTTTTTGTCTTCAGAAGATATGGCAGTTATCAGATTTTAGGATATCTTCACAAACAACATTGAATTGGGGGAGCGGGGGTTTGCTAAATGAAAAAATTCGAGATTTTCCAAACATTCTCAACACTTATGGCTAGGATTGTCTTTGGACCAATGAAAATAGCTCCTTAAAGAATGCGTATCAAATGGTCCTTGAAACTGAATTTAATACCAAAATGGAATAATTTGGCATATGTATCATTTCTTGACTTGCGGTGTGCAGGAAAGTAAGGTCATTTGTCTGATTCATATCCCTTAATCCATAATACAAAGGATCCTAAGATACTGTAGAACTAGAGGTAAGGATATCTCCATACACAAATTAGATAACTGTCCCTCATGGACGCATCTCGTGCAAAATTCTGGTCTCTGTTAAGCCAATCACGAGAAACAGTACTAACGGACTAGGGCATCCTACTGAGCCATGGAAATTACCTGAAAAGTCAACGAAGCTTAAGCAGCAATGATGGCCCATCATAGTTTCTTATACAAATACATGTATCGAAAAATGTTTGCCAACGGGTAACGCACGGGTAACGCAACGGGTAACGAAAATTTGTCTGAAGGCTCAGTACTGATTTCCAACGGGTAACACGGGTAACGGACTATTTATTAAAATAATACGTATTATTTTAATAAATAGTCCGTTACCCGTGTTACCCGTTGGAAATCAGTACTGAGCCTTCAGACAAATTTTCGTTACCCGTTGCGTTACCCGTGCGTTACCCGTTGGCAAACATTTTTCGGATAAAACTGAACGTCTCCCACCTCCATAAACTAAAGATTTATAGATAAACAGTCGGAAACTTTGGGATCTCCAACAATCTTTGCATTAGAGCAGTCTTCTAGCGATCTGGCGAAGGTTCTACAACCTACAATAAATAGGCACAACGATGCACCCCTTTGGATGGCTTCAGGGGAATCAAGCGCCGGCATACTTCTACCTCAAAAACGTAAGAAATTCGTTATTCCAATTTAGGCCCCCATGGAATCTATAGGAAGACCACGGAGATGTGCTATCTATAGCTAACAAATGTTTCACAACTCTATGCGAGATAAAACCTCCATAAATAGAGTGAGATGCAAAGAAAATTCTGAGATGTATCATTCAGGGAAAGCGTGACAGTTTAGCTTAAACCGATCTATTCCTCGTTCGTATGCCAATCCTGTGCAGTTTATGATAGCCGCTAGAACGGCAATTGATAAGACAGTGACGATACTCAAAAAAAGCCGCTTAGCACAATTACTTGGCTCCAAAGAGCCATACTCTGTAATTTCTCAGTCGACCTTGCTTTGCAAACTAAATTATGACGTCATAACTGCAAACCGTGACGTTGAACGTTAATTTCGTTTCCAGATTTGAATTCTACTGGCCAAAGTTGTTGGACAAGTGTAAATTTGAATTGATCCCAATGACTTTCAAAAATAACCCTCCTCAGACAATCCTGGCCATAAGGTGTTGAGAAAAAATCGACTTTCCCCTATTTTTTAGACCTCACAACCAAAATACCGTCAAAACGTCCACTTCCCCCCACCCCCCCATCTCAATGTTGTTTTTTTGTCTTCAGAAGATATGGCAGTTATCAGATTTTAGGATATCTTCACAAACAACATTGAATTGGGGGAGCGGGGGTTTGCTAAATGAAAAAATTCGAGATTTTCCAAACATTCTCAACACTTATGGCTAGGATTGTAGCATAAACCAATTTGAGAGCATTTTTCTTGAACCCATGTTCCTCCAACTTTGCAATTAGTAGTTCTTGGGGTATAAAATCGTACGTTTTTGGCAAATCCATTAGGACTGTTCCTACTACTCGAAAGAGAGCTTTGTGCTAGAACCTTGTCGAGAGCCAGAAAGCAATGAAGATAATATGCTTACAAAGTACTGATTCATTTGCTCACTCATGATCCATTCAAAAATTTTAGATATGGCTGATAGGACACTAATAGGTCAGTAATTAACTTTTTGGCATCTATCATCCTTTTCTGGATAGCACAAACGTCTGCTTGTCTGGACAGCAACAGTTGTCCATTATTGCATTTATGCAATCAGTTAAGTGTGTAAGGCTTCTACAGGGTGTCTCAAAAAAATTGTTCGACGTTTGATAAAATGTTGAAAAATAAGGACAACGTGAACAAACTTGTGGAAAGATAACCTTGTTCCTAAGATTATGAAATAACTTTAGAGACTAATATCGTGCAAATCGGTTGAAAATTCACTGAGTTACGAGCTCTCGAAGATCAAAAATATGCGATAGCTGAAACCAGAGACCCCCCAGATTACTGGTATTGCAAAAAGCTCGAAGACGGAGGTAAGAGAAGCTTATCCAATGTCATACCTCTTGTTGATATCAGAGCAGACCAAATAGGACTTCTAAAGTAGATTATTTCTTGCGATCATTCTCTAAATTTCCTTACATTGCATAAGTCCAAAAACAGTGGTTCATAACAAAATCGGCGAGAGACTGAATCTGTTTCCTCAAAGCATCTATGTGCTTGACAGCTAGGTTATGGAAAACCTGTTTGAATCCAACTTGGTTCGTCTTGAAACAATTGAGAAATAAAAGAAACGACGGCCTATGGAGCTTTTACCAAAAATGCCATTTCGAGGCCACTGGTTTCGGCATTCGAACAAATTTGAACTTCAAATGCTTCTAACTCCATGAATTTGTAGCGGATTTGCAAGATTCTTGTGTCAAAAATTAATCTAAAATCTCAGGAAAAGGGTGACTTAACCAAGGGTGCATTCAGCGTATCGTTATTTTTTAGTATTTAATCAAACGTCGAACAATTTTTTTGAGACACCCTGTATCTTAATCGTAACGTTTAACAAGTTAACATTACTAAATTCAAATTTTTTCTCACATGTGCTCACACCATCTGCTCCTACAGAAAACAGTCTTTCGAAGGTCACTTGGAATTTATGCGCGAAAATTAATCGCATATCGAAACCATAGTCCTTTTTACATTACTTTCTTTAACAGGTGGGGTAGTGTGGGGCTACAGAGAATTCAGCCATAACTTAAACTCGATGAGGCCTAGGATTGCTTAAAAGTTTGTACTCGCATTCATCCTGCCACGTTGCTTTACGTCTAAGATGCGAAAAAGGTTTTGCTGTTACTGTGGTTGCTGTCTTGAAACCAGTAAATGAGTAAACAAACTGCAAACATCCTTTTTTAATCGATAATGTCAAAATCGATCACTGCCCGCCAAGTCAGAACGATGGTTGATCACCGTCATGAGAACGGTAGTTTCATTGCCATGGCAAGAACGGGAAAGCATGCGGTAAAATGTTTAGATTTAGTCTTTATCGAACAGAAAATAGTTGGGGAACATAATTCCATTAATGTTATTTCAGATTTTGCTCAATTTAAACCCACACTACCCCTACCCTACCCGAGAAAAAATAGAGGAACCCGTCACCTATACTGGTCTCATACACTTAAATCCTTCAGAGATTGGTTTTACTACTTGATCTTGGAAAATTCTAGAATTTTGAGGCAGTAAGCTAAAACTATTGAAAAAATTAGAATTTGGAAATAGTAAACCAAGTTGGCCCGACAGTATTCATAAGATGCTGATTCATAAGAGCGGTAAGCTATATCAAAAGATTGTACAAGTTATTAGTTATGCATTTGGACAATATAGAAGTGGTACTAGTATCACATTTCACTGTCATTGATCTAAAAGATGACTGGCAAAATAATCATTCTGTGGATTTGGCTTTGTACGGCCGTGGCACTGGCTGTAAACAATGCAGCTGCTTCATTTGCAAAATATATTGCCTTGTGTTTAATCCAAATCACAAATCAATAAAGTAAATAAGCTGTGAAGATAAATTATTTTCGACAAAGTCATACTGCAGCCAAACTGTGTCAAGTACTGACATCAAAGATTGAAGTGGGATTAGTGCGACCTTGCTTCTAAACTGTCGCATATAAAACTTGTTTCACTTTCTCACTGCGAATGATGTATCTGTCTGGCAATGAACTTCTAGCATTGAGCCTTCGGTATGATAATATACATAACATCATTATCTTGGACAATTCACTCTTTGTCTTGCATAAACATCTTGAAGTTCCGGAAACATGGATTCAATTCTCTCAAATACATTAAACATAAAAACTTTCTTCGTTTGAATTGTAAAAACATCAAGCAAAAGTTGCTACGCTAGATCGTTTTCAACTTTCTACTGCTACATTCCGTATACGATGCAATTTGAAAACCAAACAATTAAAACTGATCTACCTGACAAAAACAGGACGATGACAACGGAGTTGATAATCGCAAACCAATGAACTTGCACATCATTCATCGAAAGATATGTATCCCACCTTGATGCCCATTCAATTGCACTTCTCTGAAAATACACAAAATGACTTGTGATTTTATTATCACTACTACCTTTTGCAAAAGTGCTTCCAGAGCTTTATTATAAGAAGACTCTTCGTCCTTCATTTCTTTCTACCTTATCAGTTAGCATATCGCTATATTTGAAGGTAATTCAACGCTGCTTATTCTTTCGGCGTAGGTACATTACGACAACTGCTTTAATAAGCGAACTGAGAATAAGATTAAAAAGACTTTTGGACACAATGAAACATAAAATCATAACGGCTGTGTAAAAATAAAGATGAAATACTTTAAACATCGAAGCTCGATTGCGTTTCTTATCAGCAATTTACAACGATGTTTTACTGCAATCGCTCCTTCATAAATAAAGAATAAACATTTGACGCCGCTTAAGAATCTATTTTAAAGCTAAGGCTTGCATACCTCCCATTCAACTTCATATGTGAACAGTAGCTCATTGGGTTCTGTAAAATTAAATAAAATCACGATTTGAAATTAGAGAGCTAATAGGCCTTATAAACTCTTCGGATAATCGTTAATAACTTCCAATAAGAAATTTCTGGGACCGATGGTACGTTCTTCAAAGAAAGACACTTCTTGCCTATTCATGTTCTAATTTGTCTCTCTAACTTTTTATTTTCACCTTTCCTGCAATATGGTATTCTAGTGTCGCGTCTTATATATGAAACTTCCATTGTTCCTGTGTTTATATTACAGAAAAGGGTTATGAGCGCAACTGCATTTTAAACCTTCACTTCCTCTTCTACTCCTATATTCTCTAATTTGAAAATCTTAAGATTGAGTGATCTTTTTCATCTCAAACAATTTGCTTTTGTGCATGAATCTATTTATAGAATCTCTCTTGTTTATTTTCACTATTCGGGTGGAAAGCGCAGTTTGACGAGAAATCGAAGAATGAGGCAAGCGACAACAATCATTTCTAAATCTATTCACGAAGACAAATCCAGTAGAAGTATTAGACAAATCCAGCTAGACAAATCCACTATAATTAAGATAAAATTAAGATTAAGACAGAATCTGTGGTACGTCTCGAACCATACTTGGTTTATCTTCGTAAAGGATTAAATGGTAATTCATGCATAAAGACAAACAAAAAATTCCAGGTAAACAAGCGTCAGTTACATTTCATTCATCATCATCATCATCATCATCATCATCATCATCATCATCATCATCATCATCATCATCATCATCATCATCATCATCATCATCATCATCATCATTAATTTATTTTACGTAGGCAATGAAATTAAAACAAATAGCTAAATTGCAGCTAATTAAGGCCTACTTTATACAATATTTACAATGTCTAAGGAATATCAAGAAAGAAAAGAAATTACAATGTTTATGCAAATATAAATTACAAGATAAAAACGACTATCCTGTTAGGAACCCAACTTGCGGAATATATGTTTAGCAAATTCTGCAGTTGCATTCACCACCTTTCCAACATTTAATTCGTTTTTTAACCATAGGAAGGGTGTTTGATTGTTTTATTTCTTGCGGCAATAGTTGCCACAATCTGCAACCACGATAGGCTATGGTCTCAATCCGAAAGGACGTGGTTTGCACCTTTGGGACTTGAGCATCATTGCCATGTCTTAGATTGTAGTTCATACTTCGTTCCTGAAAAATGTCCTTCATGAAAGGTGCATTTAGATGGGACTTCGTTTTAAAATTTCCGTCATTAGCAACTGCAGGTTCCGTATATGGATGGGCACCGAATTGCTCTGCTCCAGGAGATAACTAAAATCATTTCTTTAATCTTTATACGCAATGCGCAATGCCCTTTTATAAACATGATTTATGCTATGAATCATGGCTCTATCATAAAGCATCCACACAAGTGGGCAGTAACTAAAGTGAGATCAAACAAACGCTCTCATTAAATGCTGCAATTTTCAGTGTCCATGTAGCAGGAGACACGGGCAAGAGCATGTAGTGTTTGGCCAGCTTTTCTACACAGGGTCTTAACATGCTCTTTGAAAGAAAGTGATTGATCGAAAGTAATACCGAGAAGATTTTCTTCCGAACTTTCCTTCCCGCAAGCGTCGCCTATTTTGATTATTATTTCATTACCTCCCTCACACCAAAAACTATTAAATGGCATTTGTCTTCATTTAGTTTCATAAAATTATTTGGGAACCCCTTAGTTATTTTAAGGGCATAATGTTCTAAATGCGCAATGACAGTTTGATCTTTGGATCACACGCATGGATGGTCGTATCGTCAGCATAGTTGCAGACTTTGGTTTGCTCCAGGAACATGAAAATGTCATTCAGATATTCATTGATCAAAATGGGTCCAAAGACTGAGCCTTGCGGTACACCCAAGAGGGTTTCCGTCCATGTGGTGAATGAACCATTGACCTTTACCCTCTGCTCCCTGTTGGTGACGTAGCTATGGCTGAACAGCAAGGCATATCTACTGAAACCATATGCATTCAATTTTGCAATCAATAATTCGTGATTTAGACAATCGAAGGCTTTCGAGGGGTCCGTCAGGACAGCCCCGACGACGCCTCCACTGCCTATTGACTTCTTGCAGGTTTCCACAAAATGTAGAAGTGCATGCCGTGTACCATAGCCCTCTTGAAACCCACAAAGGAGTGGCGACAAGAAGCTTTGGACAAATGGTAACATTTGATCTTGCATCATTCTCTCGTATATTTTAGATATTGACGGTAAAACTGTGATGGTTCGATAATTCTTTTTCATAAAAGCATCCTCTTTTTAAACAGCGAAGTAATATCTCCGGCCTTTAGTTCTTTAGGAAAAATACCTTTAGATAAACCATAGTTGTACAGATTTTGAATGACTGCATAGAAAACATCAGCATTTTCCTTGGGAAGAATTCTTGCAGGTATAACATTGATAGGAGAAGCTTTGCTCGAATTAAGTTCTTTGATTTGGACAGCAACATCTTCAGTGGTGACCTCTCTAAAATCAAATTTAACGGAAGGAGTAGTATTTTCTTTGATCTTGCATATACTTGGATGCGACTGAAATTTCATTACGGCTTTGTCGAGAGGGAACCGTGGCCTACGTCAGAAGTGAATAAATAAGATACATAAAACAGAGCTTGAGGATAAATGACCGCTGGGAATTGAGTTCAGGTCAATCTCATAAAATCAAAAGGCTTTTGTGAATAAACAAGTCTAAATCATTATTGGCTCTGTCCAAAAAAAGAGGAATCATTAGCCGACGCGGTATGTCCTGATTGGTTAATATGATCCTTGATGGCAGAGGAAATTCCTTTTATGTGAAGAATAGCTTTGTTAATTCCCAAGTGCTCTCTGCATCGAGTAATCAAATTACGTAAAGTTTTTCCATAGTACGAGTCATGGCAGCCAGGCCACTACCTGTTACCTGTTACCTGCGTATTCCTCCTATTGACGTCAATGTCGTCACGGAGTCGAACTAAACCGATGATGGACTAGTTCGGCGAATTCTCCCCTTGCCTGTGTCGTTCTCTTCCCTTGCTCCGGTGTCACACCTAATAGCTCTCCTATCTTCAACAAATCGTCTCTGTTATACCTACTAGTTGGCTTTGCGAACAACATTTTTTTGTGATAACCGTACTGGGACATCTGGAGGTGTGAGCAATGAATGTTGTGAGAATATGTAGTTTCGGATTGGCATTGTTTGTACAATTTTTTCAACTTCCTTGTATATACGCAGCTGTAGCTTTCTTCGTCACTTTCCGCTTGTGATTTTTCTCGAACCCATCCTCCTCTTATCTTGTTGCGAAGTAGTCGGTACCAGCACGCATCGAGTTTTTTCAACTGCTTTTCGTTAGGGATGACTGCTTGTGTGGCATAAGTAAGTCTGGACCTCACACAGGCTCCAAGTATCTTCCTCTTGGTACGCATGTACACGTTGGTATCTGTCAGTACATTCCTCATTTCATTGAATTTGTCTGTTGCAGCAACTATTCGTTTTCAGTAAAGCAGTAACTTGTAAACAACAGAAGAGCGAATGGTAACAGGAGAGTGCAGTCTTTAAACGGGAAGAGGGATCCAATACATTTTGGGGACGGAAAAATTACCCTCAGTTGGCTATCCGGACAGCATATTTTAATAATTCTGCCAAGCCTAGTCCTGATTTGCAGACTGTACTTCCCAAGGAAAGGTATACAGGGTTTCTCAAAAAAATTGTTCGACGCTTGATTACATATAAAAAAACGATAACATAAACCGACTCATGGGAAGATAACCCTGTTTCTAAGATTATGAAATAATTTTAGAGACCAGAATCTTTCAAATCGGTTGAAAATTCACAGAGTTACGAGCTTCCAAGGATCAAAAATATGCGATAGCTAAAAACAGAGACACTCAGGTTACTTGTAACGCAAAAAAACCTCGAAGACCGAGGTAATAGAAGCTTATCTAATGTCATAGCTCTCGTTGATATCAGAGCAAACCAAATAGGACTTGCAAAATAATTTAATCCTTGTGATCAATGTCAAAATTTAATTAACATTGCATATGTCCAAAAACAGTGGTTCAAAAATAATCAGCGAGAGACTTCAGTTCAGTTCAGTTCAGTTTCATTTTATTTAAATCTGTTTCCTGAATCTGTTTCCTCAAAGCATCCATATGCTTGGAAGTTAGGTTATTGAAAATCTGTTCGAATCCCACTTGGTTCGCCCTGAAACAATCGAGGGATAGCAGAAACGATGGTCAATGAGATTTCTACCAAAAATGCCATTTCGAGGCCTCTGGTTTCAGTTTTCGCATAAACTTGAACTTCAAAGGCTAGACACTCCACGAATATTTAGCGGATTTGCAAGATTATTGTCAATGTCGAAAATCAATTTATCTAAAATCTCAGGAAAAGGGTCACTTGACCATGTGCCCATTCAGCGTATTGTTATTTTTTAGTATTTATTCAAACGTCGAACAATATTTTGAGACACCCTGTACAAAGTAGGAGGGGGACTTTATTATCCATCTCTTGGAGGGTTGGGCCTAAATTTCCAAAAATTTCCTAATAATACGATTAATACGGCTCTTAGGGAAGCAATTCTCAGTCAAGATTCTCTTGATGTGAACAATGTCTTCATGAAAATTGAGGTATGAAGAGCAATTATTTCCACTATTTCTTCATAACTTTGGCTTCTGTTCATCAATATGGTACATGGCAAGCTAATAAAGATGATATTTTTCTAACTCAGCAAAATTTCAAGCAATATGGTCTCAAATCTGTACTTTACTTATTGGATGGAATTTCCTCCATCTGTCGTGAACGAACCAGGTTAATTGACCACCGCCCGGCACTTGGCATATCCTCAAAGTAGATCTTACATCAACATGATCATAATTTTATATCTATTCCTGAAAAAACAGAATTTGTTTTGTGAATATGCTCTCCTTGATGATTTAGCCCCTTTGATTATACGGTCAGTATGAATCCTACCAACTGATGGTACAAAGTGAGAAGGTAGTTTTCAAAAATTAGTTTTATAACAGTTGTAACGTAATAAACACATGACATTGCTGTGAGTGTTCTTGGATTGATAAAAACGTAATATGCTCATTTCATGAAATAGTTTTGACAATAATTACTTTCGAGGTAAGCAATTTGCACAATTCTGTTCTAGCGACTTTGTCTATACACTGAACCAGCTTGTAGCAAGTGGTGGTCTGGCTGTTTTCGTCAGGGGGTAGGCATCAAAATGCGTCCCTTCAAATCAAACATCGTTATCAAGTCTCTGACGAAACTGGCAGCCTTGCAATTTCTTAATGTTCCTACTCATATTCTTTGACACCTTGACTTGGGCCAAGGCTGGATGTAGACAATTAAAACTTTTCGTGACCACAGCTTTCAGACTCTTGGAAAACAAGGGTAATGCCCTTTCAGACATTTTCTGGTGAAGGAAGACCTTCCTTTAAACGTTGCATATTTACTAAGATAATGATGTTTTACTGCAACAAATATCCTCTGACTGTTGTTGTTTTATGGGCACTGTATTCTTTTATGTAAAAATCGGTCTAAATCTCGGCTATGGCTTTTTATCTGCGATCAAGTTTACGAGGTTGCTACGTAGGGTCATTGCCAACAGTGGGAAAAGAATAATCGCTAATGTTTGGCAAGATAGGAATAACCAGTATTTGTAGTACAGTAAGTTGCTAGGCCAGCTAAAAATCACAGAGATGTCTGAGATATCCGAGCAAGTTTCTCCGACATTTTCAACACCAAATTTTTTACTTGGTTCCATATGCTCTACTAAAGGAGTCGGAGATGTCTGATCTGCGAAAAGTTCGTAACATTCAGCTGCTTTGTTGGCAAAAATACGGTAGCAGGCCTAATATCAAGATATCAATTCAAGTATCAAATCACTTTGATCATAACGTACAAGTTTAAGTTTTTGGAAAAGACATAAACATAGGGTCACCAAAGAATAAAGAATTTTCAGAATATTTTCAACATTCATAGCATATTTTCATTTTAATTTTCACATGTATCTTCTATAGTATTACTACTTCAAAGGTACTTAATCGTTCTCAAATTTTTAAGAGATTTCTCGAGAAATGTAAATCAGTTTTGGACAAAAAAGGAGTTGCAGGGGCAATCTTGATGGATCTCTCCAAGGCGTTTGAATCATGAACTGCTAATTGCCAAACTATCTGCTTACGGCTTTAGCCGAACAGCTCTAAAATTGATTCAAAGTTACTTAAATGAAAGGCAGCAACGAGTGAAGGTTAATGGCTCATTCAGCACTTCGAAACCTCCTTAGAAGTTCCCTAAGGGTCAGTTTTGGAACCCCTACTTTTTAACATATAGATGAATGACTTTTTCTACCTGATGAAAGATACTGAGATTTGCAATTACGCAGATGATACTACTATCCTTGCGTGTGGTTCAGATCTGGGTTCAATCTTAGAATCACTTGAAGGGAATGCCGCTTTATTATCTCTTTGGTTTGAAAATAACTATATGAAGATGAATGAGGATAAAAGCCATTTGCTTGTCTTTGTGAATAAAGATGATGAGGTAACTGTAAATATTTCTGGATCTTTGATAAAGGAAAGTGACGAGGAGAAACTTCTTGGAATGACACTCGATAAGACACTGAATTTCAAAAATCACGTTAATAATCTTTGTAAGAAAGCAAGCCAAAAGCTGCATGCACTGGCACGAGTGTCAAGATATATGGATAAGCCACAGCTAGAACTAACAATGACCTCTTTTGTAATGTCACATTTCAGTTATTGTCCACTTGTGTCGATGTTTCATGATAGGAAAACGAATAACAAGATCAACAAGATCCATGAAAGAGCCCTGAGAATCATACGCAAAGATAGTACTTCCAATTTTGAGGAATTGTTGATAAAAAGCAACTCAGTATTTGTTCACTAGAGGAATTTACAGCTGCTCCTAACTGAGATTTATAAAACTGTAAACAATTTGAATCCGTCTTTTATGGTAGAGGTATTTGTTACCAAAGATGTGCCATATAATCTTCATGGCAGTAATAATCTTGCTTTGCCTAGGGCAAGGACGAATTTGTATGGCATTGATACTATCAGGTTTGTTGGTCAAAAATTATGGCAGACTCTGCCAAGAGAAATTAAAGAGTCTCAATCATTGGAGACTTTCAAAAGAAATATTAAAACTATCAGAACTTTTGACTGCAGCTGCAAATTGTGTTAAAATTTTATCAAGAATTTAGGTTTTCTGTAATTAGGTCTTTGTAATTAGACTTCCGATTATGTTTAGTCGGCCTTAATTAGCTAACGCTGTGTTCTCTGCCAACTTTCAATAAATCATGTAGTATTATTATTAAAATTATTATTATTATTATTATTATTATTATTATTATTATTATTATTATTATTATTATTATTATTATTATTATTATTATTATTATTATTATTATTATTATTATTATTATTATCTATTTGTCGCACATTTTCTTTAAATGGTTCATGATTTGTCCTTGAGGCTTGGTGACAGCAAGTCTCCTCAAAACTCGAGGACTTTCCTGAGGATTCTTGCAGAATTCAGGATGACTGTTTTCTGCAGTTCAACGATCTTGGTGTCGATTCCGATTTCTTTGAGTCTTTTTCGGAGGTCTTTAGGGGTTGTTCCAAGGGCACCAATAACTATAGGTATGATCCGCACACTCATGTTCCACAATTTTTTAAGTTCCCTGGCCAGATCTTGGTATTTCTCTAACTTTTCGAATTCTTTTGTTTCAACTCGACTGTCGTATGGAATAGCGAAGTCCACTATCAGGCATTCATTCTTCACTTTATCCTTGATGATTAAGTCTGGACGCCTTGCTTGTATGACATGATCTGTTTGTATGTTGAAGTCCCAGAGAATTGTACTGACATCGTTGTCCATTGTTGTTTCTGGTTCGTGTTCATACCATTTGCTTTTTACATCAAATCCATATTTCAGGCAAGCTTCCCAGTGGATCTTTTTTCCGACCCAATCATGACGTCGTTTAAACTCTTTTTGCGCCATCTTGCTGCATTCACTTAAGAGATGATTTACTGTTTCATCAGCTTGCTTACACATTCGGCATAAACTATCCTCCTGCATTTTATCGATCTTTGCTTTTATCTGATTTGTTCTAATTGCTTGTTCCTGCGCAGCTAGGATGAGCGTTTCCGTTTCTCTTTTAATTCCTCCCTTACTAAGCCATTCCCACCTATCCTTGCTAGCAACTGCTTCTGTTTGTCTTAAAAACTGTCCATGTAACGCTTTGTCGGTCCAGTCTTGCTTACGTTCCTTTGCTCTTCTACTTTTGAATCCCTTTGCTGTTTCTACTATATCTTCTGGTTTCCTTGCGGCAGTGATTAGCTTTTCTTCACTCTCCTGGATGTATTTCTGTAGTCCAAGTATCGCAGTTCTCACAGTGTCTTCGATACTGATAAGACCTCTTCCACCTTCTTTCCTTGATAGGTATAGTCTATCTACATTGCTCTTTGGGTGCAACGCTTTGTGCATCGTCATCAACTTTCTTGTTCTTCTATCCAAAGCTGAAAGCTCATCTTTGTTCCAGTCTAGGAAGGGAGCTGAATATCGGATGACAGCTACTGCCCAAGTATTATTATTATTATTATTATTATTATTATTATTATTATTATTATTATTATTATTATTATTATTATTATTATTATTATTATCATCATCATCATCATTATTATCATTATTATTATTATTATTATTATTATTATTATTATTATTATTATTATTATTATTATTATTATTATTATTACTATCATTATTATTATCCCTTTGCTCAGCTTATGTTTCTTCTTCAGCTGGAGATGTAACATTAAGGTGTTAGCTGTTTACTGCCAGTAAACTGAGGTAACATCCTTATTCTTCAAGCACCTTCCAAAGAATTCGAGCAGTTCCAAGAAGTGCTGTTTTCTTCAAGTGTTCCAGCCGTATTGTAATCCCCAGTTGTTCAAATGGTTCTCAAGGTCTTTACTCACTGTTCCCAAAGCACCAACTATTATCGGTATGACAGTCACTTTTTTATTGACCACAACTGCTTTATCTCAAATGCTAATCTATCATATCTATCCTTCTTCATTCCTTCTTTATCGCACACCTTATTGTCAGTTGGACATGCAATTTCTATGATCCAACATAGTTTGCTTTCTTTCTCTATAACAGGTTCTAACTTGCCTATTACCTAGAGCAGTCAAATTGTGAGAAGAAAAAAAGCTACAGACATTCAGCTCACGTGGAAGGGGTAGAAGCTAAGAACTGACTGATTATCAAACAAAAGGCTACATTACATATTTATACATATAATATATATGTATATATATATATATATATATATATATATATATATATATATATATATATATATATATATATATATATATATATATTATATATATATATGTATATATATATGTATATATAAACTCATAAAAACACATTCTTTAAACGTTTCGGTGAAAGCCTTCATCAGTTATTACTGCTGATGAAGGCTTTCGCCGAAACGTTTAAAGAATGCGTCTTTTATGAGTTTTTATGAGTTTTTTATGAGTTCCCAAAACCTTCATTAGTATGACTTTTCAAAACCAGAAGGAGCATACATATAGATTACGAATTCTAATAACAATACAAAACAAACAATAGCCTAAGCGGGATCCTACTCATTACAATGCGTATTAAAAAAGTGTTAAATAGCCGGTAATACAAAGGTGGCGGGAGAAAGATCAAAGAAAGCGCAGAGTTAAGAACTGCTGAAGCCGGTGGCTGTGTGTGTCTCGCCAAATCTGAAAAGATCGCATATTACAACAAAACAAACAATAGAAAGATCCGAGAGTGGATTGGAGAAGCCTAAAAACAGCGTATGTCCCTAAAGAAAAGCTCAGTGCTAAAATCAAAACAACACAACAACCAAAATTATAACAAAAATGAATCTATGTATCAACCTGCCTTAGGGGCAAAGCAATGCAGCCGATATTGCCAGAAGCTTTCCCGCATCCTATTTCCCCCCGTTAGCCTATCGATTATCTTAACGCTAATATCCTTCAGAAACCACTGGTGGCCTTCTTCAGTAAAATGTCTGAAGAATTCCGCCTGGGGTACTGAGGCCCCCGAATTAAACTTACGACTACACGTCTTGTGATTATCATACCTAAGCCTAAAAGGCGTGCAGGTGCTACCAACATATTGTACACCACAAACAGTACATTCAAACAAAAACACAACATTTGACGAGTCACAATTAACCGAATAGTTTATCCTATATTCCCTGCTATCTATGTTTGAATGAAAATGTTCAATATCACTCATAACGTTACACACTTGACAACGAGATTTACCACAACGAGAACATCCCTTCTTATCAGTTCCCCCATTTCCCTCATTACTCAGCCTAGCTCTAACAAGTATATCCTTAAGGTTCTTACAGCTCCTAAAAGCTATTAAAGGTGGCTTTTTTTTAAATTTCTTTACAGTTAGACAATAGTAAAAATAGCTAAAAGTAGTTAGCTAATTAATTCCAACCTAAAAATATTACAATACAAACATTACATAAAAATGGTGGATAAAATATTTAAAAATTGTCAATATCAAACAGTATAAAAACAGATATCTAAAAATGTGCATTACAAAAAGCCCAGGTTGGGAACAAATGTGCGGCATAACCTGCATGAACAATTTTCTCCGTACCAATTTTTTATCTTTGTTTTAAACTGATAAAGGGATTCTGAATTGCGTATTGTTGGTGGTAACGTTTGCCATAGCTGCGGACCTTTAAATCTGACGCTTTCAGAGCCGTTGTTGACTGATCTCACTCTTGGTTGAATAAATTCGTTATTGTTACGCAAGTTCTAGTGAGTAATATTTTCACAGAAAATTTCCTGCATAAATGAGGGATTTAGGTCATTTCTAGTTTTGTACATTTCAGTCATAAGTATTTGCAAGTTCTTTGTATGAATAGTGACTGCACCGTCCCGCTGTAATAGGTCACTAAAAGTCGATTCGGTGTTCTTATATGTTATTCTCAATGCCCTTTCCTGTATTTTGTTGATTTTTTGGTTCAATTGCCTGTTGTGGAACATCCAAACTAAAGGGCAGTATTGAAATTGACTAGTAATAAATGCCCTCATCAAGATTCTTAGTTTGTTATGATCCATATACGGGGATATGCGGGCAAAAGCATAAAGTTTATTACTGGCTCTTTGGCAAAGTTTCGAGACGTGATGGTCAAAGGAGAGTTTACTATCAATATGAACTCCAAGTAATTTCTCTTCAGAGCTATTAACGATTTCGGCGCTTCCAATCTTAACAGCAACTGGATCATCACATCTCTTCCCAATGACCAAAAGATGACATTTATCTGCATTTAATTTCATAAAGTTGTTGGCAAACCATTCTAATGCTACATTGCAGTCATTTTCAAGCTTATGAGTTATGTTTTCCAGGTTCTTGTCGCAAGCATAGATTGTGGTATCATCTGCATAATTACAGATATCTGAGCTTTGAATGAAAAGTAAGAGATCATTGATGTATATGTTAAACAACAGTGGGCCTAAGACTGACCCCTGAGGAACACCTCGTGTTAGTTCTTTCCAAGAACTGAAGGAACCATTTACCTTGACTCTCTGTTGTCTGTTTGTGAGGTAATCATTAATGAGTGTTAATGCTTCATAAGAAAAGCCATAGGCATGCAATTTTGCAATCAAGAGATCATGTCTAATACAATCAAATGCCTTGGAGAGATCCATCAATACTGCCCCTGCTTTAATTATTC
This sequence comes from Aurelia sp. 4 Dawson et al 2005, assembly GCA_964019985.1. Lineage (NCBI taxonomy): Eukaryota > Metazoa > Cnidaria > Scyphozoa > Semaeostomeae > Ulmaridae > Aurelia > Aurelia sp. 4 Dawson et al 2005. The sequence goes on along the minus strand of OZ026511.1, from coordinate 3,510,778 downwards.
TCAGGAAACACCTTCCTATGCTCCTCCAAATTTGTGAGCATAGGATGGAGTCTCCTGGCAACCTTCCCCAAAGTTTGTATCGACATGGAAAGGGGTATCAGATTAACACGTCATACCTTTCTCAACTATCTGCTGCGCAATAGGTTTGCCTTCAGTGACTTTACAACCTTGATCTTTCACAATGTTCATACCATTCAATCCAATGCTGTAAGTTAAAAAATGCAATAACTAAAACTCTAGGCGCAGGGAGACATGTAATGAATCAAATAAACCAAAGGGAGTCCTGGAGAATTCATGAATAACTGCAAAGACAAAGAATCTCTTGTCCTTGGCCTTCATTGTATTGCATTGATAAGCAACGATGAAGAACAAGGACAGCAGGGATCAAGTAACTTACATCAGACCAAGAACATGCTTTGGTTGTAATCTTATTTTCATTCAGTTTCACTCTAGCTTCTAACACGAATCTACCAGAAACCAATCTAAGACTGCGTTCACACGATGCCGGCACATTTTGAAAACGGTGAAAAATGTGACGGTAGCAAAATTTGAGCTAGCGTTCACACGAGGCCGGAACAATTTGAAAACATGACGGCAACTGTCGGTAATTAGAAGAGGGTAGCTTTCTGAAAACCGGGCGGCAGAACCCCGCCCATCCACAAGATATTCCTCCGCAATTCTGATCTACACTGCTGGGTACTTTTGCAGGCTGGCGCCAAAGTTTATTGTTTCCTAATCTGAAACTTCATTGTTTCAAAGCGGAGTATATCGGATTCGTGGGATTACACTACAACGCTTCGCTACGGAGTGACTCCAGAGTGATTTTCATACCACCTCCAGAGCGGAGTGATTTTCATTTCGCAAATCGGAGCGTTGTGTATCGGATTGGTGTGCCGTAGTGTAACTCAAACCCCTGTCCGAAGGGAAAGTCACTCCACTCCGATAGCAATCTGGTATAGTCTAACTGGGGTCCATTCTTCGTTTAGATTCAAAAATTTAATTCCAGCTCGTCGATTGGTATCTAAGATGGTTGCTAATTTTTGCTTCAAATTTCTCATGATTTATCAGGCGTGGCAAATCTGTCACTAGACTCTCTTCCCTAAAAACCTTGGGTAATACATTCATTTTCCATTTTCAATCATTTATCCAAGGTAATGCATTCAGTTTGTGTTTAAGAAAACTGTTTTACAATGTGCCCTGCTTAAAGAAAAAGATAAAATCTAACCTAATTACAGGATGTATCTATAATATAAACTCTACAATAAGATCAAAAGAAAACAAATCTCAATTTGAAGGGAAAAGAAAAGAAAATTGACCAAAAAACACGTGTTTCGACGAAATTGCCCTCATCCGGGGATACATCTATGACTTTTCAAAAAAGTCTTGAGTCTGTTTTTGAAAATCGCCAGTGATGGGGCACTTTTGATTTCAGTGCTCAATTGGTTCCAAACAGTAACTCCGCGATACGAAAAGCTACGTTGTCCATTAGATGTCCTATATCGTGGGATCTTAAGATCTGTTTCAGTACTCCATAGGACTCGTTTCCTACAATCAGACAGTTTGTGAAACATATCCTGCATGTAAGGAGGAGCTTGTCCAAGGAGCGATTTATAGACCATGGTAGCAGTTTCGAAATCAATCATTTCTCTTATGTTAAGCCACCCAAGTTGAGAAATCAAGGGCAGTGATGCTTTGTCAAAAGGAACGATGCGAGCAGCTCGATTATATATCTTTTGGAACTTTTGTAGGATTGTATCTCCAGCGCAACCCCAGACCGAGCAACGATATCTAATATGTGTATAACTACGCCTAAATACATTTTCTGGACAGTCTCTAAAGACAGAAATTTCTTGGAATACTTCTGCATTCCTACTCCTCGTGATATCTTACTGAGTGCGACAGTGATATGTTCTTTCCAACTTAATTGGGAATCAATTTGTACGCCAAGATATTTCACATACTTTTATAGGCTATCCTATCCACATTGATTTGAAAGTCGGGACTAGCCATATCATCGTTAAGTCCAAGACTCCGCAATCGTACTCCAGAGCCCAGAATCATGCTTTGTGTTTTGGTAACATTAAGAGAAAGTTTATTACCCTCTAACCATAAGCGAATGCTATCAAGATCAGTATTCATGACTTTGGTCAGATCAGTAACAGATCTCGAGGAGTAAGAAATGCTCGGATCATCCGCATACATTGTGGCCTTAGTTCTGTCCAAGCCAAACGGCAAGTCATTAACGTCTATCAAAAATAGGAGTGGACCAAGACAACAGCCCTGAGGTACTCCACATTTGATATCTTGTAGTTTAGAAACATGGCTGTTTTCCATGCAACATTGTTTTCGATTACTCGTATACGATTTAAACCAATCGAGCTCCTTGCCAGCAACTCCATAATGACATAGCTTCGCAATCAGAATATCATGATCGACAGTGTCGAACGCTTTCTTCAAGTCAATGAATATGACCCCTGAATAGAGGCCTTTGTCAAAATTCATACACGAATCATTGGTACATTTCAGCAAGCATGTCAGTACAGATTGCAAAGCCCTGAATCCCGATTGGTCTGAGAAGAATAATTTATCTGCAACAAAGTACTTATACATTTGATCAAAGATAATCTTCTCAAACAAACGTGAGATAACAGGAAGTACAGAAATAGGCCTATAATTAGATCTATCTTCTATATTGCCATCCTTGTAGATAGGCGAAACCCTTGCAATCCTCCAGTTTTGTGGAAAAGTTCCTGATGCTAGCGACCAATTAAATATATCACATAATACTGGTGCAAGAATAGGCATCCCAATCTTGAGAAACTTGAGATGCCATGAAGACCAAATCCATTGGACTTTTTAAACTTTGCCATCACATTGACCAGATCGTCAGGGCTAATCATTCTAAATTCAAAACGTGCAGAATCACTGTTAGCCGAATAATCTCCATTCATAAGGGGATTAACTGTGTTGGGTATATTAGAACTTAGCTTTTCTCCAATGTTGCAGAAGAAGTCATTCATGGTATCAGCAATTTCATTATTTTTAGTGATACTCTTAGCTTCAACTGTCAGAGAGCTAATAATGGTGGTCTTAGAACGTTTATTGATTAGTTGATTGATAGCAATCCAAGTCTCTTTCAAATTGCCTTCACTATCGCTGATCTTATTAGAAAAGTACGCCCTTTTAAGCCTGATGTTTAGGTTGTTGACCTTATTTCTAAGGCGTCTGTAGGCTTCCATTAGGATCACTAAGCCCGTTTTCATAGCAGACTTTTTCAGTTTGTCCCTAGATCTTGCCAGGGCCTTGAGGTCAGAAGTGATCCAAGGACAGTATTTTTCAGAGACTCTACGTTGTAGACTCTACATAGGTGCGTGCTTTTCAACTATCAATGACAATATGTTGGTCCAGTTCTCCACTGCTAAATCGAGATCCGTACTGCTATGGAGAACTAAATTCCAATCAATGGAAGAAATTTGGGCAAGGAAGCTAGTCTCATCAAAATATTTCATTTGACGAGTCGTTATTTTCTTGTGTTGCCCTTTTAAAGCCCCTTGGTACTTACGAACGCAATAGATCATGTAATGGTCCCTGAGTGCTATGTTTAGAACTCCAGATTCAACAATATTTCTATGATCGCTTACTGCGACATGATCAATCAAGGTTTAAGTGCTGAGGGTTTCCCTGGTTGGCTGGTTAATTGATTGTTCTAGCCCATATGCATTGTAAAGTTCTAAAACTTTATTAGCCGAGTTAGTTTCACTACATGTTGCTCCCTGGTCCCCATAATCAGAAGCACAGGGATCCGGTCTGTTGTGTATGGGGCTCTCTTTCCGCAAGAGATCATAATTTATGTCACCCAATAAGATTATCTCCCTGTCCTCATTCTCAAGATACTGCAGAGCCTGCTCAAACTTCTTAAAAGAAGCAACAGGTTCACTTGGAGGTCTGTACCATGCTATCACAAGGAAAGGGGAAGCTTTAACAGGTTGGACCTCTATGCAAACAAGTTCGAGACCATTGATAGGAACATCATCCCGCCGAATGTATTTTATGCTATCTCTAATGTAAACTGCAACTCCCCCACCATGCCTATTTCGATCTTCTCTTTCAAATTTATAAGTTTTGATGCCCACACTGCGAAAAGACAACATGAAAGCCAACGGCAAGGTAAGAGTTCTGAATCAGAAAATTGCTGCCCATGGAATGGAAAGAATTAACAATAACAACATTGTTGACACTGACCTTGGTAGGAAGAAACTGCATCTTAATATGAAAGGGACTGATAAACTAGCAAAAAACTTTACTAATTTTTTACGTAATCTTTGATGAGGCTCCTCGGACGAGACAAGCTGATGGAGAGGCAGGCAAAGGCTATTATCATCATCCATTGAGTTTTAAGAAAGGCCTGACCATTGCATCTCTTAATATAAATGGGCTCAGAGGGCACTTTGATGAGCTTCAATTGTTTCTACAAAGCTCGGGTATTCATATTCTTGCTTTGAATGAGACCAAGCTTGATCCTCAATACCCTAAGGAACTCACTGCGGTGGCTGGCTACCAGCAGAGACGCCTTGATAGGACTTGCAACGGAGGAGGTGTCTCTCTGTATCTCAGGGACTCCGTAAAATTCAAAGCTAGGGATGATGTCCCCACTGACAATCTTGAGTTAATTTGTGTAGAGATCCAGCCACCCAAGAGCAAGTCTTATTTCGTTGTTTCCTGGTATAGGCCACCCAGTGACCCTGTTGGTTCTTTCAGTAAGCTGGAGAAGGTTCTTTCCTACTTGGATAAGGAAGGCAAAGAAATTATTCTTCTTGGAGACACAAACTGTGATCTCACAATAACAGCCCCAGACCATCCTTCTGGGAATAACTCTAAGCACATCTGCAGTCTCTATGAGCTCTTTAGCCTCAAACAGCTTATTGAGGAGCCAACCAGAGTCACACTTACTTCATCTTCCATCATAGATCATATTGCTACAACATCTGCCAGAAACATCGTTGAATCTGGAGTGCACCAGGTTTCTATGAGTGATCACTATATGGTCTTTTGTGTCCGCAAGTTTCAGGGTGCGGTAGAGAAGGACCATAAAGTGATCACAACTAGATCTATGAAAAACTTTGACAAAGATGCATTCCTTGCTGATGTTGCTGGCATTTGTTGGGAGCATGGACTTGATGAAACAGATGATGTTAATGTGCTTGTCACCCAGTGGTCAACCCTTTTCTCTTTGATCATTGACAAGCATGCTCCCATCAAGACATTGCGTGTTTCTGAGAGGTACTGCCCATGGGTGAATGACGACCTAAAGAAGCTAATACGAAGCAGGGATAAACTTAAAAAAGCTGCTGTTAAAAGCAAATCTCTGCTTCTTATGAGCTCCTATAGGCATATTAGAAACAAAATTAACAAACAAAATTCTGAGTTGAAAAGGCAGTATTTCTCGGAAAGACTTGCTCAAGCTAAAGGAAACATGAAGGAATCTTGGAAAACGATCAACCAGGTGTTAAATAAAAGATCTAAATCCACAAACATAGATCTTTTGAAGGGACCTGGAGGAGAAATTATAAATAGGCAGGAAATCTCCAATTCTATGAATGAGTATTTCTGCTCAGTAGGGAAGGGTCTCGCCAGTAAGATCGACGATTCCCCCAACCCCATACTTACAGGTGAATATAATCTCAACCCTGATAATAGGCGCTTCAATTTTAGGCCAATTGTAGTGCAGGACATCAGAGATGCAATGGGTAAGATAAAAACATCCAAGAGTCTTGGAAGCGACAACATATCTAGCTATTTTTTAAAGCTAGCCACTCCATATATTGAAAACGCCTTAGTTTTCATGTTTAACACCTCTCTTGAGACAAGTCAGTTTCCTGATTCTTGGAAAAATGCTCGCATCACACCAATTTTTAAGGAAGGTGATAGGACTGAAAGGTCTAACTACCGCCCAATTTCAGTTCTCCCTGTCATCTCAAGGCTCTTTGAAAAACTCGTTTTTGACCAACTTTACGAGTATCTGGTTAGGAATAACCTTATTCATCCTGGTCAATCAGGCTTCTTAAAACTCCATTCTACATTGACCTGCTTACTTAAAAACACTGATGACTGGTACAGCGGTTTGGACACTGGACAGATGATGGGTACAGTATTCATTGATCTCAAAAAGGCATTTGACACTGTCGACCATGACCTTCTCTGCAAAAAGCTGGAACACTACGGTGTTCAGCAAAGGGAACTGTCTTGGTTCCAGTCGTATCTCGCTAACAGAAAGCAGTTCTGCAGAGTGGGTGGGGTCGATTCTGAAATTGGGGAAGTGGAAGTAGGAGTGCCCCAAGGGTCTTGTCTGGGGCCACTTCTTTTTCTGATCTACATCAATGACCTACCAAGTGCTGTCCAGGGTTCAACTGTATCCATGTATGCTGATGATACTAGCCTGAGCTTAAAATCAAGGGATATTTCGCAGCTGAATGAGGCTATCAACAACGATCTTGAGCGCTTAGACTCATGGCTTAAAGGCAATAAGCTTTCGCTGAATGTTGCTAAAACACAATCAATGTTAATCGCAACCAAACCGAAGCACCGAGCGCTCAACAGTGCTACAGAAAAATTGCATCTTAAAATTCGTGGCAGTGATCTGGACGTTGTCAATAAGACCAAATACCTTGGTGTTCAAGTTGACAATAGTTTAGATTGGAAAGAACATATTAAAACGGTATCCACCAAAGTATCGAGAGCCATTGGATTTTTAAAACATGCTAAGAATATTCTCCCAATTGCCTCTTTGAAAACATTGTACTCGAGTATTGTGGAGCCCCATTTTCGATACTGCTGCTCCGTATGGGGTTGCTGTGGCACAACTGATATTGATCAGCTCCAAAAGCTTCAAAACAGAGCTGCCAGAATTGTAACGAACAGCAGCTTTGATGCCCCAAGTAGGCCACTCATTGAGAGTCTTGGTTGGAAAACCGTTCGCGAGCTTATCGACCAGGATTCTAGACTGATGGTCTACAAGTCTATTAATGGGCTTGCTCCGCAGTACATGAGCAATCTTTTCACAAGAAACTCCACACGTAGCTCTCGCAATCTTCGAAATACGAAAACAGACTTGAAGCTGCCTAAGAAAACAACCGCAAATGGGCAGAAATGTTTTTCTTATCGAGGTGCAAAACTGTGGAACAGCCTCTCAGCTGAGATCAAACAGGCACCCTCCATCGCTGTGTTCAAACAGAACATTTAATAGACTGGGGGACTTTTCTTGCGGTCGGGTGGCTGGCTGCGGCCCGCGGTCTCTGTGCTTGATTTGCTGCAGGATCGGCGACGGAGATCTGTTTTGGGGTCTCCGTTGTCGGTTTGGCGGAGGTCGGGTGCGGGGACGGGGGCTGCCCTGGTTGCTTGATCGTTGGAGAAGTTTCCCAGTCTATTGGTTTATGTACATTTCTGTTGATTGTGCAAATTAGGCTTTACTTTTTAGTTTTGTATATTTATTGTAAGTAGTCTTAAATGTTTTTAATTCTGTATTTATTGTAAGTTTTTAAGTGGAGGGCCCCTTGAAAACCATCCACTAGGGTGAAGGGCAACCCTCCTTAATAGATTACAAATGAAATGAAATGAAATGAAAATAATAGCTTTTTTGGCATCTCCTTGTCAAGCTTAGTTTCATTAAGTGCCATGATATGGACTCCTTTTTAAAATAAAATAGAGGCCAGCTCATCTTTATGCAAAAGCAAGCTATTTATATTCAAAGATGCTATGATCCTTACAAAACGCTAACGACTTGGGATTACGGACAGAAGAATTAGGCATGTTAAATGAAGGTGCAGCTTTGCTCGTAACCCCATCAATACTAGGTACATCTACACCTACACCGGTTGTGTCAATTTCTTCAGTTCAATAATTGCTGATAAAATTTAGAAAGTTTCTCGCTAGAACAGAGTTACCTCGTTGATTCAGATGCAGTTTCTTAGCACTGAGACAGTTCTCATCCCCATTTGCGTTCGAAACTACTTTAACGTTGTTCTTCTCGCAGAATTCTCTGATCTTGCTGTTTAAGGCTTTCACTCTCTTTGGCATACCAGGTCTGTCTTTACGGATCGTAAGGGTGGAGAAAACAATTTCAGTGTCAGGAGACTCTCTTTTGGCAGATTCGATGATCTCATTCCAATTATCAATGGTATTTACTCTGTCATTTGTCAAATCATTTGTACCTGCATGTACAACTATCAGGTTTGGTTTCTTTCGCAAGACAGGTTTGATATGATCTTTGATATCCTCAGTTGAAGATCCTCCGTGCCGCTTAATTTGCAAGTCATGATGCGTGTTTAGACCATTTTCTTGGATACAGCTGACAGGCGAGTCTCCCACAATAAGGATCTTTTTTCTGTCGTTGGTGCGTTCCCCTTTCCCAGCAATGGCGTTATCCTCAGTATCTTCGGAAATAAGATTTTCGACATCTACGTAACCATCCTTAAGGACTGCACTTGCTTTCGACGAAGGCTCTCTCGGTTGAGTCGTAGTTCCTTTACTAATTTGGATGTTTTGTGGGAAGACTGAAAACAACACAATCAACCGTTTGCACAAACGTGCGCTGAGAGTTCTGTATAGGGACTATGATGCATCCTTTGAAGATCTCTTGAGAAGGTCGGGTGAGCTAACAATCTATTGCAAAATTTTGCAAAAACTAATGCTTGAAATACATATATGCATAACTGCCGATTGCCCTTTCTTCATGTTTGAGTTCTTCACACCAAAGGACATTCAATATGAACTACGAACAAATAACCTCCTGCAGCTCCCTAAAACTGATACGTTAGTTTATGGGAAAAATTCTTTATCATTTAGAGGAAGCATCTTGTGGAACACGTTATCTGACACGATAAAGGCTGCTCAAAACACGAAGCAATTCAAAAATATGATTAAGAGCTGGAAAGGAGACACTTGCAATTGCAATATCTGCAGATGAAGTGTGTATAGATTCGTTTATATATGAACGTTTATATTTTGTTTGAACCTTGTATTGTAAATAGGTGGTAATTATTAGTTTTCTTTAAAAATATTGTCTCCACCAACTGTAAATAAATAAATTATTATTATTTTATTTTATTAGTTAGTCTTAGGTGGCTGATTAGCTTGTTTACCTTTTGTGTTTGCTTTTCTCGCATTATCAGGACTTGAAAAGGAGCTTTTGTTTTCTTGTATGGTTGACTGATTTTGCCGCTCCATCGCCATGATCCCAAATTTCACCACTTCGGCTTTTTCATCCAATAGTTTGTTGATGATCATTTGTTTTTCATTGAGTTGTTTCTCCAGTGAAAAGATTCTTTGCTCTAGCTTTTATGAAGGCTTTCTCGTAGTCGAATGACTGACTTTTTTGCCCGACGGGTCAACTCTTGGGGTCTAAGTCCGTCTAAGTGTAACCATGCATGTCTGGCAAATTTTCAAGGTGACTCTTTCCTCTGATTTTAATGGAAAACTCCACCCCTTTTTACGGGCTTTTCTCTGACAAATGTAGAAAATATTGCCCCTTTTTACAGGATTTCTCTGACAACATATCCTGTAACACATGACAAAGCAAGCCAGATGCTTTAGCCAAGTGAACATATCAAGGTCTAGATAATGCTACTAACCTTGAAAAATGTGATGCTCCAATTAATCTAATTTAGTTATTACTAGAAAAGCAATCTATGAATTATTTTCATAAGTAACTGATGCCTATTGATGATACTGTTCTGCAATTATCACCAATTTTTGAAAACTTAACAGAACACCAGTAGAATGAATTCATTTTTACTTATAGCTAAGGTATCAAAGATTTACAGTGCTATGATCATTTGGAAGCCCTCTTATTTTATATCCTTGAGAGGTGGGTGCTAATACTACTGAACACAACTGTGATGAACAAGCATAAACATCTAAAATTGTGTGCCACATATTTAGCAAAGCTAACAGCAAAAAGTACCATTGATTGTTGGCAAACCTGACTTCAGGTGGTGATGACATGTGTGACCAGACTAATTAAGGCAGCACTTATGACCATGTATTTGGCACTGTCGTCCTGAATTTAAACGTTAATCATTGTGATTAGAGGAAGGCCCATTCGACCACAGAAAGTAACTGAGATCTAGCCTGTGTGTAGTGTTCATGCAGTCAAGTGCCCAGGGCATGGATAGCTCCACAAGTAAATTTGAAAGCAACAAATAAGTCTTACCTACGACCAGAAGCAAATTCCAAAGCAATCAAGTATTATCTGCAAGAAAACTTCCTATCAGTGCAAAACCCAGCGCCATCTTTTCGTTGAAAGCAATAACAACAGCAACAACCATAATTTTTGGCGCGAAAAACCTGAAACCTCAACATTCTGCAAATGACTCTTTTTGGCTGGCATGGCTGTAAACAAGCTTGTAACTTTGGGTGGAATGGCTACTTGTCTTGGCTTGTTTTGGATGTTTCAATCAAACATGTTCTACATAAAACGAAGCTAGCCTGGCCAAAGGCAAGGAAGGAAGCTGAACCTTTCTGGGTATCATTATTCTAAACGGATTAGGATTTCGCTTTTTAGGCCCATAAGAGTTGAGTTGGAACGTGTGGATTGTGGAAAGAGAATGAGCCAGGAACTAAAGCAACATATCTGACCTGTATCATTATCAAGTTGAATTGTATTTGCAGCAAATATCTATACTCTCTAACATACGGCACCACATACATATGAAGAATCTTGGTTTGAAGAAGAAATGTTGAACTCAGAAAAAGCTGGCAAATGTTAATGTTTGGCATTGACATTATATGTATCTGATTGGAGTGGAGTTTTCCCGCTAATCCATTCAGGAGAAGTTTCTGTTTTACTATAGCTACATATTGTTTTACGAAGAGATGGTTCTGTTACTAGTTTGAGCTGAAAAGTTGATTTGCTGGATACGTTATTTAATTGTCCCTCTGGAATGGGACTGTAAGAAAGCTGTTGGAATTGGAGACGGACAACACTCTTATTATTCCTACTTCCTATGGTGAATAACTGGTTACTAATCTTCTCGTTTTTGTGTCAAATTGTTTGTGTTTAATTTTCAAAATGCAATAGCTTGCTTCAAATGCAATCTTCTGTTGGGGTTCCAAAGACTTTTCTAACAATCATTAGGAAGGAAACTGGAGATTTTGATGCATGTAGGGCCTATATTGTAAATAATAGAATTATCATTTGACTGAAATTGACTGCGCAGGTAGTTACTACTTTCATGTAATTTTTTTCATCCAAGATCTGACACATATTTCCAACCCTTATTTTCAAAATCAAGGAGAAATCTCTTCCCAAAAACTACCCTTTTTTCTAGTTTCTCTGTCCCAGATTTACTGAAAATTTTACCCCCTTTCTCAGAGAAATCGTAGACGAGCATGGTTACACTTGGACCCCTAGAGTTGACCCGCCGGGTTTTTTGGGGGGGATGAATTTGCACTTCGGCTGCTCACTTTTGACTTGAGGTCAAGCACCTCCGCGTGGATGAATTTCTTGAATTCAAAGTAGTCATCCAGTTTTGCGTCTTGATCACTGTGGTTGTCTGCAATCAGCCTCGTAAATGATGTGAATAATTCGTCTTTCACGGAAGAAAACTTGAACACGACGAAATCCAAGATACTGACGGGGTGGATGGGAAAAGTGACAGAAATAGAATCTTCAACAGGAGCAACACTTTACGCTCGATTAGGCCAATTTTTGTCATGCTGTCAATAGCATCAGTAAGTTCCTCCTTGGCTGTATCACACTCTTGCTCGCAGATTTCAAGCACTTCCATTATGCTACATTTCTTCCTTTTCTTTTTAAGTATATCTATTGCTTCCAAGATCGTTCTGGTATTCATAGTGCCGAATCCAAGCGAGAGAAATCAGGAGCACGAAAAAGACGTCCGATCACGACCTAACAACAGTTGCCTTTACATGGATTTGATGATTTCTTGCCTATTTTGTGCACCAGCCTTGGAGTGCATCCTTGCGATGTTGAACAGACCCGTAAGAGCATTTTGGTGAAAGAGGGCATTGATTTGTGTCATTGGTGCAGCAAAGATTGGGGTCTGGAGAGATGAACTCAGAAATGTTTCAAGAGCACGTTCTTTACTTTGGCGAGGAATTGTACTTTTGTCGTTAAGTTTCCAAAACATGGCCGTTTTCTCATTACGGCTAAACACTCCCCTCCCCTTGAAAATGAACTCATTAATTGCATTTGTTTACCTTGGCATTTCAAAATAGACAACCTGTACAGTAATTGGAGGGTGCATGGGACTTGAATGAATAGTATAAAACTTTTTTGAAGTAAGTTCTCGCAAAATGTATGTGCTCTCAAGGCCCCGCATTTTCTAGTCATGCTCCCTGGCTCTCGGCCTTTATTAGGCCATGCTCCCTTGCTCCCAAAACCCTACCAGAGCCTGCATAATGAACGGTAATAAGATCGAGTACAAAGAGCAAAATTACGGAGACTCAAAAGGACTGGCAGGAAATCACAACTGGAGTGAACAGGAGGCTAAGAAAATCCCAAAACACCTTGGATTTTTTTTTGGATACTTAATATCCATTTGCAACTGTCTTCTTTGAAGAATTTCTGCTCAACTTCAGGTTTACACATAGTTTTTTGCGCTGATAGTTTTTCCGTTTTTCTGTTTAGGAGGATGAGTGCATCCAGGCTGTTCGTAAACCACGAAACCATGAAATCACGAAACGAAATGGCGAAATGGCGAAACGACATACATTTTTTCGAAATTTGCATCTGAAGTACGAAAAAGTAGTTTATATGAATAAATCGAGGCCTAAGTAAGAAAACATGACCCGTTGACAGTAACTGCAGTCCTTACTTTCTGTAAAAATTTTAGAAACCTCGAGGGCATTCCCCTTTCCAACCTGGACTGTCCACTTTAGCCTTTTGCGAAGAATTTACATCATACTCCGAGAAATGCTGTGTTGTTATAGGCTTTGGTTATTGGGCTAATTTAGTTGTATTCAGCAAATGCAAACGAGTCAACCTGAGTTTCACAAATTCAACAAATATGCCATCAGCTATGATCATAAGCGAATCGAAATGCGGCCATTTGTAATCCCCGGCATTCGGCATCCGGCATCAGCATTCGGCATCTGGCATTCGGCACCTCGGCATCGGTTTGATGTACTTTAGTTTTACAATTGTTGAATCTATACAACTATAGTCAGGGGGTAAAACAAAAGCGCTAATAAGCGAAAGCGATCTTTGTTCTCACTCCATAGAAAGTTAAATGCCGTCAGTAAACAAAGTGCATAATTCAAATGGTTAGGGCAGGCAGAAAAACCAGAATCAAATCGATGATGCTTTTGATCCTAAGAGTGATCTTAATCGAGTAGAGGAAGAATCATGGATGTACTGTGAAAGCTCTGCTAAGCCCCCTGGGGGGGCTTATTTAATTTTGGAATGACAAGGATATATGCGAGAGCTTTTCAGTTCTTTTTCCCCATACTTTGCCCATTCAACATGCAATTCAATGAGTCAAATACGTAAATTTGACACTTTCTCCATTCCAAATAGTATCAAAACTAGCATGCAATGTTGTCTAACGAAATATATGGAAAATCGTTGGTTATTTCTAGAACTTTATATAAGTGGGGTGGAGTGCTTAACAGAGAGGGGCTTATTCAAAATTTCGGCTAAGATGGGAGGGGCTGGAATGGGGATATCCGAAATGAATTTCCGAATTTGAAAAGTAGCACATGAGGGTGGGACATCTATTCCGTACTTCGAGTATGCATTTTTATTGCCATGCAAATTATCATCAATGTTTTGTTCCATGTTAGTTTTGTTGACTTTAACATAAAGTTTTTTAAGCCTTTTCTCGTTTATTCTCAGTTTCATAAGCGTACGGGGCGAAAAAATTTAGGGGGGCGGCCCGACAGAAAGCCCATTGTTTGCCAGCATTTTTGCCCGACTAAGGGCAAAAATTTGCCCGAAGAAGGCTGATTTTTGAAATTTTTTTCAAAGTTGGGGGGGCTACCACCCGGCCCCCGCCTCGTACGCTTATGCACAGTTTTCTTTTAAGTATGATACAGTAAGAATCCACAAAGTAGAATCACTTTTTAAGAAACTTTAGCCTGACGTTGTTGAGAATTGGTGCCCTCCTATGAGGGGCCTATGAGAAACTTCCATAAATGGCTTCTATAGCGTGCCTTCGTATCGTATCTTCAAGGAACTGCCACAGGGACACTGATCACGCTCAATAAATACAAGAATTTTTTTTACACAACACTAAGAATTTGAACCGTTAATGAAATGAAAATTTCTTAAAATTGTAAGATTTCCAGTGCTCAGAGTTTGTAACTCGTTTCTTAAAAGCTCCAAAACAGTCTTCAAGTTCATGCTACCTGTGTTCTCAAGAACACTTAAAAGAAATCTTTCCAGGCTTTCTGGTAATTTGATGCTGTTATGGATACAGGAAGCAAATGAAATAAACAAAAACAATTCAAAGGATATGTTTCCCCTGTTCTTGAGCTTCGTAATGTTTTGGCTGGTTTTGGCAATCTCATCCCGGGTAATGTCTTTGCAGTACGGTGGAGGGTGCCAAGTACGGCGGAGGGCTACCATGCAGTACAGTGGAGGGCTATCTGAAGTACAGTGGGGGGCTATCATGCAGTACAGTAGAGGGTGCAAGTACGGTGGAGGGCTATCTCGCAGTACGGTGGAGGGCTATCTGCAGTACGGTCGGGGGGCTATCTGCAGTACGGTCGGGGGGCTATCATGCAGTAAGGTAGAGGGTGCGGAGTACGGTGGAGGGCTATCATGCACTACAGTGGAGGGCTATCATATTGCGTGTGGGGGGCTATCATGCAGTACAGTGGAGGGTGCAAGTACGGTGGAGGGCTATCTTGCAGTACGGTGGAGGGCTATCTGCAGTACAGTGGGGGGCTATCATGCAGTAAAGTGGAGGGTGCGGAGTACGGTGGAGGGCTATCATCAGTACAGTGGAGGGCTATCATATTGCGTGTGGGGGGGGCTATCATGCAGTACAGTGGAGGGTGCAAGTACGGTGGGGGGCTATCTTGCAGTACGGTGGAGGGCTATCTGCAGTACAGTGGGGGGCTATCATGCAGTACAGTGGAGGGTGCGGAGTACGGTGGAGGGCTATCATCAGTACAGTGGAGGGTGCAAGTACAGTGGAGGAGGTGGAGGGCTATCTCGCAGTACAGTGGAGGGCTATCATTCAGTACAGTGGAGGGTGCGGAGTACGGTGGAGGGCTATCATCAGTACAGTGGAGGGTGCGGAGTACGGTGGAGGGCTATCATCAGTACAGTGGAGGGTGCAAGTACGGTGGAGGAGGTGGAGGGCTATCTCGCAGTGCAGTGGGGGGCTATCATGCAGTACAGTGGAGGGTGCGGAGTACGGTGGAGGGCTATCATCAGTACAGTGGAGGGTGCAAGTAAGGTGGAGGAGGTGGAGGGCTATCTCGCAGTACAGTGGAGGGCTATCATGCAGTACAGTGGAGGGTGCGGAGTACGGTGGAGGGCTATCATCAGTACAGTGGAGGGTGCAAGTAAGGTGGAGGAGGTGGAGGGCTATCTCGCAGTACAGTGGAGGGCTATCATTCAGTACGGTGGAGGGTGTGATTGAAGTACATTGGATGCTTTGAACACTTTTCATTTTCATTTAACATTATTTATACACAAAAGAAACCCTTCAGCAAATCAAAATATACAATATCTAATTACAATGATAAAACTCTAAGAATAAAAACCTAAAGCCCTATAAACCTAATCATTGCTGTTCTTCCAGGGAGTTGTGTTTGAGAATCTAGCTCTTTAGATGCATTTTTAGTTGTTTTTTAAAAAGATCTAATGTCGGTAGCTCATGAATTTCGGCAGGTGTATCATTCCATAATGTGAGAGCTGCGTAAAGAAAGCCTTTTTTGGTAAATTCAGTCCTATATCTAGGGATCTGGAGATCTTTACAGTGCCTCGTATTGTGGGTCGAGTGAAAAGATCTCGGTTGGAATTTATCCCATAGGCTTTCAGGGCATAGTCTGTTCATAATCTTGTAGGTCATGACATTCCGGTCATAACGGAAAAGATTTTCTACGTTCAACCATGAAGTCGACCAGCCATCTGATATTATGGTCTTCTTGCATTTGATATTATTGAATAGGCCCGGTCTTGAAGGCGTTGGAGAACAGCTAGTTTTGTTTTAGAAAGATTACCCCAGATGACATCAGCATAACGCAGATGACTCTCAATTAATGCATATTAATGCATGCAGATGACTCTCAATTAATGCATAAATTCCAACCGAGATCTTTTCTTTTCACAAGGAACGAAAAGATTACGAGGGTAAACGAGAAGTTGTCGAGTTTATGCACCTCATCTGGAATACCAAGTATTTCTCATACAAATATCGATGGCAAAAGGCATTTGAATAGAAGTGGTGTACATTTGAACTGGACAGGAACATTAGTTTTAGCAGGAAACTTGATAAAATTTTTGAGAGACTGACCTGCATGCGAGACTCAAAATCTTGGTAAGACTTTAGATTTAGAAAAAACTAATTTAGAAAATATTTCCTTCCTAGAATCTAATAATGTGACGTCTGATGAAATTGCGGACGATGGAGAAAGTACTGATGCCAAAACAAGCTTGAAAGACATTAGAATGAAAAATCTTCGATGGCTAATAATCGCCTATCTTAATATCAACTCTTTACGAAATAAATTCGAATCGCTAAAATTTCTCATCGGAGCAAATGTTGATGTTCTTATAATTGCTGAAACGAAACTAAATGCAACTTTCCCCACAGCGCAATTTTTGATAGAAGGCTTCAAGAAACCCTTCCGATATGATCGTAATGACCACGGTGGCGGACTGTTGATCTATGTTCGCGAGGGAATCCCCGCAAAACAAAAAGCCGAATTCAAATTTTCAAACGATATTGAATGTGGTATGGTTGAAATCAACCTACATAAGAAAAAATGGCTCTTGTTCGGTATTTATCGTCCTCCCTCTCAAAGTGAAAAATACTTTTTTGAACAGATGGGTAAAGCAATAGATCATTATTCAAAAGACTTTGAAAACATCGTCATTTTGGGCGACTTTAATGCCGAGGAAAAGTCTCTAACAGTCAGCAGTTTCTTAGACGTCTATAACTTGAAGAACCTAGTTAAGGTTCCCACTTGTTTTAAATCTGATAATCCTAGGAGTATTGATTTAATACTTACCAATAGAAATATGTGCTTTAAAAGCACATCGACCATAGAAACGGGACTATCAGATTTCCACACAATGATAGTAACTGTTTTAAAAGGTAATTTTGTTAAAAAGGGACCTAAGATAATTCGTTATCGAAACTACAGTAAATTTAAAGAAGAGGACTTTAGAAAAGACCTTGTAGATGAGTTGCTTAATCTTCCAGTAGAGCCCGATTATAGTACTTTCAACGCTGTAGTTGAGAAGGTGCTGAATGTCCATGCCCCTCTAAAGACGAAGTATGTGAGAGCAAATGATGGACCTTTCATGACTAAGGCTCTAAGAAAAGCTATCATGCTCAGAATACATTTAAGAAATAGATACAATAAAGAAAGGACGCCAGGAAACTGGAATTCCTTTAAGAAACAGCGCAACAAGTGCGTCAAAACTCTGAGGCAAGCAAAACGTGACTATTATGGTAATTTGGATGTGAAATCCATTACGGATAATAGAAAGTTTTGGAAAACAGTGAAGCCTTTATTTTCTGAAAAGGTCCAAACATCCTCTGACATCACCCTTGTTGAAAATGGATCCCTTATCTCAGATGATTTCCAAGTTGCAGAAATAATGAACGATTACTTTGTAAACATTACGGAGACATTAGGAATTTCAAAAGATGCAGGAAATGTGTCCCCTATCATCGAGGACACTGATCCTGTTGAGAGGGCTTTAAGAAAACATCGATCTCATCCGAGTATTCAAAGAATAAGAGCTAATGTTAGCCAGGCCAATGAATTCGACTTTCAAAAGACATCTGTCATGGAGGTCGAACAGCAAATTAGGAAATTAAAGCCAAAAAAGGCAACTCCGTATGGAAGAGTTCCAGCTAAGATACTAAAACAGAACTCAGATATTTTTTCAGACTATCTGACTTCTTTCTTTAACAACATGGTTGAATGTTGCGAATTTCCAGGCAAACTTAAAGAGGGGGAGATCACCTCACTTTTCAAAAATCAAGATGCTTTGACAAAAAGAATTATCGCCCCATCACTATCCTTACATCCGAGTCCAAAATATTCGAGCGAATCATGTATGACCAAATAAAAGTGTTTTTTCCATTTTCACATTATTTGTGTGGTTTTCGTGAGGGCTATATCACTCAACATGCTCTCCTTAGACTACTGGAAACGTGTAAAGAGTTTCTCATTAAAAAGGGTATGTAGGTGCTGTCCTGATGGACCTTTCAAAGGCCTTTGATTGTTTAGATCACGACCTACTCTTAGCAAAACTAGATGCCTATGGATTTAGTCGCAACGCTCTAATTTTGATATGTAACTACCTTTCTGATAGGAGACAACGGGTGAAGGTAAATGGTACTTTCAGCACCTGGTGTTACTCAAAAATAGGAGTACCACAGGGATCAGTTTTAGGGCCCCTCCTTTTCAATATCTTTATCAACGATATTTTTTATCTTGTGAATGATACTGAAGTATGCAATTACGCAGACGATACAACGTTATATGTTGGAGATAAGAACCTTAGGACAGTGCTCTCAAAACTAGAAAAAGACACGCTCTTACTGTCAGAATGGTTCTCTGACAATCTCATGAAACTAAATGAAGACAAAAGTCATCTATTAATATTCGGAACAAAAAGTGATGGAATGACACTAAGTATTGGTGCCTCACAAATATCAGAATCTGAATCTGAAAAATTACTAGGTGTAACAATAGATTCCAAGTTAAATTTTAATCTTCATGTTACTCAACTGTGTGTGAAGGCAAGTCAAAAACTTCATGCCTTAGCAAGGGTATCCAATTATATGGATACGGAAAAAGTAAAACTGATAATGAGGTCTTTTATTATGTCACATTTCAGCTATTGTCCGTTAATTTGGATGTTTCATGACAGAGCCACAAATAGTCGAATTAATAAGATTCATGAAAGAGCTTTGCGAATTGTATACAGAGACACTGAATCCTCCTTTGATGAACTTCTTGCAAAGGATAACTCAGTATCAGTTCACCAAAGAAACTTGCAGTTACTTATAATAGAGATATTTAAAACCAAAAACAATTTAAATCCATCGTTCATGGAAGATATCTTTGTCGAAAGACCTAACATACCATACGACCTTAGAAATAATGATGGTCTTCTGGTACCAAGGGCAAATACAACTGCTCATGGTATAGAAACCATACGATATGTTGGAAGCAGACTTTGGCAGACATTACCAAGTGAAACCAAAGAGTCTCGCACCCTAGAAATCTTTAAGGGTCGCATCAAAAACTGGAAAACAGACAAATGCAACTGCCAGCTTTGCAAAACATTTGTTGCAAACCTTGGATATATCTAGCTTGCACTTGTATTTATGATTTTAGATTTTAAAAATTCATGTAAATAGGCTGTTTATTTCTTTATGTAGTTGGCTTTAATTAGCGTTGCTGCTATCATAGTCGCCAACTTAAAATAAATTGTATTATTATTATAGTATACGTTACAAAGTTGTGATTGCGGAACGACATTTTTCAATTTTTTTAGAGCTGCAAGTCCTCCACTCATTTTACCTTTGGTGCGCTTAAACTGTGCATCCCGATTTAGCTTTTCATCAACTATGACTCCGAGGGATTTCGTCTTATCAACTCTTTTTATGTCAGAGTTATTTAGTTTCAGCACTTCTGGCAGTTCTAGATTTTTGGTTTTAAGCGGATGCCCTATGATCATGAATTCAGTTTTTTTAGGATTCGGGCTAAGTTTATTCACCCGCATCCACTCAGAGAGGTTGGAAAGCTCTTGATGTGCGTCCTCGAATAGTTTCGCTACATCATCCGATGCAATCGTTATACTGGTATCATCAGCATAGATACTAGCCCGGGAGAATTTAAGACACTTTTCTAAGTCATTCAAGTAAATGATGAAAAGAAGAGGGCCTAGACAAGAACCTTGGGGAATACCACAGGTTACGTCTTTGGCCTTCGATTGCTGACCGTTCAGAGAGCAGAACTGTTTTCTATTACTTAGGTAGGATTCAAACCAACTCCCAGCTTTGCCTCTTATTCCATATGCACTTAATTTTTTTAGTAAAATACCGTGATCGACCGTATCGAAAGCTTTCTTGAGGTCAAGAAATATAGTGAGATTGACATTACTGTGATCTATGTTTTCGTACCAGAAGTCTGTGCCGCTTATGAGTGATGTTATCGTGGAGTATAACTTACGAAAAGCTGCTTGGTTGCATGTAATACTCTTATTGATTTTGAGAAAATCAAACAGCTGGTCGTGCGTTAGCCTTTCTAGCATCCTTGAAAACACTGAGATTACAGAGATGGGCCTGTAGTTGTTTACATCAGTCTTTGGGCCCGACTTGTAAATTGGTGTGACTCTCGCTAATTTCCAAATATCAGGGAAAACACCATTCGCAAGTGATGAGTTATAAATCAGCATAAGAGGGTGAGCGATAAATTCGCTCGCGTCTTTTACCAAAGTTATGGTAATTTTGTCAGGACCAGACGCTTTCCCGTTCTTTAGCTGATTGATAGCATTCATCACATATTTTTTGTCGACTGGTTTGAACAGCATTTCTTCGTTTACTGGCGTAACATGCTGCGAGCAATTATCGCTGGGTCTCGTTTCTATGCTTCTTGCGAGCTTTGGTCCAAAGGATACAAAGTGGCAGTTTAAAGCTTCAAGCACATCACGCTCTTTTGTCAACGTTTTGCCGTTGATTTCAATACTGGAAAGTGTCGTGGACTTTGCATCTTTCTCCAAGACCCTGTTTATTGTTTTCCACATTTTCTTTGGATCCCCTTTATTTTTCTCCATTAAACCCTTGTAATAATCCTGAATAGAATATCGAATTTCTTTGGTTACTTTATTCCGTTGCTTACTATAAGCTGACCACATTTCAGGAGATTTCGCCGCTATTTTTTCAGTCTGTCTGTCCCTAGTCTCCATCGATTTTCTAAGACTTGGAGTTAGCCAAGGAGCGAATTCTGATCTTACCCTCCTCTTCTTAATCGGAGCATGTATATTCAAAAGCGATTCGAAAATCTCCTGAAATGTGCCAGCCATGGCAGATGGATCATTACCAACAGGGGTAAGAATGGTTTCCCAATCTATTTGTTGCAGGTCGTGTTGGAAAATTGCCGTGCCGTATTTCTTCATTGTACGAGATTCGACTATTTTTGGCTTTGCTCTTTTCTGCTTTATTCGCCAGGCATTTATTTTCCTTATTCCGTACACCAAATAGTGGTCCACCATCCCCGTTTCTAGGACGTCAGCGTCTAAAATAATTTGGAGTTCGAGGTAGAGAAATGATCAATGAGTGATTTGCTTACTCCTTGCTCACCTAGTTCGGTTGTTGTTACTGCGACTCTCGTGTACTTTTTAATTAACTGCTCTATTTGATATTCTTAATACACAAGCTTCAGTTTTTTTGTATTAGCATTTGTGCTATTCTTAAAATCGCAGTTTGTGTCGCCAACAAGGATAATTTCCTTTCCTTCCTTATCTGGGTCTCCAAGAGATTCTCTAAGGTTTTCGAATGCTGCTTCATCAACCCCAGAAGTTGGGGGTCGATACCAGCAGACAAAGAAAAAAGGCCTTGCATTTTGTTGCTTTATGTCTAAGGAAAGAAGCTCTATATTATCATAGTTCTGTTTGATTTTGGGCTCAGGAAGGGTACCTTTAACATAAATTGCGACTCCTCCCCCATTTGCGTTTCGGTCGTTACGGAATATCTTGTAGCCCTCTATCGATACTTCGGCATCTCAAATGTTTTCGTCCAACCGGGTTTCGCTAAGACCAATTATATCAATATCATTGTCATGCAACATAATGCTGAGCTCATTCCTATGTTTTCTGAGACAAACTATGTTAAGGAAAGCAATCTTAAGACCATTCCTCTTCCTCGAGTGATGCTCCCCGCGTCCATTAGTGCTACTAAAAGAGCCAAGACACCGTTAACAGTATTTTATAAATTTATTCAAGTTGCCTGCAAACTTTCTTACTCCCCCTTCATTCAAATGCAAACCGTCACTTTTCAAGTTACTAAATAAAATATTATCGTTTTCTATCATATCGAAACCATCAAGGGGCAATTTTTCAGAAAAAAAGCTCATTCAGTTGATTAACCTTGGAAATGAGCTCATGAGAATCCTTTCTTCTGAAAGCAACAGAAAGGGCAATCTTTGCTTTGGGATTATTCTTCTGGATTGCTCTAAGTGTATCCATTGTTTCTTTGCATAATTCTTGAGGGGTTGTTGACGCAACATTGTTGGTAGCGGCGTGCACTATAATTACATCACTATCTACTTTCCCAGTTTGTTTAACTGCTTCTTTTATTCGCATTCCAGGCTTGAATTTCTTCCCTACAATGTGATGTTTGTTCTCCATTTTTTCATTGTTCACATTTCTTAGTTGCGAGTCACCAACAATGAGAACCTTAATTTTCTTGCTTTCTGCGTTGTTAGTTGCTTATTTCTTTGCTTTAGTAGAACTGTTTTCAGATTCAACAGAGCTTTTGTCGTTGGACTTCGTTGTGTTTTTGCCCTTCTTTTGTTTCTGGTGTCTCGCATCTTTGGAAATTATTATTATTATTATTATTATTATTATTATTATTATTATTATTATTATTATTTTTTTTATTATTAACTATTTATTTAAAATAGGCATATACATAAGTAGCAATAGAAAAGCTAATTCAAGCCTACTACAAACTAAAATTCTTTAAAAAACAAAGAAAAAAAATATCTATAATTCAGAATAAATAGCTATGAATATACATATGTACAGACTTTTACAATGTTTTTACAGAATTTACAATGTTTTAAATTTTTCGATGCAACATTTATCCAATCAAGAACCCAACCTGAGCCACGAAAGGTCTACACAGTCTACAGTTGCATTCCTCTACTTTCCAGGCTTTTATTTTCCTTTTAAAGCTGGAGAGGGTATCTGATTGTTTCATGTCATTGGGAAGAGCCTGCCATAATCTACACCCCAGAAACGATATCGTCTCTAGGCCATAACACGTAGTACGTGCTTGTGGCAGCAGTAGATTATGGCAGTTTCTTAACCCATAAGGACTGCGTTTTTCGACAAAGATCTCCTTCATGAAACTAGGATTAAGCTCCCATTTTGTTTTATAAATTTCAGTCATTAACAACTGTAAATTCCTAATGTGGATTGGGACAGTTGCGTCTACTCCAGTGGGATTTAGATCTTCCACGTTATTGTCAGGGCTTTCTTTGTTTGTAGAATTCTTTGCTGTAGATACTTTATCTTTTGGTTTCGAATTAGTGCTTGTAAATACATTGCTTTCTTGAATCAATTTTCTTTTCAATAATTGTGCGTTTGGCGATGATCCCACGGGAATACCTGTATCCACGGTATTAGGCCTATCACCATAGTGATCTCTGGCCTCCAATAATTTTTCAATAATTTTTGCTTTTCGTCTAGTTGGCACTCCAAAGATAAAATCCTATCCTGCAAACTTCGGATAAAAACTGCTTCATAATCAATGGGAGGTTTTTTCGCATTTTTTCCGGATTCAGAAATTGTTTGTTTAGACAACAAAGCTTTCAGCGAAAGGACCTCCTCGTGGATGAACTTTTTAAATTCCACATAGTCGGAGCCAGGGATGGAATCGCAATCATCAGATTGGTTGCACTCCTTGGCCGTTAAATCGACAGCTTCGGTTGAATTCGCCAGTAATTGATGCCCCTTATCCAAAATACGAAAAGAAACCTTTTCATTGTTCATGACTTCACTGATCAGTCCGTCCTTTTTCGCAACTTCGATCGCGTGAATGACTTTGGGCCTATCCATTTCAAACTCTTTGCAGCAATAAGTTAAAACATTTTCCAAATATTGACCTTTCCTTTGGTTGGTCGTAATATGTTTCAAGGCTTTGACGATGGTTCTGGATTCCATTGCATCAGAATAATTATCTCTTTCACATAAATACAAATTTTGTCAAGTAAAAGCAGGAGCATTCATCAAACACGTCCGACTTCCATGGATGCAGTTGTCAACTGAAATATACCAAACATGAAATGAAACCTTACAACATCTTTAATGACTAGAAGTTCTAATCAGTGAAAAGCGAATATTTGCTATTCTGTTTCAAATACTATACTTCTCTGTTTTAATTAAAGGAAGAAAGAGCACATTAATTCTAGATTCAAAAGCAGTATAGCTATGCATTGTAGTATTCACATATTTTGTTAGCTTGAACATAAGCATAACAAACGTTCAGTTTATTTTTCGCTGATAAATGAATGTCTTCCTCTACGATCTTCGACAGCAAAATGTTTATGAAGATTCTTAGTCTCATTTTAAGGAGAATATTTTGTCTGTTCAGTCGGTTTAGACATGGACGCCAGGTCTAAGTCATATCTGCTGAAAAACCCATCGAAAGTTTCAGAAAGTTTCTTTCTGAAACTTGCATTGCCGTTTGTTGCAAAGTCCCTCCTAAAGATATTTAATACTTCTTTGGAGACTAGCAAGTTTCCTGATACTTGGAAAACTGCAAGAGTTGCTCCAATTTTTAAAGATGGAGACAAGTCCATACGGTCAAATTACCGACCAATTTCTGTGCTGCCTGTTGTTTCAAGGTTGTTTGAGAAGCTTGTATTCAATCAGTTGTACAAATATTTAGACTCGAATCGACTTCTTTCGAATGGTCAGTCGGGATTTAGATTGTTATTTTCCACTTTGACATGTCTGCTCAAAACAACTGATGAATGGTATGATGGTTTTGACAATGGCTATATGATAGGGTCAGTTTTTATCGACCTAAGAAAGGCCTTTGATACAGTCAATCATGAGATTCTATGCCAAAAACTCGAGCACTATGGAGTTTGTGATAGAAATCTCTCTTGGTTTCAGTCCTATTTGTCTAACAGGAAACAGTTTTGTAGGGTTAATGGTATAGACTCTGAAACGGAGAGAATAGAGGTTGGGGTTCCACAAGGCTCATGTCTGGGGCCTCTACTTTTCTTGGTCTATATCAATGATCTCCCCTGTGCAGTAAAAAATTCAACTACTTCCATGTATGCTGATGATACGACTCTATTCTTTCGTTCTAAGACTATTGAGGACCTGAATGAGGCGATCAATAGCGATCTCAGGGATTTGGATTCGTGGTTAAGTGGTAACAAATTATCTCTTAATGTAGCAAAGACACAGGGAATGCTAATTTGCACAAAAAATAAACAAAGGTCACTAGAATGTACTAGTGAAAGTCTATGTTTAAAAATAAGAGATAACGATTTGGCTTTAGTTGAGAAAACAAAATATCTTGGTGTTCAGGTAGACAATAGTCTTGATTGGAAAGAGCACATAAAAAGTGTCTCTGCCAAGGTATCTAGAGCAGTTGGTCTCTTAAAGTATGCAAAAAGATTTCTCCCCCAGAATTCCATGAAAACACTATACACTAGCATCGTTGAACCCCACTTCCGCTACTGCTGCGCTGTATGGGGATGCTGTGGCACTACTGAAATCTCGAAACTTCAGAAGCTTCAAAACAGAGCAGCTAGGATCATTACTAATAGCAGCTTTGATGCCTCTAGCAAACCACTTATCCAGAATCTAGGTTGGAAAACAGTGAATGACATGATTAAACACGAAAGCAGGACAATGGTATATAAGTCTATCAACAATATAGCTCCCCCATATATGAATGATATGTTCACAAGAAATTCACAAGATGCAACACGGCAGCTACGCAATACAAACACTGATTTAAAGCTGCCAAAGAAAAGGACATGTAATGGGCAGAAGTCATTTTCGTTTAGAGGTGCTAAACTTTGGAATAGCCTAGATACCGAAGCTAAGCGGGCAACCTCTTTAAATCGATTCAAATCTTTGATTTAAACTTTTCCGTTATGATTTCAAATTTATCTTATATGACTTGTAAACTTATGTAAACAGATAAAGGTAAAGAAAAGACAAAGTAATGTAATAGGGTATCCAAATTAACCTGATAGGGTAGGGTGGGGTAGGGTAGGGTAGGGTAGGGTAAGGTAGGAGTAGAGTATTGTAGGGCAGGGTAGGGTATGGTATTGTAGGGTAGGTAGGGTTGATTAGAGTATGGTATGGTGAGGTAGAGTAGGGCGAGGTAGGGTAAGGCAAGGTAGAGTAATGTTATGGTTGGGTAGAGGAGTAGAGTATGATAAAATGTTCTTTTTCTTTATCTAGATTTGTTGTATTATATTTTTTCAAATTTTTTGCTTTTTGTAGTATTTTAGATGCATGGCCCCTTGTAAACCAACTTAGTTGAATGGGCTACCATGCTTAAATAACTGATGATATGATATGATATGATATATGATATACGAAAGGAAGTCCAGCCAGTTCGTATCAAAGGTTCCTAGGCCAATGCAGCGATCCCTCTGAAAGTGCACGCGAAGAGAACTTTGTTGAGTATAATTATCATAAGAGACTCAGCTTGCAAATTGCCAATAAAACGAAGAAACTCCATTACTAGGAAAGTATCTAATATGAAAGAAATTTTTGTCACAATTTTACTCTGTTTATACTTGCCTCCTGTCCAGTAGCGGCAATTCAGTTTGTTGAGTGGAGGGCCAACGTCAGTCAGTTTCAAAGTCAGAGGAAATGTTTCCTCTTGAGTTATTTTGCTGGCAAGCCTCCGAAAGTACTTCAGTAATGTCCAAACTCTGGAGCAGGTTGAAAATCAGCCGCTTTGAAATGTTCAGAAGGGCATAAGTACTAAGCACTCAAAACCTGGGCATTTTAAGAAACTCCCACTGAATCACTCCCGATAACGTGTTTCGTGACACTAGGGCTTCAAATGAATTCTTTAGAAAGTTAATGAGGCTTTCTACGCAAAATTTCTATGTTACGGCGTTATGCTGACATTCATTTACATTCTTATATACATTAATTTCATTATGCTTACACATGTATGTTGATCAAATCTGTCCTTTGTCGGAAGCCAATTTATAGCTTTAAATTCCGTAGCCCCAACATGTGCTGTGTTTTTTAAATTCAGGTAGAAGCGAATGCATTTGTTCTGAGCTGACTGGACTTTCTTGGCCAGCCTCTTATTCAACATCGGGAGCCATGAGGTGCATGCATAGTCAAAGTGGGGTTGGGTAAGAGCATTTAATAGCAACCTGCGAAGGGAGTTATCTAAGAAACTTTGTTTTCTATACAGAAATTTCAGCTTGCCGCCTATTTTTCCAAGCACTCTGACTGCCAAGCCATCCTCGGTAACATCTACGGCAGGCTCAGATTTCTTTACAGAAATCAACATTTTCTTGGCCTCTCCTTTCGCAGATTGCTAGCAAACGCCGTAATTCAGCCCCACTTCGACTAGCAAGCAGTGCTTGGTTTCCATAATTCAATAAAGGATTAACTAAAAGAATAAAAAAAAAAAATTTGAGGAAAACAAAAACGTGTAAGTGTGTTTTTAATAATGGTTTTGAACAAAAAGGTATGAAATTACCAAAATATAATAAAAGAATTCAGACTGCTCAAAATAAATACACCAGGTTTTGCTTGAATCTGATAACAGAGCACATATAGGAATCAAAGAGTTCAAAAATATAAATTGCCTCCCCACGAAAGAGAGATTTGAACAATGTACAACTGAAAAGGTTTTCAAATTTTTTGATGGTTCAGCCATATCCTGAGATGTTCAGCCCCATCCTGAGATGTCTGAGATGCTCTTACCAGTTGGCCAGAATCAAATAACTCCAAGATCTAAAAACAAACTGAATCAACCTTTCCGAAAAAGTAACGTAGGGCAAAATTGTCTCTCATATCTCGGACCTAAAATGTGGAACAATCTACCATCAGAACCAAAATCTACAAAGAACATCACCAGTTTCAAACACAAGATCAAAGATAAATTCTTTAATGATCTCCGAAGTCAAGGTGATAGCCCCTATATATATGTTGAAAACCCAAAATCAGCCAACGAAAATGTCGTAGTTTTTTAAAATGATATTTTTTAAGATCTCCCTTTTTCCGGGACAAATTTCTCTTTTTTATAACACCTCCAGAGGGACCATTTTGGAAAAGTGGTCATATTGACCCCTTCACTGCTATCCCTGGCATTGTTAACCTGGGGTATTTTTAAACTTCATTTTCAACTTTCTGCCAGTAAATTCCAGTAATTAGAATATTTTCCTTTTATCAACTTATGTTGTAATTTAATTTTAGCGAAAAAACTACACATACATACACACATACACACATACACACATACACACATACACACATACACACATACATACATACATACATACATACATACATACATACATACATACATACATACATACATACATACATACATACATACATACATACATACATACATACATACATACATACATACATACATACATACATACATACATACATACATACATACATACATACATACATACATACATACATACATACATACATACATACATACATCTTTAATCTGAGCTTTTCTTATCTCTAAGATAAGTATGAGTGAAAACCATCCAGTTCAATGAGCGATGCAGAGACTTACGGAAATGAGCCGATGGAATGTCTTTTCAAGTAACTAAATCATGTAGCTGTGAATCTTCCCTCGTCCATAATAAAAAAATACCAGTCATTGGAAGACTTTAGCAGACAAGTGACAGCGGAGTGTAATGACATGTGTTGATTCAAATTTCCCAAAGAATCTTAATCAAAAGAGTTTCTGGCGACTTTCCGGACTCGTACGCTGCACAGAAAAATAAACTCGGCGTCTAACGTGAAGTATAAAATAAATCACTCTATTACCAATGAAACAAATCAATCATTAACTAACCTTCGAACTTCAGCTTCAAACCCAACAAGTTTGTAATTTGATCTACAAAAAATATATAAAATAGAATCATACTGACATATGGTATAAGCCAGTGGCGGCTGGCACACAAAATAAGATGGTACTAAGGAAACAAAATTTTGTGAGCGAAGCGAACAAATTTTTGCCTCAGACCAGCTGGGGGATGGGGGGCGCTGTGAGCCCCCCATTGGGGTCCAGGGGCAAAGCCCCTGGGAAGCTTTGAAGTTTTAAGAAAAATTGGGTAAAGGATTGTCTCGAAATTGCTAGCAAAATGCCTTTTCCAATAGATTTCCGAGAAAGTTGGGAAGGTAAGTTTTAAAGTTAAACATAGTGGAAAGGACAACATTTTACTGATGAAATTGCAAGCACAATTTATCTGGAAACAATGTTATACCTTCTTCTTAAAAAATGCTACTACTGTTTTCTAATGAATGAGTTTTTGCAAGTTATCCCTACGACGCTGGTTGCATCACTGAAACCTTTCCACGGAAATGTTGTGAGTCATGTCGATCGCTGGCTGCGGCCATTTTAGAGGCTTGTGAGCAACACATTCGGAAAGTTAATCACTTGCGGCACCCAGCCCATCACTGGCTAGCCGCACTTCATGGAGGTACCAGAAATGAGATTCTAGTGGCGTGGGTTTCCCGTTCCACTTGCTGTGTACAATGCACAGAAGTTCGCATTTTTCATCTATCATATAACAAATGAAAACATATAGAGCAATTTGAATGGTTCCATTTACACCAGGAATGTATAGGAGTGGGAAAACAACTTTCAAAGATTGCTTCCCAAGTGTAGTTTATAAAGAAGAAGGCAAGTATTCGCCATGCATCCATGAAAGATCCTAAAACGCATTCTCACAGTCTCGTATCTTAACATTAATTTCTAGGAAAGGTCTGCTGCTCGTGAGTAAAATGATTAAGTGACCCTGAGCTGACGACAGCGTCAAAATATGCGGAACTCCAGAAAGGTTAGGTTGCAGATCTCTGAAATTCGGTTCCTTTACAGCAAAATCGTTGACATTCGAACTAGTCACTACCCAGAAACGAACACAGACCTAAAAGCTTTGTAACGTACTTTCAAATACCTTAGTATCGTTCAATAAAACAGCAGAGAACTCATTGAAAAAACAGTGGTTTAACATGCCATTTGATACTGCTGAAAGTACTGCGGGGTCGATTTCGTAATCTTGAATTGATATGTTATTTGACGGCCACATAGCGTTACTAGAACGAGGAATCTAGTACTGCGATCGAAGCTTGCCATTGTTGGGCGTATGGATACACAAAGAGTTTTATGTCATGACAAGTCACCAATCACAATGGGACTGCTTTCTGCAGTACCAGATGAATGAGGTCTAGTACCTTGGAGTATATAAAGGATCTATTTCAATACGACTCATTCAACAAGGATTAATACAAGCAGGGCCATGCTGAGATATTGGCTCTAGTGTGCTCTGCCGCTCTTCCTTCTGTTTGTTTTCATGGCGAATTCACTTTTTGTATTGTTGACATATTAGAAATTAAACAAAGAATTCCAAGCTTTCAAAATAAAATGGTACTAGACTGGTACCGCTAGTAACGCTGCCAGCCGCCACTGGTATAAGCTCTATTTGCAAAGGTCTTGTTCTCTGGGTACAAAAGTAATGATATTGACAATGGCCCTGCTAAAAAGCACCAAAACATCAACCTGACTAAAATCGACAGCTCCATTATGAAATAGAAGATTACGACAACTAAAAAGGAGACTTGTGAGAGCGGTTTGTTGTGGTAAATGGCTGCCAAGCTGCCACGGAGCTTCTACGATAGAACGATTTCCCTCCACGAAAACTTTCAGTTTTAAATGCATAGTGGAAAGTACGAATCTTTGAGAAACAAGTACTTAAAAATAAACCCGTAAGGATGTCCCATGACTCATATACCTCGTAACGAAAGCGAGACCTCACATCAAACAATGTTGGCGGGAAAGTGGGAAGGTATTCGTCATTTTCCTTCGAAGTTGCGCGATCGGATCAAAATGTCAAAGTAGTCTATGGGCTGAGACCTGAAAATAAGGGTTGTTGGTACCACTTGGCGGGAAAAAATGTGTTAGTGATTTTTATGAAGTTCAACCTGATACAAAACAAAGTTCGCACGACAGACATTTCTAAAGTGGGGCTACGTGATTTTTAGGGGGTCATTCGAAGGGTACTTTTTGCCGAAATTTCATTGAAATTATCAGTGCCTTGTAAATGCGTTTACTAGCCTAGGCAAAATGATATGCAACACATGATAACACCATAAAACGCGGCAGCATAGTAGAGCATTGAAAATGGTGAAAAAGAATTTGTGATATAATACAAATGCGGAAAATGCCTGGCTGTCATGGCAACAGATATTTGATATATGGTGGAACAGAAGCTCCCAGGGGTTTGAATTGTGATGCACCAGCACATTGATGTCCTCCATTCATGAAGTCTTATGTTAGACAGTAAAAATTAAGGAGTGTTTTCCTTTGAGAGCATTGTAATATTCCTAGGCCAACCACTATATGCTAACGGCGTTGAAATTGCTTGGGAGCATACCCATATGTTTCAATGTGACAATTTTCGGCTTGCACCAGTTTATACTGCATGGAGACTG
The DNA here is from genome assembly GCA_964019985.1 of Aurelia sp. 4 Dawson et al 2005. Classification (NCBI taxonomy): domain Eukaryota; kingdom Metazoa; phylum Cnidaria; class Scyphozoa; order Semaeostomeae; family Ulmaridae; genus Aurelia; species Aurelia sp. 4 Dawson et al 2005. Next base: position 3,479,151 of record OZ026511.1, on the reverse strand, counting down.
CACATAGCTTAACCATTGCAAAGCGATTTGGCGATGCATGCAGGCCTGAGGGACATACTCGCATATTCAATCGTAAAAGCCGAGGTATAAGTCAATGGTATTTTCCTCAGGAAGTAGAATAACCATGCTGTTAGGTTCCATAAGCTATTTTGATATGTTCGATAAGTTAAGGTATGAGTCCTGCATGAGATTGATCTGGGAGGGGAATGTTATTCTTTCTTGGATTCATGCTTGTGAGGAATCAAGGGAGGATATTGCAGCAATTGCTGTCTTCTGCTGATGTTTTTTTTGGTAGAGTAAAACTGAGAAAATATGCTTCAAACCCTCTGGAGAGTGAGTCTCTTGCCTATGTCCACACACTGGATCAGCAATACACTGTTGTTCTCAAAATGCCAAACTGTCTCACTATTGGATCATTTATGTGGATTTGGTTATTCGTGGTTACCATACTGCTCATTTTGATAAGAGCATCAAGGGAGGGTCATTGCGATTCGCACCTTACATTTACGCTTTGCATCTTGTATTTGCCTTGGTGCTTTGAGTATGACCGTACCAAGTATGTAAGATATCAAAGATACCTTCGTATCTTTGAAACATGGAGAGTCTATCTGTGACGCATCCGAGTCTATCTGAAACACATCCAGATGTTGATCAGTATCTTGAATTTGGTGGATTTTCAAACGCACATCAGTACCTAAATACAATTTGAAGAATGCCCTTGGACCAAACTAGCTGCAGGTTACCAATATATCAAAGAGCAAAGAGCATATATCGCTTAATGATTTTGCCTACATTCACTTACTGCGGAATTTTGCAGCTGAAGTTAACCACTACCCAATCAAATAGACTTGCATCGTTTTATGATCGCTCCTTGAAAGTAATACAAGGTAATACGTCAGCTCAATCAGACAATCTATCCGTAATAAACGCAAATAACATTCGAGCATGCAAACTCGTCCGCAAGTGTACAGACAGAGAAGTATGTGATATTTTTCGAGGGTACTTTGAAGTACAAGAACACGAAAAGAAGACAAGAAATAACCAATGTTTGCTAAAACTCCCTAGAATTAGGACTGAATATGCTCGCAAGTCCTTTCGTTTCATGGGTGCTAAAATTTATAACGAACTGCCTATTGAAATCAGAAAGGCTGAATCCTTCAGCGACTACAGTAATCTTCTCAAGAAACATTTCAGTTATTGACAGTTTTAAATTCTCATGTAAAATATTTTATCGCCGTTGTAAGTAGCTCAATTAATATCAATGTAAGTTTTTGGAGATTTTTTAGTAGGTTAGGTTTTTACTGTTTTCTTTTTCTTTTTCCATTTAATTTAATCAGGACACACGTTGATAACAGCATTGCATGTTGAAGTGTCAATTCCTGTATAAAGATTCGTATTATTATTATTATTATTATTATTATTATTATTATTATTATTATTATTATTATTATTATTATTATTATTATTATTATTATTATTATTATTAATGTTCATGGAGCTTTAGACAAATTGTTGATCTTAATTGAGCCAGCTCTTCACATCTAGATTTTCGCTAGGGCCGAGTGAGAAAAGAAAAACTAGCCGTGAAATCACTTGTTGGCATGCTAACGGACACGTGGAGAAGTTCTTCTTTTGCCATTCCTGGTGTAGAGCCAAGTAGCAATTCAACTGGGCCATCTCCACCTCAAGATGTTGTTTTCGATTTGTGCGATGCCGAATAGAAAGGAAATCTTGTTTACGAAAAGTTTTAGACGGAGAAATTACATGAGCATGAGAGTGAGAAGTTTTTCGAATGGATTCCTAGGCTTAGATAAAACTAGTTTACTTCAGAAGTTAACAAGAAGTCTGTCACAATTAAAGAAAAAGTACTTATGTTTAAAATCGATAGGTATCTGTTAGAAAAGAAGGCAATAATTGCAAAAATACGCCAATTAATCAAGTACACAAGATTTTTCAACCCATCCTTTAGGCCCAGGTCCAGTTCCGTGGGCACTGCCTGCAAATGAAGGGATTTTATGGAAGACAAACCAATTGAACTAAAATAGCTATCATCGGCCCAGAAGACTTTCCCTTACATATTCCAGCATTATTGAGCATTAGAGATGCTTGAAACAAATGGATAATACCGTAAACTGTTTGCAGGCTGTGGGACAATTATAGATGTGTCCGAAGAAGTTGTTCATTAGTTCGAAGTGTTACAATGAAAGCATGACATACATGAGCTACATTATACAATGTTCTGGGCCAAGAAAGTCCAGTTTGAGTCACATCAACTACGTCCATGCAGACGTTGCTTGTTCAATCACGTAACCCTTGCCACCTATCAAGCTTTTGCGTCGAAGTCATTTTTGGGAGGTTGTCCAATCATTCCATCAATAATCGCACATGGTTTGAAACATGAAGGAGAGAATGATGCCTAAGAGCGTGAATCCGGCACCAAACGATGCCCTTGAGCAGGAGTGCCGCAGAGCAGGCGACCGCCCCTCCTGCCTCAAAAAATGGGCTAAATCTGCTCTTTTCCTATTCTTTTGCGCTCAAACGTGCAGTAATGCTCCCAAAATGTGTCTCATCCGGTTTTCCTCTTCTTGAATTTATTTCACACCAATGCTTACGGTTTTGAGTAAATCCAATAGCTACAATTTTGTTACATATGGTTTGACGTTCTAAGTTGACCTGATGATGAAGACGCAATGCAAGTTCAGACATCGAGAATGCATAAATTTTATATGAATTCGCCAATTAATGTTGACATAGAGTCAGCATACCTGAAAGTTGCGCACTATTTGACAGGTGGCGGTTTGGGGTGAGAATTCTAACCTTTAAATGGGATAGACCCTACCATAGCTCATAGCCGCTATAAACAGGCCAAGGAAGCAATTGTTTCGTTGGTACCAAATTGAGATGACACGCTGCAAAGTTGTCAACGTAATGAATAGCATACTTTACCGTGGCACAGGCCAGCTGCTGAGTATGTCAGTTCCCTTTACCATACCCTGGAGACTTTAGGGTAATATTTTTGGTTTTTGTGTGTTCATTTGTTGTTTGCGAAACATATGAGACTGAACTTGAGCCAGTGACCATCTGTAGCTGCAGAAATATTCTGTGAATGCCTCGTTGCTAGGGAGTATCTAGGAAGTGACATCACAATATTTGTACCAAATAATAAAGCTTTAGAACTTAAAAAGAGTATGATGATGTTTCACACTTAGTTACGTTCATCTTTGCAAGTTATATTGCCCGCCATTCATTGGCTTTATCGATTATGAACTTAAAGTCCCTCAGTGTAGCACTTTTCCTTTGAGAGTATAGCATGAGATATATGAAGCCCATTGTAGAAATGTCTATCAAATACTGCATTCACACTGGCAAAGTTAAATCAGTTTATCTAAACCAGTTTAAATTTCAACCACTCAAACGACTGGATTTGTTGGATTGACCAATCAGAACGCCGTATTCAGAAAACTGGTTTAGTTTAATCTGGTTTAACTTGCAGTGAGAATGGGGCAATACTCATTCTGTCCGTTAGGACCATATTTTTGACAAAAATCACCACCAATGTTATTGCCAACAAGTGGTACCAAAAAACCTCCTCAGCCCACAGACTATTTCGATTGTGGCTCCTCGCAATTTTAACAAGGTTCCTGATGGCTAAACTGTGCCTCTCTGAGTACTGCACACTTGATGAGATGGGAATTCAAATGGAGAATTATCATGCTCTGCAGAATGGAAGAGAATGAAATGAAGTCACTTGCGCATTTGTATTTGTTATGTTTAAAAAAAGTTGGCTCCGGAAGAAAGTGAGGGGGGGGGGGCGTTTTGAAAAATCTAACAAATTCCAAGCCAAGGCTCGCTGGTAGAGGTAAGTTTAGATATCCTGATTTAAGTTGATATTGACGAACTCTGCAGCGATCTAAGAGCTGAGGTTGACAATATTGCTGAATGGTTACGGCAGAATGAGCTTAGTCTGAACACTAATAAAACAGAATATATGGTCGTTGGTCATAAAAGACAAACAAACCGTATCCATGGTCCGTCAGAGGTAAACATAAATGGAGGACCAATCAAACGGGTCAAAAAAGATAAATACCTTGGAGTTACAGTGGACGAAGACCTTAAATGGAATGATCAATATAAGATCCTCAAAGGTAAAATTAAAAATGCCCTTTCGTCCCTGCGGAAATTAAAGAACATACTACCGCAACAAAATTGGATCAGGTGTACAAGGCACTGCTCGAGAGTCATTAGATACAGTGATGAACTCTGGGTACTTTGTCAAATACAAAGCTTGATCATCTTCAGCGTCTGCAAACTAGAGCACGAACACTAATAGAAAGATCTACATTAAAAGATGGGTGGAGTTGCAATTGGCTTTCAGTCTCAAACTCAATGATATTTGACAGGGCGGTGATGATCTATAAAATAATGAATGGTCTCTGCCCGGACAACTTAAGAGTGAGGCTTGTTACCAGATCTCAAATATCTAACTATCCAATAAGAAATCATTTAGATCTTGACACTCCAAGGCAGAACCTAGAATTCTCCAAAAGCAGTTTTTTCTACTCTGGTGCAAAGATATGGAATGAAATCCCATTAGAAATCAGAATGAATTCCACGATTACCATTTCCAAAAGGAAACTGAAGGAATTCCTGAAAAACTAGCATCCTTCCGGATGCACGATCCCTTGGAAGACCAGCAAATTTCTAAGGTTTTATCATATGTAAATAGATATTTGTATAGTTCTGTTTTGTTCTTTTTAGGTGATAGGGTTTTGTGTTAAAATATGATAAAATGAAGAAAAAAATGAAATGCTAGGAACATTGCTGCGCATATCTTCCTTGCAGAAGCAAAATGTAAGGCTATTATAAAGCAACTGAATCTACCATCACAAAAAACTCCAAAAATAACGAGCAACGAAAAAAACCATCAGTTTTATGATCAAGTTGTAATATAAAAAGCTTTCTGCCAATAAAGACGCAGCTTACCTGCATAAGGATCAAGGAATTCTCAGCATATGCTCCTCGGTTTCGCCTGAATTTCACTTTCAGTTCATATTTAAGAAGCAACCTTTCCGCTTACTTTCAGCAAGAAAATCACAATAAAAATGACTTCTTTAAACTGCTGTCTTCCAGCCTAAACAGTATTTCACCAAAAATTTCTTCTTTGCGCAATTAAAAGATAAAATTACTGCTAAGATCTTTTTCTATGTTATCACAACAATTTTTTTGCTGTTTCTCGTTTCTTGCATCGTTTCTGATCTGCTTGAACAACTTCGAAGGAAATGACGAATACCTTCCCGCTTTCGCGCCAAAGCTGTTTGCTGTGAGGTCCCCACTTCGTTACGAGGCATATGAACCATGGGACATCCTTACAGCTACTTTTTAGGGACTTGTTTTTCGAAGATGTGTACTTTCAACCATGAATTTAAAACTAACAGTTTTGTAGAGGGAAATCTATCATTCGCAGAAGTTCTGTGGCAGAAAACTTTCGCAATAACTTCATGTCAAGAAACCTTCAAAGCGGGTCTATTACGGTGTGGCGGTTAGGCGAATTCTGCCTTATTTTGGATATGGAATACGGTTGCTGCAAGAAAATCAGTACAGTATGCGGTTTTTGTATTGCCACGCGGTTCGCTCACTTCGTAGAACCTTCTACTAGATAACTATTATTACCTATCGGGCCTTCGCATAGCTGTAACAGGACAGTTATCGCAAATTGGAAATTCAGACAAATTACCACGGGATTCCTGCTTCATTTACATGAAAATAGCTATCTTGAAAAGAACATCTATCGTAGTGAAGAAAACTGACGGTTGTGGCTTATGAGAGAAAATCGCTCGCGTTTGACGGGTAAGAGCGCAAATCCTTGTGGTTTTGAGGCACCCCATAATAGACCCCCTTCAAACACACACACACACACACACACACGCGCGCCTAAAACCCGACACGAGCATAACACAAATATGAGGATGAAAAAGTTCAAAAAGTTAAAGTCCAAAACAAATGTATTAATTGTCAGTTCCTCTTTTGTCTTTGATGTCTTTTTGTCTTCTCTTTTTATTTTCTTCTTTCCTCTCATTGTTTCCTCTTATTTCCTCCCTTCAAAAACAGCCCAAAATCATGATCAAAGTTCTGTAGTATTCCTTAAAATGCTCGAGGACTTGTAATCCGTTTGGGACATCCCTAGCAGCATCACGATATATTACGGGTGGTTGCATCCTTCCAAGAGAATAAGATTCTAACGCTCTATTTTCATTTTTTGGGGGCATTTTGTAGTTAAGCCAGGGAGCACCGAAGCCAACTCTGGTTGAAGGGGAAGAGAGTCTGGCATTTGGCCGCTAAGGAAGAAACGAAATCTCCGTAGCGAAATATTTTCTAAGAATTGATAGCAATCATTGTTTATCACAATAATAATACTGAAGAAGTCAAAGGGCATTTTTTAAATGTGTTCATTCATAAAGATATCCTATCAGTGATACATAAACTAAATAATCTAAGTAATGATTCATTAGAATCATATTCAAACTAAAAGACCACCATCCGGAATAAAAACAGAAAATAAAATATAAAAACACAACGGTTTTTTAAAAACGTTTCGATTGAAAAATCTTTGTCAGTTTAACTAAACCCAGGACAGTCGAGCAACTCAATATCCACCTAATTTGCATTACAAAGCTGTTTACTGTTTACCAAAAATTCATTTACACTAGCAAGGCATGCAAAAAGATTACTAATTCAAATGAAAAGAAGGTAGAGCGGCACAGCAAGACCAACAAACACAAAATGTTTTCATACTTGTCCATTTTGTCCTACCGCGCCACGCCGCCCCCTCATCAGAAACCTCACTTAAAAAGATAAAATCCTTTGAAAATTAAATCCCTTTCCCTTCTGTTCCCCATACCAGTCGGTGCCTTTGGGACTGGAAACTTTACGCTCATCTCATGGGAGCCCAGAATGACCGACGTCAGCACCCAACCAATGACCCTCCAAGGATTTGCAAAACAGCTAAAAACTATTGTAACCACTGCTAAATCCCGGATGGCAAGATAGGGAATAGACCATTTCGACAATTAAAATAGGAGACTGGGGAGAGCGGTTTGTTCTGGTAAATGGCGGATGCAGTTCTGGTAAATGGCTGCCGCGTAGTGGGCCGTTGAAGTGAATATAATGTAAACATTGAGTTTTGCAAGCTTTGGTGAGGATGGGTACAGCATCAGCGCTGTTTCCGAATTTCAGTTTTGAAAATATCAGTTTTGATGTATGTTCAACCGTCAAATTGAGAAAATTCGAATTAAATTCGAACTTTTTCCTCAAGTCAATTTCAGTCGAATTCAACAAGGATATTCGAAGTTAAAAACTTCAGTTGAATTCCATTCACTTGAAAATCGAGGTCAGAGTAAGGAGTCTCATTCTAAATACTTCAAAATACATCATGTATTTCGTCAAGTTTGTGGAAGTGCCTAAACTCGAAGCAAGCATCGCTGTTTGCAGCAATGAAATAAAGGCTGAAAAGAAAATCAGTTGCGAATAGAGGTAAATTACACGTGCGTCTGCATTTTGCATGGACAGCTATTTGACTAAATCCTAAGACAGCTCCATTGCTGCGTTTTTATGCGTTAGCGATTGCCATGTTTACACTATTCACTTCCACGGGCTCACTCCAAGGCAGCCATTTACCAGAATTGCATCCGCCATTTACCAGCATAAACCGCTCTCCCCAGTCTCCGATCTTAATTGTCGAAATGGTCTATTCCACCCTACCACCATGTTTTAAAAACAAAGACGAAGACTGGAGTGCCCCGCCAGAAAACCCAGACTCAAAGGTGCAAAGGCAGTATTCATGCCACCCGGCAAGCAAACATATCGAGTTCAACATCCGCTGCCCTTTCGTTTAGGCCTGCAGGCGCGAAAGTCCCAAGTTTGTATTGCCAAAATAATCCTTTCTACGAAGTGAAAAGACATCCTCTGCTTTATCGATGATGATGGTAATAGAAAAATTTCCCCCGTGTTGTTCGTCGAACAAATGAATGAAAAAGCTGGCTTGTGGGACAGGTTTCCTTGTCACAAGACTGCCCTATGTATGTATGTATGTATGTATGTATGTATGTATGTATGTATGTATGTATGTATGTATGTATGTATGTATGTATGTATGTATGTATGTATGTATGTATGTATGTATGTATGTATGTATGTATGTATGTATGTATGTATGTATGTATTTATGCCTGTATCATTTGCCACATAAATAATTTATACAAGTTATAATAATAAACACAAAGAATATAGACAAGTTATCATAATAAACATAAAAAATATAGACAAGTTATAATGATAAACATAAAAATAGATACAATACAACACTTAAAGGATTAAAAACGTAAAAGGAAAGCACCCTTAGTTACAGTGGCAGGGATAGCATTAAAGGGTCAAGCTAATTTCCTAATTTCCATAATGGTCCCTTTAGAGGTGCTGGTTAAACAAAAAAAATAAAAGAAGAAAAACAGGAAAGTACTGTAGTTGTTATCAGTACGAAACACGGTTTGTGCGACGGAAACATAGTTGGGAGAGACGAGGAAGGGTCTTAGTAGAAGACGTATATGTCATCTTCCTCTTTTTGCATTTTTTGAAAAATTTTCTTTGATCTTATATTTGAATGTATTCGGATTGTTAGCTGATTTTAAGTCAGATGGAAGACTATTCCACATTATCGGCCCGAGGTAAGATAAGCATTTTTGTCCTGAAGTGCTTTTGCGAAATGGAAATTCTAATTTGAACTTAGATCTTCACGTTATTCGGTCTAGGTTGGCTGGATGGAATATCTCGGCACTGTAAGCAGGGGCAGTTCCATCTAAAAAGTTTCATTACATTAACACAAACACATTGGTCCATCCTATTCTTTGTGGTGTTTTGTGGTGGTGTTGCTGTCCCTAGGTATGTTTGCGTGCGTATGCCCTGAAATACGATTTTAAAACATCAAATCTTTGCGTAAATTTATTTTTTGTGCTGCCTACATACTTTTTGTTACAACAGCTACATTGCAACATATGAATCACACTTTCTGTGTTGCAATGAAGAGGCCCTGAAATATTTCAAATGTCCTAGAATCATTTGCATTTTCAAAAGTATCCCCCTGGATGTCCCCTTACACCTGGATGTCCCCTTTTCCACCAACTCCTCCTCTAACGGCTGAACCTTCCCGTACCAGGTTATCCTTAAGACTTTTTGCCTTCCTGAAAGTTATAAAAATTTTGTCCCTAAAAACTGCTTTATGCCCCTGATCGACGCAAAGAATATTTTCAGACTGGCGTAAAATTTCGTAGACCTTATGCAAAGCTGGATGGTATGTTAAAACCAATGGTATACGTGTGTTATCCTTAGGATGTTGTTGACGAGAAAGTAGGGAAGCACGATCCAGACCTTTTACCCCGTCGACCTGATCATCAATGTCCCTCTCTGAATAGCCCCTATCCAAAAGCCACGTTTTAAAGTTTGCAACCCTGCTTTCAAAGAACTCATCATCTGAACAAATGCGACGCATTCTAAGGGCTTGACTATATGGTATACCCTTTTTAGTATGATTTGGATGGCAAGATGGACGATGGAGAAGTTGGTGTGTATCAGTCGGTTTGGAATATCATCATATTTACAGAAAAAGAAGAATGTCTAATCTGCGAGGCATTGATCTTACAGGAAGTCGTTCTTGGGGACGGGGGGCTATATCGAATTGTAATTGTTCAGTAAATGCCCTTTCACCTTGTTCTTGAATAGGGTTAAAGATGACAGTTCTCTGATTTCGACTGGAATGTCATTCCATATTTTGATTCCGGAATATCGGAAGCCCTTCTTTCTATGTTCAAGATTTACTTTTGGGATATGAAGATCTCTACCGGGTGTCTCAAAAAAAGTATCCCCTTTTGACTGGAAATAGGAACGAAATCATAAGATATCATTACTCTCCGAGAGGACAGCTAAATTTATCAATCTTTAACTTAGATCCACATACCTTGCATTTAAGAATCGTCCACCAAACTCCAGAGATACAAGCTTGCAAAGTCAAAATTTACAGTGCACCCGAAACCAGAGGTTTTGTAAAAGGGCCTAGCCATAATTTGCTATCACAGGCATGTTGCACATGAATTTCGACTTTGACCTTTACCTTTCTCCATTGAAAAGAATTATACCTTGAAATGCTTCAATTGAACTACAAATAGTTATTCCTTTGAGGAATCAATCCGTGCATTGCATTCTACTCCAAGTGTCAAAGAAGAAGAAAAGGAACACATGCATGCTCATTTGGGAGAAGTTGCACGACTTCATCATTCTTAACACATTTTGTAATATTTGTTTCATCAGGGCGATTTCCACGAGTATTTTTTATTCTTTTCGAAAGCAAAAAACTGAAAGACAGGTGCTTTGGAAAAGATCCATAATACAAATCATGGCTAGGCCCTTTTACAAAACCTCTGGTTTTGGGTGCACTGTAAATTTTGCCTTTGCAAGCTTGTATCTCTGGTGTTTGGTGGACGATTCTTAAATGCAAGGTATGTGAATCTAAGTTGAAGATTGATAAATTTAGCTAACTACTCGGAGAGTAATGATATTTTATCGCTTCGCTCCTATTTCCAGTCAAAAGGGGGTACTTTTTTTGAGACACCCGGTATTATTTCTTGTGTTATAACTTGAGAGATTGCATCTTTGTTCATACATATCCCAAAGGCTTTCGGGGCAAAGCTTGTTTGCACACCATCACTGAGCGAAACGAATGAGGGTCTCGATATTTAACAGATTATCCTGCCAGTGATCCCTTATTTTCGCTCTTTCAATTATGGATATGGCTCTGTTTCGTAGTCGCTGCAAAGTGTGAAGGTTGGTTGCAGAGAGGCTCCCCCAGATGAAATTGCATACATTTATCATTATCGCTATTTGCGTCAGTCGCGATTTTCCTGCATTTTGAGAGGACCTAGCGAGACTTGGCGGTAAATGTTCTAGACCTTGCTTTCTACAAAAACTTGAGACGTTGCCGCTAAGGAGTGGGGAGGCAGGGTGTCTCAAGCTAGCGCCCAAATGTCACAGAGAATATGAAAATCAGTGAATGACGGAGGAAAATAGACAAAATTTGATATCACTTCAAGATCTAAAATCAATGCTAATGCTTTGATATACAGGTGACACCTACCTCTTATGCGGGGATACTGTTCAAACATGTATCGGGTCGCTCCAAAAATTAATTCGCTTTGAAAAATTGCAGAAGAAAAGCAATAAAGCAAACTTGCAAGCTGTACAATCCAGCATTTTATTGAAGCTGCAACTCTATTTTCGGGATGTTCTGTAACTTTAGGTGCATCAATCCCTTCTGAAATCAGGAAATAGCGGAACCTCCTCTGTTTCTCTCGATATGCGTAAAAAGTACATTTCAACAATTAACCTGTCATTAGAAAGCCATGCCTTGGCTAAGAAAATTATTTCATTTCAATTGTGGAAAAGTGAGGCAAACCGTGCCACTAATTTATAACCTTAGCTAAAGCACATGAGGGCATTGTTGTGAGAAATTGTTCATTTTTTATTAAGATAGTGCATCGTAGAGTATGAGTAATTTTCAACATTAAATGAAACTCTTAATCAGGCCACTGAATTGTAACTATGCAAATCGGTACCACAGTTTCTGTATGCACAAATTTTTGATTCACCCAGGAAGATATACCCAGTAAGATATACGCGGTAAGATATATAATTCATCACGCTAAAGCAATGAGAACATTTTAACTGAGCATGGCAAAATTGATAACCAAACTAATCATTATGTTTTCAATGAATAACGAGAAGTAACTCACTCATCTAGCGTGTTATACTTCAGAATGAATTTCACATGATTGTTTATGTAAATCTAGAAAAAAATAAAGTCTTAATTGCACAGAAAACAAAGAAGGGATTGGCGACGCGCAATGCAAAATGATAAATATTCCACAGTTCTCTTTTTGGAGAGAGATTACATTGGCACCCTTTGACACGATACAGTTTTCACTTAACATATAACTGAGGTAACAATCCGGTATGAACGTTTTCCTTTCACGATAACGTTTTCCTTTCATATCAGATTGAGGTTCTGTTCTTTGTTGTCTGCTGCGACGGAATTTTTAGGTAAGAAAAACATAACAAGAATTTGATAGATCAATCTTAATACATGCAAAATCATTTCTGCATCATTTCTGCAAATCATGTCTCAAATCAAAATCATTGTGGCTCTTTCAAACATGCAAAATCATTTCTGCCAGAAAAGAGTCTGAGAACTATGTACACAGGAACTGTTGAGCCACTTTTCGCTATTGTTGTTCAGTTTTGGGCTGTTGTGGTCTGACTGAGATTAACCAGTTGCAAAAGTTACAAACCGGGCTTCACGTATTATAACTGGCAGTCGTTTCGATGCACAGGGCTTGCCACTTGTAAAAAGACTTGGCTGGAAGACCATAGATGAGCTAATAAGTAGTGAGTCTAATATCATGGTCTTCAAATCCCTTCACGGTCTTGCTCCACAATACATGTGCAATCTATTCACAAAGATTTCTGAGCTAACCTCAAGGAACCTTAGGAATTCGGCAACTGATCTAAGGATACCAAAGAAAAGGTCCACAAATGGGCAAAAATGCTTCTCTTTTAGAGGTGCTAAATCTTGGAATGGCCTCTCAGCTGAACGTATGCATCAACTATTTACAAATTCAAAAATCTTGACAATCAGGTGTATATATGTATTTGGATTTCTTTTTATTGTAAATACTTATTTTAGATCATTAGGGTATTTTATTTGTATTTTGAGAAATTGTAATTTGGTAAATTTAGGTTTTTTCCAATACATTTTAATTTGTAAGAATTAGAGTGGAGGGCCCCTTGTAAATCATCATTGTTATTCATAAAGGGCTACCCCAATCTCGTCCCCAGAGTGAGTTCGTTGCTCTACCTCTACTCTGGGATACAAGAGGCTGTTCGGCAATCTGATTGGCTGTTCGCTATTTTGGGCCGTAACTCCGATTTGCGAGGGGTAAACGATCTCGCCATGTTAAAATTCAGCGTAAAACGGTATTCTTTACCTATATCCACCATCATTTGCAATTTATTTGCGAAATTCGCAGAATAATAAGCCATTCATTTTCGAAGCTGCGGTGAAAGTTTCTCGAATTTACAACTTAGGCCCATTTTTGCCCCAAACAAATCGAGCTTATTTTCACATTAAACATACTTACCAAGCCCAAATTATTGCTCAAATACCTTCGAAAAGGTTGAAATAAGGTCCTCGAAGTGTTGGTTTTTAGTTTCTCAATATATTTTCTCCAGAATTAGTGCTAGAGCAACGGCCATTTTCCGCCGCTTACCGTTGCCTAGCAAACGGTTAAATCCATAATGGCTTCCAAATGCACACAGATTCTGGGTGCATTTCATCGAAGTGTACCAGGGTGTTCATTCGGCTTCGCGATCAGCGTAGGACGTAAGAACACCCTGGGAATGAGGTTGGGGCTACCCTCCTTAAAAATTTGAAAATGAATGAAATGAAATGAATACATTCCATACATTTACATGCCTATAGCAAGTAAACCTTTGAAAAACTTTTGAAATCTAGCTTTGTGATAGAAAACAAGAAAAATTTTTGTGCCTAGTGAGGAAATGGCATGAGATACCTGCTTTGCGGGCTCTTTGTAACGTGGGAGGTTCGATTTCCTTCCTACCTAGTTTGGAAGCCTAGAATACATGGCAGCAAACAAGAGCGATGCTACTCCTTGTCTAAAAGAAACTGAAATCGATGATGGCCAACGTACTCACATGATATATGTCAGCTTATAAGCTTCTACATAATATTACCTTTCCATCGACGCGAAACCCCATTCTGATGCCTTGCTCGTACTGCACCTACAAAAAGACATTGAATTTTCTGCTATGAAGAGAATGTCTCTTTCACTCTGTCACGACTAGTCCATGTATTCTAATTTGTTTCAACAAAACATCTAACAGATAACGAATCGAAGAGTTTCAATATTTGAACCTTCTAAGGATAAAGATAATGTGGTCGCTTTCTTTCAAAAAAGTCATTTCCCAGGGGGGGTATTCCTATACTTGACTTGACAGGATGTGCCGCTCGACAGGGTGCCCTTTTACGGCACATATTATGCAACAGTGCGTCATTTTCTGATAAACAATTATGCGACAGGGTACTAAAATTGATAAGAAAATTATGCTACAGGGTATCATGTGGAAGGTTTTTTTTAGAGCTCTCTTGAAACAATGCATACAAGAAAATTTTTATGCGACAGGGTATACTTTTGGGAAATATTCTATGCGACAAAGTACAGGGTGTGGAAAGATTTGCCACACATCCCCGTCACTTTCCAAGTCTAGGAACCCCCAACCCCCCAGGGGTGTCTTTTCGCGGCTCATGATCATATTTAAGTCTCGGTATCCCTAAGTTTCCACTGATCAGTAAGTAATAAGCCGCAAATTTTACAAAGGTCCAAAGGGTGCACTTTTCAACATGGATGGCTTTGGTAGTAAGTGGCACAGTCGACAATATTTTGATAGGAATCACAGCTCACATATTAGATGTCAGACCTTTCATTGATCTAAAATCAAGAACGAGTTTCCGCTCGTGACTTTCGATATTTTTCATCCTAACCCTGATCCGAAATCCAATGTGAAACAGAATCTAGTAGTATATCCTGTAGTGTTAGCTTAATGTTGTGTGTCTTTATGTTTCTGGCCTTGGGGTAGTCGTTGTATTTTTGCTCCCCTCGGTATTGTCCCTGTGGTGTTGTCTAGTAGTTTTGGATAGGTATAGCAGAACGTAAGCATCGTTGTAAGTTATCTTAAATGAATAAAAAAAACTTAGGTAAAGGTGAGAAAATTCACTCATTATCCGCAAATTCTAAAAGGGAAATTCCGCAAACAAAATCGTTGACAGCAGCCGAGCGATAGAAAATTCAAACACAAATAAAGTTTCAACTGAACTTTATGACATTAGCTGACAGTTAGGCCTTCAATGGACTAAGTGTCACATCTTATCATATGTAAGAAACTAAGTGCGTAAAATCTTTAATTTGCCAATCGGTACGATTTCTTTCCATTCTTAACAAGCTTTCGCACTTTCTCAAAATAAACTACAATATCAGCTACATAATATCTGAACCACTTTCGATTTGACGCATTCCAAAAATGTGAGGATCGCCTGTCAAAAGACTTTAAACTGACCAGCATCCTTTGCGGCCCTAGAATACTGTTTCCAACAGCTTACACCATTTTCTGAACGTAGAATTAGCATCGTTTGTAATATGTTCCAATGTTAGATTGAAATCACGTAAATGGACAACAAAAACATCAGTAGTGCATAAATCATGCATCAGTAGTGCATAAATCATGCATCTTTTTACTACCAGGTATCCCAATATCTGAAACATCATCAAAATTCGAATTTCTTTTTTCACAAGTGAATAAAGGACCAAATTGCTTTCCAATACATAGCTGACCTTGCAACTTATCTTAAAATGAGCAAGTCAAGCTTCTTTTACAGCTGCCTAGTTTAAACCATACATTCAGAGAAACACTGATGATTGCCACATAAATTCCTTTGTGCTAATCAACCTTTTTATTTGATCATAATGACAGAAAAAACCGTAAACAAAGTATGACACTGCGAGGATAATATAAAAACTGATCATGGTCTCTCTTTGGCAAAATTAAAGCTGTTTCTACAAAAGTTGTGATCGTGTAGAATGGGCCTAAGCTCTGGTCTTCTAGTATCAATGTGAGGTTCATCAATTTCTGGCCGGATTTTCGATTGGTTTGATTATGAGTCGTAGTTGCAGCGATCATCAGCCTATCAAAGAGCGAAACTACGACAGTTTTCGTAAGTCTAGAGCCCATGTATGGAATAACATCGACACAGACATGAAATAAGCCCTTTTGATTCAGTGATTCAAAATGAAACTTAAAGCTTTGACTTCCAGGAGAGCTGATCTGCATCGAAGAAGTTATCTTTATTTGTCCTTTTCACGTTTTGTAGCCATGTAACTAGAAATTATTGCAAACAGGTTTAGTTCTGCTTAGCTTTTCTTCTCTGCTGGGACATCTGGGAAGCAGTTGCTTAATTTAGCTACTTTTAAACTGAATTTTATCCCAGGTTAAATATGTTTAAAGTAAAAGATGAAATGAAATGAAATGCTGCAAGCTCAATACAGGCATCACAATTTTGTAATTTTGCGGTACACCACAGCAATCCCAGACTGAATGTTAGCGAAAGTGTGGCTCCACAATGTCTGTGTACATGGTCCTGAGATGATTTTCTGGGACAAAAGATTTAGCTTGCTTTAAAAAGCCAATTATTTCAAATCCTCTGCAGAGGCTATCCGGTTAATGGAGCCCCTTGAAGTGAAGCAGAATTTTTGAGCAAAAATTTTCCTGAATTAAAATCATTTTATATCCAATCAATGCCTTTGAATCCAAATTCAGGACAAAATAAACTGTACATACAAATACATTTTACATGATACATAGAAATCTGTAAATTCCATTACGTATCTTTTATTAACTTCCCTTGCTTTCTATTGTAAATGTTTACACATACTGTTAATTTTTGTACGTAGCTTTTTGCGGGGCCAATTGTACAACAGAATGTATACTGAATTTGTACCCCGGATAAATAATTTTAAAACAAATTGAAATGCGATCATTCAGCTACCCGGCTGCATGTTTGTAATTTCCAAGTTAATAGTCAGTTCTAAAAGTATTGCGCGAGCCTCTCTTTGATGAAATACCACTGGGACTCACTGTTATCAGTTTATATGAACATGGCATGACCACCTTATCTGTTATTATCAACAATAAAGACGCACAAAAGCTGCTGGTCAGTCATGTATCTTTTTCTCTTACTTTTAGCAATGTAATCTTCCAACATCTATATTACTAAAGAGTCTATATACTAAGATGCGTCATAGGAATGACCCGAAACCTTTTCTCTTCCCGTTGTTTCCCCTCTCAGCACTGTAAACAGCATAAGTCAGAAACTGCGTCTCCCCCACGGAAAACAAACTTCCCAGCTTTTGCTCCGAAGTCTGAAGTGGATAAAAATGGTTTTATTTTCTTTCTTTGCGATATGGGGGCTGGGGTACATCCATTTTTATCCAAGGTTCAACTCCCAAGGGAATGATCCTTACACATATCCTCATTGCCGGACTATCAGTTTGTTGGATCTTTATCGTACTCCCGTCCTTTATTTCACGAAAAAGCTAAAAGAGAGGCCAGACTTACTTAGATCGCTTTCTTTTTCCAGCTAAGCTCCAGAGAGGCATAAAGGAAGGTTTCATCGGGGGTCTTGAAAGAGAGGGGAAGCTGATTATGAGCGAAATGGTACTGAAAAAGTCTCACAATCCAAGGCTTCCTACCCTCTACCGCTGTGGATTATATACCTCAAACTACAAAGAAGCCACCATTCCTTTGAAATGATCAACAGCTTTGTTTGAGTTTGCAAGGAGGCCTATAGAAAACTTTTCAGCATTGAAATTTTGAAAGAAGGCTTTGAAATAAGGTGAATGCATTCGATTCGTCTGAAGCAAGACCAAGGTAATGAATTCCTGGAAATGAGAAATCTCAGCGAGAATGATATGGACGTGCTCTACCACAGAGAGCTCCAAGGGGGATGCAGTGAGAGGGCAAGTTTTTCTGGGGGGCACTGGGCTAAAAAGAGACAGTAGCTCATGTCTTCTCAAACTTTCATTAGATTAGTACGGTTTCTTTTTCCTCGCGTTTGGAGGTTTAAGAGATTCACGGATTCTGTTCCATTTATGAACCAACCTTGGATGCACTCATCCTCCTAAATATCCGCGGAAAAATTATGTGCAAACTCGAAGTTGAGCAGAGACGACAGTGGCAAATGGATATTCTTCAAAGACGACAGTGGCAAATGGATATAAAGTATCCAAAAGAAGCCAAGGTGTTTAGGGATTTTTTCAGGCTCCTGTTCACTCCAGTTGTGATTTCCTGCCAGTCCTTTTGAGTCTCGGTAATTTTGCTTTTTGAGCCCGTTCTTATTACCGTTCATTGTGCATGCTCTGATAGGGTTTTTGGGAGCAAGAGAGCATGGCTTAAGAAAGGCCGAAGCCAGGGAGCATGACTACAAAATGCGGGACCTTGAGAGCACATACGTTTTTCGACAGCTTACTTCAAAAGTTTTATGTTTTTCATTAAAGTTCCATGGACCCTTCAATTACTGTACATACACATTGTCTATTTTGAAATGCCAAGGTAACCAAATGCAATTAATGAGTTCTTTTTAAGGGGAGGGGGATTTTGAGCCGTAATGAGAAAACGGCCGTGTTTTGGAAACTTTTTGAAGTGCCCACAAAAATGGGGATCTTACGACAAAAGTACCGTTCCTCGCCAAAGTAAAGAACGTTCTAAGTAAAGAATTTCTGAGTTCATCTCTCCAGACCCCAATCTTTCCTGTACCAATGACACAAATCAATGCCCTCTTTCGCTAAAATGCTCTTACGGGTCTGTTCAACACCGCAAGGATGCACTCCAAGGCTGGTGCAAAAAATGTGCAAGAAATCATCAAATCCATGTTTTCCCCAAGGTATTTAGGGAAGACAGTCCAGTGACAGATTTGGCAGGCCTGATCGATCATGAGAAATCTGAATAAAAAATTAGCAACCATCTTAGATACCAATCGACGACTTGGCTTTAAATATGGAAGCATCAAGGAATCATTACAAGAACAAGGCTAATTTTGAGGGGAGCAAAGGAACATGCTGCTTTTTAAGAGGGAAGCAATGAAGCAACCGTCCCCCTTTAAGAGCCTCATTATGGCATATGCTTTGAAGAACAACGATTGGGACTAATCTGCAATTTTAACATTTTCATGGAACTACATGGTTTTCCAATAGGTATACGAGATCTTTACAGAGTCATAGCCCCTATCGCAGCCAGCAAGTTTACCGTAAGTCCCCCGAAAATATTTTCGCAAAAATTTTTTTGGATGGGGCATATTCTGGGCGCTTATTCCAGGGAGGGGGTATGATTAGCAGCAACCAAAAATATTACCAATGCTATTCTTTTCTGTTACTTGATGCTGCTCAATATGCTTAAAACGGCACGTATATTAGGATAATTGCTTTCGAGGCAATATCTATGGATCTAAGCCCTGTGTCTGACAAGAATTTTAAAGGTTGAACAAAGAAAGTCAGTCAAATACCCAGGGGGGCACTCGACACACACGCATCCCGGGACGGTCAGTCCAAGAGATTTTAAAGCAACCCAAAAATATTAGTTCAGCTTAATTGAAACCCAAAAATATCATCTCTTTTTATGTTATTGTATGAAACCTGTGCATGAACATGATAGATTATGAAACAATGCAGATTAAGGTTAGAATTGCCTTTTAAGAAACCCAGAAATATCAGTTGAACAATATTTTATGGAGTGCCGTTTGCGTGTAAATGCTAATGGTTAATTTTCATGGTCTTTGTCAGCTTTATGCGTTGTTTTTGTTTTCCCTTTCTGTTTTTTTGTTTTTCCCTTTCTGTTTATTCCATTCCCTTTGTCTAATTAACAACATTTTCCTATCCCCTTTCCCAAATTCTCATTCCCTCTATGTTTGTTTATCATCCCTTTTATCCTTATCATCATCATTCTCTTTGTCTAATTACAGCATTTCTAATTCCCTTTGTCAATTCTCTTTCCCTTTGACAATCTCTAATGGTCTTTCATATGTGCATTTCTTATTCTTACTCTCTTTTATCATTACATGATGCATGTATGATGCATTGCGGCATTGTATGATGCACTGCGATTTTTCACGCGAAATTTTAGCCGATTCAACAAACATGGAAGGGGCGGCCTCAGGTTCGCTTCAATCTGGTTTAGTGCAAGAATACTATGGAAATCAGTGGCGGATTTAGGAGGGTAGATGCGGGCAACTGCCCCTCCCCTTCACATGAAAACTCAGCTTTGGCGCCCCCTTTTTGGTAAGAACAGCGCCCGTATCCTGACCCAAATGCACTCTTTTCTCAGAGTTTCCTTCCGAATGCAGGAAACATATAAAATAAGGCGTTATTCAGTAGAGAAACCAGAGAATTTTCTCGAAAAACGGCCCAAAAATTTTCGCGCGCCTTCGGCGTGCTCACTTTCCATCACGTTTTTGGAACACCCTCTTCAAGTTGCACCGTCTTCAACTTCAGTCTGGATCCGCCCCTGTGGCAAATCATTGCCAGTAGATTCGTGACAGGCTTGCAAGGGCCATGATTGATCCTGGTGAAGCTTTTGTGGGGTTTACGGATACTGCTCAGGATATTTCAGGGAGCTTTCAAACACTGATACTGATACTGTTGACCCAGACTTTCTGGAAAACTCTTCACTTTGCCTTGAGGATGTACAATCTCCCTCTCGCTTTCCTGATTAGCAGTCTCTCACCTTCAGTTGCCAATTGAGTTATTCGTGTCATCGCTTCTCTTACTGAATCATTTGTCGAAGACATGCCGGACAACCGTTCAAATTTCGTCTCACTGGAGGGAGACCGTCGAAACTTAGGCTGCTTCTTCCACGTGTGTTGATTCGGCTAAAATTTAGCGCCAAAACTCGCAATGCATGATACCATGCCGCAATGCATCATACCATGCTGCGATGCATCATACCATGCGGCAATGCATCATGTAATGATAAAAGAGAAAGGCCATGAACAAAAACAGAACGGGAATGCCAAAGAGAAAGGCAATGTCCAAATGGAATAAGAAATGCACATAAGAAAGACCATTATAATTTCGGAAAGGGAAAGACAATTGACAAAGGGAATTAGAAATGCTGTAATTAGACAAAGAGAATGATGATAAGGATAAAGAGAATGATAAACAAATATAAAGGGAATGAGAATTTGGCAAAGGGAATAGGAAAATGTTGTTAATCAGGCAAAGGGAATGGAATAAACAGAAAGGGAATGACAAAAAACAGAAAGGGAAAGAGAAAACAGCGCATAAAGCTGACAAATACCATGAAACTTAACCATTAATATTTAGACGCAAACGACACTCCATAATATTTGATGCCAAAAAAATATTATGAGCATCAGCATATATCTAATGATATCCAATTCGATTAGAAACAAAAAAATTTCAAGGAAGTGCCTCTTTTTATTGTTTTAATCATGATACTGGTAATCATGGCAATCATTACTTATTTCTTCTTATTGTCGTAGCAACAGAAACAATAGAGCAAT
Organism: Aurelia sp. 4 Dawson et al 2005; assembly: GCA_964019985.1. Taxonomy (NCBI): domain Eukaryota; kingdom Metazoa; phylum Cnidaria; class Scyphozoa; order Semaeostomeae; family Ulmaridae; genus Aurelia; species Aurelia sp. 4 Dawson et al 2005. The sequence continues at coordinate 3,457,910 of OZ026511.1, read as the reverse complement.
TTGATTTGATCGAGTGATTTCGATTGTTTGCATCGAAAGTTTAATGATCATAGCAACTTTTACAATCAGCGACAGGACACCAAGTGTGTAGCAGTTCGAAATTTGAACTTCTTTTTACTTGGTATACAGCCACTTTTCACTTACGTAAGGCTTTACGGTTAACGTAGCTCTCGACTTAAGGTGGATTGGTACTGAAAAACTTCAAAATTATGAAACAGTGAAAGGTGGCTGTATACCAAGTAAAAATAAGTTCAAAACACAAAAAGCAATAAGTTAAGTAGGCTCGCTTCTGTTATCAATTTCAAACTGCTACACACTGGGTGTCCTATCCCTCATGCTTTTACAGCAAAAAATAGAGAAGAGTGGAATCTGCCCCCTCAGGAACTCCTGAAGGAGGGTTAGAGAGTGGGTGTACATGAGAAAGAGTAAGGATACAGCTAAATAGTAGGGAGTGGTGAAAAGAGCAGTGATGAATCTCAAGAACGGAAACTGAACAATTGTCGAGCATATATATGAACGGCCACTTCGTAGATCGAGCCTTAACGAAACCGTTATGACAATAGTTTGCTCACATAAAGTGGTTAACAGCTACTAATATCAACAGGCGCAGCAAATTCCTCCTTAGGAATTAATCGGTACGACGGCGGGCCAGCACGGCGCCGCAGGCGCCGCGCGGCAAGCCTAGTTTAATACTAACTTGCAAATTACAAACAAGCGGACGGATAGCTGAATCATAGTATTGTTAGCTAGATAATGTTTTTGAATTTGGAAAAATCCTTCCCCAAAAACGCTGTTTCTACCGCAAGGAGCTCTTTCAACTGAATTGCCTCTGCTGAGGATTTGGAATATTGAAAGAAGCACAGAAATTGACCTTTAGTACTTTGACCTTGCAACCATAGAGATGAATTAAATTTCTACTCAAATTTGTTTTCATTTACTTGTGTTGAAAGAAAAGAGTGTGTGTAAGAAGAAGTTAATTGTTTTAACAATTGCCTAATAAGCAAGGTATGTGCTGAAATCTTAAATTCACTCAGCTACATACAGATTAATAAGCGTCCTTCGGCCGCAATCATCTCCAACTACCTTAACTGTCATAAAACGACAACAAGGTGCGCAAAGGCTGCTGATCAGTCAGGGATCTTTAACTTTTACTTTAAGCATTGTAATCTGCAAATATTTCAGCATACATTGAAGCGGACATCAGCAATGAATTAGACACATCTTTTAACAAGACATTAAATCTAGCACTAATAGACCTTTTCAAAGAGGTCGGGGACGGCGCGCTACTTTTCTGGAAGATGGCAGATACACGGGAATCTTCTCCGCGATGCTGAACTGGAGTTGCAGTGGAAAAAGTTGTGAACAAAATATTTAACTCTAGTTATATGGTTCATGAAAGACCAAGGATCACCCAGGCATCAAGGCAATTAAAGCATCTATACCGCAAACAGATAAGTTTCAATTTTCGCATGTCTACCCCTGGAACGTGATGGACCAAATAGATGCAATCGATCCTAGCAAATCAAACAGTGGAAATATACCTGTGAAAATACTAAAAAATAGCAAAGACATTTTAGTCCCGTACTTAACAGACTGTATGAATGCAGCAATTCATAATTGCAGCTTTCCTGACAACCTGAAGGTAGCCGATGTTTCTGCGGGCTATAAGAGAGGAGTGCAAACAGAGAGATCAAATTATAGACCAATCAGTGTGTTACCAGCAATATCAAAAATCTTTGAAAGGTTGATTGGTTCCCAAATAAACCTCTTTCTTGAGAATAAGTTATCAAATCTCTTATCAGCATTCAGAAAAGGGTATAGTACGCAAGATGCACTGCTTAGAGTAATCGAATCATGGCGAAAATGCCTCGATGCCTCGGGGATTGTTGGTACCGTATTAATGGATCTTTCCAAAGCCTAATAATAATAATAATAATAATAATAATAATAATAATAATAATAATAATAATAATAATAATAATAATAATAATAATAATAATAATAATAATAATAATATCGAATTTTTATACAGGATAATCTATCAGTGCAAAAATACACTGTTATCACTAGAGTCCTGTTCCTAAAGTCAATTGAAAAGTAAAATCTTACAGTAAAAATTATTAAAAACTATTTTTGCCTATTTACAATGCTCTTCTAATGCTTTCCTAAATACAGTTCTATATTTCATGCTCCTAACTTCGGGGGGGTAGTGCATTAAATGCCTTAGCAGCAAGAAAGTAGAAACCCTTGCGTCCAGTCTCGATCTTCACTTTCGGTAACTTCACTGAATTCAGGTTGTTTCGTGTTGCATACTTATGCTCCGTTTTCTCAAAATACTTTTCAAATAGCTCACAAATGTTATTGTTTAGACAATCGAATACTATAGTACATGCTCTCTGTTTAATCAGGCTTGATACTGATGGAATTCGTATTTCCATATTTTTTGCAAGTGTTGATGCAATTACGTTCTTTCCTCTATTCTCGATCCTTCTGATCCTTTTTAGTCTAGAATCAGGTAATCCCAGTGACAAAGTACCGCAATATGTAAAAATTGGTAATACCATTGTTCTGTACAATGCTTCAGCTGCATTCGACGTCAAACTATTTCTTATTTTTCTCATCATGTTCACTCTGCTTGCAGCCTTTTTGCAGGTTTTATCAAAGTGTGTAGCAAGTGTTAAAGTGGGATCTAAATGCACTCCAAGATATTTATAAGTTGTCGTTGAGTTGATGAGCTTTCCATCCACATGAATTTCGAGCTGTTTCCCACCTAGCAAGCTCAACTTCTTTCCAGTCCCAAACAACATTGATTCTGTTTTGCCTTTCTTTAAATTCAAAATCAATTCATTCTCATTTAGCCATCTGTGAACACTGTTTATGTCCTCGTTCAATCTTCTTTCTATATCATGCACACACTTAGATGATGTGAAGAGAACAGTGTCATCTGCATAGGTGATGATCGAGGAATGTTTTAGGCATCTTCCTATATCGTTCATATGAAGAAGGAATAGTAATGGACCCAATATTGAGCCTTGAGGAACTCCTGTATAGACTGGGTAAGCGTTTGAAAGCATCCCATTTACTTCGACAGACTGCTTTCGTACAAAGAGGTAATCCGTGAACCAGCCTAGCTCTCTGTCAGTTATGCCATAACTTGGTAGTTTATTCAACAGCAAAGAATGACTTATGGTATCAAAGGCCTTAGACAAATCGATGTAGAGAACTCCTGTCAAGTTGCCACTGTCTGCTTTCTTTCTAATGTAGTCGGTTAAGAATGTTACTGCAAATTCAGTAGACATTTTTCGTCGAAAACCGAATTGATAGTTGACAAGTAAGCGATTACTTTCAAGATACGTTAACAGCTGCCTGTGAACAATACGTTCAAGAATTTTCGAAAGTGTAGGGAGAACAGAGATCGGTCTATAGTTCTCGAATTCAGTCCTAGGACCGGATTTATATAATGGTGTAACTTTAGCAGCTTTCCATTCTGTCGGTATTACCCCTTCGCTCAGTGACATATTAATAACGTAAGTTAATGGCTTTGCAATCAAACTTGCAGCATCTTTCAGCAGGCCTGGGGGAAAATCGTCTAAGCCTTGTGCCTTCTTTCTTTTCAGATTTTTCAACTCATCATAAATTTCCTTCTCATTGACGTACTTAAATTTGAAATTCACACCTCCAGTACCGACAATGCCAGCGACATTGGGCTTTCCCCAAACATAATCCTTGATCACATTTTTACCGCATTTCAGTTTCCTTGCAACAGAGGAAAAATATTTACAGAACTTGTTTGCAATAGTAACGATATCTGTTGTTTGTTTTCCTTCGATATTGAATGCTGCGCTAGAATGATTAGAAACTTCTTTAGTTGGGAAGGCTTTTTTAAGTATTGTCCAGAACTTTTGTGGTTTCCTTGCATTTTCTCTCAGGAGGTCTCGAAAATAATTATTTTTCACTTTTTTCACTAGTGACGTTACATTATTTCGCTGTCGTTTATAACTTGACCAATCATTTTCCGCCTTTGTCCTCCGGGCCCTGCGGAGGAGTTTGTCTCGAATGTTCATCTCTTGCTTGACTTTTGTTGTCATCCATGGACATAGCCTACCTTTCACTTTTTTCGTTATCATTGGGGCGTGTTTATTTATATAGTAATGCAAGATTTCTTTAAGATGCTTCCATGCAACATCAGTACTCCGAGAGTCAAAAACGTTGCTAAAATTTTCCGACTCGAGGTCTTCACAAAATAGTTTTGGATCATAATTTGTGTAGTTGCGACATTTGATTTGCTTTGGACTGTGCTTGATGGAATGAAGCTTACGCACGCATCCAAGTAGCTCATGGTCGCTGAGATCAGCAGGTATGACTTTTATGGAATTTATTTGCTCAGGTTCGTTGGAGTAAATAACGTCAATTAATGTTTTGCTATTGTTTGTTATTCTCGTTGGAGATTTTATCAGCTGTCTTAGCCCATTATTTGAAATAATAGATTTGACCTCTTTGTGTTCTGATCTCTCTAGATAATTGCAATTCATATCACCCATCAGAATACATTCTTTGTTTTCAGCCATAACGGTTTCAAGCATTTCATTTAATTTTTCCTCAAAATTTTCAGATAGATGATTTGACGAATCGGGAGGCTTGTAAATAACACCCACAAGAAAACCCTTAGTTTTGGGGAAAATGATCTCAATCCAAATACATTCCAAATCGTTCCATTCCAGATCGTGCCTCCTTTGATAGGGGATGTTTTCCAATACATAAAAAGAGACTCCACCGCCCTGTCCAGTTTCCCTGTGCTTAATTTCACAATAGTAGCCAGGAATTTCCAGATGTGGATTATCGTCGGACGTTGTATGTGTTTCACTTAGTGCGAGCAAATGGATCGTTCGAAAATTATCCAATAATTCAGAAACGAAATGTTTGTGACACAGAAGGCCTCGAATATTTTGATGTAGAATTTTCAAACCACGTTTTGAGAGTAATTCCTGCAACTCAGGTAGTTCACGTTTAATATTAGGTCTCGTCGGTTCGACGTCTGCAATGTTTTCGTGGGTCCTGTTCATCGTATTATTCAGACAAAATAAACAGGAGACTGCGTTGTTTCCAGAGTCGTCCACAATAAAACATTTCAAGTGAAATTTTCCATTGCACTGGGAACATTGAATTCTGCTTTGGTTCTTTCGAATTGTTTGTGCACAGCTACTGCATTTTATCGTCGGCCCTGGACATGATTCAATGTCACCACATATCAGGAGTAGGCCAATTAACCTCTCGATTGCAGATCTCGTGGGCCGCAGCAATATTCCAGAACTTTTTCGATTTTGCCAAAGAGAAGAGAAAATGTAACTATCTTGGATCTCGTAAACTGGTCCGGCGTGGTTCGCTATAAGATTAAAAGAATCTCCACTGCAAAAGGTACATTTCTTGATCTGAACAACTGCGATGAGTAACAGCGTCGTAACACAAACCGCCACTCGGAGCGCCATCTTTCCTGAAAATTGACGATTGCATCCTGCACGATTTGTTGATAGCCAAATTGGAGGCCTATGGATTCGACAGGAACAGCCTCAAATTTATGTATAGCTACTTGACAGGCCGTAGCCAAAGAGTTAAAGTGGGCTCTTCCTACAGCTCACTTGGTAAAATCAAGATAGGAGTACCGCAAGGATCCGTCCTTGGACCGATGTTTTTCAACATCTTTATCAATGACCCGTTCCTAATTGACTTGCAATCAGAAATCTGCAATTTTGCAGATGATAATACAATCTATGCAAGGAGTAAGACCCTTGAAGAAGTGATACATCACTTGGAAAATGACCTGAGCTCAATTTTACAATGGTTTACCGAAAACGGAATGGTAGCAAACCCTGAAAAATTCCAGCTCATGTTCCTTGGGCTGAACAGTGATCAGCAAATGTGTCTAAGTATTGATGATCAGATCATTAATCAATGCCAACAAGTCAAACTCTTAGGAGTAACGATTGATTCTAAAATGAAGTTTGACAAGCATATCCTAGATCTGTGTGGAAAAGTAAACAAAAAAGTGAGCGCCTTATCAAGACTTAGGCATTACCTTGATGATACACAGGCTAAACTCTTATGTAATACAACAGTGTTGGCCAACTTCAATTATTGCCCATTAATTTGGATGTTTTCTTCCAAAGCCGCAAACAAGGAGATAAATAGAACACACAAACGTGCACTTCGGGTGCTCCATAAGGATTATGATGCATCCTTTGACATGTGTCTAATGAGAGAGGCAGATACAACAATTCATATAAAAAATCTTCAAAAACTAATGGTAGAGGTATTCAAAACTCTGAAGTCACTAAATCCATCCTACCTTTGGGACTTTTTCAGCGAAAAACAAGTTGAATACAATCTGAGAATCAAGAATTTGGTAAAATTGCCTCAAATAAAAACCCATACCTTTGGACTAAACTCTGTGACCTTCAGAGGGAGCATTCTTTGGAATGCCCTAAGTGACGATGTGAAAATATGTGAAAATGTGGCAGCTTTCAAAAAGAAAATAAAAACATGGAAGGGGGCAAACTGCAGCTGCAAAGTATGTTATTATATTATATTAAATTATAGATTGTTTATGTTTATATTATATTATAAACTGTTTATTAGGATATTATATTATACTTTATATTATGTAATTATTTAGTTTGTAGTTGGTTTGAATTAGTTGCTTTGTATTAATATGATTGTAGCTATTGTAAATAACCAACTTTAAAGAATGTTTAAATAAAAAAAAAAAATAAACCAGAGCGGCTTCAGCATGAAAACAAATACTTGCTTGTCACATGAACGCAATGTTTAGTTCATTTTACCACGAGGAGACGTTTATACCTTCGAGTTACTTCAGCTAAGTTTGGTCTTCGTGATTCAGACTCGGTTAGATGAATTTAGATAAATTTAGATTTCTGTTTGTAAGTAGGGCTTATCCCCCGATAACTGCAGGAATACGAGCAGTCGTATGCATCGAGAACCGTTAAGAAACAAACAATGATTCACATTTCTTCTTTCCAGTGCTAAAGTTACCGACCATGCCTTTCCAAATCAATTCAGCTAATGAAAAGTTTCCTCGATCTTTTAATTTGTTCACGTACGCCTAACAAAGTTTGGAGTTGTTTGAAATAAACATTTCTGTATGTACTCGTAAAATAAGGCCACTTACCTGCTCCAGAGACTGCTTAACTTGCACAAGATTCCCATTTACTTATTACTTGTAAAAACTTTTGCTCCGATTGAAAAGTCAACACAACAACCTGCACAACTGCTCGCAACCAACATGTCACTAAGACTTTGCTTCCAAACAAAACAATATACTTATCACTTTAGCAAATCTTTGACTTGGAATCTCTTCCACATAGTTCAGTCAAGAAACGACTACATTTTTTCTGTTTTCGCTCTGAAATCCACAAGACAAGTGTTTTTCTGCAAACCAGTTTCTTTTTGTTTGATCCATGAAGCAGAGAACGAAATGACGAATACAAATTTGATGAGGAATGTTTTCCCGCCAAAGTCTCTCTTTTGCTACGAGGCTCAGAGGGTCTAGGAGAGGAAGTAAATGTTTACCCCTATACGTTTTGTACCAAAAGTGCCTTCGTATATCTTTAGTTAGGGCAATAGATAAGCTCCGTTTATTCATAGACAAAAATCTAAAATTGGCAACTAATTATCATACAATCCAAATTCAACGAACTTGAAGAAATAAACTTTTCCTTGTAAAATATCACTTTAATTTGGCAACTAACTCTTTAGTTTGATGTTGCAACATTTTGTGGGCATTTCTGGTCCTTTGAGTGCACATTAGCTGGACTTAATTTCGGTTTTAGTTGCATTACGCCGCCCACTGCAACAGCATTTTAGCGTTTGCAATGCGAAGGGGATTCCCCTTTGCAGCTTATCCGCCATCTTCCAGAAAAGTAGCGCGCTGTGCCAGACCTCTTTGAAAAGGTCTATTGTTTCAACTTTTGGAAACATGTAGGGCATCAATTAAAGGCCCCCCATTAGCCATGTTCGAAAAATGAGATCATGATCGTATCTTGCTTCATAATGTAATAAATATGTATTTGCAGTGCAACTGATTAATGCCGGATTTAGTTTATATCAGGATGGCAATAGCCAAATAATCAGCCCACTCGAAGGAAACCAGACGTCTTGGTAAGCATCAGAAATATTACATTGAATGTACCGATAAGAAGGATTGTAGACAATATTGCCAATCTATGATAGAACCACCCCTGTTTCTTGACAGTATTATATGTGCAGGATGGTTACCTTGAAAACAGTCATCCAAGTGAAGATTTCAAGCAGTAAGGTAACTCTTTCAGATCAAACTTTGAACATCGTTTTAACAATGCCACAAATTATCTCATATGCTTGGTTGATAGTTTCGATCGTTTGAGCAAATACTACCTATCGTTACAACATTCCTGATTCCTATCTCTCAGTTCTCTATACAGGTCTATTCATTATGATCTGCCCAAAGCCCCTTCCATAATGTTTTTCATTCTTCAAACATTCAAACAATCGCCCATTTTGAAGGTTTCAAACAGTAAGGGAAGTTTGCCAGGTCCGAGACAGGTGACAGAGGTCAAATTTTAGAAAACTGCATTTTGATGAGTTGGCAGCTCAGTTGATGCATTCATCAGCAGCCATTATTTGGCAGCTCATCTGAACTTGATTGATGGCTCAAATATCTCTGAATGTTTTGAGTGTATCAATTAAAAACCTACAAATATCTCAAATTCTTCATTGATTTTGTCGATAGTGTGCATAATGCCTATTTCTACAATGTTCCTGATTCCATCATCCCTATGTAAGTATATAGGTGTATTACTTGCGGCTGGAGAAAAAGCCCTTCCATAATGTTGCCATTCTTCAACCATAAAAATCGCTTTCGTTAACAACAACAAACGAAACTGCCAAAAAATACCCTTTTCAAAGGAACATTGGAAAAGGCACCTGATTTAGAATATCCTGCAACCATTGGTCAAACCGTTGTTAGGGGCGGTCTCATACGTTGGAGAAGACGGCGTTAGAATGGGGAATGATAGATCAGTTTGAGGAGTAGTGCGTGATCATATGTTCTTTTAACTCTGAACTATGTAGCCTGCTACAATAATGCCACTGTTCACATTTCTAGAGAAGGAAAAGGTGCAATAAAGCTGAATTCGTCATTGCCCATAGATACTGATAAATATCAGGCCTGAATTTTCGATTAGTCACTGGTTATGCTACGTTCTGCAAACAACAGCACATGTCTGTCACAAGGAAATATAATGTACGGTATAATTTTCTATGTTCCATGATCTTCGTACAACGTGCAGAAGGACATTTCTTGCTATTCCAGTACTCTGACATGCTCATTTTCAGTAACATTGTCTGCATGTTCATTCAGTAACTGATTCAAACGACATGCTCGCAGCAGCTACACTTATCCTATGGCTAATGATTTCTACGTTACCATTATGTTTGAAAGTACCGGTATGAGTCAAAAAATACGCCCGGCGTTTAAGAGATTTCTGCTCCCTGAGTATATAAACAGTGATATTTTGCAATACCTGATTGAATAGCTGACATGTTCAATTATTTTTAGAAATTTTCCTGACTAAAATCGGTCACTCCGTTTAGATTCTGTAAGCGATTTTCTAAAATGAGCCCCTTTGAGAAACCTTAAAAAACATGCTAAAATTACAAGCAAAAGTCCCTAATGTGTTATCCTCACAGCGATGACTTTCAGCACGCTTTAGCATGTGCTTTCTTTTTGACGGGTTGAAAAGCCTTCCCCCTAGTTTGAATAACTCATTCAGGGGGATTCTATTCTCCCATGAGGACAAAATACATGAGCACATTCAAGAGTCATTATTGTCAGGAAGGAGAACAAAGGGAAACTTTGCTTACTGTTTTCACTGGTTTTTCCAGGTTTTCGAAAGGGGCTTCCTACAGAAAATCTCCTATTTCGACGTGAAGGAATGGCCGATTAAAACCGGGTAAGTTACTGGACCTAATTTGGCATATCGGGCAGATAGTTTTCAATTTCATTGCTTCGATATTCAGGGACTAGGATTTTTTCAAACGCCAGGCGTTTTTATTGACTCACCCGGTAGTACTCAGGAATGCTCTTATCAGTTTAATGCAGCTGATCTCATTTTTGCTGAGAAGAGCAACGATGGAGTCCAATGATCTTACAAAAACTCACGGTCAGGAACATCTTAGACTTTCTCCTAGTCTCTCCCGTGGTCTATCAGCGCTACGGAATATGATTACTTATGAGGGGGCGTAGGCCACGAAGAGGACGCTAAAAAGGATGATTGAACGAAAGGCTCGTTCGTTCTTCCTTCACAACACCCTCTATGTGGCTTACGCCCCCGCTGAGTTGATCATATTCCTTAGCGCTGACAGACCACGGAATAGACTTGAAACAATACTAGGACTATCTTCTATATTACATGAAACTCAAACCATAAAAGGTAATAACTTCTTATCATTTGGGTTATAAAGATTCACATGTGTAAACCATGAAAAAAACAAAGTTGTTGTGCGTGTTATAAGTCGCTTGTTGTCAATATAAGCATAAATTCATATAAGGATTCAACTTTGTACCAGATGACCCAAGAAAGTGACCCGATGCAATCTGCTATAGAAAAAAAAATTAAGATGCCAGTGGAAATGCCTCAAACGTTGTTCTGTGGCTAAAAGACTACCGCACATTATGAGTATTTTTTGCAATTTTGTCGGCACTGTGAGTTTCACATATAAAGGAATTTGACGAATAGGGCAAGCTTGAAATCCTCCAAACGTCGTCAAAAATAGGGGATCGATTTACAGCAATTTCGGTAGCCTGCGTGCAGACTTTACTGTTGTGGAGGAGCTTTAAAGTCTGCACGCAGGCTACCATTTCAGATATTCAAAACAATGAGAAGCGTGTTTTATTTCACACTGGGAATAGACTCAGTCAAAAGTTTCCACAGAATGTTTGAAGTCTCCAGGTACTTATGAATTGGGAATAAACGTTCTCTGTAAACTCATGGAATTTCAAAGGAATTCAACTTTCCACGCAAATCGAAATCTTCAAGAATTGCTTTAGAGAAGCAGGAGCATCCTTGTCTCTTGAGATAAGAATATTTTAGGTATCTAGGGACTACAAACTTGCTCTGAAAACTTTCGACTGAGTTGCCTATTCTCAACTTGAAATAAAACACGCTCCTCATTGTTTTGAAGATCTGAAATGGCTGTAAATCGACTGTTTGTAAAAAGACTGTTTGAAGATTTCCAGCATACCCTTTGCCTCGAAATCTTTAATTTAGGGAATTAACTTTGCCCAAAAAAATTGCAAAAAATATTTAATATGTAGGGTAGGGTAAGGTGGAGTAATTTGGGTCTACGAGGAGCAAGGGGCAGATTCGTTTATTATGCGTGCACAGAAGGGCCATGGTTACGAGGCGAAGTGATCACGTGAAAATCACGACAGTGGAAAGATGGAAAGATGGAACTAAATCAGTTGATGTGATAAGCAACAAACGATTGCAATGAAAATCTGATTTTAAAGTGATTATTTGTCCCTTATTTCACAAATTCCAGCAAGAATTGTTATCAATTGGTTTTAAGTTTCCATCCAAGGCCCCTTTCAAATTCAACCAGAAACATCTAGGCTAGTGGTGGATGCAGGCCAGCCAAACTTCAAGAGCCAAGAATTGAATGCCAATACTTTTTACCAGAGCTAGCACAATAAATAAGGATTTTCTGTTAAATGGTTTCATTTGATACTTCCCTTCATTTTGGTCCAAAGAAGATTTAAAAAGTGGGTTACCATCACAATTCTGGGTGTACTGTTTGCCAAAGTTTGAGCACCAAGAAGAAAGCCAAGTCCTCTTCTTGAACGGGGACAGTGGCACCCCACCGCAGCAACTGATTTAGACTTAAAATATATTGCAACTGGTTTGTATCAAAGTACACTGTCACACAGATGATTAGCTCCTAAAAGCAATCAGTTCCTGTTGGGGTAAACTCAGTACCAAGTTTTTTCAGAGGTAACAAATGGTGCCTGTTTGTACGACAAAAGAATACCATTGTTTTTGGGAGCCAGTAAGCTTGGAATACAATGTATCTGGTAAAAAGTTCCTCCCCTCCATCTTGAATGTAATTGTCTATTCTGGATCTTTGCAACAAATGGTAGAATATTTCAGATGTATGTATAGGATCCCACTATTTCATAGTAAGCTGAGGAATTCAAACAAGGAGATCAACAATAATCAGAATTTAGTCACAGAAAAAATGCCTCAAGACTTTACAGTGCATTCAGCATCATTAAATAATTCAGAATCATTCAAAAATTTGGTGCAGGAAACAAATGAATCAGTGGCAGCACCAGAACTGAAAAATCTGAAAGAAGTAGGGAGGGGGATTTTAAATTGATTGTTGAATCTAAAGGTATACCTAATTAATTTTATGCCAGTTCTCTTTGAAAATTTTGCCAACTCTTGGGATTGGGGGAGAAAAGTCACCCCCAGTCCCCCTTGTGGTGCCAACACTGAAATCAATCTGAAATTCTTTAAATTGTTTTACATACTTGGCGATATATATGCAAGTCTAAATGCATGTATCTCTAAAGATTTCCTAGAATCCATCCTATTCAAACAGTGTCCATTCTTCTGTGGGAATGTGTTGGAGATCTTGTAAGGTTACATAGTAGTAGCCATAGCAGTATCCGAAAAATAATAAAAGGAGACATACAACAATAATAAACACAATGTTGTAGAATCATTTATAAAATATGTGAAATGACTGAACATGCTTTCTTGCTATGCAGCCATCAAACTTGGGGCCATTCATAGGTCAATCAATCAAAGATAAGTTCTTGCATTTTGGTTGTGCATCAAAATATGAACTCAAAGCAATAAAACAAGTTCTAAAATGCCGATTAAATACTATTTTGATGCATTGAAGGGACAAATAATCCTTCTAAAATATGATGAAACAACACAACAGGGCAGCAAAACATCCCGAAATTGTAAGTGAAAAGGCAGGACAGAAAAACAAAAGACCATCAAGGGACAAACAACAGAAAAATGCTAAGACAATAGAATGGCCTAGGCATGAATGTCGCAGTTTCTTCAAGTGATGTTTACAAACTAAAACGCAAAAAAATCAATGCTAGCCAATTTTTCGACCAAAACTGTTTAGAGAAACTTGAAGCTGAACATGTCACCAACACAGTGGTGATAGTTTCGTTTTGCAGCAAAGACTAGATTTCTTGCAATTTTCAGTTGTTTAGGGGTAATAAATATTTGCCTTTTTCCTCAGAAAATGACCTGTTACAAGAAAATAAATCTTTTCGTCGACATGATGTACCAGGATAGATGATCGGAAGACGATTCGCGAAATTATATGCCCTGACGAGGCTGATATAAAACTTTCCGTGAAATATTCATTTTGTAGACCCCCCTATGAGTTGCCTGTTTACAAGTAAACAAACAAGTGATTTATTTGTCCTTCAAAACTGACCCAACTGTATGGCAAAAAAAAGTAACACAAGGCCAATTTTTCAAGAATACTGACCTGTCTCAAAATGATGCTCATATTCTGCAGATTATATCCACCCACGCTCAGCTTGCGGCAGCGAGCCGTTTTTCCAAAAAAATCCTTTCTTCAATTTGAATTTTTTTCTTGATAAATATCGCCTCCATCCAAAGGAAAATAAAGTTAAATAATCTATCTTTATCGAAGCTTTCCAAGGTCGGTCATTTTTTCCGCCATGCTTGTTTACCTACTGAACACTTTCCGCATGCGCCTGATCCCAAACCGCTTCTCAAGAGGCCTGGATCACAATAGATTCCGCCACAACTGCGTGTAGTCCCCAAAAAGTTCACCCCCTCCCACCTTTCTGTTTTTGGCATCTTGAGCAGACGCAAAAGCACTTTGTACAGCGGTCGAAACGAATCAGGTCCTTGCTTCTACGAGGTAATTTGGGTCTATCTGCTTTTTCGCTTTCAAAGCGATCGTAAGTTGAAACTTTCGATTCATGACGCCATGGGTGTCGAAATCTATATTTTCAGGAGTTGTTTAAGTGGTGTAGAAGAATTATTTGATAATTTCTGGTGCTTAAGTTTCCTGATTTTCACCGGCCTAAACTTTTATCATGATCTGAGAGCGTAGAAAACTTTCGATTTATGCCAACTTGCAACTTCTTTTCATCACCAAATCGTTATCAATCGCATGTCCAATCATCTGGAAAGGCGCTAGAAGTTTTTCGGAATTTTTTTGCGATTCTGTAGATTTTATTTCGATTATTTTGCAAGGTGGGCTAATTTTGGTCTATTGGGATTTCATAGGATTTTGATAGGAGTTGCGTTGTGCAAGAATTGGCAATGGCTCCCTAATCAAAACAAAAATTGAGATAATACTGCAAGCAAATGGATGATACATCGAAAACGAAATAAGGTACACGCTTTTGTTCATTTTTTAGTGGTTTCAGAACAAGACACAAGGATTCACTTCTTTTAAATGTAATTTCGAAAGAAACTTTGTTTACATTTCCATCTTCAAGAATGGGGCCTAAGAATGTGCAGCGATGGTGGTACGATTTATTTTCAATTTTCTTTGGGCAAGTTTTCAAGTTTTTGGCTGCCAAACTCTGCAAATCCAATCACATTTATCCATGAAAGCATGCTAAATTTTTATTTTTGTGAATTTACAATACTTCTGACGACATAGATACCGTTTTCCTCAAATAGACCAAAATTTCCAGCCGACAGGTTGAAATTACAGACAAAAGTGAGGAAAGTAAAAAATTCTAAGAAAATATTCAGACTTCATATTAAAGAACGGGAACAAGTTTCCAAGAATGAAAAAAGATTCAATGTTGCTAAAACGAAAAAAGATCTTCAATATTTCCAACGTATTTGCGAGGATACACTATTTATTTCGAAAAATGCCCAATTTAGACCCAATTACCCCCACCTTACCCTAGTCTTTTAGCGACAGAACGACTTTTGAAGCATTTCAATCTGCCTCTTACTTATTTTTCTGCCACAGATGGCGTCAGATCACTTTTTTGGGTCACTCGGTACAAAGGTTTGGTTAATTACAATGTCTCGGCCTTCAATCTTCATCAAGGAGCATGTTCTACTATGCTCCATACGGAATGGTGGTTGCATCTAGTTTTTCTCCCCTTGGGACCAGTGAGAAGATCTATTTTTAATAATGCCAGTTGAAATAAACCAATGGCGAGCAACAATAGGATGTTTCTGTCTGTCCATGCAAAGATTGTCTCCCCTGGGTAAAGCTGTTAAGCCACTTTCAATTCTCTTCCAAGTCCTAAAGTTATATTGGTTTTGTTGTTCTTTCATTGTGATCTCAATCCTTGTACTACCTGTAACACTAACAATACAGTTTCTTGCGTTACACTCTGTGGCGACACAGCTACACTTCTTGCCTTTGTTCGCCCGCACGTACTGCCTTGCGAAGATAGCAATTTACACGGCCGTAGAACTCCTCAAGAGAGCACCTTGCGGTATCATTGGTCTCATTCGGCAAAAGCGTTCTCTTTTCAAGCATTTTCTTTTCATGTATGCATATTTTAATATCGGGTACTTAACTTGTTACACACTTCACACGCAATGGCTGATCTTCAGAACGATTCTACTGAGTGAGATGTTGAAACTAACCCCGGTCCTGAAACGCTTGATTTTTGCTGCTGGAATCTAAATAGCATTACTGCGTATGACTTTATACGAGTCTCTCTTTTAGAGGCTTGCAACTCAGTTTATAACTACGATATAATCGGGATTGTAGAAACTCACCTTGACAACACCGTTGATGATGATGACAGGATAGCACTAGATGGCTACGCCTTTATTAACAGTAACCCCTGGCGGGTACACTTGTATATAAAAAGTGACACGCAAGCTTGTCTATAAATTCACTGATAAAGGGGTACAAAAATTTTCAAATCCTAGGACCTAGGATTTATAAAAAGGGGGGTTATTTTAAAATATAGTCAGCGAATTTTAAGAAAAGACCCTTCAATCAAAACCAAATATTTTCAAGTAATAAGACTGCTGTTTACTGTTTTCTTATATGATGTATATAAGACTAGTCATGGGATGCAAAAAACTTGATTCTGAATTATCATCAAATTCATAATGTCATTATCATATATGCACTTCCTTTCTCTGCTTCTCGAGACCAAAACAGTCTGTGGTGTAAAAATGTCTGTGGTGTAAAAATCTTTATTTGGGCAAAGTCAATGCCTCACTTGATGTGTATAAAATTCAGTCATAACTCTTTTGCTTACAGCAAGCACTTAGGAAGCCACCGGCTAAATCTAAAAGCAGGTGCAGAAGGGAGGGCAGAACCCAGCAGAACCCAGCACCCTTGAGACACATTCAAAGGCAAGAACAGCAAGACTTGTGCATTCTCCTTGTAGGGGTCATGTTTCCTTTTCCAAGGTAACTGGTGATACATTGCAATTAGAAAAGCCATTTTACATCAGTAACTCTATTTTCTCTGATTGGAAGCCTGGCACGGTTTGCTTTTTTGGCAGGCTGATCAGCTTTTCCTTCAGTGCTGCATAGCTTCTTTACCAGAGAGCCTGATCTCAGGCTATTCAGTTCAACAATAGATTTACATTTTTCTGTCTTGGGAAATAAAAGCAAAAGCATCTCCATAGCAAAACATCTTACCAGAGGCACTGCAACTTCATGGAAGTGGAGAATTCACTCAAAAATCATTACATTTTGACTAGAGGCTCTGACAAACACACAGCCATCTTTCCATTGAAAATTGAAACAATGCAGAAGAATATGAGCCTCTTTTGCAATCCGAGGCTTTCTAAAAACGCGGGAAAAGTTTATAAGCGATGAGCCGAACGAGCCTCAAATGGCAGCGTGAGTGATGGAGGAGTTGAAAAAAAATCCCTTTGCTGATGCTGTTTACATGTAATTTGGTAGTGGTAAGACAGTAATTTGGTCCCAGTTATTTTTCATTTCAATTACTATTTTCTTCAGGCATAAAGGGTTAGGCCCACCAGGCCTAAAACTTAAATATTTTGTTTGCCATTGTCGGAAATGGTATGATCAAACAATAATAAGGGCACCCTTAAGGGCAACATTTCCTTGAAATTAAAATGAATTTTAGTGCTGTAAAGGAGATGCAATTCATGTTTCTTCGAGACTGTTGTGCTTTGGTCACCATTGAACAAATCTTCATGCATAGACAGCCAGAAACCTAGACTGCACAAAACCAGTGTTAAAAGAATTTAGAAACCTGAGTTTGTAGGGTATATGACTGAGACCAAACCATACAATATGGTTTCAACCATATTTTTGCGTCAGTGAATTGATGTGTAGTGGAAATGATATATGCAGTATTAGTGTTTATGTTCTGTTGAACTGAGAGAAATATACAAATGTTCTGTTCCATTTTGAGTAGTTGGTAATTCACTGCTTACTTTGATGACGTCTAAAGGAAATAGTCTGCAGAGCATATCAGTGATTCTCAAGAATAGGGGTATACATGTATAAAACATTGCAATGAAATGTCAGTGAACAGGATCCAACTGCGGAGTTACTTCTCAGTGAAAAGGGTGTGTTTTGGAAAGCTTCAGACAAGCTTGTGTATCACTTTTTATATTGAAGTGCACCCGCCGGGCAGTAACCATCCACAAAATGTGAAAAGGGGTGACGTTGGGTTGTATGTCAAAGACTCCCTTTCATCAACAAATCGTTCTGATTTGGCAACTCTCCCTGAATGTGCTGTATGTGAAATCCAGTTGAACAGAAAAAGATATTCTTTGTCGTTGTCCATAGAAGTCCAAGTCAGGACCAGTGTGATTTCGATAATTTCTCAATTAACCTTGAGCTATTGCTATCTAAAATGCAGGCTGAAAATCCTCTTTGCGTAGTTATCACCGGTGATTTTAATTGCCGATCAACCCAATGGTGGAAGAATGATATTGAAAACTCTGAGGGGAAGTCATTTGAGCCGCTAACATCTGATATTAGTCTTCATCAGTTGATTTCAGAGCCAACGCATACCATGGGCGATTCTAAGTCTTGCATTGACTTAATTTTCACAGATCAACCTAACCTCATTGTCGAATCTGGTGTTCATCCGTCTCTCCATGCACAGTGTCATCATCAGATCGTTTATGGTAAACTATCTGTTTCGAACGTTCAACTACCACCGTATACCCGCAGGATTTGGTATTACGATAGAGCAGATTTTGTAGCTATCATGAAAAGTATTGAAATGTTTCATTGGCAAGAGCATCTGGAGAAAATTTTATGCCCCAATGAACAGGTTGAGTTTCTCAACGAAGTTCTTCTCAAGATCTATTCAAATTTCCTACCCAATGAGGTTAAAACGATTAGACCTCGCCAATCACCCTGGATAACGCAAACTGTTAAGAACTTCCTTAGGAAGAAGAATCGTGCCTATAGAAGCTTCATGAGGAACGGCCAACCAGAGGAAAAGCTTGAGGGAATACAGACGATGATATCAGAAGGTTCCAGACTGATTGAGGATGCAAAGCAAAATTATTTTCTCAAGGCAGGGAAAACTCTTGCAAGGCCTGGAACATCCAGCATAACATATTGGTCATTAATCAACACTGTACTAAACAAGGCTAAGATTCCAATAATCCCTCCACTCCTCGAAAATGGGCTATTTATAACTGACTTCACTGAAAAGGCACAATTATTTAATAATTACTTCATACTTCAGTGTACGACGGAGAATGTCATTTGACACGGGGAGTGAAATTCCACAACAAACCCCAGTAACTACAACTCTCATAAATGACTTTGAAATATGCGAGGAAAAGATATTGAAAATCATCAGAGCACTTAATCCTAATAAAGCACACGGGCGGGATGACATATCTGTAAGAATAATAAAATTAAGAGATGCTGCATTAGTTCCTCCACTAAAGATAATATTCACAAACTGTTTGAGGCGTGGTATATTTCCTAAAATATGGAAGCATGCAAATGTTGTGCCTGTTCATAAGAAGAATGAGAAAAATGTGAAAGCGAACTATCGTCCACTTTCTCTTCTTCCAGTATTTGGGAAAATACTTGAAAAACTCATCTACGACTCTTTATATTCTCATCTTGTGTCATGTGAGCTGCTCAACCCAAATCAATAAGGTTTTCGTCCCAGTGACTCAACAGTTAACCAAATGATTTCCATAACGCATACAATCTTTGAGGCGTTTGATTGCAATCCCCCCTTGATGTTCGCTCTGTGTATCTCGATATCTCTAAAGCATTTGATAGGGTTTGTTACGATGGTTTGATCTATAAACTGACGCGCTGCAGTGTCTCAGGTCAGTTACTGTTCATTATTCAAAACTTTCTAAAGGACAGAAAACAGCGAACCGTTCTGAACGGGCATTGCTCCACTTGGGGGGATATCTCAGCTGGAGTACTACAGGGTTACATCCTAGGGCCCTTGTTTTTCCTTGTGTACATAAATGATTTAACCAATGACTTGAAGTGTAACGTCAAGCCTTTCGGTGATGATACATCGCTATTTACAGTGGTCCATAATACCACTGCTGCTGCCGACGACATGAACCATGATTTGGAGCTAATAAGACATAGGGCTCATGACTGGAGAATGTCATTTAACCCAGATCCGCAAAGGCAAGCTGTTGAATTAATTCTTTCAAGGAAACAAATCGAAGTTGATCATCCAGAAATTCGCTTTAACAACATACTAGTGATGAGAGTAAATGATCATAAACACTTAGGAATTATCTTGGATTCAAAATTGTCTTTCTCTACTCATATCAAATCAGCTATTTCTAAAACAAGAAAGGGTATTGGCATGCTGAGATATCTCTCCAGGTATTTGTCCATGCACACTCTAAATGAATTACACAAGCTTTATGTAAGACCCCATCTAGACTATGGGGATGTTATTTACCATATTCCGGAAAAAGTATGTGATTTTAGTAGTAACATCACTTTACCAAGCCTTATGGAAAAATTAGAATCTGTACAGTATTCTGCTGCCACGGCTATTACGGGAACATGGAGAGGAACATCGCGAGAAAAGTTGTACGCAGAACTTGGTTGGGAATAACTAAATTTTTGAAGGTGGAGCAGACGCCTTACTTTGTTTTATAAGATTCTGAATAATCTTACCCCAATTTACATGAAGCATCCTTTTCCACCTCAGCGACCGTTGCAATACTGTCTTGGCAACCAAGATGTCACTGGGCGAATAAAGGCCAGAACAGAAAAATTGCTAAGTAGCTTCTATCCTCACTGCTTATCTGAATGGAATAAATTTGATCCTGAAATTAGACTTGCACCATCGGTTGCTGTTTTTAAGAAACAACTTCTCTCAATAATCCGACGCCCTGCTAAGTCTTTTTTTGGAATACATGGCCCAATAGGTTTATCCCACCTTTGTCAATTGAGGGTTGCTCTCAGCAAACTAAACTTCCACAAATTCAAGCATAATTTTAGGGACACCATAAACCTATTATGCCCTTCAAACGATGGCATCGAGGATACAGAACATTTCTTGTTGTTCTGCCCTTCCTTTACAGTTCCGCGAAGAGATCTTCTCATTGGAGTTTTAGCTCTGTTACGACCATATGGGTATGTCAACAATTCAAACGAGGCCCTAACGCAAATTTTACTGTATGGTAATAAGAACCTTTCTAATGACCTCAATAAAAGAATACTTCTTCTAACTTTAAATTTTATCCACCAGACTGGTCGTCTTGATTACTCGTAGAATACATCAAGCTCCATCATAAGCTTCTCAGCCACCATAGCCTTTTTAGCAAATTTTTGTTGTTGTAGACACGTTTATTGTTTGATTTATTCTTTCTTTTGTCTGGTTCTAACGTCAGTAGATTTCACCTTTAATGTCATGGCTGCAAGGTAGACTGAATGCTTTGGCTCCTTGCGGTATCGTTCTAGTAGTATAGTAGAGTTATCTTGTAAGTAGAGTAATTAGTAGAGTAATCTTGTAAGTAGAGTATTAAGTAAAATGCCATTGTAAATTTTTTATTCGAATATAAAAAAAATCTTCATCAGGTTAAAAGATAACAGGAGAAGCAAGCAGAGATCAGTAGATTCGAAGGGCGATTTTGAAGGATAGATAAATAATATAGAGAACGTCGACTGAATGAGGCAAATGATGTGACGTGGTTTGGAAAACACCAAATCATCGCAAAATCCAAAAAATTTGAATCACCTACGGCCAAATCAAGTAAACTTGGATTTCAACAGCCCTTAGAGCCATGGGGCCTAAGATATGGAATCGCTTGCCAAACGAATTAAAATCAGCCGAGAATTTAAACAGCTTCAAGAATATGATCAAACTATGAGATGGCCCCACCTGTAAACGTAATGCCCGTCAATTCAATGATATCCACTAAGTCTTGCCCATATATGTCTTCACTATATAATTTGTCTATTTAGTTCATCATTCCTTGTCTTTTCATTTGTATCTTCGATTTAGATTTGTTGTTGCTGCCGAGCCTCTACGAGGCAGCCCTCCTAATCTTGCAGGGTATAAAAAATCTAGAAAATTTTTCGTGTGTTTGACATCAAGTAGCCAAATTTCAGTCATTGGGCATGCGGCTTAGAGATTAGCGCTTTCATCATGTGGCTAAAATGCATAGCAACCCATAGCAACCGTGGTTGTCCGCCATCTTGGTTTACCATGACAAACACATTGCATGCAGCGAGGAATCAACGCATTTTCACTTTCCAAGGATCACTTTGATGAAAAGAATTTATTGTAATAATGGTTTTGTGTCTAATTATCAGCTATTGAAGAAAAAACTGGAAGAGCAGCGAGAAACGTGAGCGGTGCGGTGACGATCGATACGATCGAGAATGACCTAAAAAACTTTCAGGCTTCTTCTTAGCAATTTTAACTCATCAAGGAGTGCAAACTAAATTGTTTGCTACAGAACGCAGAAGAGAATGGATATCAGCCATAAGCCAGGTAAACATGACAGAGATAAAAATGGCAGATGACCGCGTCCGTGTTTGTTCGAGGTCGTCATTTATTCGTTTCCGGTGCAGGCTGAGCTGAGCTGGCCCAAGGCCTGAGACTGGGACAAGCAAAACTTTGACTGGGTACCAGCATTAAACCTTGGACACTAGAAGTATCAAAACAGTCAACAAATCGAGTCCATAGCTAAAAGAGCCCACATGTAGCGGAGAGACATAGGCATATGTAAAACAGCGTAAGTGTTTGAAAGCGAGAAGAAAGAATTGAATCTGAAAATTTTTTTCCAGCCACTATTTGAAGAAGAAGACTCTAAGGTACTCTGCAATAGTATTCATGATCACATGATACAGATATGGAGATGCCTAGAACTGTAGAATGTCTAAATGAAAGGACTGACACCACAGGTAGCAGCGCATGGTTGCAATAATAATTGTAAAAGTAACATTGCAAACCAACCTTTGCTTTCGTCCTTATTATTGTTCTGTTTGTTGTGATGTTTGTGTTGTCCTCAAACTCCCACCATCAAAATACTAGGCCCATCACAGACCCAGTTTCCAAAAGAGGATCAATGGATTCTCGTTTGGGGACTTGGGTCTGTTGATGGGCCTAGTGTTTTGATGGAGGGAGTTTGAGGACAACACAAACATCACAACAAACAGAACAATGATAAGGAAGAAACAAAGGCTGGTTTGCAATTTTACTTTTACGATTATTACTGCAACCATACACTGCTACCGTGCTGACACCAATGACTTTGACTTTCTATCAGCTACTGCTCCAAAAGAGAAGCTCTTTGATGAATCTTAATCTAAGGTTAATGATGTAAAGATGAGTTTCTTCCTGGACTGCCAAGCTTTGAAATTCTGAAGGCAACCTTTTGAGGTTGTGAAACACTGTGTTAAAAGTAAATCACTGTTTGTTATTTTTCCTTTCACGAATTTGTCTTCGCCCTCATGGAATTAAGTCTTATTGCACCACTTCAGGACCTTGCCTACAGCCCAGTGGGTACATACAGTAACATTTCAAAGATAGCGGTGTGTACCACTCATATGGTGGTTGTTTTGGCACAAAATTCTCCACATAAGGGTTAATTTTTCTGCAAATTTTCTCTAAACAAGGGTCAATTTTGCTGAAATTTGCAAAAAATAACTGAAGATTTGTAGTTTTCAGTCAAAGTTCATCACAAAAAGGGTGCAATAGTTAAGCTTGGTAATGATTATAAGGGTAGCTCTATGAAAACTGGGCCATGGACCCCTCAGGTCATGTACCCCCTGCCCCCTACAGATTGGGATTTGATAATCCACAGCTTCAAGAAACTTCTCAGCTTGGATGATCAACCTGGATGACAGACTGAATTTCCTTAATGCCAGACAATGTTTTCAGTAAATATTTAGGAAGAAAACAATGGTCATCATAGATTGGTTTAAAGTTTTTGCTGAAAGGCTTTCAAATTTATTAGCCAGAGCTAAAAAAATTGTCCACTATAAACACGAAAATACCATATAGGCATAGACATAGGAGCCAGGGGGTGCTGGGGGCACATGCCCTCAGAAACAAGGCTGAATAAACATTGGGGGTGATACCAATAAGTAGCAGCGACGTAGGAAGCATCTCAAACTTGGGGGGCCACGACACTTCGAGGGCAGTATTTTCCTTAAGAAAAAGGGGCATTTTCTGAAAAGGAAAAGGGCACTTCTTTGTCCATAAACAAGGAAGTGCCCTTTTCTTTTCAGAAAATGCCCCTTTTTCTTAAGGAAAATACTGCCCTCGAAGTGTCGTGGCCCCCCAAGTTTGAGATGCTTCCTACGTCGCTGCTACTTATTGGTATCACCCCCAATGTTTATTCAGCCTTGTTTCTGAGGCATGGGGGCAAATTTCTTACTGGCAACTGTGGAATTTTGAAACTGTTGAAACTCAGAGATTTAGTAATGGTAGATTTACAAAAAAGAAAGAAGGCACTAGATTATACTCAGCTAAACTTCAATTTATCCCTTTACATGGGGAAAAAGCAGCTGGACTAGGTACATCTTTGCTTCAAGCAACGTTATCTATCAACCACTTGGTAAATTCAAAATGAAATCTTTCCCTACTATTGACAGAGTTATGAGTTAAACCAATTTACGCACCTCAGTAACTTCTTTGACTACTGTTTTGTCAACAGTTATTCTGGCCTGCCAAATAAGCAGGATGTTCAGAATGATCAGCAGGCTTTGCAAAATTGTACATTTAATCTGCAATATCATGCAAATAAAACAGTGATCTCCAAAAGAAAATGCATTTGAAATTTGAAAAGCCCCAAATCTTTTTCTATCCATGACTGAGATCACTAAAAGTCAACCAAATTGTGTTCAAATATCCCTAGAGAAATCGGAAAGTATTGGAAAGTGTAGGCAGGCAAGAGAATGAGTCCTATCACAAACCTTTCATTGCATTGAATTTCAGACAATTACTTTGAGACAGGGATGTTGCACATTCCCCTGCAATGACTTGAAATACAGCAACTGTTTTTCTTGCATCAATCACATACATTCATGAGAAATTTGAGGTTGAGATTTCAGTCAAACTGTTTGGCATCTCAGAGATCATATTAATCAAGTAGAAATTAGATTTATTAGATCTAACAATAAGTCTGCAACCCCCCTACAAAACCATGGCAACATTCACTTAACAATGTTAACATCTAGTATATATGTAAATATGTATAGCTAGGTGAGAATCGAATGACAATAAATTTAAATCAAACAAATAAACAAACAAACAAACAAACAAAACACCGAGTTGGAAGAAAGAATAGAATAAGATAAGATAGAAAGAATGAGAAACAGGGCCAAAATAGGAGGAAAAGGGAAGGGAAAGAAGGAGTACTAGTCATGATACTACGAAAGATATGAACATTGTTTATTAAGCCTAGCTGGGATAATTGTTCCAAGTTTAAAACAACACGTTTTCTTTGCCTCATTCCGTCTGCGTTCTCTAAATCACTGATCTATCCATCGAAATCACCCTTCGAATCCATAGATCTTTGCGTGCTTTTTCCTATTATCCTTTACCCTAATGACGAGTTAAGCTGGAAACGTTATAGTTAACAAAATTGGCAAAGTTGATATTTTTCAGGCAAAGTTGATAGTTTTCTAACTCGAAAAAATACTAATCGGTATGGTCTCAGATCAGAACGCTACCATGTAACAAAATGCTGGAACGACATCCCTGTAGATATAGGAAGATCACCATCTGTCAATGCCCTTGGCCAAAAACTGAGAGCTTTCATTTTCCTAAGTAGCTATCAAAGCTGATCATAGATAGGAAACATTCATTCCTACTCTTTCATGTTACTTCACAGATTTGATTTTTTTAAAAATCGTTTGAAAAGAGGGTGCTCCCTCCTCGATTAGCTTAGCTACTGAGGGAGTCCCCCTCAAAATTCCCCTTCATACAAATTCTCCAGTCATGTATCTTTTATATTATTTATGAATATTCCATGTATCTTTGTCCTTAATTATTGCAATTTTATTAAATGTATTAGTATTTGTATGTAGTGGAATTTAAATCAATGAAACTGAAACTGAAACTGAAACTGGAACTGAAACTGAAACTGAAATCTGCATACGAAGTCGAATCTTTAAATGAATTTTTGCCTACGAAAATATAAAGCTTTGAAAGGAGTTTGTGCTTGAACTTTAAATCTTTAAAGCAATGATTTGACACAAGATCATATTTGTGAAATGATAAATTAATGAAAAAGTCGTTTAAAAAAACTGCTGGCAGAGAATGGAAACATAACACTTTGTGCAATGAGCGGCGCTCGAGCAGATTAAGGAGATCTGAGCATAAGGTAAGATTACCTCTTTTGAACTGTCAAGCATTACAAACTTGGTAGCAACTGGAAGATTGTCTGCAATCCTGAAAGAAAAACATGCTTGTCAAATTTCTGCACCACACCAAGTATACTCATGACAGCTGACTTGTTACTAACCTTTCAAAGAGCCTTGAGATGACAGGCAAGACAGATATTGGTTGATAGTTAGACTTTTCAGTCTTATCTCCATCTTTGAAGATCGGAGTAACTCTAGCAACTTTCCATGAGTCTGGAAAACGACCTGTTTCAATGGATATATTGAACAAGAAAGCAAGCGAGTTTTCAATAAAAGGCAGCGAAAGCTTCAAAAAGAAGCCAGAGATGTCGTCAGTCCCAAAGCTCTTTGCTGCTTTAAGGGTGGCAAATGCATCCCTGATCTCCCGCATTTCAATAATCCTAAAGTGGAATGTTACCTTAGGTTTGTTAATTTCATAGTCACCAGCAAGAAGAGGGTTTGGGGGGTTGGCTCTATTTTGTCGACAAGATTCTTACCTACTAAGCAAAACAAACTGTTCATTGCATTAGAAATATCTTTTTATGCATAGTTTCTGAACCAGACTCCTTAAGACAATCAAAGTTGCTGGCTTTGATCTCTTATTGAGGAGTTCATTTATTGCTTTCAATGATTCTTTCATGTTACCTTGGCATGCAGAGATCTCATTAGTTTCCCGGGTGAGTCAAAAAATTGTAACTGTTTGGTGGGCTATGGAGTAAGAATTATGTGACCGATATTCAAAACGAAAATGTTAATCTATCAGTCAAAGACTAACTTAAATGAGAAAACTTTGTTTCGTAAAATCATTCATCATTTGGACCCAGAAATAGGGAGAATGCTTGTAAGGGGCATATTTTGGAACAAGGATTCCTTCCATTCTGGTCTATGATTTACTTGCTATTGAAATTAAAATTCTATTTCTGAAACTTACAATGTGAACTTGAAAACCACATAAATCAAGGACCAGAATGAAACGTGGAATATTCGATTCCCATACAAACTCCTTACAGGCATTTTTCTAATTTCTGGGTCTCAATGGTGAGTGATTTTATCAAACAAAATTTTCTCATCTAAGATTAACATAAAGCCTTTGACTGATAGATTAACAATTCAGTTTTGAAAATCGGCCCCATATGTAACAGCCCACCAAACGCTTAAACTTTTTTTTGACTCACCCGGTAGTACTGCTTCTTTAGTTGGGTTTTCAAGACATTGACCTTGTTACGGACCTTTTTTCTATATCAATCTAAAAACGTTAAAAACTACAAAATATACACATTTCAATGTACCAGCCAGAGCAGAGAAGGACACTAGGTCATCTGGTCTCCACTGTGGCTGGCACTTACAATTCAACTATAACATATCATACAAAACATCCAAAGAATAAATATGTAAAGGGAGGGGGGATTGCTGCTTGGTGTTATGACAAAATGTACTGACTGAGTCGAAAATGCCCGCCGACGTGTGGTACATAAGAATTTTGAGTAATTAAGCCATTTCCACGCGCCACGCACTACCCCACAGCAAAGATGCCAACCAAGATGCAAGGACCCACTCCACCATATACGGTTTGACAGAATCCTCACACCCAGGCCAACACCCCCGCCAGAGAGCGAGCCATAGCACTCGGAAACGCTTGGAAATCAAAACAGCTTCAAAAACAGCGGCCGGCATTTTCGACTCACCCAGTGCAACTCAATCAAAACGATTCGTTTTGTCAATAAATGCTATTGTAGCTTCAAGAATGATTCGATTCGCCAAAATGTTCAATTGAGAACTTCCAAATAATAACAGATTGCATAGGGCGTTTGAATCCAAATTCGTGATATCTAAGCCTGGAATATCAGTGAGCTGACCAAGGAGATCTATACGCATTGGACTAAACAGGTGGCAGTGCAGGAGAAAGTGCTGGTTATCTTCAATGGCACTTCCACGTGCACAAATTGGGCTGAGGCAGTCAAAATTATGCCGAAATCTGTGTCCATTTAGAGGACTAAATTCTATTCGAAGTTTTGTCAAGCGTCTAATGCCAACAATATCGTAAACTTCATAAATAGAGTTTTTTAACGGTCGTACAGTTGAAATTAACTTCCTTTTGAATGCCGCAAGAGATTCTGAATTTCTCACGTCACTATTAAGGAGATTCCATTTCGCTATTACATTTTGGAAATATGTACTTGAAAATCGAGCAGTCCTTGAGCCTTTTTCCGGATAAGCGCTTGGATTTCGCAGATTGTCGGTAATTTTACGCTCCGGTGGGATGTGAGAAAAAAGATATTCAGGATGTTGTGTAGTTTTTAACGTAAAGAAATGGCATAGCCGTCTGTACAATCTTCTGTTATAGAGATTTTCCCAGCCTAGCTCATTGAACAGCCTCTGTCTACTTGTACCTCTCCATGCTCCTGTCACAGCAAGCGCCGCAGAGTACTGAGTTTGCTCAAGTCTCTTTGTAAGATCTAACCTCAAGTCTGGATCATACTTATGATAGATTATATCCCCATAATCAAGATGGGGCCGCACATAAAGCTTATACAGTCGATCCAGTATATCCCTGGATACGTACTTAGAAAGATATCTAATTATACCGATACCCCTCCTCGCTTTGCAAATTGCCTCTCTGACATGACTCTGAAAATTTAGCTTTGTATCAAGAATCATACCAAAGTGCTTGTGCTCAGCTTTCCTCGCTACTAAATCATTTGCTAAAGTTAAGGGAGGATGCCAAGGCTTCACTCTCTTGGTTGAGAAGATGACTTCCTCAGTTTTGCCAGAATTAAAATACATTTTCCATTGCCACGCCCATAACCGTACGGACTCTAGATCTCTATTTAGATCTTCAGCAGTTTTATTTACATCGGTAACGGCAGAATACAGAGATGTATCATCAGCAAACATTTTGGCATCGCACTTAACATTTTCAACAAGATCGTTGATATAGATAAGAAAAAATAACGGACCCAGGACAGAGCCCTGCGGTACCCCGGCAGATATCTCTGCCCAATCCGAACTTCAGCCATTCAGTACAACCCGCTGTTTTCTGTTTGCTAAAAAATTTCGTATAAAATTGAGAAGGTCGCCAGATATGCCATTACATTCAAGCTTATATAATAAGCCCTCGTGCCACACCCTGTCAAAAGCCTTAGACAAATCAAGGAAGACAGCTCGCGTTTCCCTGCTTGGAGTTTCTTCGAAAGCGCTATATATCTTATGTGTTATGCACAATAATTGATTAATAGTTGAGTCACCAGGGCGAAAGCCAGACTGATCTGGAGTAAGAAGACCATTTTCACACAGGTGACGATAAATAGCGTCAAATATGATTTTCTCAAATAGTTTTCCAAAAATCGGCAAAAGTGATATTGGTCTGTAGTTCTTTTTGCTTTGTCTGCTTTCCTTTTTATGTACTGGTATTATGTTTGCTTTTTTCCACGCAGATGGATAGATTCAAGTTTCAAGGCACTTTTCGAAAATCAAACACAAAGGATCTACAATTGAATCGTCACATATTTTTATCATAGCGATGGAAATATCGTCACATCCATGAGCTTTCCCTTTATCTAATGATCGTATAAGTCTAAGCACCTTTTCTCTGTCAACAGGCACACCTTGTAGAGTAGGGTTGCACCTTGGCATGAACGTAGGGAGAGTACTCTGAGTTGGGATCGCACAACATTGCTCCACAAAGTAGTCATTTAATAAATTTGCTTTAGTTTGCACACTCGTAACGAATAATCCATTTTCAAGTAGCGGAGGAATAGTCAGTGTCTTTTTCTTATTTATCAATCTATTCAGTACTGCCCAGTATGCCTTTATACCTAACTTGGGGTCAACTAGCTTATGACCTAATTTAAGGTAATATGTTTCTTTTGCAAGGTGTATCATTTTCGATGTTTCATTGCGCACTTCTTTAACATGTTTCCAGTCCTCTTCTCTCCTTCCACCATCAACAAACTTTTTAAAGACTCTATGTTTGCGTTTAATTGCTGTTTTGACATCTGGAGTAATCCATGGGGCATCTTTATCATTACATTTTAAAGTTTTATTAGGGATATTCGAGGAAAGAATAGAGGATAAATTGCTTGTAAAAAGATCCGTCATTTCATCTGGCCCAAGTCCAGCAAGCCGAGCCGGCCAGTCTGTACTATTTACTTCATTTTTAATTTTTTCGGTATCACTTTTTGCATAATCCCAAACGGTACGCTGGTATGGGGGAGGAGGGGGTATACAAAACCCCAGCTTGCCATAAATAATTTGGTGTTGGCAGTGCTCGTCTAAAGAAGGGTTTACTCCTGATTCTATGAATAAATTGGGTTGTTACGGACCTGTCTGTAAGAGTCCCTAAGGACTTAGGACTTTCTTTTGGTTGCACCTTTTTTTTGTTTATCCCTGGCCTGCATTAGTTTCTTCAGGTCCTCATCAATCCAGGGGCAGTGCTTCTCTGAGACACGCATTATAGTCATTGGGGCATGTTTCTCTATGATCAAATAAAATAGGTTTGATCAATTGCTTACAAGAACATCTATGTCATCCGTTTTAGTAAAAACTCAAAGCCTCGTTTTCACGGACCAATCAGACGGCGAATAAGCGACGGAGACAGAAGAAACGTGTGAAGATTTTTCTAAATTTTACCTACCTTCATAAAATGCAACCAAGACAAAAAAACTGCAGGAAATTTCCCGAATTTTTTTGAAGACATCTAATCACCAGATGTTTGGGTATCCAGGTTTGGATGCCGGTTTCAATACCTCATGGTTTGGTGGAGATATAGCGTTTTCCGGTAGGCAAAATCGGCCGAGGCTTGCCAAGCCTTGTTTACGCCACTTCAAGTCAAGTGATAAAACCTCTTGATAAAACCTCCTTTCAAATTCATAACTTATTTCGCACCATATTCCCCGTCTGATTGGTCCTTGAAAATGAGGCTTTGAAGGTTTCCGGGCACGGGCCACGAGCAAAAATAGGCTAAAACATTTGATTCCTATCTTAACCCTTCATTTATGCAGGGAAATCTCCTCTGATAATACAACTTACTACCATTTGCGTAACAATAACGACCCTTTTCAACCAAGAGTGCGATCTATCAATAACGGGACAGAAAGCATCCGATTCAAAGGACCACAGCTATGGCAAATGTTACCACAATCCCTTCGCCAGTTTAAAACAAAGATACAAATCGGAAAAGTTTCCTCGATCAAGACATGGCGGCTGCATGACGTAACTTTCGCAGCTCCAATAGGAAAGTATCTTTTTAATCATTCGGCATACTCTCCCAGTCAAAACCATGATTAAATCTTTGAGGTAATCACTCGAAGTTCACAATGAGCACGAAGACGCGAAATAAATCCAAGTCAGAGCCAGATGCAGCATTGAAGTCCAATAGTCGGACTTTTCAAGATGGGCCTAAAGGGCCTACCTTGTCAACTCCTTCGCTAGACCCACTGGAAAGTACTGAAAATGATTCGCAACCACCGGCGTGGGTATCGGTATTCAGAGCCCAGCTAGCAGCAGATATCGAAGAGAAGTTTAATACAAGATTAGATGCCCTTCAGCATGAGCTGAGCATTCGCTTATCAAGTCTTGAAAAACATGCTAATGACATTGAAGTTAAGCAAGGCCACCACTTGCAGAGGATTAACGACACTGAATCCAAAGCTCAATCAAACCTGAATAAACTGATCACTACCAATGCTGAAATTGAAATGCTGAAAGGTAGGATTAACAGCTTAAAAAGTGAACTGGAGGAAACAGACAAATGCGTAAAACTCTTGTATTCTATGGTTTCCCTCAACATAATGGTCAGCGAAGAAGAGAGACATGGGATGACTGCAAGATTATACTTGAAAAGCATCTGAAAAGCAGTGGTCTTGGGCTTCCAAAGGCAGACCGAGCTCATCGTGCCAATAGCAGAAATGAAGTGTCAAACAACTCAAGATCACCTTTGCTAATCTTTGCTGAGTTCCTCTCATGGTAGGATGCTAACCATGTATTACGGAATCAGGACAAGATCTCAAAATTCACTGATTCCGCTGGTAATGAATCAAAGATCAGAGTTGAGCAACTGTATTCTGGACCCACCCTTGACCTTCGCAAAAAGATGTTAAAAACACGAAGATATTTTTTGTCAATAAATGATGGGTGGAAAATCAAAATGACTTACCCAGCCATACTTCACATTGACTCCGGTGATGGGAAAAATCAAATTTATAAGTACTCAGAGGATGACTTGAATAAAGCTGAAGCTTACTTTACTACTTTAAATGAACAGAAATAAAACATTCCTTTTTCCTGCATTATGGACAGCTGTCTGCTAATATTGTTGTTGTTTAGAGGTGAGATAAATCCATTCTAATATATGTATTTATTCATTTACTTATTTATTCATTTATTTATTTATTTTTCAATTATTACTTTTAACTTTGAACCAGATGTTGCCATCAAGGATATTGACGGATCGGATTGTGGAGAGGATGAGACATATGACAGATTTTTCTACGGAGCCAACTAATACATCCTAAAAAGTGAACAGAACTCAAAGGGCTTTCACTTGTAGCCAATGTAACAACATGCTACATACAAAATGCAATGGTACTCCCACCTCAACATATGAACAAGGGAATATCTGCATTACTTGTATCAACCTTAATAATTCTAAACTGTTCCATTCACCCTGGAAAATGATGATGTCCTCCAAGGAATAAATAGTATTGATCTGCCCTCTCTTTGTGACTCTTAGCCCTCTCTTGATATTTCTTCTAAGCTGACTAACCTTCCAAATTTATCTAACTATGACATAGATGAAAATCTAAATCTTAATATAAATTCACAGTACTGCACAATTAAGGAACTTACCAACCAACAAGTTTCTCAAGAGGATCTCTCGCTATTCCACATGATTATTCGAAGTCTTTCACTTCATCACGATGAATTTCATTTTCTCTTGACAAACCTCAATACTGATTTCAAAGTAATTGGTCTTTCTAAAATTAAGGCCTTTGTAGATACTCCAATTAGTGATAACATTGAACTCCCTGGTTACAAATTCCAACATACTCCTTCTAATAGTGCTGCTGGTGGTGTGGGCATCTATGTAAAATCTGACCTTAATGCCAATAAAAGGGATGACCTCTCATTTGCCAACGTGGATTTTGAGACAATTTGGATTGAAATAGATAACTCAAAGGCAAATGATATTCTATGCTGTTGTGCATATAGACATCCCAGTTCTGATATTTCAAAGTTTAGGGACCACTTTCAGGTAACTTTTTCCAAATTAGAAAATGAAAATGAGTTTATCTTCGTCATGGGAGATTTTAATATCAACTTATTAAATCATCAAAATCATACTCATACAAATGAATTCATTAATATGATGTTTTCTAACAATCTTCAGCCTTCAGTACTCCATCCAACCCGAATCTCTGACACATGCTCTACACTCATTGACAACATTTTTGTAAACAGTGCCCCAGATTCCAAAATTCATAGTGGGAATGTTTTGTCTCTGATCTCAGACCATCTACCCCAATTTTGCATCATTGATGATTGTAAATTTGATTACAAATCTTCCTCTTATCTTTCTTATGATTACAGTCAATTTGATGCCAATAAGTTCCTTGCTGATTATGCAGAAATTGGTACTTCCTTCCTTGCTAATCAAAACATCAATCTGGATGGAAAGTTTGATAACTTTCTGCTAAGTCTTCATTGCCTCATTGATAAGCATTGCCCCCAAAAAAAGCTAACCAAAAGAAGATTAGAGCTAAAAAATAAACCCTGGATTAAGATGCGTATTCAGAGAATGATGAAAATCAGAGATAGGTTATTTCAAAAGTTTAAATCCACTAAATCCACATTTGATCTAAAAGCATTCAAAAAGTTTCGTATTCGTGTTATGAATGAATTGGGAGAGAGAGTAAGAAAAATTATTATCATCATTTCTTTGAAGAAAATAAGAATAACATGAAAATGCTCTGGAATGGCATAAAGAGCATTCCAACAATCTTGATACTATTTCTTATCTCATGGACAGCAAAGGCTCCCGAATCTATGATCGAGGGAAGATGGCAAATGAATCCAACCATTTCTTCACAAATGTTGTAAATGATATCACAAAGAAAATCCCAAGAACCCCTAAATCTCCACTATCATACTTAGCAAATCCTAACTTGAATTCTGTTTTAATTTCCCCTTGCACTCTAAGTGAAGTATCTTCTGTTATCCAGGCTCTGAAAAATGGTAAATCTGGTGGTCCAAATAGCATCCCAATCAAATTATTAAAGATACTTGAGTCACACATCTCTGTTCATCTTTCATGTTTGATCAATGAGTCTTTTGCCAGAGGTATTTTCCCTGATAAATTAAAAATTGCTAAGGTGATTCCAGTCTTCAAGAAAGGTCTTACTAAGTCAAACTATCGGCCAATTTCTCTGCTTTCCATTTTCAGTAAATATTTGAAAAAATAATGTACCAACGTCTTTATAAATTTCTTGATATATACGAGTTGTTGTTTAACATGCAGTTTGGGTTTCGTAGTGGTCACTCAACTGATCATGCGCTAGTCAGTTTAACAGAGAGTATAAAATCATCACTAGACAATAATAGAGTTGGATGTGGTATATTTATTGACCTGCAAAAGGCCTTTGACACTGTTAATCATGATATTCTTTTGAAAAAACTTGAACACTATGGTATCAGAGGAACTGCCTTAAGTTGGTTTAAGTCTTACCTGAGTGATCGTAAACAGTTTGTTTCAGTTAATGGCATCTCATCATTGACAAGTGGCATTACGTGTGGTGTTCGACAGGGGTCAGTACTAAGGTCCCTTGTTGTTCCTGATCTACATAAATGATTTACCAAACTCATCTAAAATATTGACTTTCTTTCTATTTGCTGATGATACTAACATCTATTTTGAATCTGATGACCTGACAAGACTAACTACGAAAATTAACAAGGAACTTAACAAAGTAAAATCCTGGCTTGATTGTAACAAACTTGCTCTTAATATTGACAAAACAAACTTTGTCCTTTTTCATTCCCCCAGAAAGCAATTACCAGACTTGATAAACCATAAATTTGGCAAGAAAAGTATCAAAAGGGTTAAGTATGTTACGTTTTTCGGTGTTCTTGTTGATGAGCATCTATCTTGGAAATTCCACATAAATGAACTCTGTAAAAAACTTTCTAGGACTACTGGAATCTTCTATAAAGTCAGGCACTATGTTCCTCTGCAGACCCTAATCTGTCTCTATAATTCCCTCTTTTCATCTTTTCTCAATTATCGTATTATTGTTTGGGGTCTTACCTATGACTTACTTAAACCAGTTGTTTCTTCTACAGAAGAAAATCCTAAGATGCATAAAATTCCAGCCATTTACTGCTCCATCTGCACCTTTATTTCATCAATTAAAGATAATAAAACTTCAGGACATGCTTCAACTTTTGCTTATAAAGCCATTCACAAACTCTCGCCTGTCTGCTTTCATAACTACTTTACACCAAATTCTTCTGTTCATAGGATTGGAACTCGTCAGTCCACCAGAGGTGATCTATTTCTCTCCCTAAAAAGGACCACCCTTTACGGACCCCAAACTGTCCAATATTTTGGCTCTAAATTATGGAATACTCTTCCACTTTTCATTCGAGTATTCGAGTAGCTGGCTCTATTTCACTTTTTCGGTCTAAATTGAAAGCTTATTATATTGACTCCTATGTCTAGTCTGTCTGTGTCTCTTCCTCCGCATTACCAAGACCCGTCATTTCCTTGGGGCATACCTGGTTCTTTGTTTTTTCTTTTATATAAATAATTCACTTTCTTTAGTTTCTTTGCTTTTAGGGGGGGCTCTCTCAACTGGTATACCTACTTAGAGAGCTCCTCCTTAATCGATCTATACTATATACAATCATGTAATGTCCTTCCCTTTTGCTTAGTTATAGTTTTGTATTAGATGTTATCAATTTGGTATTGTATTATTTGTAATGTAATTGTGTAGTATTGTATGTAGTATAGATTGATGATGAAATGAAACTGAAACTGAACTGAAACATACAAAGATGGAACGGAGAAAATTGTCCATGCAAGTTATGCTGCGTATTTATTCCGAACTTGGGCTTTTAATAATACATATTTTTAGACATTGATTTTATGCTGTATGAATTTTGATGACTCGTAAATACTTTATCCACTATTTTTCTTATGTAATATTTGTATTTTGTATTTTAACATTGGAAGTAATTAGCTTATTATAGCTATATCTTTAATGTAATCCTACGATGAAGAAATTAATAATGAATAAATAATAATAATAGTCTTTAATCGTTTGTAGTGTAGTCTTAGTTACTTGAACATTGCATATCTTTTATGTTGGCCATGGGGTAGCCATTGTCGTTCGCTCCCCATGGTATCGTACCTGTGGTGCTCTATAGTAATTAGAAAGGTATGATTAAGTGCAAAATACATTGTAAATTTTCACATTTGAATAAAAAAGCAAGTTTCTGGAGATAGCCAAGTTGCTGTAACCAAAAAGGTGCAATTTTTCCAGTAACAGCGATTTATTCAAAGTGAATCATTTCTGCGAACAATAATCTTTATTCTGCAGGAGTAATTGAAAGTTTTTGTAGAATGAACAGAGATGCTTCTTCGGGAAGAAATTCGTGAATTTCGTTGTCAAATTCGATTTGGATTTCTATGAAGGATTTTCTGCAGCATGAGGCTCCTTGTGTGTATTTCGCTATGGTTCAGGAGGCTCCACAACAACCGCGTTAACACATTAGGCTAAATTCTTACAGCTATAGACATTTCAGAGCTTCGAGAGCAAGGGAATTTCAAGATAAAGGGAACACAGTTTCTTACAGCTCGCTAAATCTAACCATCGATAGCGCTTAGTCAAAACTTTGTCTTTTGAACCTTCAAAACGTCGGTCTTGCCTTCAGGTCAGTGATCAGTCGTGAAATTTTTGTTTATCGAGTTTATCGAGGCCAACTCCCTTTCTCCTAAGACATGATAAAAAGATATTTGGTTGCAAAAATGGTTACCTGAAGGACTGGAGTTGATTCAAAAGTTCTCTTCTTTCCATTTCACTTCGATGCTTTGGTTTAGGCACCTCTGGCCAGGCCTAACAATACAAGCTCGGAATCTTTCGTTTGCCATTTTCGTGTACACCAAACGACAAGTCTCGCATGTCAAGTCCAATTCATAATCTCTGATAAATACTGAACTCCATCTTGAGTTGCAAAA
Source organism: Aurelia sp. 4 Dawson et al 2005 (assembly GCA_964019985.1). Taxonomy (NCBI): domain Eukaryota; kingdom Metazoa; phylum Cnidaria; class Scyphozoa; order Semaeostomeae; family Ulmaridae; genus Aurelia; species Aurelia sp. 4 Dawson et al 2005. Next base: position 3,420,827 of record OZ026511.1, on the reverse strand, counting down.
ACTTGACATAAAGAGTCTGAAAACCCACCCAGAAATCAAGCTTCATGAAGCGATTTGCACTGCGTCCATTGCAATCACTGCAGAATCCTTTGTCCTTTCACACAGGCATTTGCGAATTGACAAACCTATAACGTCACAGGAGTCTGGTACGCAACGGTCTGACCGCGTTTTGGTTGACCCACTTTTTGACCACTTTTGGAGCTTCATATCTCCAAAATTATGCGGAGGATGAAAAAACCGATTGCACCGTTGAAGTCAGGACAAAAAGTTCCATCTAAATCGAAAATAAAAAACTTCGCTTGATATGTACTTTAACATCTGCAAAAAATGAAACACTTACATATGAATGGTATAGTCATCTTTTATCATGTCGGCAAAGAGATCAGATTGTTCTTTTGTAAGCTTCAATGGCGAACAGACGGTTTGGCAGGTCTTGTTAACTTTCATTTCAACCTGAAAGGAATAATTTCAGACCTTTGCGTCTCAGTCAAACAATTTTGAGTCCCACTATATACACACAGTTTTAAACCGCGAGCAGTAACATCTCTCGAAATTGCACTCGAAAAAATTTAAAAGAGAAAAATTTTTTATGCTACATCTCAAAAGCGCGTTACTCGTTTGCATGGCTTTGGGTGATAATTCAAAGCTTAGCCACTAATTTCAAATCTTTCGCTTTACTATGAAGATTAACATCTAAACTTCCAAGGTAATAATGTTTTAACGGGAAACTTGATTAATTTTCTTAACGGTGTATGACTGATAGCTTTAGGACAGGATAGATTTAACATTGAAACCACCGAACACACACCCAATTCAACTGACCGTAGTGTTGTTCATAATAAAGGGACTGGTGCTAGATTCAGTTGTAACTTAACAGAACATATCAACTCGACTCTGCATTCTGAAGGTGAAATAGCTATCCAAGCTAGCAATGCAGGCACACCTAGCGATAACGATTCCACTCCACCCATATCTGACAGTGAAACTGATGATGAAATAAACAGGCTTTTTCATAAAGATGCAGCGTTACAAACCACAAAATCGTTGGATAATAGGTTCAGCGAAACTGCAGGACTGTTCCGGACTGCAGACCCTGAGTTGGTACCTTTGTCTCATTTTCCACATCGACTCCAACCAACGGGACCCCAACTATCGGACCCCCAAGATAAGTCTCTTGGGAGTTTGGTAAAAACATCTTTGGTTCTAAGCCCTAGCCCAGACAGTATTCCGCGAATAGAAACGCATCCCGTATGCGAACCTTCCTTTTCTGCAACTACAAACGATACAAGGAAGATCGTTGAGGCCACTCCCCTTCCGCAGAATGGTCACCCTACGGCTCCGCAGACTGGACCACCTACAAAAAGGGTTACTACACTTGGGCACGGGAAAGGTATGACTATCGCATCTTTAAATGTAAATAGCCTGCTCTTGCATATTGATGAAATACGAATGCTTGTAAACGAACTAGGGATTCATATCTTGGCCTTGAATGAGACTAAGCTTGACAAAAGTATTGATGATAGTTTGGTAGGCATCGAATGGTATACTTTAAAGAGATGCGATCGTGACCGTCAATGGTGGAGGTGTTGCAATTTACATAAAAGATACTTTGTTGGACAAGTTTACTGTGCGAGAAGACCTTCCTAAGTCAAATCTAGAGCTTGTATGCATTGAGATTAAACCTGTTCGTGCTGCTCCTTTCTTTGTTATGGCTTGGTACAGGCCACCTAACGCAAGTGATGGTTTTGATCATATGGAAGAATGTCTACAATTTCTTGATAGGGAAGACAAGGAAACCATTCTTCTAGGCGACACAAACCGTGATTTTCTCCCTAAATATTCCAGAGAGGGGGGTACCAGCCCAAATGACCTGCCAGCTCATTCTCTACGTCTGCTAGAATTATATAATTTGTTTGGCTTCCATCAATTAATTGAAAGCCCTAATCGTGAGACATTGACCACTACTACTCTTATAGATCACATAGCTACGACAAACAAAAGTAATATAGTATCTTCGGGGATACATAAATCTTGCCTCAGTGATCATTATTTAATCTTTTGTGTTAGAAAATTTCGTGGTTCTTGCAAAAAACAACACAAGAACATTTCTACCAGGCAAATGAAAAATTTTGATCAAAATGAGTTTATAAATGACCTTTTAGGGGTTGACTGGAGAGGCATCGTACGGAATACAGACGATATAAATGTTGTAGTTAACAACTGGACAAAAACTTTCTCACTTATTCTTGAAAAACACGCCCCGACACGTAACAGGCGTGTCTCTGACAAATTCTGTCCTCGGTTGACTAACGACTTCAAACTTATGTGCAAGGCAAGGGATAATTTAAAAAAACGAGTCATTCGTACAAAGTCCGAACTACTGATTAAGTCCTATAAACATGTACGTAACCAAGTTAGCAAACTAAATGAGCAGCTTAAGCGCGAGTATTTCGCTCAAAAAATTGCTTCCTGCGAAGGAGACCTCAAAATCACATGGAAGACCATCAATATCGTTTTAAACAAGAAATCCAAAACCACCAACATTTCGTCCATAAGTATCGAAGGGAAACACATCTCTTCCAGTGCTGGCATAGCAGAATCTATGAATGATTTCTTCTGTACCATAGGAGAGACACTTAGTGGAAAAATTCCCAGCGCGAAAAACCCTCTTCTTGAGAAACCCTCTTCTTGAGAATGATTACGCGGTTAATCCACAAAATACTATGTTTAATTTCCACGTTATTGACACCTTTCAATTAGGAAAAGTTTTTGGTAAATTGAAAACATCAAAGGGATGTGGAAATGATGGTATTGCTAGCTGTTTTCTAAAAATTGCACTTCCGGTTATTTCAGCATCCCTTTGTGATATTTTCAACCTTTCAATTGCTACTGGTTGCTTTCCAGATAGCTGGATAATCACCAGAGTAGCACCCACCTTTAAAAGTGGCCAACCTGATGACCGATCTAATTACCGACCTATATCGGTTCTGCCTGTTTTAGCTAGGGTCTTTGAAAAACTTATTCATAACCAATTATACGATTATTTGGACAGAAACAAACATCTGTTTTCAAACCAATCTGGCTTCAGAGCTCTTCATTCTGTTGTCACGTGTCTTCTTAACAACACAGATGACTGGTATGTGAACATGGACGATGGCAGATACACTGCAAATATCTTCATTGATCTCAAACAAGCATTTGATACTGTGGATCATGACATTTTACTTGCTAAATTGAGGAAATATGATGTTGAAAATCTAGAACTTGCTTGGTTTACGTCTTATCTAACTAACAGAAAGCAATTTTGCAAAGTTAACGGGATATGTTCCAAAACTAAAGATATTCATTGCGGTGTGCCCCAGGGTTCTTGTCTTGGCCCTCTTTTGTTTTTGATCTATATCAATGATCTTCCGTTCGCCCTAAAGAAAGGCAAAGTGACGATGTACGCAGACGATACGAGTATTTCTTATTCCTCCTCGAGTTTAGTAGACATAGAACAAACTGTAAATGGTGAACTGAATGGTTTGAAGCTATGGATGCAAGGTAATAAACTCTCTTTGAATGTCCTAAAAACTCAGACTATGGTTGTAGGCTCCCAGCCCAAAATTAAGAAAATTACAGTTGATCATCCACAGTTTTTTATTGGTGGCTCTCAAGTTGAAAATGTTGACCGAGCATAATACCTGGGTGTGATAATCGATAAGAACTTAAATTGGGAAGAGCACATTAGCAATGTCCATACCAAAGTTTCTCGTGCAATTGGGTTTCTGAAATACTCCAGGAAATTTTTACCTCAAAACACATTGAGTAAAATGTATTCAGGTATTGTCGAGCCCCATTTTCGGTTCTGTTGTTCGGTATGGGGGTGCTGCGGGGTGACCAAGCTGCAAACCTTACAAAAGTTGCAAAATCTAGCGCAAAATCGTTACGAAAAGCAATTTTGATACTCCTTCTATAGGCTTGATACAAAGTTTAAATTGGCCTACTGTAAGCGACATCATTAGAGGCGAAACCGCAACTACAGTGTACAAATCTCTAAACGGTCTCGTCCCGGAGTACCTTTCCAGCTTGTTTGAAAAAAGGTCGACTCGAAATGTCAGGGAACTCAGAAACACCGAAACTGATCTTTCGATACCTTTACGAAAAACGAACAATGGGCAGAGAGCTATATCTTTTCGTGGACCTAAGCTTTGGAATAGCCTTGAACTTGATGTTAAACAGGCACCATCTCTTGCCATCTTTAAGAGAAGAATCAAATCGTAAACTGGTAACATTTGTGTCACGGCCCCCTGAAAAGCAGTTCTCATGGACTGACGGGGCTACCGTGAAATAAATAAAAATGAATGAAATGAATGAATGAATGAACACTAGTTAAAAACTAAATGTTCCGCTTTCCCTACAATCCACTTAATTCATTTTCAAATTCTGTTGATTAGGAATATTGAATCATACAGTGTGTATCGTAATACAACTCAGAAAAATGACAGTTTACGTAATATGAGCCGGAGCATAAAACAAGTCACACTGTCGGCCAATAAATCCGCATTATTGTCTTGGCCTTCCCTTCGATACTTTCCCATTTGTCGGGCAGTGCTCCCAAAACAACTTTTTGACACTAATTAATAAAATACGATTCATTTTTCATTATCTTTACGGTAGCCCCATTAGTCGAGAGGCTGTGTCAAAATTTACAACGTCATTAACTAAGAGAAATTTATCAAAAATCACCTCTTTGTTTACAATATAAACAATGAAAAAGTAATAGAGCTAGGCTGAGAGAGGAAAATTACTCCGAAGCCTACTTTTCAAAACAACAGCGAAGGGTGTTCGTCTGACACCCAAAAGCCATTTATTCCTAGTCTTTGTAGCCCGGAAAGAAATAGCTTTCTGGCCAATGCAAGTTTTCATCCTTTGAGCACCGACAGCAGCGGAGGCATGGCACAAATATGTACTGATATCTATCTTTATGTAGAATTTTTCTTGACGGGGTTTGAAAGGCAGTCGGGCTTAAGACCTGATAATGCATTGTATGTAATAGCAATAGTAACTTTTTATCATATCAGTAACTTTTGGCCAATTTAGTTCCTTGATCAAAGCTGCAGCGGATAAATCATGGTTGCTGTTGGTGACAATTCTTGCAGCTCGATTTTGCATTTTTTGTAATGTTTGCAATCTTATTTCACCGCAGCCTCCCCAAACAGAGCAACAGTAACGGAAATGGGGCTCTTTGACGCCATGATACATTTTGATCAAAGTATCATTAGGTACGAAGTACCTTTTTGGCATATTACAAAAAATCCTAAAGCACACGGTACTTTACTTGATAATAATTTCAGATGCAGGGTCCAAGCAAAGCTATTTGCAAGTTGGACTCCTAAGTACTCTACATCTTTCACGATTTCAACTTTAGCACCATCAATAATAAATTACTGTCAGCAATCTTTTCAGGTTTTGTCAAATAGCTTTAATTATATACAGGATACCCCAAAAAGAGTATACATATTTGGTCGACCCTAGCGATAAGAATGTGGCGCGAATTAATTGGAAATAAGCTGTTGAAAAATACATAGATAGCTAACTTGAACATAGATACCACGTTTGATCACGTTGGTGCATTGAGAGTGAAGATTTATCTTCACAGGACAAATCTGCCTCCATCTCCAAATCAGAGCGTTGACGCACGGGCGTAAGCAAATTGTTGAAACACAGTGAATAAAGTCGAAAAATTTGAATCACAAGGGGAAAACTAAAGACGGCTAAACAGCTGTGCAATACGAAGTACAATTTATGTGACAATTATCGTCAAGGGAGCTCCGAACTCAACTTTATCCACCCCATATCAGCAATTTATTTACATATACCATTCATCGGTGAAAGTACCCCATTGAGCATTCGCCAGCCCAGGACAGCAGCCTTGAAGATAGAGAATCCTCCACCTATGGATAGAGCCATCCATGGTGATGGTTGATCAACTGAAGCAAACAATGACACGCCGATGCGAAATGATCCCAAGAGACCTGATAACAAATTCTTTTCAAGGAATGATTTCACGATGCCAAAAGTGTTTTCTTCCTCAAGGAGAATTAATTTCACAGAAAAATAGTATGTGCAAACAAATTGTGGATATTGAGATGAATGAAGTTGACTTCGGAGCTCCCTTCAACGATAAGTGTCACATAAATTATGTTTGTAAAACATCTGATGTGACGCCTTTAGCTTTCCCCTCAAGCTTAAAATTTTGTTGATTTTATTCATTGTGCTTCACCAATCTTCTTAGCCCAAAACGTCAAAGCTCTGGTTTAGAGATGGAGGCAAATTTACCCTCTGAACATTGATAACTTAACCCTCCACGCGCCAATATCGACAAATGAGGCACTTTATGTTCCAGTTAGCTATCAAGGTATGTTTTAAACTTGTTCGGATCGATTTACGCTATATTCTTATCGACAGAGAGGAAAAAATACCAAAAACATCCTGGAAAAGTTTTCACCGTCGTCATCTCAAGTCTCTGTTTACGGAAAGATTTTTAAGTGCTTGAAATCAATGGATTAGAAAGATAGGATTACTGACAAACCTTATATGCAGTATTTACAATTCGATCTCCTCGAAGAACTTCACCTGAAAAAAAAATTAGCTGCCTCATCGGCTTGTTTCGAATACATCATGGACAGAACAACTAAAAATCTAGGGTTTTTGTAGCATTATTTTTTATTGCAAGTTGTTTCAAAAAGCTGGCAAAAAAGGACTAAAAAATTCGATCAATGTCCTGTACTTCCTTCTCTTTACATGCACACATCACAATAAATCTTACTTTCTCCTATGCTTTTCTTATTACTACACAGCACTGTAGGGACGATACCATGGGAAGCGAAAGATAATGACTACCCCAAAGCTAGCACACAGGGCGTTTCAAAAGCACACTACCAGTCGAAAAAATCGACTTCCTCTGCAGCGAAACATCTGGCATAGATGTAATTGTGATTTTCTGACAGCGCGACTATTGCGCTTAAGTTAATGTTAAGGTTTAGCAGAATGGGTCGCTAGGGAATTTGCAAGGAGGAAAATAGCAAGTATATGTCCAAATGAGATAGCACTTTATTGACATATACAGTTCTTAATAGGGTAGCACAACAACAACAACTGAAATGTGTTTAAAGGGCTACTTCACTGTATGCCAGTTATCAATTGTGCTCTTTTTGGAAGAAAGGGGCTAACACAGCAAATCCCTTGACTTTTTCTGATTTTGTTGCATTCATAAATGATTCAATTGTATCAAAAAATCAATGCTGTTATTGACAAAAACCATTTGACAATGAAAACTCTGTAATAACAGGAGCGCCTAAATAGCCTTGAAGAACGGACTCAATATACTAAACCCATGGACAAAACAAAACACCGTAATCTGTCGAAAGAAGACTTTTAACTCCTGAGAGAAAACTATTGAATCTTGTAAGAAAAAACTAATCATTCTTAAACCCTCAAAGGAAAGAAACAAGTTGTTAGCTGCAGTAAAGAACAACGGGGAATGACCAAAACTGCACTTCCTCGAATGTTTTACGCCTCTGGCAGTCATTTTGTAACCAAGACATTTTTACAAAGTTCAGTTTTACCGATACTTCTAGAGCTGGAAAGACAGCAACGAAAGTAACAAAAATACCTCAGTCTTTCGGCTTTTAACTAGAATTTGAACCATTCAAATCTGTGAAGTACCCTTAGTTCTATGAATTTTCATAAGTGGGCACTTCTTTCTGGCTAACCCCGTATAACGGTGATATCAAAATGGGAATTCTCTACATGTGAATCGCTCTGAGAATATGAACAAAATCGAACTGCAAGGTGTTTCAGAAAAATGCAACCCACCTTCATTCGAGTTCCTGCAGGAAATGAAAGAATTTGAAGCAATATGAGGGATACCGTCTGAAAGTACAATATATCTCCTTTCCAATGACATCCAGGTTGGGTGGATTAATTGAACCTTTCGCACTGCATTGGCGTTTTCGTAAGTATGGCCTATTTTAGATGCTGGAAAGTGATAGGGCATTGACATACACTCACAGAAAAAAGGTGGTTTCTGGAGTACCCTTTAGGGTAGTCCAGTCGGGTACAAATATGGTACCCTTTAGGGTACTCTGGAGTACCCTAGATATGGTACTTCAGAGTTCCCCTAATGGTACTTCAGAGTTCCTCTAATGGTACTTCAGAGTTCCCCTAATGGTACTTCAGAGTTCCTCTGATGGTACTTCAGAGTTCCCCTAATGGTACTTCAGAGTTCCCCCAATGGTACTTCAGAGTTCCCCTAATGGTACTTCAGAGCTCCCCTAATGGTACTTCAGAGTTCCCCTAATGGTACTTCAGAGTTCCCCTGATGGTACTTCAGAGTAATGGTACTCCAGAGTACCCCTAATGGTACTTCAGAGTACCCCTAATGGTACTTCAGAGTTCCCCTGATGGTACTTCAGAGTACCCCTAATGGTACTTCAGAGTTCCTCTAATGGTACTTCAGAGCTCCCCTAATGGTACTTCAGAGTTCCCCTAATGGTACTTCAGAGTTCCTCTAATGGTACTTCAGAGTTCCCCTAATGGTATTTCAGAGTTCCCCTAAAGGTACTTCAGAAGACCCTTAAGGGTACTTGAGAATGTATCTAAATTTTTATTATTTCCTTGGGAAAGAATCAACGGGAGTTAGTAACAAAGAAGAAAACACAATAATTGTCTTGCTATCATGACCTTGACTGGCTTCACATGAAAATGTATAACAAAAATATTTCGCGTTGTTCAACGTTAGCTAATTGATATACGAATGCTGTACAGAACGCTAAAACTTCAGCTTGCCTGGCTGCTTCTATGCAAGATAAATTAAAGCTATAAAAGAGTTGCTAGTTACAGAATTACAGAAGGCTAGAAGCACTACACTTTCATATTATGTGTTCTTAACGTTAATGATTTCCATTTAGTAGTGGTGGCGCCAGGGAGGGCTAGAGGGAGGTTACAGCCCCCTGTTAGAAGCATCTAGCTCCCCTGTCGGAGGAAATTTTGCGTTTCTGTCGGAGGAAATTTGGCAAAATCAAACAAAATGATGTACGAAAACTGCATTTCCTGGCCATTTCAGCCGCCCTGTCGGAAGTTCCAGCTCCTCCATTGGAAGATCTCTGGCGCCACCCCAGAGATCAGGTATGACACTGAATCATTTATAATGATTAATAAACAATAACCTGAGTGCACTTTTCTTCTTACGAGAAACAAATTTTCTTCCTTCAGTGCAGGAGTTTCTTAATATTTTGTCAAATCCAGCCGAAAGGCTGATCTCCAGTCAGTGGAATTTTCCGCGCGGGCGGAAATCTCATTGTTCACGGGAGAAAATGTCGCTCTGACATTGAATAGATAGTTACGGCTGAGCAACTTTTTATTGTCAAAAATTCCGCCCGCTCGGAATATTCCGCTACTGGAAATTGGGCTTTACATGTTTCTTAATGTTTCTTAAATTTTTCTTAAAATCATTGAGACTTCCAACAACTGTCCATGACAATGAATGACAGGAAACGAGATGTTTCTTTTCCTGCATCAAGGGAAAAAGATCCTTATTGTGTCCTTACTATTTTACCTGGTTAATCAAATTTTAGTGAGTTTTTCAAATGGGGAGCACCCTTTGGGATGCTATTTGTATTTTGCTTAGAGTAAAACCAGCTCTTTTTAAGTTTACTTTTGAAGCTCAGCCTGCCTGTGTTTCTTAAATGTTTCTTATTCTTGATCTGATTTGAGCTCATTTGTTTTATAAATGTGTTTCTTATAAGAAAAAACCCTGTAATCTTGCAGCATTGTCCAAAATGTTTTACAGTAAAAAATCTTTTTGTGATATTCATCAGGACTCAGGTAATAAGCACTTGTTTCCAGATCATATAACCAGTCAAGTGACGTAATGAGCATCATCATCATCTTCATCATCATCATAGATTATACTAGGCAACATTTAAAGGAAAAATAGCTACGTTATAACTAACTTGGGCTAAACTTCAACCCTATCAGGCCTGGGTATTTGATGCTCTACGAAGCCTAAGGGGGGGGGCTGATTCGCCCCCTTAGTTTATTTTTGTTCTGGACAACCTGGAGCCTTGAAACTTTGCATGTGTATAGAAAATCTTATGGTGAACGAAAAGATGAAATCTATTTTCAAAAATATCACGTGACCTTTCCATGACATCACATTGTTCAAATTTCAAAGTCAATACGGTTCAGTACTAAATATGTTCAATCGTTGATTGTGAGGAAACAAAAAGCACTAACTATGTCAAAATAATATTTGCTCTGTAAAGAAAAATTAATAAAAAGTGATGAGGTCATCACACAGGAATACAAAGAAAGTGCACATACGTAGCGCAAAAATCCGCAAAACCATACGTTCAAATTAAAAATTAGCTAATTTGTTGGATGGAGCATCAAAAGTAGTCTGCACTCCTATCTTTTCATAGTTTTATCACATTAGCTGTAGATTTTATTAGGAATTATTCACAATTTTACACATGCATTTCTCGAATACCGATCGCGTTTACCCCCTGGTAAAAATCTACAGACGAAAAACCGCTAGGGGGGCTGATTCAGCCCCTCTAGGCTTGATAGGGTTAAACTACAAACTACAGCTGACGACCGCCATGGAAAGAAGAGGCTGGAAAATAACTGGCTTGTTGTCAGGGCAAAACAAACTAACTGTTCTTTTTTGTGCAATACATAATAGTGTGCGCCGGCTCTCCTGTATTGTTTTCTTACTAACAAAATGTACCCATTTGCTGTAGCTGATATGCACAAACCTTCAAGGTTACGACCCACGACTTTAGCAAAATGATAAAGGTAAAACAGTATATTTTTTGACAAAGAAACAAACATAGAAAGCTATCTTCGTTGGAACTTAAGCACTGAATTGATATTTTGCTTCCCTGCAAATTTCTTTGGCTGCCCCTACCCCTGTTGCCCCTTCCCTGAATCTGTATAGTAATGTTCCATTGAGACGTCTGTGAATTGATCTCAGGTAGTTTTGACTTTATACTTGAGCCAGGAAATACCCAAATGGTGAGGCCTTGGGGGTCGGAGCAACTTCCCCCCCCCCCCTTCATAGATTTGTGAAACAACCAAGCATCAGGTCCTACCTAAATTACGTAAAGGGAATCAGTAATTTGCTGCCCCTTTTCGATTTCCCGTGTAGGTGGCTGGAATCAGCCTATCAGGGATGGCGCCAGACATTATCTGAGAGAAGGGCAAAGCGAAAATCTAGCTTTCAGATAGACTTATTACAGTTGACGAAATGAACTTGGGGCAAATCTGATGTCAATCTTGATTTTGATTTGGATTCTCTTTGAATCATATCAACAAAACAGTGCAAGTAAAACGTGATAGATGATGAAGAGGACATTGTTCTTATTTGTTACCACTGATGATAACATTATTGGGTTCGAAAATTGGTTTTTTTAAATTGCATGTTTAGGGGCCAGTCATTATCAACGCTGGGTAGGGGGCCAGAAGATATTCAGAGGGGCCACCCAAAATTTAGGGCAGTGAAAGGGGGGCCACTGAAAACCTTCAGTGTAAAATAAGGGGCCGGGTGATTCCATGGCAATGAGGGCCAGCTTGTTAACCATGTAATCTTAGATTTTGCTGAATTTTCGTTTGTGATTTAAGTATGATGATAGTAGCAACATTTCCAAATTTCAGGTTTCTACCATTTGTCGTTCTGGAAATATAGTAACTCAAAGTTTTGGCAATGTTGGGCCTAAATCTTTATTGGCAGCCATTTTGAATTGACACTTTTCATAAAATTAGCTATCTTTGATCAACTCCTCAGAATTGTGTCATCCAAGTGTGGTTTCCATACAAATGCGAGGTGGCAAACACAAAAATAGCCTGTGTAATTCGGGAATCTGAATTTACCCTCTGCACTTCAATTCAGAGAATCAAAGTAATTCAGAGATTCAGAGAATCAATTCAGAGAATCGATCTAAAGAATCAATGTAATTCGGGAATCTGAATTTACCCTCTGCAAAGTATCGCGCGAACTCCAAAGATCCTCGAAAGGGCTGATCCGCAGAAAAAGGGGGTTCAATCTTCTGAATTTTCTCTAATTAATTAAACCAACTTGACTCTTTATAATTTAATTTCTTTAGTATGAAGTTCGTAATGTCTTTCTTTCAATTCGACGGCGATAACAGCTCTGCCAGCGGCGTAACAAGAGCTAAGCATTGTTCTTCGCATGTAACGATAAGTGCTCTGCCAGCGGCGTAACAAGAGCTAAGCATTGTTCTTCAAATGTAACGATAAGAGCTCTGCCAGCGGCGTAACAAGAGCTAAGCATTGTCCTTCAATTATAACGATTCGCCGTACCATTCCAAAACGATAAATAAATCCCAATAACTCCATCTGAATTCTGTTCATAAGATGATATATACAAATAACAGCAAGTAGTAAGTCCAGTCTCTGAGATTCAAGACAGCGAATGAATATAACTGCAGTGTGTTCTTTTCCAAATCAATAAATAACTTTGTCCTTCGGGACGATAATACAGTCGATAAGTAAATCCAGTAAATCTTTGTGCTTCGGCACGAAATACAGCGATAAAGCTTGTTCTTCTGAACGAATGAAACGATAAAGTTTCCAAATAAATGTTGGGCTTCGGCCCGAACGCTTCGAAGTTAACTTGAAAAAACGCGTCGACAGACTTGATTTTCTTTCGCGAATCGAATAACAAACTGTTCATGCTTGTCTGACCATGAACAAAGCCTATTGAACAACAACAAAGACTCGACTCTCTATGTACAAAGGTTTTTGAACGCACATTGTTTTATGTTCTTTGTGACGTACGTTGTTTACGCAAACGTTGTTTTGGTGTGGGGAAAACCCCTGGCTTTTGTGTGGGAATCACCACACGCCCGGCTCTAGTGCGGTACTGAACATCCTCCCCAGCTTGATCTTCTCTAGGAAGATCAACAACTTTCTGCATGACTAGATTTTCTTCATCGTCTTTGTTCTCTGAAATTTGTCCTCGTTGTGTCTCTTTAGTGGCAATGACATCATGTGTTGCAGACGGCTGAACCCTTTCTCGTATCTCCAGATTATGGATCCTTTGAATTGGTCGTCTCAGTTGCCCCTTTTGCGTTCTGAGTGTAACAGTGCGTATTAATCCATCACTTCCTGGGTGTACTGCAGTGACGTATCCCATCGGCCAATGTCCTCTTGCGACTCTATCTTCCGATATGAGAACAATATCTCCAACTGCAACTGGTAAACTTTCCTGTTTCCATTTATTTCTTGGGGATAATTGATGAAGGTACTCTTTCTGCCATCTTTTCCAAAAATGGTTTAAGATACGCTGTTGATACAAATATCGTTGAACAATTGGCTGTTCTTCTGAGCTAGATTTCTGTACTTGTGGCAATCCTTTCAATGGTCTTCCAATGGCTAGGTGTGCAGGTGTAATTGGCTCTGCGTCGTTGATATCATCTCCTATGATTGTGAGTGGTCTAGAATTAATGATTGCCTCAATGTCTGTCAATACTGTATACAACTCTACGTAGCTGAGCAATGCATTTCCTAAAGTCTTGCGAAGAGGTTCTTTCACTGACTTTACGACTCTTTCCCAAAAGCCACCTCTCCAGGGAGCTCTTTCAACAATGAATTTCCACTCTACGCCCATTGCTGCTAACTCTTTACGGACACGGTTCTGATCAATGTCCTTCATCTTTGACTTACTGCTTGATGATGCAAATAACTCCTGAAGAATACGATCTGCTGCTTTAAATGTCTTCGCATTGTCTGACTGCATTGATTGGCAAAGCCCTCGACGATTGATCATTCGACGGAATGCTTGAAGAAACTCATCAGTGTGTAAACTATTTGTCAGTTCTAGGTGTACCATTCGCGATGCTGCACAGGTGAAAATGCAAATGTAAACTTTCTTACTAGTTGAATTGGTGCGAGCATATAGCGGTCCAGCAAAGTCCACACCCACGTGAGTGAATGCGGGTGAGTGCCGTATTCTCTCTTTCGGTAAATTTCCCATCTTCTGTGATCCAGCTACTGCATTCTGTCGTTTGCAACGAAAACAGTCCTTTAAAACACGTTTTACTTCACGATGTCCTTGTGTTAACCAAATCGTCTCTCGAAGGATTGCTAAGGTAGTCAAAGGACCGACGCAAACGGAATCTTTATGTACTTGTTGAATTTTCATTTCGACAATCGGATGACCATGTGGCAAAATCACCTGATGTTTCGTCTCTTCTGGCAAATCTGAATGCTGAAGTCTTCCTCCGACTCTGATCACACGATCTTTACTGTCATAGAATGGATCTAACTTGAGGATTCTGCTGGATTTAGGGACCTCTTCTTCCTTACTTAAAGACTTCATCTCTTCTGTGTAGACCTCGGATTGCACCTGTCGATACCAAAAGTACTCTGCATCTTTGATCTCTTTAGATGACAGCTCTTCCCATGGCTGTGACTGCTTGGATTTTGCTTGTTTCAAACTTTTAAATCTTTGAATAGCACGAAAAACAATTGCGGTTATTCTGACAAGCTTTCTCCACGTTGAATACCTCTTTGGATCAATAACTGTACGTGCATCTACAACTGGCAATGACTGGACTGTACTTTTCAATTCTTGTTGTACATCCTCATTGTCTAACTTTGTTTCTATCATATCTGGCCATTTATTTGATGGCTGATCAAGCCACGATGGTCCCTTGAACCATTTCTCATTTCCAATAAGATCTTTGGGCCCGACTCCTCGTGTCAGCAAGTCAGCTGGATTGTCATTTCCGGGACAATGTCTCCAGTGCTCTGGACTCCACGTTGATTGAATTTCTGAAACTCTATTGGCAACGAATGGCTTCCAATTTGAAGGTGGTCTCTTAACCAATGAAGTGCAACCGTGCTGTCAGACCATAATACGATTCGGCTGATATCTCGTTTAAGCGAATCTGCAACAAAACGAGTCAATCTTGTGTTTACTACTGCTGCAAGTAGCTCAAGCCTGGGTAATGTTACTATCTTTAAAGGTGCAACTCTTGACTTTGACATTACAAGAGAAGTGTTGATCTTTCCTTTAATATCTGTAGTGCGAAGATAGACTGCCGCTCCATAAGCTTTAGGTGAAGCATCACCAAATCCGTGAAGCTCAATACTCTTGATTTCATTTTGCTCTGCGACAAAACATCTAGGAATTTTTATAGCTGGTATTTGCTTCGAATCTTCCTTCCATCTCTTCCACTGGCTAAGTATGTCTTCTGGTAGCCTTTGATCCCACTGTAGGCCTCGGCTCCACAACTCTTGAAATAATACTTTGGCTCTTAGAATGTATGGTGACAGGAGACCCATCGGGTCGAATATCTTTGAAGCAATGCTGAGAAGACTTCTTTTGGTTTCAGGATCTTTTCCTTCACTTATCTTTTCAGCAACATCAAAATAGAACTGGTCTTTCTTTGTTTCCCAACTCATGCCTAGGGCTTTTAAACTTTCTCTTTTATCAAACTCTACCGTCAACGATGGTGCTCTCTCCTCTGGATCTATATGCTTCAAAACTTCTTCAGAATTGCTTGCCCATTTTGTTAAATGAAAACCTCCTGATTTCATCATTGAAAACAAGGAATCGTGTAGCGCTGCTGCCTTTTCGACGTTTTCTGCACCAGTTAGGCAATCGTCTACGTACATATTATCAATCACCTCAGCTGCTGCTGCTGGAAACTGTCTCTTTAATTTCTCTGCATGATTCTGAACAGTAGCTATGGCCACGAACGGACTACAATTTACTCCAAATGTCACAGTTTTCATGCGAAAGACTTTTGGTTCCTCATCCGTTTGTATATCACGCCAAACATATCTGTGTGAATCTTGATCTTCGTCTGCAATCTTGATTTGAAGAAACATCTTCTTTACATCTGCAACAAGTGCTACGTGATGCATTCTGAATCTAATTAAGACTGACACCAAATTTGGCTGCAATGCAGGTCCTTGCAATATGCAGTCATTCAATGAAACTTCATCTCCTTCTTTTGCAGAAGCATCAAATACTATTCTTGTCTTGGTTGTACTTTTATCCTCTCTGTATACAGCATGGTGTGGTAGGTATCTAACCCTTTTACCCGTTTTACAACAATGGTCATCTGATGTGACTTCTTCAGCAAACCCTTCTTTCACATACTGGGAAATTGCCTTGGAATATTCTTTAGCTTTGGCATCATTTCTTTTCAATTGATCTTCTACCCTTATCAACCTTCTGACAGCTTGATTGTAATTGTTCTTTAACACTGGATGATCTTTTTTCCAAGGAATATGTACCTCGTACCTTTCTCCATCAAAAGAAAGTCCCTCTTTGAATTGCTTTAAAGCATAAATCTCATCATCTTTCATCGGCAATGATTTCTCATTTAGGATACCTATACTCTCTAACTCCCAGAAACTTTTCAGAGTTTTGGAGACATCTTCTTCAACTTTTGAAAACATTGTGGCTGTTATTCCTTGCTGCTGGCTTTCAATTTGACCACACAAGATCCATCCTAGTTTTGACTTAACAGCTATGGGTGCATTCTTGTTCGTACTTCTTTTAACAGAACCTTCAATGATGCTATAGTAGAAATCTGCACCTATCAGAATGTCCACTTGTTCCGTATCTCTTTGGTAACTATCTGCAAAAGTCAATCCTTTTAAGTGATGATACTTTGATGGGTCAAGGTGTACTGGCTGCAATGGAGCACAAATCTTATCAATGGCTAGAGCTTCAATCTCTATGCAAGCATCCTCATAATTGCTGTCTAACTTTCTAATGGAACACTTGACTCGTTGCATCTTCTTGTATTGTGTTGTTTTCCCTCCTAAAGTTGAAATGGTCAAGACTTCAGTTGGGCCTCTTAAATCAAGTGATTCGGCAATTTCTTTACGGATGTAT
The DNA here is from genome assembly GCA_964019985.1 of Aurelia sp. 4 Dawson et al 2005. NCBI lineage: Eukaryota > Metazoa > Cnidaria > Scyphozoa > Semaeostomeae > Ulmaridae > Aurelia > Aurelia sp. 4 Dawson et al 2005. The sequence goes on along the minus strand of OZ026511.1, from coordinate 3,403,906 downwards.
GATCTCTGGCTGCCTGTATCTAACAGGATACGTACTGGTAGTTCTTGTGATCCTATTTGTAACGTAGCAAGCGCTGTTTGAAGAAGTGCTTGGCTTGATCTTTGTGAATCTGTGATACATCCACTTAATGAAGTGCTTTGACTTTGTTGGCTATTTGTATGAAGCAATCGATGATGTTTCTTTCCACATCCTTCGGCAGTACAGCTGGGTTGTCTGCAATTTCTGGAATTATGATCCGTATGTGAAGGTTTCAAACAGTTAAAACAAAGCTTCTTGTCTCTTACTATTTTCCATCGCTCTTCGATACTTTTCTTCTTTGCTGAATAACAATTTCCTGATTCGTGACCTTGCTTATTACAGAAATGACAATTCTTCACTGTTTCTTGCTTTACTTCTCCAAGCAATGCTGATGCTGACGATACTCGTTGTTCTGTTTTGTTACTTGAAATAGCTTTCGATCTATAGGGACCTTTACTGGAACTAGAACTTGCCTGGCTGTTTTCTGTCTGACTTCTTTCACCGGCTTCTTTGGACATGACTTGCCTATTCAGAAATTTGAAAAACAAATCAATCGTTATATCTTCATCTTCTATGTCTGATGTTTCCAGTTCCCATTTTTCAGCTAAGCTTTGTGGTAATTTCATTTCCAACAATGGGATTAAAATCATCTGCACATCTTGATTATCCTCTGGCTTCAATCCTAATCCTTCTAGTGCTCTGATACGATTCTGTAAAGTGTCATGTAGCTGACGTAGTGACAAAGCTTTTGTTCTATCTTTCATTTCAAACTTCACAATCGATTTAACCAAATGAGCAACGATAATCTTCTTTCTTCCAAAGCGATGTAGAATGGCATCTACTGCAGGCTTGTAGTTGGCTGCTGTGGTTTCGAAACCATCTATTGTTTGTAGGGCTGCTCCTTTCAGACTTGCACGTAGATAAGAAAACTTCTGTGCTGCTGACAAATCATTGTTATCATGCACTGCACACTTAAATTGATCCCAATATGCAGTAAACTTTAATGTGTCACCATTGAATGTAGGCAAATCAAACTTTGGGAGCTTTATTTCTTTGTGTTGTCGCTCAGTTGATGCTAAACTCGCAGCTACAACGGCATTACGTGAATCTGCAATATACTTTTGAGCCTGGTTGCAAAGCTTACGAATTGTACGATGAAATTCTGCAAAATTTTCACATTCAACATCTACTTCATCTTCCAGGAGTAACGGCATAAGTTCATCATTCAATTTTACATGGTTTTCTCTCTGCTTCTCAAGCTCTGCTAAGCAGTTCTCAATTTCTACTAACTGGTTATCCAATTCTAAGAACTCAGTCATGTCTTCCATAAGATGACTAATGTTGAGCTTCAAACATTTCTCCTTCCTCCTGATACTGACAATTTCTGGATGTTCTAAACCAGATTTCACAGCTCTTGCACTCTGGGCTGGACTACCTGTAACGACTTTACTTTCGCGAAGCTCCAAATAACGCCTGATCCGCTTTGCTAGGGCCTTCTTACTTCCAGCTGCATTTATCCCCCAGCACTTCAGTGCAGATTGCATCTGCCCGTATGATAGTAACTCAAGGGTATCTAAGTCAACTTCGAATATATCTGATTCCATAATTGTCAGTTGTTCTCTAAAGATTTGCAATTAGCCTCTTTCGTAAAGAACCAATGGATCCTTGGCAATTTGCTCTGCGGAGGAGCATTGTTCTGCGGGGAAACAGTTCTTGATGTGGATGAGATGTCCTTTTCCAATGTCCTATCCTATTCCATCCTCAATATCCGGCTCGGTGGACCAATGTAATTCGGGAATCTGAATTTACCCTCTGCACTTCAATTCAGAGAATCAAAGTAATTCAGAGATTCAGAGAATCAATTCAGAGAATCGATCTAAAGAATCAATGTAATTCGGGAATCTGAATTTACCCTCTGCAAAGTATCGCGCGAACTCCAAAGATCCTCGAAAGGGCTGATCCGCAGAAAAAGGGGGTTCAATCTTCTGAATTTTCTCTAATTAATTAAACCAACTTGACTCTTTATAATTTAATTTCTTTAGTATGAAGTTCGTAATGTCTTTCTTTCAATTCGACGGCGATAACAGCTCTGCCAGCGGCGTAACAAGAGCTAAGCATTGTTCTTCGCATGTAACGATAAGTGCTCTGCCAGCGGCGTAACAAGAGCTAAGCATTGTTCTTCAAATGTAACGATAAGAGCTCTGCCAGCGGCGTAACAAGAGCTAAGCATTGTCCTTCAATTATAACGATTCGCCGTACCATTCCAAAACGATAAATAAATCCCAATAACTCCATCTGAATTCTGTTCATAAGATGATATATACAAATAACAGCAAGTAGTAAGTCCAGTCTCTGAGATTCAAGACAGCGAATGAATATAACTGCAGTGTGTTCTTTTCCAAATCAATAAATAACTTTGTCCTTCGGGACGATAATACAGTCGATAAGTAAATCCAGTAAATCTTTGTGCTTCGGCACGAAATACAGCGATAAAGCTTGTTCTTCTGAACGAATGAAACGATAAAGTTTCCAAATAAATGTTGGGCTTCGGCCCGAACGCTTCGAAGTTAACTTGAAAAAACGCGTCGACAGACTTGATTTTCTTTCGCGAATCGAATAACAAACTGTTCATGCTTGTCTGACCATGAACAAAGCCTATTGAACAACAACAAAGACTCGACTCTCTATGTACAAAGGTTTTTGAACGCACATTGTTTTATGTTCTTTGTGACGTACGTTGTTTACGCAAACGTTGTTTTGGTGTGGGGAAAACCCCTGGCTTTTGTGTGGGAATCACCACACGCCCGGCTCTAGTGCGGTACTGAACAGCCTGAAAATAGTGTTAAATTAAGTAGATATGACCATAAATGCACAAATAAATTTTGATTACACAATTTGCTTTGGTGATATTTCACTAATTTTTTTCATGTTGCTTGACTTTGACTAAACTGATCTTTTGCAAGCTCAAAGTAGACACATACACCTGCTTTTGTGGAAAAAATCTCCTTGGACAAACTTGTCATTAAGAATTTATTCATGTTTAAACATTTTAGTGTATATTTGTATTGCGTACAACAACAACAAAATTATATCACAACAAAATGCTAAAATACAAACATAGTTGTTGTTGTTGTGCGCAATAAAATATATACAAAAATGTTTAAACGTGGATAAATCCTTAATGACAGGTTTGTCCAAGAAGATTTTTTCCATGAAAGTAGGTGTATGTGTATTTTTTCCACAAACAAAAATCAGCAAAATCTGAGAGTACAGGTTTAATTTTTTTTCTTTTTTGTCCTAGTTTGAAGTAGAATTAACTGGCCATGAAAACTTAACAAAGCTGATCCCAGCTATCTGAAATGCTAAAGCGTCACCCTTTTATGATCTTTGTTTGTGCCTTGCGTTTTTGCGCAAAGTATCATATTTTATATAAAATCTCCAGGTGCACTGCCACCTTTTCTCTTGAAAGCATTTCTATGTCATTTTTGCTTCACTTGCCATCAGAAAACATACTTGGGAATATTTCATCAAATTTGATACAGAGAGGGGCCACCACAAATTGCAGCTAAGTAATCAGGGGCCCTTGAAAATCTTAATGACAATTTGAAGGGGTTATGAAAAATGTTTATTATTCCTAAAAATATCTTGCAGCCCCCTACCCGACATTAATAAAGACTGGTCCCCTTACAATAATCTTTCGTAAAATGCTTGAGATTTGATTTCAGATTTCTTATCTGCTATTATTGTCATTCAATTGTTGTTATTCAATTCATATTGTTGTCAACATACTGTTTAGTCAGCAAACATTGTATAGATTTTTTTAATTGTTTCAGATATTACACTTTTCATAATAAGAAACTTCACTCAGGCCATACTAAAAGTTTCTTGATTTAACATGAAATTTTGTTCATTTTGATACTAATAGTTTCTTAATTGGTTTCTTATTCTTTAAATGCACAAATTATCAATGTGGTCTATAACACTGGTGCAAATATTTTTCTTGGCATTCAAAGCCACCCCTTCAACGGTGGCATTTTACTGCACACGAAAAAGAAGAAAATTATCTTAATGAAGACAAAACTGTTTCTGCAATGTTGAGCTCCTTGAAAAACTGTGCATCTTATCCATTCTTCTCGATCATTCATATTCCTCTTTCCATTGAGCACTCCATTCATCATTCAATTTCATCATTCTGTCTTACAGTTTCATCCCTTCATTTCACCCTAATCACTACATTCTTCAATTTCATATCATCAGTCCATCCTATTACACCTCTCTGGCCACAAGTCCTACGTTTTTACCATCTTGATTTAACAGTCTTGTCTTCATTTTAAGTTTCAGGAAGTCACTCACTTCATGTTAAGTTTCAGGCAGTCATTCATAAGAGACAGGGGGCTAAGGGGGCTGCAGCCCTCCAGCTTTGGAAGAGTTTGCAAAAATCAGCCATAATCGGGCAGAAAATCAGCCTAAAGTTGGGCAAAATTTTCGTAAACAATGGATCTTTTATCGGGCAGCCCCCCCCCCCCCCGTAAAGTTTATTTTCCGCTACGCTTATGCCTAAGATTACGATTGTTTCGTTCCAATTTTCAAAACACAGAGCGTTTCACAGCTTTGACAGTCATTCCAACATTTCTCCATTTTCATGTGATTTTTGCGTGGCATCTTTTGCTTGCCTTGACCTACTTTGATTTCTGTCTTTACCAAGTCTAGATTGTCTGTTTCTTGAAAACAGCAAAGATAAATTCAATTCCATAGCATCACCACAGGTGCCAGACCTGACAAGAAAGTTCAGGAAAATAGGGTTCTCAGATATAAACTTTGTCATAGGTACAGTCTTTGGAAGACTTGAAAATTCTTGGAATCAAAAGACCTAATCGTTACCAAAACATGAATTAGATGTGAATAAAAGATATCAAAGTAGTCTCGAAAAATTCAAAGAAACTGTACCATGTTGAAAATGCTAAGGCAGCAGGCTTGCGTATGTTGGTCAAGGAACTGACCTAGCCTACTACAAAATGCAAGCAAGTTGGGATTCAGGTAGAGAATACTATTTCCTAAACAAGCAGAAGGGCAAGCATGTATAGATGTATTTCTTGCTGCCTTTAGGCCTATTCCATGTACCCGATGTCATAACAACGGTAGGTACGTCAACCGATTCGTAGGCCAGATAATCTTTTGAAAGAGGCGATATGAACAAAACCCAATGCTTCTTTGTGGGTAAAATTTTCGTAAGGTGAAATAATGAAACACGGCTAGGCTGAGTTTGCTCTCAACTCAGTGGGAGACACATTTTGGCAAGTCGATAAACCTGCAACGCGTAGCCAACTTTCTCTGGACTTTCTCCCTATTTCAGATAAAGTTAATGAAACAATTGTATGCCAGCAAAATGCATCATCCTACACATCAATCATATTTTGTCAATTCGGATGAAATAAATTCATTAAAGCTTACCTTCTTCGCGATATTCTTTCCTTTCTTTCCTTCAAACCTTCGCTGCAGCAACGAAACTTCAAAATTCAACCGTGTCAAGAGAAGAAGATAACGCAAATACATTCCATTTTCGAACACTTTGCTTAAGTCACGTGACATTTTCAGTCGTAAGGGTACTCTGGAGTACCTTTTCTGGCCTGAAGTACCCTAGGGTATTCCAGAATACCCTCCAAGTACCCTACAGGGTACTCTAGATTACCTAAGGGTACTCTAGGTGCTGAAGTACCCTAGGGTACTATATAGTACCCCTGAAAACCACAATTTTTCTGTGAGTGTAGACGATAATCAACATTTGTGAGAGCATATTTTACCATCATCCACAAATCCATCTCATGAAGATGAAATTGTCTTCTTCCCTCCTCAAAGTATCACCTCAAGTGCTTCTAGACCTGAAATACCTCGGAAAACGTTTTTCATAATTTTTACCACAAAAAGGGGGCTCCATTTGCCCTTGCAGGATATTGCATTTGAAATTGGGCATACTTACTAAAATCTATATTAAATGATAAATAATTCCATTAAGGTATCCAAACGGCATTTTATCAGAAGGAAGAAGGATTAAACTTTCAGATGGTATACAAACCTTGTATGTATGTATGTATGTATGTATGTATGTATGTATGTATGTATGTATGTATGTATGTATGTATGTATGTATGTATGTATGTATGTATGTATGTATGTATGTATGTATGTATGTATGTATGTATGTATGCATGTATGTATGTATGTATGTATGTATGTACGTATGTATGTATGTATGTATGTATGTATGTATGTATGTATGTATGTATGTATGTATACGTATGTATGTATACGTATGTATGTATACGTATGTATGTATACGTATGTATGTATACGTATGTATGTATACGTATGTATGTATACGTATGTATGTATACGTATGTATGTATACGTATGTATGTATATGTATGTATGTATACGTATGTATGTACATCGAATGTACTCAAATTTTGGCATTTTTTGAGATTTCAAATTATAGTCGGGTTGCGTTTTTTCTGAAACACCCTGATGACATATTTCATGCTGTCAATCGGATTGCGGTAGCTACAGGAAATTCACTTCTTCCGAACAGCAGAGAATGCTTTCCCTCGATAAGAAGACTATTTATTCTTGGTACCAAAAACTTTGTTTTCACTAATTTGTCCGTTGACTTATCGAATTATCATAAAATTATACCCAAACATCCTTAGTATCTTCTCATCGTCCTCATTAAGGACCAATTCGTTATTTTGACCTCGCTTCACTTGGGTACGACTTTTCAATCCACTCCATCCGGAAGGTTGACGTGCAGTCCACGCAGACGAGCGACATGGTGGTAGCAAAGCAAAGGCATGCTAGGTACTCGGATGAATGTCCTTTCAAGTGCACGTCTCTAGCGCAGAGCTATTTTGGCATTTGCTTCTCCCTGATTACTCAGTCGTGAATCCTTGCTTGCGGAAGATGATAAGGTCAACTTTAAGGAAGGTTCTCGACTGAAAAATACCTTTCTATGCAGCGAAGAACATTCCTCGCATTGAAACGATTCTTTTCAACTATACTGCTCCTAGCATCAGTTCAATAAGCCGCCACTAGTTTTCTTCGTTCTTCGAGATATCGGTGAAGTGTTTGATTTGCCTACGGCAACAGAACGTGGATGGTTACGAAGTGCTGAGTCAAATTCCACATCTCGCCAACAGGGGGGAATTTGGTTCTGAGCCAATCAGCGACTTTGTTTATATCGGAAACAACCAATCATATTTACTTCATTAAACAATAGGAACAATAGAGGTCTTGACGTCAAATATGGCGAACACAGATGTAAACAAATCTCCTGGCAGCTTCTCGCTGCAAAACCACTGACTCTAAAATCGACACGATGCACTACATTTTAGGGTACTACAAAACAAAGAGTATGATGACTTCTTCGCATTATTTATGAGTTGATCTAAGTTCTTACCGAGAACATTTTTGTTATCTGCCCCAAGAGCAGAGAAAGCGTCAACATTAAAATAGGCATTTTCAACTGTATTTGCTTAGCCCCATGGTCGCACCTATGGTGGTTATGGTTATTTTGAAATGCATTCCTCGAACCTATCTGCACGAAATTTTCCGTGTTAAACACCGTTCAAAAGGAAAGGCATCCCCTTTGAAACAGAGCGTGGTATTGCATTCTTGAGCACCACAATTACACTTAAAACAGCAAACTGTTTGGAGGCAAATTCGTTCAGAAACCCAAAGCCCGAATGTCACAAATAGGTCGTAAATATCGGAAGGTACTCACCTGTCCTCTATTTGCGATGATTAGCCAAAACTAGAGAAGTCTACAAATCTACACAAACGAATTTGCAAGGATGAAGTAAACTATTTCCACAAATTTACCAGTGCAGTCTTTACTGCACCATCGCGTTGATCTGAGGTCTATGCCATACAAAACCTGAACTGAATGGCGGGAAATTGATTGCGTCTACGAAAATAGTATTTGTCTGCAAAACAAATCGATTTCTGGTCTTGAGATAATTCTTTTCAGTATTTAAAAGTTGGGAAATAGACGACTAGGTAACTTCTGACAAGGAGGTCAGGTCAAATATAATCGAGGAGTCTGCAACTGTTGACTGTTGACATGTTTTTATTGTCCAATATCCTAAACTTGTTACATCTTTTTGCTTGATTTTTGCAAGAAATTTGGATTGGAATTTTGTGAGAAGGTCTCTTAACTTTGGTTGCGCCCAAGTTTTATGGTGAAAGTTTCTTGCAAAGTTTCTTCGTTTTCATAAACTGAATTCAACAATTCATCACATGCCATATTTTGAGCTCATATCAGTGAAGAAGCAAATCATAAATAACAATTACATCGCCCTTTGGTATCATTTGCTTGACAATGCATTTACTGTTGAGAAAACTTTGCAATTCATGAGCTAAAATTAAAACTGTTTCTTGACTTTGTTTATTAAACCCTGATAACTTTTAGGGAACGACTTTTCTAAGAGAGGCCAAGTTTCAAGCGGTTTCTTATAAGGGACATCTCCCGGAGAGGGTTCAACAGTCATTTTAGCGGTACTGAGATACTTCGGTTCAGGACTTGCCCAAGCTGTCTTGTAAAAAAGAACTAGGTAGTTTATCCTTTCTTTCTTACTTACTAGACGACTTGGGCAAGTCCAGTTCAGTATCGTAGAGCCTTAGAACGGTCGATTAAAGGAGGGATCCAGTCCTTCGCTCTTTAAATAGGCTCTCTCAATTTCCAGAAAAGACAGCACTAGCCACTGTAGATCCATTATCCAAAAAGAATTATAATTCTTTCCATTTGGATGATGATCTGTTCTCGTAGGCGACCTTTATGCAAGAAAGACTCCTTTGGAAAGTGGTATGCAATGTAAACTATTTGAGGCTCTGACATGGGTTTGGGAGCAAGGGAGAAACAGCAAACCAGAAATTATAACGGATTGGGAGAGCACATGCCCCCAGTTCTTTCCAAAATGCAGAAACATCAAAAACCGTGCATTTGTTGGAATGCAAGCTTGAGACGGTTGCTTGTGTTGAAGGCCCTTATCACCCAAAGCAGAGTCTGAAAATTTGGCCATTCTTGAGATGGCTGCCCCCCCCCCACTTGAAACCAGACTTTCTGCCGCTGCTCTAAGACGTACCGAGACTTGAAAAGATGGAGAAGCTTGCTGCTTTCAAAGAGAACCAAGTACGGAATGGTCGCCCTTTTCAGCCTTGCACTCTCTCTCCACTGTACAAGACCTAGATCGCAAGATATCATACCGCACCAGGAGGATAACTGTGTTGCACATTTAATCTGACCTAACCTGAACTCAATAAAAAAAATTGAAGAAGAATTCTTTCAAGATCAGAAATCGACTTGTTTTGCAAAGAAATACTACTTTCGTAGACTAATTTCTAATTTCGTAGACTAATTTCTCGCTATTTCAGTTCAGACATTTCAGTTTGGATGGCATAGACCTTAGATCAACACGATAGTGCAGTAAAGACTGCACTGGTGAAACTTGTAGAAATAGTTTAATTCATCCGTGCTAAATATGTTTGTTTCACATGGAGTGTGTAGATTTGTAGACTTCTCCAGTTTTGGCTAATCATTGCAAATGGAGAACTGGTGAGTACCTTGCGATATTTACGACCTATTTGTGACATTAAGGAAGACTCACAATCGATTTTGGTACGCCAAACGTCAATTTGACGTATTGGGGGGGGGATTGAACCCATGACGTTTAGAAAAAAATTAAAAAATTAGATAAAAATCGATAAGGCCTGTTAGCTAAAAACTACTTTAGCCTGTACCTCTTCTATCATTTTTCACATTCTAATGATAAACCTGGTCAGTATCATTAATTATTTCCTCGGCTCGAAGAATTCTCATTTCTCCATCGAAGGTCGGCACAAGCAGAGCTGGTCTGACTCAAGTGAACTAGAATTTCTTGACGGGAAAAAGGCAGAGTAGCGGGTAATTTATATCAATTATATAGTCGCAAACTATTCTTAGCTCGAAAACTGAAAAAAACTAAGTCATTAAACACGATGTGAACCTCGACAGCATTCAAATAGGCCAGGGCTAAGCTATGCACATATTCTGAAGCAGAAGCCGATAAAACTCAAAACCGTAAAAGCGCATTTATCGAAAATTTAGAGAAAAATTGACCTGATATTTAGAAGAGGGGGCAAAGGGTTGAATCCCAAACGTCAGATTGACGTCTGGCGTACCAAAATCGATTTGTGAATTTTCCCATAGGGCTTTGGGTTTCTCAACGACTCTGCATCCAAACATTTCGCAGTTTTAAGTGTAATTGTGGTGCTCAAGAATGCAATACCACGCTCTGTTTCAAAGGGGATGCCTTTCCTTTTGAATGGTGTTTAACACGGAAAATTTCACGCAGATATGTTCGAGGAACGCATTTCAAAATAACCATAACCACCAGAGGCGCGACCATGGGGCTAAGCAAATACAGTTGAAAATGCCTATTTTAATGTTGACGCTTTCTCTGCTCTTGGGGCAGATAACAAAAATGTTCTCGGTAAGAACTTAGATCAATTCATAAATAATGCGAAGAAGTCAAGATACTCTTTGTAGTACCCTAAAATGTAGTGCATCGTGTCGATTTTAGAGTCAGTGGTTTTGCAGCGAGAAGCTGCGAGGAGATTTGTTTACATCTGTGTTCGACATATGTGACGTCAAGACCTCTATTATTCCAATTGTTTAATGAAGTAAATATGATTGGTTGTTTCCGATATAAACAAAGTCGCTGATTGGCTCAGAACGAAATTCCACCCTGTTCATCTCGCCAACGTTTTCCAGAGATTGCCATTAAAGTGCTAAGGATATGTCCGCTTGCTTCAATGCACTTAGCTTAGGTGTTTGACTTGACAGTTACTTTCTGGAGTGTATTTTTGATAGCTCAAAATGATATATTAGGTTGGACTGTGGAAGTCAGCTACATCGTTTTTCAATGTGGAATTCCTGCTGTCCTATTCCTCTCCTTCTGATGGAGGGAATGCGCAGTGGCTTATCAAAGTTAATATTCATTGGTAAGTCTAAGCGGATTGAGCATCGATCGCAATGCAAGATCTTAGCCAACATGGCTGAGACATTATGTTGATGGAGGTGTTCCTAAAAAATCGAGGAGCTTCTGGTGCAAACGGATAAAGAATCAGGCCTTGATGACTGATGAGAAATACGAAGTTGATGATTATGCATAATTTTCTGATATTTCGATACCTGAGGAGACTAGCCAGTTGAAACCAACTGTGTCCTCTTATCTAGAACAAATATTATGTGTTATTTTGAAGAAATGAATTTCCTGTAGTTACCGTGATCCTATTGACAGAATGAAATATGCCATCCACTTCGATGTTGTTAATATTTTCAGAGCCATTCACATATACAGAATTCTTATTTCAATATCATAACTATAGAATTCCCGCATGAACTGTTTTAAATATTAAGGACCTTTGAAATTTCAAGTTTACTGATACTTGCCACATGAGGTAATGGATGAGTTCTGGTCACGTGACAATAGTTATTTTAATGCTGAATCTATGATAAAGAATATAACTCACTGGCAATGCCGTTTCATTTACAGTAATTGACGGTCCTCTTCCTAGCAAAGCTGATAATTCTATTTCTCGTCCGTAGAGGCTTCTTCTCAAGGTGGTGCTGTTGGAACCCTCGTTTTATCCCCTAAACCCCAGCAGATCCCCGTTCACCGTCCATTTTTTTATATACTCACGTGTGTAGACCTCTGAAAAAATAGTGATCTAAATCTTCTCCGCCTTAAGGTGGCACCTACCTCAACTACCGTCTGGCCTACCTTTGTAATGAACAAAATTATGACACGTTCCCACATGAAAGTGAAATCTCCTTCCTTCTTCTGGACTTGGAACTTCAAAGCTCACAGGCGTGCGGTGAAGTAGCCATTTAGACCCGTTTCATTTGCTGTCGTTGTGCTACCCAATGAAAAGCAACTCCTCTGCGAAAGTCTCAACATTGCCTGCAGAGGCTCGAAAAAGGCCAGCAACATAACCTAATAATCAAAAATTTTCAATTTGAGCAATCTATAATGCAGCTGAGCATGCGCCACTGAAGCAAATAAAAATGTATCTGAATACATCCAGAGTACAAATTGCTTGCCCCTCCTTGGGAGCATTCTCTACATGGCAAATCAGAAAGAGAATGAAACTTCATGAAATTAAAACAACTTGACAGTTCACAAAGAAATCACTTTCTTTAAAGGTAAATTTCAACTTCTTACGTCAAATTTACTTCAAATCGCGGTGAGTCCTTCCCGCCATTTTTCCTTTCAAAATTGTCAATCAAATCAGCAAACGAAAGATATCATGTGACTTACCCAGGTTCTCAACACGGTATTTGACACCACCAGAGGGCTGACAAAATGGCAGTGAATAATATTCGAAGGGAAGCTGTGTTTTGGTACTGCTAAGCTTCACTGCCTGAAAAAAATTGGACGAACTTAGATTTTCAAAGCTTCAAATTTGATTTGCATTGCTGCATGATCATGCAGTTATAAAGTAGCTCTTCGGTTCGAGAACCTGGCCCAAACCTGCTGAATGATTTGAATAAATACCATTTTCGTATAATTGTGGTTCCACTGCAATTGACGAAGATTGATATTAGTTTGGTACGATGAGCAATGGCATACGTTCTGCAATGAGGTCGGGACAAATGCTGTGCGCATCATCAAATGTAATATTCTTGACGGGACAGGCAAGAGGGTGTGAACACAATGACTGCTACATGCTTGCAGTCAGTGCTGAACTAAATTTAAAGCAATGAACTTAGGTATTTACAACATAAAGGAGCAATACAAACTTAACACGGGTAGACTATCTGAAAATATTACATCATCTTCGCCCATAATACCCATCTTTTTCAATGTATTCAGTGGTATCTGGTTCTCATGATGTTGTCCAGTGGCAATCGCTGCACCATTAGCAAATCGGTTCCAATGCAGTGTGGACAACTATTTTTAAATTTTCTATTAAATTCATATCTTTACGCGATATCTCATCAGTACTAATATAAAACATGTTACAATTTAATAAATAGAAAAAAAGAAAAAGAAAGAAAAAACAAAATTCAAATAGCTGTTGATAATTGGACTGAGTTCAATCTGAGGTCTGATCTTCCTGAGAGTCGTGTTTTAGTTAGGGTTTGCTGAGCTCTTTAAATGCGTTTTTAATTTTCTTTTAAACTGATAGAGTAAGGGGGATTCCCTTATTTCAATAGGTATTTCATTCCAGGCTTTCAGCCAAGAGAGGTGGAAACCTTTTCTTGTTCACTCAAGCTTAAACTTTGGAATGTCGAGATTTTTATTGTTTCTTGTGTTATACCTAGAGATTTCATTCCGCTGAGTATATTTGTCCCAGGCTCTCGGGGCATTGTTTACTGATTATTTTGCGTGCCATGACAGATCGATCAATTGCTATGCGTATTTGCAGCCAAGCTGCTCGAACTCTTAAGATCTTATTGATATTTTTTTTTTATAAATCAATAAAATTTTACAATACATATTACGGTCTACACTACTAACAGGAATTACATTACAATACTACTGGGACAAATACCCCCGGGGAGCAAAAGGCTGTGTCTACCCCAAGGGAATTAACAAAGATAAAGGAAAGAAAACTACTTAAACTTAATCAACACTACTAAAAACAACACATACGGATAATAAGAACGATTTGATACTAAGTCTGCTGCATATTAGACGTCAGATCAAAGTGATGTTAAGGAAAAGTAACTGGTGGAGAAAAACCATCTTGAAGTTTTTTTTTTGAGAAAAAGCCACTATGCACCTGCCGTCCAATATGCAACAAACTTTCAAACGTAAAGAGACAAAAATAAAAGGACAGGGACTTAGTGGTTAGCGACGTGGTTTACATCTTTCGTTAGAAGCGACCTTACTCAAACCGACCAGTTTCACGGATGAATTGTATAGTCAAGTTGAGAATAGTTCTATTGAGGTCGTAAGAGAAATTTTCATCTCCATACAGTAAAAGCTGAGTTAGGACCTTATTTGAAAGATTGCTATGTCCAAAAGGTCGTAATACATCAAAGACTCCAGCGAGAAGATCTCGTCGTTGAGCATCAAAAGAAGGGCAAAGCAACAAGAAGTGTTCCGCATCTTCAATGCCATCATTCGAAGGGCACATAGGGTTTACAGTATCCCTAAAATTGTGTTTAAATTTGTGGAAGTTTAATTTGCTTAAACCAACTCTAAGTTGAGTAAGAAAAGATAAGCCTATTGGGTCATGAATTCCGAAAACAGGATTTGCAGGGGGGCGGATAATTGACAAAATCTTCTTCTTAAAAACAGCGACAGATGGTGCAAGTCTAAGTTCTGGTTCAATATCGTTCCATTCACATAGACAATGAGGATAAAAGCTAGATTTGAATTTTTCCGTCCTTGCCATTATTCGTCCTACGACATCCTGCTTGCGAAGAGAGTAACGCGACTGATGAAGTTGAGGGATTGGATCCATTGCATAATCGGGGACTAGATTATTTACAATCTTGTAAAACAAGGTAAGACGTCTGCTCCACCTACGGGAACTTAGTGATTCCCAGCCAAGCTCTGCATACAGCTTTTGTCGCGAAGTTCCTCTCCATGCACCAGTTATAGCTAGAGCAGCAGAATACTGAACAGACTCTATCTTTTCCATTAAATTTGGGAGAAAGGTATTCTGACTAAATTCGCATATCTTATTGATATTATGAAAGCACTGAAAATAATGTTAAAACATCGGGGACTAAGACAGTCGCCTTGCAAAACTCGCCTGCTAAGAGGAATAAATGACATAGAACCATCGCCTAAATTACTTTCAAATAATCGCCGTTTCATTCTTAAAAGACCACACTCTCACTTCATGTTCATTTGAAGGTCCAGAAAACAAAAATAACAGAGGCAAGAGAAAGTTTTTCGAGGCCTTGAAACTCTCCCACAGTAGGCCTTTCAGTAAAATGATTCTTTAAAATTGATGAAGATCAAACTAATACGAATTTTTTATGTCAAAAGGCAGCTTATTGTGTAGACATTAGGATAAAAATAGCAAGACTTTCTTTGCTTTGATGAAAGAGGATATTTCTCGCAAAAACTTCAGTCAACCAACTTTACCCCGTAGACCCACATTACCCCCACCCCACTCTATGTGAAAAACGATGGTCAACAGGAGGGACTGTTCAAGACAATCAAGACCTTAAGTGACGACATCTGCATTCAGCTTGGCCTTGCGAAGCGTGCCAAAGCCACATTCACAAGGGGAAACTCGCACAAACTACGGACATCAGACTAGATCCTGGTCATCTGGACTGACGCTGTAGGAGGTTTCTAATTTGGACAAGAGGTGCTGGCTTACCTACAGGAAAGGAAGAAATATGCAAGCTTTCGCAAAACTTAGAAATACCCGAAGCCCTCTGAAATGCATGCCTCTTCGACAATCTTCCATGTCATTCCTTCCTGGCATGAAATTCCACTCTTTTCTGCAAATAATTGAACCGAATTAGGACCATCTTCTTGCAGCTGACACTCAACTTTTCGACAGGGTTTATCACCAAGTACAAGGATGGGGCGGCCACATATTCGCGGCAAGGAAAGCTGACTATTCGATCTTGGTCGACTTCACTGATTTATCTGAAAATCTACCTGTGCTTACGCTTCCTTCCAATGGGATTACGATTACTTCTAATATTTTCAATATTGTGAATTTTGGAGTAAAGTTATAATTTTCTATTTGAGGAATCGCTTCCAAATCAAGCAAATTTACTGAACATAGCAAAGGAAGATTTCATGTACTGTACCTATCTGAAACATCAAATAGAAACTTTTTCCTCGAGGCTATTGAGCTAAACTGCTGTTCGGATGCACACATGACAGAAAATAGTATCCACTCCATCAAAAGTCAGTTCCACTTCCCAAAGCAAATACATAATACATATCTCGATAAAAAGAGGAGGCTTTTCTGCGTATCTACGCTGTGCCATGTAGTTTTTAAAAGACGGCATCGCCACTCCCTACCTCACTTATGTAACTAAATCAACATTCAACCGAAATAGGGTCTAGAGCAGAAATACATGCCAAAGAATATATTTAATTTCGCGATAAGGTATTAATTATCAGTATAGTACCGGGTGAGTCAATGAAAACGCCCGGCGTTTGAAAACATCCTGCTTCCCGAATATCAAAACAATGAAATTGAAAACTGTCTTACTTTATCCCCGATATGTCAAATTAGGTCCAGCAATTTACCCGGCTTTAATCGGCGATTCCTTCCCGTCAAAATAGGAGATTTTCTGTAGAAGGCCCCTTTCAAAAACCTGCAAAAACCAGCGAAAACAGCAAGCAAAATTTCCATGTGTTCTCCTTCCTGACAATAATGACTCTTAAATTTGTTCATGCATTTCGTCCTTATGAGAGAATGGAATCCCCTGAATGAGTTATTCACACTAGGGGGAAAACTTTTCAACTCGTCAAAGAGAAGGCACGTGCTAAAGCGTGCTGAAAGTCATCGCTGTGAGGTGAACACATTAGGGACTTTGCTTGTAATTTTAGCATGTTTTTTGAGGTTTCTCAAAGAGGCTCACTTTAGAAAATCGCTTACAGAATCTGAACGAAGTGACCGATTTTAGTCAGAAAAATTTCTAAAAATAATTGAACGTGCTAGCTATTCAATCAAGTATTGCAAAACATCACGGCTTATAATCTCAGGGAGCAGTAGCCTCTCAAACGCCGGGCGTGTTTTCAGATTCATCCGGTATATATTCACATTAAGCGGTCACATTAATTAGTATAAGGTAGTAAGGGATTAGAGTCTCAGGTCACATGCAGTTAATTTCTGACTCTTTTCTAAAGCGGGGGTTCCCAAAACTCCTAAAAAAAGAATTAATTGTTGCTGAGAAAGAAAGGTGAAATAATTTCAAAAAAACAACTGATGGTTTTTGACTGAATAAAGCATCCATATTCTAGTTAGTAACTTTTAAAAAAAAGTTTATTTACATAATTGAAACAGTTTCTGCAACTAGATGCCTATAAAAGCCTAGCTATATTTGGCACATTTGAAATGTCCTCATGACTCCATATTTACGCCAACTGTGAAATGTCTATGGTCCTGCAATAAGGGGGTCATGCGGTGAGCAATCGTACGCTTTGGAAAGGCCCATGCGCAACGCATCACCTGTATGAAGTTATATGAAGTAAACTTTATTATTTAGTTCATCATTAAGCCTTGCAGACAGGCATGGCCAAGATGGCTTAGACAAACGCTAAACTGTAAAAATGACAACTAGATTCTTGAATCCTCCGAAACGTGTGAAAAAATGTTTCAATCCAACAAAATTTCATTTAAGACCTTTCAACAAATATACTGACCTTTATATCTATCGCCTCTCTTTCCGCAAAATCTTTTGGGGCCACACCAGGAAGATAAAATGAATGATTGACTTGAACAAAGTGTGCAACAACTATGGATTTTATGATCCAACATGACAGGAGTCTCATCTAAAATGGAAATTTAGAAACTGTTAGGCCTGCTTCAGACATAGAACTTGTAATGGAAAGAACTGGAGCGACCCATACAGTCAATGCTCATTTGATTCAAAATTCTGGTTTACATTCTTCACGAACGGTAACCCCGTCATCTAAGGCCGTTTTCAGGGCGCCGTTGAATAGTTTACAATTTACGACTTAATTCAATGTGTCAGGTTTAAAATGCAACTTTGTGATAAATCGTAAGGACAGGAGAAAGAAGACAGACATTTCCATTTCAGATATTCACTAAACACGCATTTGCACTGCAATGTGTACAGTAATGGCCAAAAACTTGAGACCTCATGATGCTGAGCTGCACCGCTCTGCTTATTTTACTCTCTTGGAGTTTGTTAAAGTCAACGTTCCATGTAGATTCTGGATTTCGATGCTGCTTCTGAATTTCTTCACCATTTCGCTAAGATTCTGGAAAATGCAGCTTTGTTGTAAATCGTAGAATGAAAACGACGATGAGAAAAGACATTTTGTGGTGAAAAGACTTTGACAATCCAGTTACATTAAAGAAAAATTTGACAATCCAGTTAAAAATCCATGCTTAAAGAAAGTTTCACAACCAATACAAGTTGAAAATTCATGATTAAAGAAAAGTTTGACCGTCCAGTTGAGAATTTTATGACATAATTCGGTCGTTTCGACTCTAGCTAAAGTCCTCTTTGGCAAAGGAAATACGTGCACGAGGGCCTTTTAAACTAAAACGAAACACGGCACGTGGGAGGGGAGAAATACCTAATAAGGTAAAGTAAACATCTAACCAAAGAAGAAAAACAAGTACTAAAATGTGAGATGAAAAACAAGACCTAATAAGGCAAAAACAGAAACGTTAAACAGAATAAAAAGCAATCTTAGAATAAGACCATGGAGACAGATGACGTTTGGGAGTTCAAAGAGGGCGTGTCTCGCTTTATCAAAAAAGACCCTCGTGACAAAGAACGTCAAAATGATTGTCTGTTTTGCTAATAATTTCAAATTCATCAAAAGATGATTTGTGGCCAGATTTAGAAATGTGGTCCCCTATGGACAAGGACTTAGACTTTAATCTTTATCTTTATCTTTTGACCTGTTTTGTTAATCCCTAGGTGCTCTCTACATCTAACAATCAAAAGTCTTTTGGTTTACCATAGTAAATAACATTTGAACGCATTATGTTTAAAGGTAATCTTTGAATCTGAACAGTGAAGAGTATGGAGTGCCAAAAGCAAAAAAAATCATATTTTTATGGTCAAGCTGTATTTTCATTGTTATGCAAATATAAACAATGCAAGTGTCCAATTTTAATTGCTTAATGGAATTATATTTATAATGCTTGTGTATATTTTCATTGAAACTCCAAATTTCCATTGCAATCGTATATTTTTTTTGCATGCTGATATTTTCATTGCAACCTTACAGTTACATTACGAACGCAAATTTTTACTGTAAGAGAATATTCTTATTGCAAGCGCATATTTTCATTGTTAGCGCATATTTTCATTGTTAGGGCATATTTTCATTGTAAGCATCGAAAAATTTCCCACGCTCTTCTAAATATTTCTCACGCTGTTCAAAATATTTCTCACGGTCCAGCGGGAATCGGGAACCGGGATGGGGATGTGCAGACCCCATGTAAGACTCGGAAAAGAAAACCATTGCATGAAAGACAGAATGGGTTCGTGATTGCAGAGAATGAATAAAATATCATTGGAATTTTGTGTAACATTGCTAAAATAAGGACAATTTTCTCAATGTTGCAAAAGTTGCCAACATTCCTAAAAATTGCCAAAGACTACAAGATTACAAGTTGCCCAAAAGTTGCCGAGAAACTTGTAGACAGGGCTAAGAGGGGCACTGGGGGCACAGGCCGCCAAGATTTTGCAGTAAACATGAAGAAACTACCCTTGTCACACCCCTAAGTATGAGATTCTTTCTACTGCCCTGGCTTGTATAGGCTAAAAATTTCAAGCTGGTGTCGCTTGTGTTTCCTTCTGGCCACAGTTCATGAGCCAGAACCAACAATATTACCTAACAGTGCAGATACTGGCGTAAGATTCATGAGGTGTCTCGAAACAATATCGATAAAGCAGAAATCGAAGTCTGCATTGAAAGCATCTAAAAACTAAGAAATCCTGCGACACTTTTTCCAGGTTAAAATGCGTGTAAAGATTTAAAGACTTGCTATCAGCATCGGACCTCTTGATCCTCTAGGCGCTTTGGTGTTTGCTTTTGTTTATCAAGCCCATTCGTGGGTTCAGCTCGATTGCTAGTACTGCAATACTGTATGGCTTTCTTCTGTTGACGTTCTAAGGAGCGTTTGAGTTCACCCTTGTCCTCATTTTGCATCAAGCCTAAAATTCCGGCCTATGAAATACAGAACAATCCCAAAGGTTTGATTTTAAGATGAAAGTGCAGAAATGCTTTCAAAGTCTTAGATCAATATGAAGACTGAAAGCAAGATGACGCATTTACACCAATCAATTCAGCACAAAGAATGAGTAAGAAAGAATATGGTCTCATCTTAAAATCGGCTCATGAAAGTGCGCTATGTTTGGAGGTGTCCTAGGACCTAGACATTGCTTTCACGGACGACTTGTTTTGTATTTAAAGGCAGTCTGTCAAGTAACTGATTGGCCACTACAATCCGAGCTCAACACAACGGATTTCTTTGTGAATCTGTGTACTTGAAACAAAGGAGGGCTAATCTTCTTGACTTTCTACGGCCGAAGAAAGTCAGGGGATCATCAGCCATTCAAATTTCCTATTCTTTGTATTGTCATTATCACCCAATCAAATGCGTGACAGACTGCCTTTAATTATCAGAATACGAAGGAAGAACCTTTGTTTCCTTAAATAAGGAATCATATTTGTGCTTCAGGGTTTCGAAATTTCGTAAGGAGATTTGTTGTCGTTTTGAGCTATAATTTTCAGCAAATGAGGGCCAACAGCACCAACTCTGCATGTTTTGAATCAAGAACCCATTCTGGTTTTTGACGAACGGAAGTTCTGTCCATGGGAGGGGGAGCATTTTCGTGTGCTCCTTGCCTTTTATGTCATGGGCTTAAGGGAGTGGTGCAGCCAATAAGAAGCCTTACAGGGAAACGAGGTCACAGCTTGTTGTGGATCTGGAGATCTCGAGATGTATGACAATTTAGAGGTTAGCTCTGCAGCGGTTTGAACACCCGCGGGTGCTGCGGAAAATTTTATTGCAATGCCCACGCGATAATCTTTATCGGATAAAATAGGTTCATGAAGAATTGATGAAATTTTGAGATGAAACTGATCGCTGCGGCCGATATTTGGGCACCTTGAGAGCAGAAACTAGTTGAACTTCCAGCGCGGGGACTCTTGAGATCGCATCCCAAAGGAGCAATGCAGGCCAAGCAATTATTGTCGCAGCCAGGTCTCACCGCTGACACGCTCACACCACCGTGCGCTTGTTCGTAGCAGGAAGACTCCACATTGCACAAACAACAGCGAAGGAACGAAGGTACGTCTCTCGTCTTTGATCGCTAAATTTATCAAGCAACTTATTCGTAGCTGCTCAAAATCATTTTACTTTTTGCTTTAACATATCTTTTTCAATTCAAGCCTAGCATTTTCTATTTTCTCTCTATTTTGTTCATATCACAGCCGGTTTTGCTTCAAAGGTAGCTAAGGCCTTCAAAGGGGTAGGCCCTGTTTCGCCTGATTTATTTTTGTCTTACGAGCCTTAGTATTCAGTTTCTTTTCGTAATGTTTTGCACAATCTTTCGCTTTAGTTGCTTGATTTTTAATTAAATATCCACTCAGGTATGTACTCATATTTTTTCAGAACTGCATGCAGAATAATGTATCATGGCATGATTACAGAGAGTCAATGTTTGTTGTGCATGGAGGTGAATGGTGGTTTTAGACCTAAAATTAAGCCTCTTTCGAATTTACAGTCTTGATTGCAGATGATGTTGTGAAGAGCTCATTGATAAACACACAGGATACCAGTGGATACCAATTTTGCCAAACTATTTCAAAATTTCCATAGCACAACAGAATTTAATGGAGAAAATGACCCTTCATAGGTGCATTTATTATCCATGGTAAATGATATCTAGGGTACAAAGCCAATAACAAGAAATCAAGGAACTCGAATTCCAGAGTACCAAACTGAATACTGGCTCCATTATATTTCAAAAGAGTGGCATTCTACAAACATGTCATTGTGTAAAACATTCCATGGTGTAAAGATACAACTTGTTATAATTTGTAAAGGAATGCTAGCAAATAGAAGAGACATTGGCAAAATTTGAAACAGGAGAAATACTGGAATAAACAAGGTTTATTAACTTTATTTGTGAAAGAATTGCATGGACAGGGGAGCTGTGCTCTGCAATAACATGAAACCAAAAGCATATATTTACAAACTACAAGTTACTAGAAACTATACTGATATATTTATATGTACATTGAATAGCAAGTTACAAGTTACCAAAGTGATGAGGATGTCACAGAAATGAAACAGTAAAAAAAAATATTCTTTGGATAACTATCTCAAAAGAGCTGTTATTGCAATACTATGTGAGCTTTAGAGATTAATATTGCTCACAACATTTCCGATGAGGAATGCTTTGGTTTCTGATGCTAAAATCTCAATGAAAGACTGCATATATAACATTTTGTAAAGAGTGGAAATATAATACCAGCTGAATAGGAAATATCCTGTTTTTTAAATGCAGCACTCCCTGGATGTCAAGGTAGTTGACACTAGTGAACATGTTCAAATAGATTATAAATTTATATGATTAAGATTGGCTATTTTCTGTTCTTAAATTTCAAGGAATTTGGCAAGCAAGCCGCTTGAAGAAACCTTTCAAAACAGGCCCAAATCACGCCCCATTTTGGCTTTACAATGACTAGCACAGTACATGTGGCCCCTTTAGGATGACAAATGTGTCATCCCTTGGAACCCAGCCGCATTATTCATAGGCGTAGGAAGCGGGGGGGGGCACTGGGGGCATGCACCCCGCACGATTTTGAAGTAAACAAAGAAATGCCCTTTTTTCATAAAATGGTCCCGTTTTTTAAGGAAAAAAGTGCCCTCAAAGTGTCATGCCCCCAAATTTGAGATGCTTCCTACGTCCCTGATATCATTTCAAGCAAATTCATCCTTCTAAGAGGATCGAGAAAATTGCTCATGATTTTAGGCAAATTTTGAAGGTTTCTTGAAGGAGCTTTCTTGAAAAAATCCATAATTATTTCAGAATGCAGTGGCTGATTTCAGTCAGGTAAAGTTGAAATAATGGATTTGAAGCATGTCCATCATTAAATAATGTATTTGCCACAAAGTGCACCACCAAGGTCTAAATAGAACAATAGTTTTGAATCTTTTGTAGAATTTTCTACCTGCATACATTAATACTTCTAATTCTACAGCCAAATCTACAATTTCAACACTGAAGGTTCATGTCAATGCAAATCAAAAAAAGAATGAAATGAAGAATAAAGGGAATTCATTTGCTAGAACTATGAAAAGAACAAATGAATAAGGCAACGGATGAACAATACCTTGGCTGAAAATAGCTTTTTTGCAAATAGCAAACATGTTATAATGTTCTATATCTCATATGAAAAATGCATGCAATCAAATTGGATATCGAACAAGCTCCACTCACGGTAAAACTGCTCTGCAACCATACCTATCTGTTTATAATCTCTTCATGGCTTTTTACATTCTTTAAATTTATTGTAAGTATTTACTTATACTTAATAGGATTTTTAAAAGATTTGATTGCTGTTGAGTCTTCACTGAATGTCATAACATATTCCAAGCTTTAATTGTGCGGGGAAAGTGCAGAAAGTCATAATTATGGAATACTGGATGCCACCGTATCCAATCTATGGTATGAAAAGTGTATACAAATAGCTCGATCGAGACTCTTTGCTGCAACAGAATAAACAGCTTTCCGTGAGTCGACAGAAGGCTTCCTTTCATTATGGAATGGTTTCATTTTCCTTGTCTTACATAGGGTCTGGACATTCCCTATCCTGGGATCCTGATTCACGATTTCCATTGGATCGTGAGAAATTTTTCGAGCAGCGTGAGAAATATTTAGCAGAGCGTGGGAAATTTTCGATGCGGTTACAATGAAATTATACGCTAACAATAAAAATAAGCACCTTGCAATTAAAAAATGGGCTTGCAATACACATTTTAGTTTGCAATGAAAATATAAGCATGCAATAAAAATATATGATTGCAATGGAAATTTGGAGTTGCAATGAAAATGTACGCAAGCATTATAAATATAATTCCATTAAGCAATTAGAATCGGACACTTGCAATGTTTATATTTGCATAGCAATTAAAATACAGCTTGACCATAAAAATATTAATTTTTATGGTCAAGCTGTATTTTAATTGCTATGCAAATATAAACATTGCAAGTGTCCGATTCTAATTGCTTAATGGACATAAAAATATGAATTTTTTTGCTTTTGGCAGTCCATAGAAGAGAGTCGTCTAGGGGATTTAAAGATGATCTGAAATTTGACATCAAGGTAGCATTGTTTAAGGAGCTTGACAAGTTGGGTTTTAACGGAAACATAACTCGATAGCGGAAACAAAACTCGATTCTT